>OENG01000006.1:2201681-2909181 GCA_900239735.1 Blumeria hordei DH14
AAGGAATTTTGTCGAAGTAGTGAAGAACTCGCATTTTTCTCCCTTGACATAGAGTCCTGCTTGAAGCAATGATTCTAGTATTTGACGGACATGATGGCGATGCTCTTCCAGATTTTGAGAATATATCAAAATGTCATCAAGATAGACAACACAGAAACAATCGAGATACTGTCTCAAGGTATCATTAACATATTGCTGGCAAGTAGCAGGAGCATTTGTGAGGCCGAATGGCATAACTAGATATTCATATAGTCCATAGCGGGTGCGGAATGCCGTCAAATGTTCATCTCCTTCTCGAATTCTAATCAAATTGTATGCTCCACGAAGATCGAGTCGAGTGAATATTTTTGCAGCTTGTAGTTGGCGGAGAGTTTCATCTATTAAGGGTAGTGGATATCAATTTTTTTTGGTCAGGGAATTAAGCCCTCTGTAATCCACACAGAATCTCAATCCACCTCCAGGCTTACGAACGAATAAAACTGGTGAGGCCGAGGACGAAGACGAAGGACAAATGAATTTTTTTTTTTAGATTTTCCTCAAGGTAGTTCCAGAGAGCGCGAAGTTCCAAATTCGACATGTTGTATAATGGGCCAAATGGAGGCTTTTTGCCTTCCTCTAGCTCTATGCTATGGTCGACATACCTATGAGGAGGAAGCTTATCTGCTTCCTTTCTAGTGAACAGCGGCAACAAGTCATGGAATTGCGGTGGGATTTTCTGAAGTAATTCCTTGCACTCTTCAGATTCGGATTTTTCTGATTTTTCTAGATGCTCCTCAATTTCCCTAACAGAAACAGCGAAGACTTCAAGGTTTTCACGCTTTGCTAATTTGTTGAGAACAGGTAGCGTGACAGAACAGATTGAGACATCAGAGTCCCTATTATGAAGACAATGAGACTGACAGAATTCTGATGTGAACAAGATCGAATTTGAAGACCAATGAATTGTAGGGTCATGACAATTGAGCCAAGCTTTTCCAAGTATAATAGGATAATCTGAGAGCTTTGTTACCTGGAACAGGGCACACTCAGAATGATCACCAAGCTGTAAACTTAACTCAATCTCGTGTGTTATAGCTCCACTAACTGATTCACGGCCATCAACGACTTTTAAAGTCTCAGGATATTTTTTCTTTTTTGGTATTAAATTATTTTTTTTCAAGGAAATAAGAATCAACAAAGAGCGAAGTTGCGCCGGAATCCACCATTGATGAAGAAGAAATATTTTTGTTGATTATAGTTGTCGGAACGATTAATTCGGTTGAGTCTATCTTGGGTTTGGAGTTGGTGGTCCCTGCATGATGTATAACAGTTCTCTTTGTAATTCTTTTATATCGGGTAAACTATTATCCGAGGATAGATACCAACTTCGTGGCTATAGTTTAGGGGAGAGATATACATAATCAATCGAACCCAATCGAACAATTGTTCTCATTACGTACTGCAGTACTCTCATAACTTCAAGTGAACCTATTGGCTTGTAGTGTATGACCTTTGTCATACCAACACTGATCAGTGGTTGAACTGAAATTTTGAGTCATACAACCACAGAACAGCAAGGTATTCCATTGGGGTAAGTGTTGACGCGGTCAAGCTCGACACGAGACAAAGAAGCGGCGTTTCAGATTAACTTATCTGACAGCGTGCGAATAAGAGTGAAATCTGCGGTCAGGCGACGACTCTCTTAAGGGCATTACAATTTGCAAGAAGGGAGTGACGGCCAATTGGTCCCAATTCCTCGACCGCTTACCTGCTTTGCCTGCGTCCATCACGCACGTCAATTTTACGGATTAAAGCCTAAATCCACAGATACATTAAGATGGCCGATCTTCGAAACAAAGCATGGGTAGCAATCGCCATTGACACCAAGCTCAGTGGCATGGAGATTGATGTAAAAGATGAAGAAAGTTTGGCACCTGAACTAATTAACACTCACATCGTCGACTGCCTCGAGTTCTATGAATCAAGCAATAAGTTTGACAAGGCACTACTGAATCAATTCAAGGAAGATTTTGAAGGCTGGACTGCCAACATTTTTAAAATTGCTAACAAAAACATTCGTAGGGAGCTCAAAGATCGCTTAAAGAATAGCGGAGTTTACGTTGGTGGTCGAGGTCAAGTTCCAGACCAACTATACTACTTGCTTAAGTGTGATGAGTGTCCACCATGGCCAAAAGACGAGCTTGAATTGCATATGCAAAAAGGCTATAATTTCAAGTCCCGATGTTATAACCCTAACTTTGATGGACAATACGAATTTATCCTAGGAAACCGCCAATCAGATACATCACAACCGACTCCCATTCCAAAACAAGAACCCTCCACCGAAAACGTCTCTGCCTCCAAACCAGGACCTCCCCTTCAGCAAACCCGTCCCACAATAAACTATCCACCAAATCAGCGTTCAGAATCCATTCAGCCCAATAACTACTATTCCCAAGTATCTATGACAACCAACACAGCGAGATTACTAACGGATCTTGGAAAGTTTTACGTTGACTCAGATAATAAGTTCGGCGGAAGCTTTTATGATGTGCTGGATGCTAAACTTAGAATATTTTACGACATGTGTGACAAAGCTGGTGTTACACCTGATTTATACGGCTCGGCTTACTCCACCATGCTAAAGGATAAGGCTCAAAATTTTTACTACCAACACTTAGCTCGTCAAAATCTTAGTTTTGATGAAATGATTGAAAAAACGCGCTCCTACTTTCACACCCCTGAAAATTACCAAGCCTACCTCATGGAATGGCGCTCAACAATGCTAAAAAGTACAATTGAGGCAAACCCGGAAAGAAATATATCTGAATGTCTGGAAATGGTAATTGATAAACTTCAGAAAATCCATCAAGGACTTGTGCAAAACTACAAGGACAGTCATAGTCTGCCAGGTCAATTAATCAGCGCATGTCAAGGTGTCGAGGCATGCTCTATTGTCTTGGTACGGCCAGCAGCAACATTTGAAGGTGTAGCTTCTGACCTTCGAAGTGCAGTCGGTATGTGGATGAGATCCCACAACAATTTACCTCGAGTCTTCAACGCCATGGCTCTTGACGAGAATAGCGACAAAAGTAATCAATACTTCGTTGATAGACGGTATTCAGGAAACGGCCGTTCACGTAGTTGGAACAATAATCAAGGTGGCAATTATGTCCGTGGTAATTTTCAAGGTAATAACAACCGAAGTGAAAGACAGCAAAAGAAGTGCTTTGTTTGTGGCAAACCTAAATGTTGGTCAACCCGTCATTCTCCCAAAGAACGTAAACAACGTCGCAGCGATTGGCGTGCTTACGCTCAAGATATGGGACTTAGTGAAGACTTGGAAACATTCCTAGTTAACTACGAAGGAATTGATACCGAAGAACATACAGATGACGAATCCAACGATAAAGATTTTCATGCCTGGCTTTCAGAAACACGTGAGACCTCTGTCTCTGATAAGTTTGAGCACTTCCACACGGCGTGTGGTAATATAAATGGGTATATCATAACAAATATGCTCAATAATCAATCGGTTATGCATGCCTTAACTAGAACAGACCCCTTTGGCAAAATATCCATCGAACCAGCTCACCTTTTTCACTTCAAGAGCCGATATGATGCCGAAGAATTTCAGGGCATTATGCCCGATACCGGCGCTGCAGGTATTTCGACTGCTGGTGAGAATCAGGTAAAAGCATTGCAGCGAAAACTCCCAGGTATCAAAATCAATACAGCAGTTGCAGGCCAGCACTCTGTTCGCTTTGGTGATCATCCAGAAACCGTATCTCTCGGCACTGTTACTGTGAAAACTCCATTTGGCATGATCCACTTTGCAATAATGCCGACCAACACTCCATTTCTGCTATGCCTATCTGATATGGATCGCTACGGCGTTTACTTGAATAATATCGAGAACATTTTAGTTCATAATAACAAGAAGTACCCAATTGTACGCAAGTGGGGCCATCCTTGGCTTCTTCTTGAGGACCGTGAAAAATCAGTCGCCTGGTGTCACTTAACAGAATTAGAATTACGTCAATTGCACCGAAGATTTGGTCATCCAGCTGTTGAACGTCTATACAAGGTTTTAACATGTGCTGGATATGATAATCTGGATCGTGAATCACTCGCAAAGATCACTAAATACTGTCATCAATGCCAGATGCACGGTAGCGCTCCTGGTCGTTTCCGATTTACACTGCACGATGATATTGAATTTAACTATCGCGTTATAATTGATATCATGTATATTAATAGAAAACCAGTACTTCATGCCATTGATGAGGCCACCGCTTTCCAAGCGGCAAGATTCATGACTAATATGACAGCTAAAACTACGTGGGACACATTGCGCACTATGTGGGTAGACATGTACGTCGGACCTCCTGATGTTGTTGTCACAGATGCCGGAACTAATCTCACTGCCATGGAATTTCGTGCCAACGCTCACGCAATGGCAATCAAAGTTGAAGAAGTCCCTGTAGAGGCTCACAACTCGATCGGTAAGGTAGAACGGTATCATCATATCCTAAAACGTGCGTATGAAGTCATTTCAGCGGACTTAGAAACCACGGTGACCTCGGATCATATACTTCAGATGGCAGTTAAGGCGGTGAATGACACAGCTGGCCCTAACGGATTAGTGCCCACCCTCCTGGTCTTTGGAACCTATCCACGAATTTCAGAATTGTCACCATCGTCACCATCAATTTCGATACGTGCGAATGCCATACGTAAAGCAATGGCAGAAGTCAGAAAACTCAGAGCTACACGACAGGTTGCTGAAGGACTATCGATGCGAAACGGGCCAAACATCCTCGAAACAATACAGCTCCCGCTACAAAGTGAGGTGAAAGTTTGGCGCGAAAATATTGGCTGGACTGGACCATACATTCTCTTGGCTCGAAGCAATGATGACGTCACTTGTACTGTCGATGTCAATGGCAAGGCAACTAATTTTAGAACGGTCTCCGTGAAACCTTACTACCGCAATGAGAGCACAATAATCCCTGATCCTCTAAATATCGATGACCCAATCACTGAACCCCAGAGTCACGAGCCTGACAATGACGACTATGAGGAACCACTGCAAAAGGAAACCGAAAAACGTAAGCGTGGACGTCCAAGAGGATCGAAGAATATTCCAAAGCAAATAGCCATAGAAAATACCCCCTACACAACTTGGATGTCAGAAAAAGAGAAGCATGATGCAGCCTTGGCACTCAGGCTACGTCGAGAAGGAAAAATAACCACCCCTGGCAAGCCATTTGAAGAGTCAGATCGCTTAGAGATTGAATCTCTCATCGGGCGCGGCGTCTTTCGCTTTGAAAAATTCGACCCTCAAAAACACCGTGAAATACGAATCTTCAAGTCTCGCATAGTACGCGAAATTAAAGGAAAGCTTACTGAGACCCCGTATGAAAAATCACGCCTAGTAGTCCAAGGTTACAATGATGACGGAAAGAAAACAGTACTAACCCAAAGCCCAACTATACAGCGGGCTAGTCAACGAATTATTATGGCCCTAGCACCATCAATGATCAAACGTGGCATGCACCTTTGGCTTCGTGATATCACACAAGCATATGTGCAATCACAAACTAAACTTCAAAGAACTATTCTAGCATATCCACCCGAGCAAATTCGTGGTTACTACCCAGATAACACTATTATGGTCGTCATCAAACCACTCTACGGGATAGCAGAGGCTGGAGCTCATTGGTGGGCTACATATTTTAAGCATCACTGTGAAAAACTACACATGACAACTTCAACATATGACCCATGCTTGTTAATGACAACCAAAAGTTCTGGATATTTTGGCGTTGTCGGAATGCAAACTGATGATACATTGGGTATGACGGACGCGCGTTTGCAAAGCAAGAGGAAGATGAACTTCATAAGGCCAACTTCAAAGCGAAAGAAAAGCAATTTCTTGATGAGAATAACCCATTGATGTTTAATGGCTGTATTCTGTCAAGGCAGCCGAACGATATCCTCTTACTAAAACAGAAGAACCAAGGTGAAAAGCTGAAACTCGTCTCGAATACTCACGAATACGTTGAACAACGCGCTCGGGGTGCATACCTTGCTACAATTTGTCAACCTGAAGCCAGCTTTGATTTATCTGCGGCAGCTCAATACAAGGAACCTCTAAAAGAAGATATTGCCAGGTTGAACAAGCGTATTAGTTGGCAGATCAAGAATGTTAGCCGCGGACTGACGTATATCCCGCTCGACATAGACTCAATGCGTCTCTTCGTTTTTGTCGACGGATCTTTCGCCAACAATAGAGATCTAAGCTCACAAATCGGCTATGTCATTGTCCTAGCTAATGAAGAAGCAGGAAACGACTCTTTCACAATTAATGGTAATATCCTACACTGGTCTTCAACAAAATGCAAAAGGGTGACAAGAAGCATTCTCGCCTCAGAAATATATGCAATGTCTAACGGTGTCGATGTCACTGTTGCTATCAATACGACGATTTGCAATATTGTGGCGCAGCTTGGTGTACCTTCAATCCCGGTTGTTGTCTGTACGGATTCCTTCTCGTTATATGAATGTCTGGTCAAGCTCGGGTCAACGAAGGAAAAGAGACTCATGATTGATATCATGGCCCTTCGCCAGGCGTACGAAAATCATGAAATTTCTGACATTCGATGGATTCACGGTGCGGATAACCCGGCTGATGCGATGACAAAATCAAACCCAAACTGTGCATTAGAAACACTAATCAACGATAACAAACTTACGATGCGAGTCCAAGGGTGGGTTAAAAGGAGTTTGGAGACTTAGAGGATATGATTTTCTTTTGGCTGCTCGGTATTGATCTGATGACTTAACCCACAAAAGAAGAGATTGCCAGTGTCGGAACGATTAATTCGGTTGAGTCTATCTTGGGTTTGGAGTTGGTGGTCCCTGCATGATGTATAACAGTTCTCTTTGTAATTCTTTTATATCGGGTAAACTATTATCCGAGGATAGATACCAACTTCGTGGCTATAGTTTAGGGGAGAGATATACATAATCAATCGAACCCAATCGAACAATTGTTCTCATTACGTACTGCAGTACTCTCATAACTTCAAGTGAACCTATTGGCTTGTAGTGTATGACCTTTGTCATACCAACAATAGTGTTTAAAACAAGTGGTGGTTTATTTCCCAAATTGAAGTTAATTGAATGTATTGCGGCCCAAATTTTACTAAAAGATTGCCGCTTATCCTTTAGATGTCCTAGTTTTTTGTTTCAAATATAGTAGACGAATTTTCTTCAGGTTGATCTGGTGATTGTACAATTGCAGATGCTACTTTATTTTTTTTGCTTCAGCCTTTGGGCAATACCTGACAAAATGCCCAGACGCTCCACAATATGTACACAAATTATTTGCCCTACGATAGGCATTGCGCGATGCTGCATCGAGCTCCATGGGTTCTCCAGGAGGTTGCTGGGGGGCGGATTGGGGCGAAGGTGGGGGCAAATACGAATTTGAGTTCGCTTGCTTCAGTGGATTATTCTGTAGCCTCAATGGCCCCACGCTCTTTTTCTCTTGTGCTCGTGCCTGATTCTGGTTATCTAATTTAATGCACAATGCAGCGAATTCATTTATTGTTGATGGGACATCTCTTCCCACTAGCATATCCTTGATTCCATCCTTTAGTCCACGGCGGAAGTGGTGGATTTTCACAGCATCTTTGTTCCAGCCAAGTTGCGATATTAACGCCGAGAATCTAGAAAAGTATGCCAAACAAGATGAATATTGTTTGAGCTGATCTAACTCCCTCTCAGACGTGGCGTATGAATCAGGATCTGCAAAGGCCGCTCTCAGGGCATGCATCAAGTTGTCGAAGGTGTCGAATTGAACTTTCCCATCGGATTCGTTCACAAAAGGCTCAAGCCATTCAAATGCCTCACCACGGAGGTAGCTGGCAGCAAAACTAATTTTTTCATTATCAGATCTAAAATTGTTTGGATTTTGACCAAACCAGAGTGCTAATTGTCTGGAGAAGGCCTTAAATTTATCACGATCTCCATAGAACAGGTCAGGCCTGTTGCCTTCTTGCCTTGATGTCGAAGTCGATGGATTAATTGTGCGGCACGAATCCATACCAAGCGAGAAGTACTCGTACATCAGAAATTGCTGATTATCGCAAGCTGTAGAGGGTATCTGTGGTCCCATAATCTCAGGATGACTGGCAGCTTGCTTACCCATTACAAAAGCTTGGGTACAGAACATTTTGACCTTAGGATGTGCACCCATTGGTATCGGAGCCGAAGAGCTGGTTGGCTGGCTCTGAATTTCCCCGATAAGAGCAGCTAATTTATCCCACTCGCTCTAAAGTAAATTGGCATTTGCAGTGGTTGATTCTTCGGTCGACATTTTTGATTTTAACTTAATTAATCGAGTTGGATTTAGATTTGTCAAAGCTGACTCGAGGTCTGTAATGTGAGTTCGAACAAAGTGTTATGAATCTTACTTATGGACTGGATTACGGAGCTGTTAAGCTACAGAGGTCGAGTCAGTTTCGGCAAGATAAAGATTTCAAGGGTGCAGGTAAATCACGAATAGTTAATCAAGTAGATATATTTAGTTTTGATTATCGAAGGGTATAAGGTCGTGTATCTTAAAACAAAAGTTGTTCGAACTAAGGAGCAAATTCTAAAATTCCAACCAACATAAGCTACGCCCCATTTGCCTAGCCCTAACCGAATTTACGAAATAGTCCGTGCGCCACCCAATCCAAATTACCTACAACTAATTCATAACACAAACGCACACCATCTCCGCGGCTCATAAACGCACATGAGCCTTTGCCACTCCACCGACAGACACCAGAGTCATAGAATTGTTATATACCTCAGCTCAGAGCCACAACACCTGCTCATGCGGACAAGATGAGTACCCTGACCACTTTTTCTATTGTGACCTCGGGCAGTTTCAGGTACAGCTCAATATAGCGCAGAATTTCACTACCGGTTTATTTTTTTGGGCTGTTGCTTCAGCACAGGGAGTTCATGAACCACATTGCCGAGAGTGAGCCACAAATCTCTTCAAAAGGGCACAATGAGAAGTCAGACTGGAACGGAGTCATGAATTGACGTAGCCCATTTCCTCAGTCAAATTTTTAATTTCTCAATTCACTTAATACCATCTATTACTCACAAGATTCGTGACAAAAACCACATCAATGTATAGTTTAATCTTCGAGTGCAAGAAGAGCAGACCCTGCCTCTCATTTGCATTGTTGGTTCCATCTTGGCGCCAATTGTCACAAAATGGGGTCGTGTTATAAACAATGGTATCAAGAAGATGTCTCTACAATGTAATTAAGAGTTTTCAGTAAAACTATATTTTACTGGGACAATGTTAGTGTTACCTAAGATCGAAATTATTTAACTAGGTCTCCAGAACTTATTTGGGGAATCTATTGGTACCCTTATACCCGTAATACCAATACATCTGTTGCATTCATTAAGACTGGCCTAACCGGTACGTGAGGAGCTCAAGTGCTGTGCGCAGGCACGATATTAAATTTTCTTAATAAATATGACACATACATCTCAAGTGGAAAAAGTTGCCGGATTATTGGAGGTTCAAAAGTAAAAGGCTTGCAGGCAGCAAGTAGTGATACAATAATATATTGCCTGGAGATTTAATTAGACTTCATTAGACCATAGAGATGTCTGACAGCAATAGGGTATGCAGACACACTAAACTTTCTCTAGAAGACTTAGAGGCCGGGGTTATCTTTTTTTTAAAATCATTTAATGTGTATTCAGCTATTTAGCTTTGACAAATGACCGGTGCTATGTATACATGTAGGATGAATCTTTTGGCACTGAGACACTCATACTCTGGATCTCATTTATAAATACCTCTATGGGGTATGATTGCACATACAAACAGTTGACCCTCCTCTGTAAGTACCCACCAAAGGGAAATTCAAACCTTGTTAGAAATTGTCAAGGATTTCTAACAGGAAATATCTCGAAGAACAAGTGTACAATTTCGGACAAGAATATATTGATAGTGGTATAGGATATCGAATTCTCTTCTCAATATGAATTAATAAAATATAATGTTTCGTTTAACTTAGTTTAACATATACAAATAAGCCAATCCTTAAATACAGATTCCCGAGGCTTTGGTGATCCCGAACTCCCAGTGATCTAGCTACAACCAGCCACTCAATTACCGCATGGTGGCATTTCCTAGCCACTGCATTTCAGATACTATTGAACCTCGTTTCCCCCAGTTGAGCTTAATCGTATGCAATAGAAACAAGTAAATTGATCTTGATGATCAAACTAGAAATCTAAACCTTCATACATACAAAGTCTAGATTTCCAACAAACCTTTGATTATCCAAGCATGCCTTCATCATCCATGCATACTAGTGCCGCGAGAAATGTAGTTTAGTTTTTCTGGATTCGATTCAGCGGTCTCCTGTATTGAGTGGGATTTATGTCCTAGCTATCCAGACATTACTTGTGAAGCCGGCCAAGATGATGTACCATTGCACAATCTGTTGGAAAATATACTCTGTACAATATGATATGGATATATGTGATGAAGTAAAGAAGACTTGATATTTTACAACTATGAGAACATTGGACTTATATATACATCTAAGGGAGAAACCCCCACTAGTCTCATATGCCTGTGAAACCTAGTGATAACCAGCCACCTCTCATCTACCATGATGAGCCAAGGTACACTGTAGTACGTAAATATCCAAAAGTATATGTAGATCCCAAAGATCCCGGTCGTCTAAGTAAGCCAGAGGAAAATTAGTCATACCCTAAGATGAGTAAGACGGAGTCACATGCTAGGGAACGGGAGCAGCTCTCAGTGCGCAGCAAGGAGGCAAATAGTATTCAGGAATGGGGCATGGTGTGAAAAGGTGGCGAGCAGTTTAGGAGTGTATTTAATCATAGCATAGATCACTTTCAAAGTGACACGCAATCTAGTCTCAAGCTCTACCACATTCAAGTTGTAGTCAGGAGCCACAAGACACCGCGTAACCATTGCACCATCCAACCCTTTGTGATAATCACACACCCAGTTTCCGATAAACATCTAGTGCACGCAAGAAACCTCATATCTGCGACAGTAGGCGCAATTAGAGCAATCAAAGCATGTGTAGAGAGAGTCGACCTTGTCAGGAACCTGAGACAAAATAGATAATGGTTGAGTCCTAAATTCGAGAGTCAGAATTTCCAAAACCATCCAACCACGGCGGTGTTTATAGTGTTGCCTACACTGTCGCAGCCGAAGTCTTTGCGCACGCACAAAGCTCAATTCGGAAAACTTGTTGTCAAAATTTTAAATTTCACAGACGTCGAGATGGTAGCAAACCTCTATCTTATCCTGTGAACTTGTACTGATCCCTCTCATGTCCCTCCCAAAAAACTGAAACCCAGTCTTGTGCGCCACACTTTTTCTCCTTTGTCGGCTATAAATATCTGCGTGGGCGTGTACGTGGTGGTCAAAGAGAGGTGTGATCATTGAAATAAGGATGTACTAAGTCGTACTTCTGAACTTGATGAGACTTAGGTAGGAGTCCAACTCATTGAGAGCGAAATTTTGACATGGCGGAGAATTTTGAATCATTGCCTCGTGGGCCAACATCTTGGTATTGCGAAATTTGGCTGAACCTGGCTCTGGAACAATATTTCACTCCCAGGTTCGTAGAGGGCACTGCGCACAGGTGTTCAGTCTTACCCTCCGGCCGGGGTTACCATGTGAGCCTTCTTGGCATTAAAGTTTAAAATCGACAAAAATATTTTGGACTCATCGGAGATCGAAGTCCTCTTGTCTAGTATTATTCCTCATCCCCGCTTGGCATGCTTTTGTGTGAGAGCAGATGTTTGCAGAGAAACTACCGAAAGATGTTGAGCCTTCGTATTCCAAAATTGCTTGCTCAGGTTTGTGTTCATTAAATCCTTGTGTTATAATGGAAGTTGTGTAGAGAAGCTTAAGCTGTTAGGCTTCTGTTTAATATCACCTAGTGAAGCGAGTTGGGAGATTGAAGAGTCTGAAAACTATAGTGGAGAGTTGTTTATTAAACCCACTTAGTATCAGAGTGCTACTTAAACTAATTATTACAACTAAGCGAGGGACACAATTACTAGCTTATTGTGGATAATTGGGAGGCTGGTCAATGTATGAGTCATCATGAACCTGGCTAGAGAACTTATACCTTTCTACGTTCCATGTTAATGATACCCTTCATTACCATATAGCACCAATTTCAACACCCCTTCTCACTTTGTACCAAAGATATTGGTGCACAAGTGCATCAGTCTTGGTTTTGGTAGACCTTTTGTACAGATGTCCGCAAGATTATCAGCTGACAGAATATGTAGTAAGGTGAGCGTTCCATCTTCAACTCGCTCTCTAGTGAAATGATAAGCGATGTCAATATGCTTTGTTGCATCATTGAGCTTTGGATTATGTGCTAGATCAATCGCGGAATTATTATCAGTTGACAGAGAAGCAGGTATATTTCTATCCAATATTTGGTGAAGTCCTCGTACAATCCAGAGGAATTGCTTAGTTGCGTACGACAGTGCCATATACTCAGCTTCACAAGTGGAGTGAGCAACAGTACGTTGTTTGCGAGACTTCCAGCAGATTGTGGATTGACCAAGTTGGAATAAATAACCAGAGAAACTTCTGCGTGTATCGAGACAATTTCCGTATGATGCGTCACAGTATCCATTGAGAACCAGGGGAGATTCAAATTTGTATAACAAACCGACATCTTTTGTCCCCTTGATATATCGTAGAACTCGCTTGGCAGCACCTAGATGAGTGACAGATGGATCTGAGTTAAATTGAGAGAGGTGAGAGATTGCATATGCAAGATCAGGTCTAGTGGCAGATATGATATACATTATAGATCCGATTATTTGCTGATACAGAGTAGTATTGGCCCTAGGCTCTCCATTTTGCGCAGCCTTTAGCGGTTGGTTACACTCTATAGGCGTGGAGACCGTATTACAATCTTGCATCGAAAATCTATCCAGGACTCTATTTATGTATGCAGACTGCGATAGAGTGATACCTACATTTGAGTACTCGATCTGAATTCCAAGTAGCCAGTGAAGAGTTCCCATATCCTTGACCTTAAATTCGGTCTTGAAGTGGTTCACTAAATCTTCGATGACCTCATCTTGTTCTCCAATCAGTACTATGTCGTCCACGTAAACTGCAATGATCATTTTACCTGTGTTGTGGATGAATACACAGGGATCAAATAGGGAAGGAGCAAGACCATAAGGAATGATATATTCAGCCAACCTGAAGAACCATTCCCGAGGTGATTGCTTGAGTCCGTATATACACCTTTTAAGTTTAGCAACATGATCTCCTTGCCTGTACCCTTCAGGAAGTTCCATGTAAATATCCTCATTCAAGACTCCATAAAGAAATGCAGTTTTAATGTCGAGCTGTCTCGTTTTCCATTTCTTAGATGCTGCAATCGCCAAGATTAACCGTAATGAATCAAGTCGTACAACTGGAGCAAAGGTTTCGTCATAGTCAAGCCCTTGGATCTGTGAGAATCCCTTGGCCACGTAACGTGCTTTGTATCGTTCAACTTCCCCATGTGCGTCTCTTTTTATTTTGCACACCCATTTACCATTGACAACTTTTCGTCCTGTAGGCCGAGGAACAACATCCCAAACGTCGTTATCTTTAAGGGATGCTATCTCCTCATCAAATGCCTTTTCCCAGTAAGCCCAGTTAGGTGATGACTTGGCAACACTGTAGGAGCTGGGCTCAGATTCATCATGAATATTTAACAAGGCTAACTCATTTCCATTGCCACAAGTTGAAATCTGCGATGCGGGTTGAGGAAGATCACGAGAAGCTTTCCACCATTCCCCCGTTATCGTGTCTTCATGTGTCCGAGGACGTATCGTGCGCTTTGGTCTGGAGTTGACGGATGTTCTTGAATCTTCATTTGATGGGTCGGGCGGATTTGACAAAGCTGCTGTTGGTTGGGGCTCGATCTGAACAGTAGTTGGAATCGACGACGGTTCTTGCAATGACGGCTCTCTTAAATTGGACTGAACAGCCAGACATGGATCTTGATTTTGATGAATATTTCGAATATCTTGTTCTTGTCCAACATTTGGAGGATTTGACAAACTGGTCAACATCAAGGATGATGTTGATAAGTCTGGTTGATTTATGGTATGTGGATAAGAATCAAAAGTTTTCTCAGAGACGGAATTATCAACATGGTAAGGTAGGAATTCCACGTCGCCTGATATAACTATCTGTTTCCTTTGAGACACAAATATTCGATAGTGGTGATCAACTTCGGTGTATCCAACGAACAAACCTTTCTCTGCCCTTGGTAGAAGCTTGCTTCCAGATGGTCGCTTCGCCATGGGGACATGCACGTAGCATTCTCTTCCAAAGGGTTGAAGGTGTAGAATGGATGGTTTTCTCTCATGGAAAGCTTCATATGGGGTCTGTCCATTTACAGAGCCATGTGTAGTACGATTTTTAGTGTAAACAAATGTTTGCGCTGCTTCAGCCCACAACCGTTTATCTTTGACTGTGATCAACATTGCACGAACTCCTTCAGCAATTGATCTGTTGAGTCTTTCGGCTACACCATTTGATTCCGGAGAATAGGGAGGAGTCAAGTGGTGACTTATCCCCTTCTGAGCGAGATATTTGGAGAGTGATTCATTGACATATTCGCCGCCATTATCTGTCCTAAGAAACTTGATTTTGCAATCGTACTGAGTTTCCAAGGCCGTAATAAAATCTATGATAGCTTGTGCTGCATCAGATTTATATCTTAGGGATCGGATAGTAGTGCATCGAGTTGCATCGTCTATGAAACTTATGTAATAAAGCGCGTTGCCATAAGATGGAACAGGGAATGGACCTGCAAGATCTGAATGAATATATTCACCTTTATGTTTTGCTCGGAAAATAGATGGGGGTGGTTTATGGTGTACCGACTTCGAAGACATGCAAGCATCACAGTAAAAGTTTTCTGGTGGACTTGGTATAATACCAGAGTTTTGGATGAGCTTATCTGTCTTAGACATCATTGAAGGTGCTGAATGACAGAGAGCCTCATGCCAAAATTCAAAGGTAGAGCATGCAGTTTCATAACTATTGGCCATTTCCTTGATCACGGGTAACGGGCCATCGTAGTAAGCTTCCAACCATATTTTATTATTTTTATATATCTTCATCGTAGTACCATTATCTTGGAGCATGTATCCTTTGGATCTAGCCTTTTTCCAAGAAAACAGTGGTAGGGATAATTTGGGCACGTATAGTACATCATCAATTTTAAAAGTAGAAATATTTCCATTTGATAGTATACAATTTAATAGCACTGTTCCTTTTCCTTCAATCGATATCTTTTCATTTGAGCTTGACATTACATGACCCGCGCAAACTGAAAGTCGTTCGAATCGTTCTGGATAAGGACACATATGAGCTGTTGCACAGGTATCAAAATAGAAAGGATGATGACTTACCCCTTGAGGTCCACTGACAGCAGCATTTGCTCGTTCTTGGATATCCTTGGAGCCCTTATCTATGGATGAGTTTCTTTCTCGGAGCCTGACACAAGCGTTCCAAACATGTCCTCTATACTCCAACGGAAAGTGTCTCCTACAGAAGGAACATTCTTTCGGTTTAGAATCTTTAGGATGTTTAGATTTAATGACTTTATAGGGTCTTGATGCTTTGGAAGTGTCATTTTTCGGCCTCCTGTGATGCGTGACATGGGCTGAGTGAGAAGAGGATTGAATTGGAAATTCATGATCAAGATCTAGAAGACGCTGCTTAACTTCAGTGTAGGATAAATTATCCTTTGTCACCAAATTGTCAACGATATTCTTGTGATGTCGACTCAGACATGCCAGTATCATATCCCTCTTTATCTCATCATCATCCAAAAAATCAGCAATCTTTTGACGACTGAGACTAGAAGATTCTCTGGCTAAAGATGTAGTCCGAAAGTATTCGTTCTCATAAATGTCAATGAAAGAAGTCATCGTACCACTGGGATCGTATGTGCTCGAGAGCAACATCAAAGATCCAAGTTGATGAACCAATGTGAACTTATTGGTCCGATGAAATTCGGCACTCAAGTGGTTCCACATCAGATGGGGGTCTTGTAGTTTGAGAATTTTTCTCAGTATACTTGGAGACACCACCAAGATATATATATTAACAGCAATTGTAGACAATTCGCTGTATGCTTCCTGCTCTTCAAGGCAAGCATCTTCCTTTGGTTTCTTTCCATTCACAACGAGTTCAAAGAGCTTCTGACCTCTCCAGATTGCCTCCATCGTGATTGCCCATGACTCGTAGTTATCGTGTCCGACGAGTTGGGTGACATTAGAGAACGACATGTTTCGAAGCGTGCAATTTAGTCGCTTTGCAAAGAATCTTTCGTTATCTTTATCAGATGTGGAGGAAATTTGGTTCGAAGGTAAGTTTGCCATTTTTCTGTTGAACTGTTAGATGATTGATTGGATAATAAAGAAAAGGGAAATTCTAGGATATTAATGCTTTTCTTTGGGCACCGGGTCATAACCTGTTATAATGGAAGTTGTGTAGAGAAGCTTAAGCTGTTAGGCTTCTGTTTAATATCACCTAGTGAAGCGAGTTGGGAGATTGAAGAGTCTGAAAACTATAGTGGAGAGTTGTTAATTAAACCCACTTAGTATCAGAGTGCTACTTAAACTAATTATTACAACTGAGCGAGGGACACGATTACTAGCTTATTGTGGATAATTGGGAGGCTGGTCAATGTATGAGTCATCATGAACCTGGCTAGAGAACTTATACCTTTCTACGTTCCATGTTAATGATACCCTTCATTACCATATAGCACCAATTTCAACACCTTGTTGCCATGAGTCGGCTTGTAAACAATTTGCGATGGATGAATACAACATCTTCCATAATCATCTCGTCTTATTCTGGCCTGCTTGTTCTTGGCAATAAGGAGCTGGATATTAGTGTGACGGAAACTGAGTTGGTAATGAATAAATCGATTTAATAAACTATATAAGGAGAAAAGATAACTCTAGCTAATACTAACAGGTATTTATAGGCGTTAGTCCTCCTCGTGAATCTACAGACTAGTGACTTGTCCTTAGGCATAATACTTATTACCCAGCCACGTATTTTCAGGTGTCACTAAGTTGTAATAACGTTTCCGCCTCCTGACTAGTAGTGCCGTTTCGTTCAGCTTCATCTCCCCCCATACAGCCTCATCGTAAGAATTCTCAATATTAGGCTTAGGCATCCGCCTAAGCTCAAATAACGGTAAAACCGTAACATTACCCCCCCATTTACCCTCTCCTCTTTTCTTTCCTCAATGCTGGCCCATTATTTTTCTCTGCAGAACCCCACTTTTTCTCCCAATCGTCGAGAGCTGTGGCATCTTGCAAATTTATGAGCGATGTCCACTCTGGCTGTGCCATTCCAGTCCACTTTACTAAAGCTTGTCGCTCACCATTTTTTGTTCTACATCTAAGGACTTCGTCAATCTGATATTCTTCTTCGCCATCAACATCAATTATTGGACCTGGGTTTTCATCTTCTAGTATTTGTGATGGCAACGGATTTTCTTCTGCCGGTATGAGCAAATCCACATGAAATTTATTATGAACTTTCCCCGGTGTATTCAGTTGCACAACCTCAGGCGAAATTATTTTTGTGACAGTATATTTTGCATGCTGCCAGCCTAACTTTTTTGAAGGTTGATCTTCCAATCTAATATTCCGTAATAGCAGCCAAACCTTATCACCGACTTCGTACCTTGGTGCTGGCTGTCTCTTTTTATCTGTCAAATCTTTATATCGTTCCTGAATGGCTGCCATGGCAGATTGCATAAAAATGGTGACCTTTTCTAACCTTTCGACAAATTGTTCAGCCCTTTCTTTTCCTGTAGATGCTGGAATGATTGACTGATCACTAACAAATTGAATAGGGTTCACGTGATATCCGTGTGTCGCAAAAAATGGACTTATGCCGCCTAAGGAAACAACATCTCGATTATTTATCGCAATTTGAGCAGCAGCAAGTGAATCAGACCAATCGTGTTGGGTGTAGGAAATATATGCTCGCAGGTATGTTTGAACTTCCTGGTTCATTCTTTCTGTTGCTCCATCGGTTTGAGGGTGGTAGGCTGTGCTCAGTCTCTGTTCAATTCCAACTAACTCGCACAGTTGTTTCCAGAATTTATTCGTCCAATTTGACCCTCTATCGCTAGTTAATGCTTTTGGGAATCCATGATAACGCCAATGACATTCTATAAATCTTTTAGCACAAGTTTCTGCATCCATTTTATCCATAGCCTCCAGTGTCACTGATTTCAACAGTCTATCAGTGATCACCATGATATTTGTTGCACCATTTGATTTAGGGAGTTCTACCATAAAGTCAATGGAAAGCTCTTGATGGAATCTATCAGGTACCGGTAACGGTTTCAGAAGTCCCTGTTTCTGGTGTTGCCAGATTGATGACCTTCCGCACACGTGACAATTTTTACAAAACCGTTTGACTGACTTGCTTATTCCTGGCCAAAAGTATTCTCTAGTGACTTGGGCAAGCGTCGCATCTCTTCCAGGATGGCCAGCGACGGCTGAGTCATGAACGTTCTGTGTAATCGCCGTTGTAAGAGGCTCATAAAGAGGCACCCATATCCGACCTTGGTAACGAACTACCCCAATATCATTGTCAAATTCGCAAGCGGCAATTGTTGCTTTAATCGGAGTAGGCTCATTTGAACCTTCTATTTGCAACTTGATATCCTTAGGCCATACACGCTCTCCACTTTGTACCGCCTTAGCGACTTGGATATATCTTTCATCGTTTTTTATTGCTTGGTCCCAAAGCTCCTGTAAATCTTCGTTGACAAATATTTCATGACCTTCCGCTAGATTAATATTGCCGACACACAACTTTGACGCATGGATAGGCGTTAAGACCTGGCGCTCGCGACTCAAGAGTCGAGGATCACCTTCCTTAGGTCTATCTTGATCCCTCCTTGAAATTGCATCTGGACGTTCATTCTCTGCACCTTTCCTATACACCAGAGTATATCTAAATCTGGATAAGAATTCAGCCCATCGAGTTTGCCGTTCTGTCATCTGTCTTGTAGTTAAAAAATATTTCAAATTCATGTGGTCGCTTAGGATAGTGAAAGCCTGTGCTAACCCTCTCAATTCTGCGTCCCATTCCTTCATACTTGCTACAATAGCTAGAAGTTCTTTGTCATGAATTTCATAATTCATTTCGGCTCCAGTTAACTTCCTAGAGTAGTATGCTACTGGTTTCCATGTGGTGTTTTCCTGTTTCTGCAGCAAACAACCACCAAGCGCAAAACCAGAGCAATCTGCCTCCAACATTGTTTCTCGATCGGGATCCCATTGGGCTAGAGCGGGCTCAGCTACAAACTTTTCTTTTAGCAATTCAAAAGCATCATTTTGTTCAGAGCCCCACTTCCAAGGTGTACCCTTGCCTGTTAGAGATGTTAAAGGTGCGCAAATTTTTGAAAATCCTTTGATAAAGCCACGGTAGAAATTTGCAAACCCCAAAAAACCTCTCAGTCCCTTTGTTGTTGTGGGTGCTTGCCATTGTGACGGTCTTAAAGTGGCGTTTTATTCAAACTGAACTCAGAGCTAGATACAAATGAAAATCTTAAAGTAACGAGAAGAGACATGACTGAAAGCCGCCTATTTATTTACAAGACTATGATCTCGTTCCCTCATTTCATACCATTCTCAAAATAGATCATGACCTGTCCTCCGACAAACACCAGCATCTCCGTCTATTTTAATTTAGCTTCATTTTAATGTTAGCAATTTTAGTTATTAAAATAGTTATGATGCATGTGGCTTAGATGACTCACGACTGGTGTTCGAGTCGTCCTGTCTGCAATCTAAATTTGTCATTTAAGAATAGATTTGCATGAACTGAGCCAAGGCTTATACTTGGGTCTATTGAGTCGTGGAGGGGTTCATGCCATGTATGGTGTTTAACATGGTTGGAAGAGTTCAAGCCTTATTTGTTAGGCAGCAGCCTAATGATAACCAGGTATGAGCCTGTGACAGCCATTCTGATATTGCCCGAACCTTTGCTGGATCCATCTTGACCGAGGAGTTCCCACTTTCTGAAGATATTATAAAACCCAAGTATTTTGTCTCTTTGACACTAAACTCACACTTATCAATATCTAATCCCAGACCGGCTTTCTGAAGCTTTTCAAGTACCAGCTTTACGTGTCTTTGATGTTGCTCTTCGTCTCCGTTGGTGAAGATGAGAACGTCATCCACATAAGCCGAACAGAAATCATCGAGGTATTCACGTAAGGCTTTGTTAATGTATCTCTGAAAACTAGCTGGTGCCCAATTCAACCCAAATGGCATAACAAGCCACTCAAATAACCCAAATCGTGTTCTAAACGCAGTTTTCCATTCATCACCTTCCTTGATGCGCAATTTATGAAACGCGGATCGTACATCCAACTTGGTAAACCATTTGGCTCTACTTAGTTTAGACATTGTCTCTTTAATCAGAGGCAGAGGATATCGATCAGCCTTCGAAATAGCATTTAAGGCGCGATAATCTACACAAAATCGTAGACCTCCGCCTGGTTTCCGAACGAATAATACTGGTGCCCCTGCTGGTGAACTACTTGCACGAATGTAGTTTTTGTCAAGAAGGTCCGTCAGAGTCTTCCTTAGCACCAGTAACTCATCCCTTGACATTCCATACAGGGGTCCCCATGGTATGCTTTTGTCAGACTCGAGCCTAATCTCGTGATCGCATCCTTGCCGATGAGGTGGCAGTTTGTCCGTTAGTTCTTTCCGAAATAGGTCTGCAAATTGTTTACAATAGTTTGGGAGTCTGTCCAAATTTGTTGGTGACTTCTTTGTTGGCGCAAGCGCTTTCTGAATGTCTGCCAGTGTTACAGAGAATAGCTGGGTTTTGCCAGCGCTTGACTTCCTGGCCTTCCTAACAGTTGCAAGGAATACCCCTGCCGACAAACTTTTAATATTTGTCGTTCGATAAGATGAATCCATCATTGCCTGTTGGCCCTTTTCCCATACTCTCATTGGTTGATCGTTTACAATAGCTTCTCCGATGTCCATGAAACGTTCCCTTGCATTATAGATAACGTCTTCACGCTCCATCCATGGTTTTCCCAATATGAGATCATGAGACAACATTGGTATAACATACGCATACAATCTTCGTTGGTATCCGTCAATGTCTAACTCCATTCTAACCATCTCCGTGATAAAATCTTTATGGTGCTGATTTTTTTTTGCCTCTGTGAGCTTGCGTGGATTTATTTTTATCCGAGGCAGGTTAGCCCTTTGTACTAATGAATTACTAACAGCGGCTAGACATTCGCATCCATTGTCGATCAAAGTGGGTACTGAATAAATTCCGTTGATCACGGTGTCTATAATGAAAGAAGATCCGTCCATAGCGCCCTCAGCATCTTTATCTCCAATTGATTTTGAGCTGATAATCAATTCCATTGCTCCATTTGCTTGCAACTGAGGACAATTTGATTCTAGATCTAATCTTTTTTCTACCACGCTCTTTTTATCTTTGGCCTTAGCTGTATCTGAAATTTTTCTGACAAAAGTTGCTGCTTGGAAAGGTGTATCAGGACGCTTGGCTGGAAGCAGTCGACAATCAGCTATAATGTGTCCTTTCTTCCCACATCGCAAGCATGATCCGTCTATTTTTCGCTCGTTCAACTCAACCAGTGATACCCACTTCGCACGGACTTTATTCATACTAATCTTCCTTGTCTTACTGTATGAGCTGGCTTTGGCTGAAGGGTTGTGCATAATTTCTTGTGAGATTTCCCCCAGTAATTTGCCCCCAGCAATGCCTTGTGTTCCATCGTCGAAGTACCCTGTCTGACCTAGCAAGTACTCCCTTGTAATTTCCACACCAACCTCGTCAATTTCAGAACCCAGGATCGACAGGTAATCAATTAATTCTCGGAGTGTTCTAGGTCGCAAACTACCAATCATGTAATTTCTAGTCGTTTTATTCAGCGAGTTTCGTAACTTGTAAATCTTGCATTTCTCATTCCCTTTCGAACTGGGACTTCGCGAGAGTAACTGTTGGAAGCGCGGTAGATATGACGATAGTTTCTCGTCCCGAAATTGTCGACATGCATGAAATAGTGCGGCCGCCAATTGTTCCTCGTTTCTGTCGCGGTAGGTATCATCCATAGCCCGTAACAGCCCTAGCGCATCCCATTCCATGCCATTTGCAAGCATATTTTGGAACTGACCTGTGATCATATCTTTCGCTGTTCCAGTTACTGCATGACTAAATAGTTGCATCAAAAAATCAGATGGTTGAAGAATACATCGCTCCTCCACATCACGCCTGTATATGTACCGAAGTATTCCATGTGTAATTGCCCACTTAGTTCTATCCTTGTGGTCGTATGCTTCTGGCCATTTAAGTGGTTCCTCTTCAATGAAGCATTCTCTGCGTTCTGATTGGCCGCCCACATTAGTTCTTGACGGTTGCAGGTGAGTTTTTTTCTCATTCTCCGATCGTTCCTGCATCGTTTTCATCATTTCGTTCATCTGAGATTGTAAAATCCCAAGGTATCTTCTGTGTTCTATTCCCCTTAATCTCATTTCTTCGACCAGTCGCTCCATTTCCGATTGTATTACTCCATGTGGCATAGATTTCTGATTCGATAAACCAGTTGCCACGAAGTCCATTCCAATAGTAAGATTGTTCATTTCTGAACCCATTGTTGATTCTTAGAATCCCTGTGCCTTAAAACCAATAATTAAAGATGCCCTAAGTCACAGTCATCTACGACTGCAATGTACTTAATGACGGACAAAAGATTTGAATGATATAGTTTATATTGTGACGGAAACCGAGTTGGTAATGAATAAATCGATTTAATAAACTATATAAGGAGAAAAGATAACTCTAGCTAATACTAACAGGTATTTATAGGCGTTAGTCCTCCTCGTGAATCTACAGACTAGTGACTTGTCCTTAGGCATAATACTTATTACCCAGCCACGTATTTTCAGGTGTCACTAAGTTGTAATAACGTTTCCGCCTCCTGACTAGTAGTGCCGTTTCGTTCAGCTTCATCTCCCCCCATACAGCCTCATCGTAAGAATTCTCAATATTAGGCTTAGGCATCCGCCTAAGCTCAAATAACGGTAAAACCGTAACAATTAGACAGAAGGAGGGGTAGCGCCGCAACTTTAATTGTGACCAAGATGTGGAGAGTCTTGACCTCATATTTTCTCGGGCGATTAAGGAACTGTAATTTCAAGACTCAGTGATGCTCTACATTCCCAGAAATTGTAACATGTATTGGTTGAGGAGCTAGCCCTAGGATTGTATATACAAACGCCTCTGAGTATAAGAAGCTCATGAGATGGCCAATGATTAGTCCAACACCTCCATCCCAACAAGTCTTCGTTTTCTCGGATTCAAAATCTTTTACAATTAGAGAGACAGCACTTTTCATCACTCGATCTTCATTTCCATTCTCAAATCAATATCACGTTCGGAACACCCGAGACGGCGCAACCTCTTCCCGATTTACCTCAACTTGCACGCCATCCACTTTTACAAATTCTCACCAGGCTCTTGCAGAGTTAACTGACTTCATACTAAAGATGAAAACTTTTCAATTTGCTTCTATTGTTGCAGGACTTAGTTTTCTGAAGACGACAATTGCTGCTGGCGATGATTATATTACCCTTGGTATGACATCAATTAAAGTTCAACATATCCATAGTGTCGCCAGAGATATGTGGACGATGGATATTGATTACTATAAATCGGAATATCAAGGTAGATATCCTGCATTTTGGGGCAACGTGCGCGGCAAGCCAGCACGGAAATATCCATTACTCTATGAAGGCAAAGTTTGGACTCGTATTTATTTATCCCGCTCCAGTCTCTACAAGTACTAATATTTCATAGATGGATCTTTTATGTATTATGTTGTAGCAACCGAAGATTTGAGTTATATCAGACTCTATTATGAAGGTACTGAAAGTTGTGATCGTGAAGTACCTAGCCCTTAATAGATTGGAGAGTATTTAGCAATATAATGTTATACATTGATTTGATCTTGGCTTGATTCAACTATCCCGAACTGGTGTGCTTTGGGCTCATACATATTGTGATTGGTCTAAGGTAAGGGAAACGTACATGTGCGCTGAACGTTGTTACGATAGTGTAGTTTCACTGAATGTGTGTATATAGATGAGAATTGATTGATTGCAATAGTATTTCTTGGCGAGAAAAGTCTCGATGAGTGTTGGAAATACGGCTTCCTGCATTTCTTTCTATCGACCAATTGTTTTAATGGAAGTTGTGAAGAGAAGCGTAAGCTGTTAGGCTTGTGTTTAATATCACCCATTGAAGCAAGTTTGGAGATTGATGAGTCTGAAAACTATAGTGGAGAGGTGTTGATTAAACCCACTTAGTATCAGAGCGCTATTTAAAGTAATTACTACAGCCAAGTGAAGGACACGATTCACTAGTTTATGCCAGATAATTGTGAGGCTAATAATACTAGAGCCTTAGCCGGCAAAGACGAATTCTTCACTTTCCAGTGGTGCCGGTGTAATCGCTCAGTATGCTCTGCATATCTGGGATAGCCAAGAAGAATCGCATCCGAATCGAAGTCGAAAGCAACCTCATGCTTTTCTCCATTTGACGACCCATCGACAATGTCTTTTTTCACATTCTCATCTGAGTCCTCAACCTCTTTCCAACCACGCCTCATCTCGCCTCAACAACCCATAAAGAAGTTACTCCAATTGCAAACAGGAGCTTGCCCCATTAATTACCAGCCATCACCGACTACAAATTTACGACGCTACGTATACCCGCAAGGAGGAAATCAAGTCATAATATACAAAGTTCGGGTCATGGTTTATGGGGGACTGATGCTCTAATGGGGCTCTACATCTTGAGGAAGGATAGGCGGCTGAGATGTGGTGCGAGAGGGGGAACTGATCTCTGAAGACGATGCTGGGACTGACATTTTCGAGGGGTTTTCAACTTTGGAACGTTTGTGGGCGCCAAGACCGGGATTTTGGCTAATCAGCCAGGAAGACTTCCTTTGTCGATGAGCCTACGGCACTCCTCAGCACCCTGGACGGCTTAAAAGAAATTAGGCTAAGCTACCATACAGGAATCACGCTCTGTCAAGACTTTTTTGACATTTCAGCACGACCTCCAGGAAGGAGTTGGAAGGAGGCTAGAAAGGCAGAGGGTGACTTTCCCGAGGTACCCACAAGTCTGCAGCGCCTAGCTGGCTGGCCTCTTTGAACGCTTCAGAAGGGTCACTTTGTCTTCGGATTTAGTCCTAATGTCGGTATTAGGAGAGCTCCGCAGCCAGTGGTTTTTGCAATTTTTCCTGGCTGCCATACACCCGCAAGTGGCCAACGTTTCGTTGGCTGGAGAGGGGAGATAATGAAGGGCGAAGAGCTCCTCTAAGTGTATGATCAAATGAGGGCTTGTAAGGGGCGGTACTGTTAGAGGGGAGCTGTATGGGAGGCATAGGAGGGGATATACTACTGGCATAGGTATCCTTGTCCTGTAGGCAGAGAGGACCTGCATGTCCTACATAGTCATAGACTCAGACAGGACAATAAAATAATTAAAAAAAAAAATACTAGAGCCTTATTTCGTTCCATGTTGTCAGATTGGAGCGTAGGCGTTTGACTTGAAGCGGAATTGGAGAGTGAGAAGAGGTTGGATAGGTCGCAAGAGATGACTGAAGGTCTACTGGAGATAACTAGGAGGAACTAAAGGTTTGAAAGATGGGTAATATAAATAGCTAAAAAGGTCTAAAGGTTTAAGTGGGTACTAGTGGTAACTATAGGTACAAGAGGCAATCCGAGGTAATCCAAAGGTGGTGGTTGTGACAGAAAACTAAGCGTCGAGAGCTCAGCTTCAGTAGACCAAGCCCTTATTTGAATTGAATTGAATTGAATTGTTTTAGGGTCCTAAGCTATGCTCTATATCTCCTAGGAGTCAAAGACCGGTGTACACGGCCGAGATCATGCTTTCCGCATGCCCACCTCGGTTTCACCGCGTGAACCACTACACAACCAGTAGCTAGTTAAAATAAAGAAAAATAGAAACTCCCCTAAACTCCTATAACTAAAGTTCCAAGCCCAGTAATCCAGTTTGTGGTTAGCAAAACGACACTTCTCGTCTCATTTTTCTACCTGCCATAAGCCCTTATTTATTTACATGATTTCCTTCCATTGTTCCATCATGACATAAGTCTTATCCTAATAATAGAGTACCCAGTGCCAAGAGCTACGGTATTGTCATAGCCGCTTGGAAGAAGACTAAAAATATATACTAAATTAAGAATGAAACAGGGAATCCTTACACATGTTTATGCGACTCTTCATAGCCAAGTATGTTAAGGTTATGAGTTGAATGGGAGCATAGTTACTGATTAATTTTCACAGATTCTGTTTCAGGATATTGTAGAGTTGGTAAGTTACTTGTTGGCAGGCATCAGATACTACTTCTTCGATACTGTTCATGAGATAGAACACAGACTACTTATATACTCAAATATGACCCTTGTCATCGTCTACGTTCTCTCTCCCGACTTACTGCCAACAGCGCGCCTAGGTAAAGCTCTGCCTTTCATGAGTCCATCACTCATGAGAGGCCTCCCCCGTTCCGGAGGCTGGTGCGCGCGGTCCCAGCGCGCGTCGCTGAAATGCCTCAATCACTTACGTGTAATATCCCAGCTTAGCAATCCTGAACCCAGCTGTTCAGGACCGACAGCAGACCTGTCCATGGCTTTCTCAAGGCACTGAATTATCGGTATTCCGTAGGATACGAGTTGGGTGCAAGTAGGTTACAGATGTGGAGGATAGTGGTGATTCCTAAGAGTAGGAGGTATAAATCAGCGTGAGGTATAGGGTTCACGGAAGAGGTAAAGGTAAAGTAAGTAATGGGAGAGGATGGTACATTAACGGCGGTCTTCTTTAGAGAAGAGATAAGTAGGTGAACAATAGGTATGAGTATAAACAGAAGACGTTGCGTGAAGAAGAATACTTCTTCACGCTGAGTATATATGTACATCAGATAATAGGACAGCCCTAAGCACTGTCTCGAACAGTGATACTACGTAATTCCTATGAAACGACCCTATGTTCCTGAGTATGTCCTAATTGTTTAGGAACTCAATCTAACACTGCGTTTCATTTTGGCATGGAACTCCCCATGAAACACCATCCTAGCTTCTACTGTGTTTATCCATGAAAACAGCGGACTATTGCTGGGTTGTAGTAAACGGAGTCACGTTTCTCAACGTGTACAATGAGCCGAACGAACTGACAGCAATTCAACCTTATCGACTTTCTAAATATTGATCGTCGATTCTGTTTATTGGTCTGTAATGACAGACACGGAAATAATTCATGAGATTGCTTGATGAGAGGCTAGGATTGATTCCAATATTATTTGGTAGAAGACTTGTCCCAAATATCAGAGGGCTACAGCGTCTTTATCTATCTACAGGTAAAATCCCCCATATCCCATCCATACTAGCCATACAGGACCTAGCATATTAAACTTGATACGTATCATCATTTTGGGGTTGAGGTTTACCGTGTACTTGCTACTTGAGTCGCGTGTCTGACTACTATGAGACACGCTCAGGTATCAACCTTATAACCCATACCAAACCCAAACTACTTCACTACCCTGAATATGACCCCATGAATAGTTGTAACAGTAGCCTGCAACCTAGCACGATTAGGCTAGAGCTCGTTGACTAAGACCTAATCCGAACACAACCACTCCTCAGCTGGGACCCACCACCACGATCTGTCGCAGCTGGCGACTTCAACGCGGTGCACTGCGCCTGGCAACCACGGGCAACCCGCCCACGCGGACAAGGAATTGAAATCGAGGGATGGACGCAACACCATAATCTCACTTGTCTGATTGTGGGCAAGCCATCGCATCGAGCCGGGAACACGCTGGATCTTGCTTGGACAAACATCAACAGGGCCGAAGCATGGGTGGATCGCAGCGAGTGTGTGACCAGCAACCATCTACCTATTTGAGGACGAGTCCCCACCGGATCCGGAAAAAGGGGCCAGGAGCCTTCACAAATCAGGATAACGTGTGGAAACTTGCCAAAGTTCGCCCTTGCCGTAACGCAGTGGACACACCCACCACTAGTACTAGACACAGTTCACAAGGCAGACGAATATGTCAACGATTTCTGTTCTGGCCTTATTAACGCCATAAAAGTAGCAGGAACACAAAGGAACACAAGACACGGCAAATGCGCGCCTTGGTGGAAATATACCAGACCGAGTACAATTCTTCCGCACCACAACGCAACAGTGCTGTATTATAGGTATAGTCAGAACACTGGGAGAGCCCCATGGCACAGAAAGAGAAGAGGGTTTAGCCTCAGTGGCAAGTAGGCTTCCACGTATATATATGACTAGATAGATGTAGTGGGAGTTCTCTCCTTAGAATTATTATTTACTACTATCGACCACATTGTTGCCCCAGCACTTGTCCCTCGAAACCATGACAAAGCGCGACTGGTTTGGGAGTGCTTGCCATGGTGAGGTATTTCTTACTTGAAAAATTGTGCGTTTTTGCCTGATCACCTGCAAAGGCAGTGATAACAGGCGTGATCTTTCATTAGCGTCGCGACGACTGCTGCTGCTTGCTTCTCTCCTTTGCTCTTAGCCCAGGATTTAGGGTTAAGCCGTCATTAACTATTGGAAAAGATTGGAAATAAATCACATATAAAAACAAATGAATTTTGGTGGCGTTTTGTCTGGTTTTAGCAGTCCATAGTAATAGACTCAGTAGGGACTTAAATTAAATTCTATTCTATTCTATTCTTAGCCCAGGAGTCGGTTAATTCAAGAAATTCTTGGACTACGTTCAATCTTTCTTTTCTTTCTTATTCTGCTTTTTGCATTGCATTCACAATGCCAAGCAGGCTTGGATGAAGTTGCCCTCCTAGATTGGATGGCGTTATCGATAATGATACAACAGCTGGGGCTATTGCATCTGTTAGAGATTCTTGTAACAAGGTAATAAGTGATGCGATGCGAGGTGGGTCGGAAGAAAAAATGTGTTGATCCTAAAATGTGGTTCTCGCTTCCACTTATATTCATTTTAAATCATTTTATTTGTATTCAGCTATCTAGCTAAGGCACATGACCGGTGCTATGTATACATATAAAATGACTCTTTTGATGTAAGAGACACTCATACTCTGGATTTCATTTGCAAATACCACTATATTATTATTAATTTATTTTCTTGTCCTGTGTGAGTCTTTGACTTTGTAGGACATGCAGGTCTTCTCTATCTACAGGCCAAGGATACCTATGCTAGTAGTATATCCCCTCCTATGCCTCCCATACAGCTCCCCTCTAACAGTACCGCCCCTTACAAGCCCTCATTTGATCATACACTTAGAGGAGCTCTTCGCCCTTCATTATCTCCCCTCTCCAGCCAACGAAACGTTGGCCACTTGCGGGTGTATGGCAGCCAGGAAAAATTGCAAAAACCACTGGGTGCGGAGCTCTCCTAATACCGACATTAGGACTAAATCCGAAGACAAAGTGACCCTTCTGAAGCGTTCAAAGAGGCCAGCCAGCTAGGCGCTGCAGACTTGTGGGTACCTCGGGAAAGTCACCCTCTGCCTTTCTAGCCTCCTTCCAACTCCTTCCTGGAGGTCGTGCTGAAATGTCAAAAAAGTCTTGACAGAGCGTGATTCCTGTATGGTAGCTTAGCCTAATTTCTTTTAAGCCGTCCAGGGTGCTGAGGAGTGCCGTAGGCTCATCGACAAAGGAAGTCTTCCTGGCTGATTAGCCAAAATCCCGGTCTTGGCGCCCACAAACGTTCCAAGTTGAGAACCCCTCGAAAAAGTAAGTCCCAGCATGGTCTTCAGAGACCTGTTGTAAAAGGACTGATCACGATAGCTGTTCGCATAGGCGAATCCAAAAATAAAGGTTTATATTCTGTATAACGAAAGAACTACACGGGCTACACAATTGAGTATCTACTAAGTCTTACGTAGGAGGGCAAGACTGACACCTGTACGCGGTGCCCTCTACGAACCTGGGAGTGAAATATTCTCCCACAGCCAAGATCAGTCAAATTTCGCAATACCGAACAAGTTGGCCCATGAGGCAATGATTCAAGACTCTCCACCTAATCAAATTTTCACACCTGATGAGATCAATCAACACCAAAACTTCATCAAGTTTGCAGGTACGACTTAGTACATCCTTATTTCAATGATCACACCTCTCGTCCACTTTCTCTGGCCTCAATTCACCACCACGTACAGGCCCACGCCGATATTTATACCCGACGGGGGAAGCAAAGTGTGGCGCACAAACCTGGGAGACAGTTCTTTGGGATGGGCGTGAGAGGGACTAGGACAAGTTCACAAGATGATGCAGAGGATGGAAACGATCTCGACGGGCGTGAATTTTACAATTTTGACAACGACTTTTCGAATTGAGCTTTGTGCGTGCGCCAAGACTTCGGTTGCGAGAGTGCGGGCGACACTATAAACACCGCCGTGGTTGGATGGTGCGGTGGTACATCATCTTGGCCGGTTTCTCAAGTAAGGTCTGGATAGCTAGGACACATATCTCACCCGAGACAGGAGACCGCTGGTTCGAATCCGGCAAAACACAACTACATTTCTCGCGGCGCTGGTATGCATGGATGATGAAGGCATGCTTGGATAATTAAAGGTTTTAAATTTCCCTTTGGTGGGTACTTACGGAGGAGGGTCGACTGTTTGTGTAAGCGAACATACCTCATAGTGGTATTTGCAAATGAAATACAGAGTATGTTTGTTTGTTTTGTTTTGTTTGTTCATTAACGTGCTAGGTGAAGTAACTACCGTCGCACTCCTACTGGAGCTTGAGCACGAGTGGGGTCGGGCCGGATCAGGTGAACTACCGTGCAGTACAAATGCCTCGTCCCACCTAAATGACCGGAACCATGCCAAAATGCATCTATGTGTTGAACCATGACGAATTTAGCAGCCCAGAGTTGAAAACAAAACAAAAACTTTCCCGCAAAATCCCGCATTACAAAAGAAAAACTTCAACAATCTCCCTTCCACTGTTCCGCCTCAGCCACAACGCGCCTGAGCCTCGAATCTAATCTCTCTGTCCATGCCAAACCACTTAGGCCTTTGATCTATCATCTCAGGGTGAAATCCAGAGTATGAGCGTTTCTAACGTCAAAAGAGTCATCCTACATGTATATATAGTACCGGTCATGTGTCATAGCTTAATAGCTGCATACACATTAAATGATTTAAAAAAAAAAAAAGTCTGACGAAAGTCACTTCAAGCCTGACAATCCAATGGTCACGTGAGCAATCGTTACAAGTGGAATCGGATAAGTCCGATTCTAATCCTACAAGGCCCTAAGCCTGTATCACCTGATCCCTCTCTCGCTCCACATGTCAGCCGCCTATCCTTCCTCAAGATGCATACACGAAGGTGCCTTAATGACTTGCTCCTGTGGCGAAGAAAAAAGTCCGGACCACTTCTTTCACTGCAGCATAGGAAGAAGCTGGGCTCGCCTCAGTGGTGGGCCCCGACATCCCAGCCCTGGTATTAAATGGGTTCTTGGCACGCCCAAAGACGCACTCGCCTTCGGAAAATGGGTTGAGCTGACGAAGCTCTACGACAAAGTCCAACAAATGAATTAGATATTTCCCTTGAGATTTATGATATTGCGTGAAATTAATGTTAGATGGAGGGATTTATTACTGCTAATAATTTCTTTTGTACTCTGACCTTTCTTTTTTGGAAGTTCCCCTCACTATTTCGCAGTCTGTGGTGTAATTTCAAACTACTTATAAATAAGAAGTAAAGTCCCGGGTAGAGGGAAATTTGCTACATTTAAATTGGAAAGCAGAGTGGCGGACAGCTGTTTGTTTTTTTTTTTTTTTTGCTCTATTAAAGTCCTAAGCTAAAGCTCTAGGTCCACTATCGGTACAAGACTGGTGGAGCCGGCAGGGATCACTGCTTACAGGCCCAACTCATTCCAACCGCGAGACCCGCTACAGAAAAAGTAGAAGGTAAATTATAACTCAAAAGACACCACCTACTCCGACTCCGAAATCGAGATTCCATCCTTGAACTCTAAATTCAAGTACATAAGAAATTTTCTCAGAGAAACGACACTTCTCGCCTCGTTCCCTTTCGTGTCATGCGTTGTGGCAATGACTAGTTTATCCGATCCCCGCTGAGAGCAGTGGATGAGTGGGCGGGTTGGCTATCAAAACAGCCGGTTTCCTCCGCAAATATTTTGAAGCTATCGTGGCACTTGGGCCCGAGAAGCTTTATGACAAAGTCAACGTGTGACATTGACTTTCTGAGCCTTCGCGTTTGTTGTGCGTGGCGGCTACAGTGGATGAAGTGGGTTGGAGTAGTTTCCTTCCCGCAAGAGCACTCCATGGGTGCGTATGGGTTGTTGAAACGGCGATGGTATGCCGCGAAATTGCCGTGACCCGTTCGTGCTGCAATTAGTGCCCGGAGGAGGTGCCTAGAGAGAGACAGTTCCGGTGGTTTACGTCTCCGCACCTGTAAGTTGAGTTGGCGGTATTTAGGCGGACAGGCCTCTTCCCACCAATTGTCCAGCAATCTCTGCCGTCTGCGATTCATGAGGCCTCGAAGATGTGCCAGAGTACTGGATCCTGGTTGCGTATCCTGGCTGGGCAGTTCTCGAAGTGCTTCACGGGCCATGGAATCTGCCTCTTCATTTCCTTGGATTCCTGCATGCCCTGGAACCCACTTCACTGATATTTCTGCTCTGTTGGATGACGCACGGAATTTGCGTACATCTTCAAGGCTAGTTGAGGACGAGCCTGTCGTTAGTGCGTTTACAGCCTGCTGACTGTCAAGAAACACGTGTATTCTCCTAAAACCTCCACCTTTCCTGAACTTCTCGTTCTCCAGGAACTCCAGTGCAGCCTCCAGAGCATTCCTTGCTCCCATTATTTCTGCATCCAGCACCTCTCCCCCGTGCATGATGCCACTTCCTTTGCCAATAAGTTTCCCATCCTTCCTCAGAACGAAACCCCAGGCGGAGCGTCCATGTCCTTCCGATGAACCATCCGAGTATGCGCAAATGTCCGTTCCTGGCACGTCGCTAATCCATCGGACGCAATCTTCGCGTTCTGTCGGCTTTGAGACTGATTTCCTAGGGTAAACCACAGGCATCAGACTTTCGGGGGCTTCTGCTTCCGGAAGCTCTCGGTAGGCACGCTGTAGCCGTGACATCTGGATCTCTGGTCTGGCTGAGGTCTTGGCGGTCTTTTTGTATTTCTGAGTGCCGACATTCGGGCACACGGAAGCGCGGGTCCTCAAAGGGTGTCGGTCATCAAGGGTCTTAAGCCTTGCTGAAAGCCGGAGACGGTTTCCCTCAAGTATGACCTTCGCCGGCGGAATTCCTCCTTCTCTGTGAAGGACTACATTTGGTGTTGTCCTCATCACTGGAAGTGCAGCCCGTAATCCCATCAGGTTAGCTCGGTCAATCATGCTGCAGAGGTTGGAGGTAGATGACGTGACCAATCCTCGTATCGTTGGGCGTTTGGACCCTGGCCACCAGACATCAGATCCAAAAGTTGCTAGCGAGACAACGCACATGTCTACTGCCTTAGTCAATGGCCCAGGAGCTGCTCCTCGAAAGGTAGAGTTGAAGCGGCGCATATGCTGGGCAACTTTTACCGCTTTACCGCACCATGTAGTTACATGGTGTTTAAAATTGAGTCGTGGATCCAGATTCACGCCTAGCCAGCGAATGTTTTCTGCAGGCTCGATAAGGGTTCCGTTGACGTGGACACCAACTGCTTCCTCTCGACGTCGTCCCGGAAATTGAATGACTTCGGATTTTTCCGTGTCAAAGTCGACGGCATTATTCCGCGCCCATTCGAGAAGATGATCTGTCTCTCCTTGTACAGCAGCGGCAGATTCAGCGATTGTGCGTCCAAACCCTAGAATACCGATGTCGTCGGCGTAGCTAAACCTCAATCCAGGGGTACCACTTTTCATTGGCTCTGCCATATACAGAAGGAAAAGTAATGGCGAAATTGGTGATCCCTGTGGGACTCCACAGACCAGCTCTCTCTGGGTGGTGACTCCGCCAGAGAACCGCACTTGTACTTTCCGATGTGTGAGGAATGAACTCGTCCACCGGAGTATTGAGTCTGGCCATCCCTGGGCTTGCATGCGCCTAACCAAGCGGTTGTGGAGCACTGCATCGAACGCTCCTTGGACGTCTAAAGTGACGAATGTCGAGGCCCATCCCTGGGAGCGTGCTTCTTCGACGTCATGGACTACGCAGGAAACCAGGTCCGTTGCAGATCGCTTTGGGAGCGCACCGAATTGTTGATGGCCAACCACATCACAGGTGATTGCTAGGTGCGCCATTCGCTTGGCAAGAAGCCTTTCCAACCCTTTACCTATACATGAGAGGAGGGCTATAGGTCTCCAGCCTTTGATCGTGGTTGGGTCCCTATTAGGCTTTTCCAGTAGTACCACTTCCGCTAGCTTGAAGCAAGATGGATGAGTGCCCAGTCGTATACAGGCTCTAAAGAGCTGCAAAATACACGGTCCGATCGTCTTCCAGCAAGCTTCGAGGAGCTCGACCGTAACTCCGTCTGCCCCAGGTGCTGTCTTCCCACAGCCGATTGTGCAAGTGCGCACTTCTTCATCTGAGATTTCACCTTCCCAAGGTATTCGATTATCGCTTGGAGTGTTGCATGGCGGAAGGTCGTCCGATTGTTGGTGGCGTGCAAGAAGGGCGTCTCGGAGAATGGTAGCTCGCTCTAACGGGTGGTGATGTAGGATCCGTTGTAGTTGAGCGGTGGAGGAGGTCTAACCTGTCTGTGGTTGGCCGAACGCATCAGCTTGAAGATATCGGACGGTGATGTCATTGCTTCCACTTGGCTTGTCTGGTATTTTTCTTGGCGGCTGTGATGGTCGCACGGAGCTTCTTCGCGCAAGTGGCCCGCTGTGTCGGTGTCGTTGCGGCTCGGTATTCTGCGTATGCGGATTTGCACATAGGAGTCCACCACGGCGCAGATTTGCCGCTTTCTTTTCTGGCCGGGTTCCTGTCGCTTTGATGGCCTCCGAGAGATGGAAGCAGATCTCATGGGCATACTCATCCACTTTCTCTTTTGTACTCAAGTCTAATGGCGGATGTACCCATTTTGCAACGGCACGCGCAAAATTGGGCAGATTTTTCTTGGGCACTCTGATCTTTGGTGGAGCCGGGTTCCCGATGAAGGTTGCAGAAGGTATGATTCCACGGATCGGAAGATGGTCGCTGGTCATACATTCCTCCCTATCGACCCAAGCACGGGCTCCAGATATGTTGGTCCAAGCGAGATCAAGAGTGTTGCCAGCTTTATGAGTCGGCTCTCCAATTATCAGACAAGAGAGGTTGTGGTCTTCCGCCCACCTCTCTATCTCATCACCCTGTCCATAAGGCCGAGTTGCTCCAGGTTGCCATGCAGCATGCACTGAGTTGAAGTCCCCGGCTGCAATGGACCTCGCAGACGGTTTCCAGTCGACGAGTGTGCGGACTGCAGTCGGGTTGTTAGGGGCCTTATACACGTTGAGAAATGTGATTCCATTGACCAGTACCCAGCAGTAGTCCCCAGTCAGCCTGTTACAAGGGAAAATCTGCTCTGCCGACATCACCTTCTCGTTTTTCCGAGTGTAGGTCACCGCCCTCGGTCTGACATCCACACCTCCGTACGGTGTATGACAGAGGTAACCCGGATGTGACTTGGTTTCGTTCGTTTGCTTGGTCCAACAAGGTTCTTGAATCAGCACAACATCCACGCCTAGCTCGTAAGCTCTAGAGAGCGCAATGTTGTGGGTTGCGCCTCCCCTGCCTACGTTTATTGACATAAAACTTAGTGTAGGAGGGGGGCGGGAAGGGGCCCGTAGGGCGCCCTTCACAAAGCTTCTTCAGGGTTCAAGGCCCCAAAGCCTGAACCCTCAGCCATTGCTGTGTCTGTCGAGGAGGTGTCCTTACCAACAGCTGGAGAAGTTGGTCGGGTCGCTCTTGCGGCAGATGCAGCAGCCTCTGCGGCCTTGGTAGCAGCTTTTGCTCGAGCGACGGCCTGGTACTCGCGTTGGCCAGCTTGGCGGATCGTCACAAGTTGCTCCCTGGTAGCTGGGCCAGACCTGTTGGGACGAGCAAGACAGTCTCGACTGCCAGATTGATGGGGGCCTCCGCAGTTTCGACATTTAGAGGCTGCTTTACACTCGAATGCCGAGTGCATGGTGGATCCGCAGTTCCAGCAGGCTGGCGCGCGAGAACACCCACGGGTGGCGTGGAAACCGAGACATCGCCTACATTGCTGTATGGGAGGGCGGTTTCGTTGGATTGTTGCTATTCCTGAGTCGTCGAAGAGTCGGAATCCAGGCTTTGGGCTAGCGTTCCTGGGAAACAAGGCCGCCCAGGATCTGTAGGGAGCGCCGAGCTTAGTTTTTCCGTGTATCCTTACTCGGTCTGGAGTGCAGCTGGTTACTCTAAGGATTTCGGCGGCCACCATTTCGGCAGTGACTTCGACTCGTCCTTCTAAGCCGAACACGGCGACTGGAACCGTTGCAATCCGGAGGGAAACTAGATCACTTGGTGGTTCTAGTTTTGCCTCCACTTGTGTGAAGGTGCTGGAGGCCTCCAGCAGTCGAGTTTTTGCATCCGGTTTTTGGCACGGATGGCAAAGCCAGTGGGAACGCGTTGCACCTGGTCGACATCAGCAGGGGTGCAATGTGTTTGTTTGGCGACGGCTTCGCGGACGCCAGCTGGAGAGAGCTGTCTCCACTCGTGGTTTGCATCCAGACGCAGGAAGATTCGGTCATCTTTCGCTGTTGTTGTTGATGCTGTCGGCTTCTTCTCTGGTTTCCTGGCAGATGAAGCAGCAGAAACCGAGGTGATGTTTGCAGGAGCCTGTGCGCCTGACTTTTGGTGTCCTGCTCTCGTGACAGTGGCCCAGGTGCTTCTGAGCGGGAGAGGTGCTGTAGCCTTTGTTATATTGCGAGGAATGGCTACTGGGATGGTGGTCGCGCGGGGAGTTGCGACAATTGGTCGTTGGGGCAGGACCGGCGGAGCGGTGTTCGGACCGGCTGCCACAAATTGCGCGATTGCTGCTCGCAAGTAGACTTTGATGGAGTCTACAAAATTTTTGTCTTCACCGATGGAGAGCGGTTGAAGAGCTGCCTCGACACTGCTTATAGCCGTCGAGCATATTGTGAATTGCGCGGCTTTTTGTCTTGCCCTGCGCTCCTCCGCTTCGATCGCTGCAAGCAATTCGGGAGGATATGTATTTTTTCCGTCTGCTGCTTCTATTGCTGTAGGCGGTGGGGCCAGCGAAGAGTTTTCGGCTCCTGCTGCCTTGGTTGAGGGTATGTCGGCCCTTTTCGCGGACCTTACTTCCTTAAGTCGCGGTAGTGCTGGAACCGTAGCGCGCTCTTCGGGTGCAGCGACGGTTTCTTTTGGGGTTTCTGCGGGCCTGGGGCTTTTTCCGCGTCTTCTGGGATGGAGGAAGCCCATCTTGAATCTGATATAGATTTCAACTTCTGGACTTCGACGTCCAACATCTCTACCTCGGGTATATTGCGAACGTTAGCTTCGAGCGCAGCCTCGATGGAGTCTAAATTTTTCTCGGAGGCCTCTAATCCTTTATCCGTAAGTTTTTGTCTTGCAAGAGTTAGTATAGATTCATGCAATTTATAGGGTTTGATGACGCGATCTTTGGTAATTCCGCTGATCGCGTTTTGGTGCGTTCTACGCGTCGGAGGCATTTTAAAATGCCGCCGATGGCAAACAATTGCAATTCGATTCGATAAATAATGGGTGAAACAGGTGGAAGGGTGGAAATGGGCAAATTGAGGGTTCTCGAATTGTTTGTTTTGTTTTTGTTTTGTTTGTTCATTAACGTGCTAGGTGAAGTAACTACCGTCGCACTCCTACTGGAGCTTGAGCACGAGTGGGGTCGGGCCGGATCAGGTTAACTACCGTGCAGTACAAATGCCTCGTCCCACCTAAATGACCGGAACCATGCCAAAATGCATCTATGTGTTGAACCATGACGAATTCAGCAGCCCAGAATTGAAAACAAAACAAAAACTTTCACGCAAAATCCCGCATTACAAAAGAAAAACTTAAACAATCTCCCTTCCATCGTTCCGCCTCAGCCACCACGCGCCTGAGCCTCGAATCCAATCTCTCTGTCCATGCCGATCCACCTAGGCCATTGATCTATCACCTCCGAGTCACAGGTATCCCTGCCATCCCCCGACTTGCCTCCGCGTAAATCCCACTCTCCTGGACGTAGTCCCTGAACAGCTGCCATCCCTTGATCCGAGCATTAATTCCAGAGCCGGCGCCCTACGCTTTCCGCTTTTCAGCCGCCAAGTTGCCAGTGCTTTCCGACATTGGACAAGGTGACCAATTGATTTTTCCCTCCCACACTCGCAGTTAAGTGTAGCGTCAGTGTGGTTGAAGCGGCGGTGATAAGCCGCAAAGTCTCCATGTCCAGTTCGAGCGGCTATTAAGCGGGCGTAAACCGCTCTCGGCAGAGATAGCTCTGGCGGTTTCTTGCGCCGCATCTCGAGTTCGAGGTCAGCGTAATGCCTGGGGCGATTGGAGTGCCACCAGTCTGTAACCATCTGCCTTGCCAGTTCGCGAGCTTTCCGTCCAGATGTGGCGAGGGTCATCACCCCATGTGTCGTCCTGGAATTGTCCGACGAGTTAAGCTCTCTTCGAGCGAGTTCATCGGCGATTTCATTTCCTGCCAGCCCTTCGTGGCCCGGAATCCATCCTATTTTGACAGGCGCGGCTGATCCGCGGCCAGTTTCACGAACTTTTGGATACGCCAGGATGATGAGCCCGTTGTTCCTGTTAGTAAGGCCTGGACTGCACCGAATTGTCGAGTAGGAAGTAGATGGCGCTGCGTCCTCGATCTCGCTTGCTGGCAGTGATTGCTTCGAGAGCAGCCAAAGCTCCATGAACCTCCGCGTCGTAGACCTCTGCATTGGTTATTTTCCTGAGCGCTTTGCTCAATTACCCTGCCTGTGCCACTGATAAAAGTCACAAAGGCCCATGACACTATGTCGGTGGACGCCCCAGAACCATCACTGTACACGCAGAGACAGTCGGGTGGGAGTGGGTAGCCACTCTCTTATGAACTTGGCAGCCTCTTTCTTGCTTGTCCAGCGGGGAATTGGCTGAGGGGGGGTCGGAGGTCGGAGCGGCGGAGGTAGTTCGGCCTCTGGCAGAAGACGGTACATCCTCTGGACCCTTGAATCATGCACTCTGTCGAAACCAAGTCTGGTTTTGTTGCATGTCTTTAGGCGAGTCGGTGACGAGCGTTTGTCTGTGCTTTCTGTAGCCCAGTCGAAGCGGATGGTACTCGTCTAGTCTCCGGATTCGCGCGGCGATCTTGAGCCTGCGTTCCTTCGAGCAGAATGTGTGCTGGTGGAATACCAGTCTCTCNTCGGTGGACGCCCAGAACCATCACTGTACACGCAGAGACAGTCGGGTGGGAGTGTAGGTAGCCACTCTCTTATGAACTTGGCAGCCTCTTTCTTGCTTGTCCAGCGGGGAATTGGCTGAGGGGGGTCGGAGGTCGGAGCGGCGGAGGTAGTTCGGCCTCTGGCAGAAGACGGTACATCCTCTGGACCCTTGAATCATGCACTCTGTCGAAACCAAGTCTGGTTTTGTTGCATGTCTTTAGGCCGAGTCGGTGACGAGCGTTGTCTGTGCTTTCTGTAGCCCGAAGTCGGACGGATGGTACTCGTCTAGTCCCGGATTCGCGCGGCGATCTTGAGCCTGCGTTCCTCGAGCAGAATGTGTGCTGGTGGAATACCAGTCTCTCTTCTCAGGGCTGTTATTGGCATCGTACGCCAGGTTGGTAGAGCCACACGGATTCCGAAGGCAGAAGTTTGGTCGATGACTTTGCTCTGTCTCTTGTAGGAATTACGCGTGACACCTCGATAAGTTTCCCTGGTTGGCCCCGGGCACCAGACCTCCGCTGCGTGCATCGCAATTGGCAGAACTACTGTGCGGATGACTGTGGTTAGTAAGTCGGGCCTTGGTCCCTGGGTGCACAGTGTCAGCCGTCGGAAGTGCTGCACCAGCCGCATTGCTTTGCTGGTCCACTTTGCGACGTGACTTTCGAAGGTCAGACCGCGATCAAGGTGTACTCCAAGCCATCGGATGTCGTCGGATGCTTGTACATCGCGAGTTCCTACCCTTATAGCCGGAAGATCGTGTCCCCTGGATCTAGGGCCGACGAAGTAGACTACTTCGGCCTTGTCTGGGTCGAAAGAGACGGCATTATTAGCGGCCCACCCTAGGACTGCGTCGACTTCTCTCTGGACAGCTACTGCGGCTTCAGTTGGAGTCGAACCTATGCCGAGAATAGCAACATCATCTGCATAGCCAAATCTCCAGCTACTACCCCCCACGACTTCGGCCATGTAGAACAGGAAAAGAATTGGGGAAAGAGGCGATCCCTGTGGCAGCCCGCATTCTAGGAATACCGGGTCTGTTACTCCGTCTTCGTGTCGTACGCGAGCGGATCGTTCTTGTAAAAAGGACCTTATCCAGCTGATTGCTGGTTTCGGCCACCCCATCTTGTTCATCCTCTGAAGCAGCCGTCCGTGGAGTACAGCATCGAATGCACCCTGAACGTCTAGAGTGACAAGGACTGCTTTCTTCTGCCGTTTCATTGCATGTTCCACATCATGGATAACGCAAGAGACGAGGTCGTTAGCAGACCTGCCAGAGAGTGCTCCAAAGAGTTGCTGCGGAACTGCCTTGTGAGTGAGGGCGGTGTGAGCCATTCGCCTTGCGACTAGTCTCTCAAGACCTTTGCCGAGAAGGAGAGTAGTGCGATTGGCCTCCATCCTTTAGCTGTACTAAGATTACGGCCAGGTTTAGGGAGAAGGATTACTTCCGCTAGCTTGAATGCCTTTGGGAAGTGGTTCAATCGAAGTGAGCCCTCAAAGAGTACTCTCACTGCGTGACCAATTGATGACCAGGCTGTCCTAAGAAGACGAACAGAAATTGCATCTGCTCCGGGGCTTTATTTTGACAGGCTGTTGTAACCCACTTGGCTTCTTCGTCCGTAACGCTCGATATCCATGGGAGGTTTCCGTGTCCTGGCTCGAAGTCCTCAGCGTCGACGTCGTTTTGGCTGGTGAACCTGCCAAGAAGTAGGTCACGCAACAGAAGTGCTCGCTTTCCTGGGTCCGAGACGAAGCCATCCGGAGTTTGGAGTGGTGGAGCAGTAGATGTAGGTTGCGGCTTTGCCCAGCGTGCCATACGATACATGTCGACATCGGTTGTGGCTTCGGAGAACTTACGTCGCCAGTATTGACGCTTCGCACTTCTGACTTTGCGACGGAAATCCTTTCTGCTCTCTTCGTCCCTAAAAATCCTGTACTCGCGTTTGGCCTGTGCGCACTCTAGCGTCCACCAAGGTGCTGTCCTACCCTTCTTCGCGCTCCCGCGTCTTCCGGTAGCTCTAATAGCGTCGCTAATGATTTGGACCAGCTTGTTGGCGAGGTTGTCCACCGCGTCTACTGAGACCATCGGCTGCAGCTCTATTCCTTGAGCCCAACGACCTAGCATCTTTGCAAAGTCTTCGAGGGCATCGTCTGTCACTCGTACCGGTTGTCCAGTTTTTATAACAGCTCTGGCTTTCGAATTCGGACGGGGACGTCTCCTGCGAGAGTTCTGTGGTCTGATGTCGAGTCGAGCTCTATCGAGACATCTGCAAGGGCACCAGTGTTGGACCACACCAGGTCGAGTGTGTTTCCGAGATCGTGTGTCGGGACGCCCGGTGTGGAAGATAGGTCCATACCGTGCTCGAACATCCACTCGGTGAGCACCTGTCCGTCACCGTGTAACCTGGTAGCCATTGGCTGCCAGTCAGGGTGGACGGCATTGAAATCTCCGCCAATTACTGTAGGTCCGGATGGGGCCCATGATAGCAGCGGCAAAAGATCTGTTCCAGGAGCGCGGTATACGGAGACAAATGTGACTCCTTCTACCTTTACTGCAGTGAGATCTGGTGATGTCTCGCAGACTGCTTGCTGTTGGAACTCGATCCCTTTCGCGTGTAGATGAGGGAGCGTGGCCTTGAAGAGTTGGCAGCGACACGGGGGGGCAGATGCCTATCGAATCCGGGATGCGATTTGGTGAGCCAGTGGCCGTCCTTAAGTTGGGTCCAGGGTTCCTGGATAAGTAGGACATCGGTTCCTGAATCCCAAGCGGATTGCAGGATGATATCTGTAGCGGGGTCTCCTCTGCCCAAATTAGCACAGAGGAACGAGATGGTTGCTGCCGTTGTATGTAGCTCGGTAAGGTTGTGGTCCCTTACGGGCATTGAGCAACGTTTGTAGTTTCGTTTACAGCAGTCGCCTCAGCGGCTTTCTGCTTTGCTTCCAACTCTCGGATCGAAGCGTTTCTTTCTTTTTGACCTTGTTCCCGGATCACCGACAGCTGGTCTCTTGTGCGTTGCACTGTCTTTCCGCCGGCCCGTGTCGGCCTGGCCATGCAGCTAGGCTCGGTTGCGGCATGTGGCCCATGGCAATTGATGCACCTTGGGACGAGCTGTTTGTACTCAGTAGCCTTGTGCTCAATCGATCCACAGCGAGAGCAGCGCTCTGCTCGTGAACAGATCTTAGTTGGGTGGTGTCCCCAGCATCGGTTGCATTGCGCAATTTTGAGCTTGCGCTGGAGTTCGTGGAGACGTCCGCTTTCTTCGAACAGTCTTTCTCCAAGCTTCGGTTTTCCAGTTGCAAAGTGCAACACCCAGTCGGTTGACGGCCTAGCCATGCTAGATGCGAAAGCACGAGCTGAGGTTGGTCTAACTCCTGTTTTGAGAGCTGCTTCTTCTATCACCATTTCTGGTGTTACTGGCGTTGGCCCTTCAAGCGTGTAGAGCTTGTCTGGGATATTCGGTGCCAGAACTGAGATCCAGCTGGAAGCGGCTTCCAATTTCATTTCAGAGCTATCCAAGTTGGCTCCTCCTGATAGAAGTGCACCTCGAGCTCCTTCCCCTGTGGCTTGTATTGCGAACCCTGAGTTCACGACAGTGACCTGCTTGATTGCCGAGTTAGCCAGACGCAACTTGCTTGCCAGGCTAATTTTTACGAAGTGTGGTGACATACGTCTCCACGGGTGGTCGGGTCTGAGGCGTAAGAATACTCGCTCGTCTGGTCGTTGTGGGTTTGGTGCTGGTGCTTTAGGCTTCAGCGTGGAGACGGGCCTCACAAGTACTGTCTTGGGTGTGGCGGATGGAGTCGCTTGGTTTGCTGGCTTGTTCCTTTTTCGCAACACCTCAGTCCAAGATTTCTCAGTGGTGTTATTGTGGTTTGTGTTTGTGCCCTGGTTAGGCTGGTGAGTTGTTGGTGCAGCCGACGGCCTGGATGGTGCCGGTCTGTTGTTTTCTCTAGCAAGGATCTGCACTGGACGCGTGACGCTTGCTGGGTTTGGTTGGGGGGGCTCTATGACTTGAGCCGGATTAGATAAGTTGGCCTGGCCAACAGCAGTCCGTTGGGGGAGGGTAGCGTCTGCTTGGGATGGGTTACCCCACAAGATTTCCATGATCTTGCCCTGAAGGGCCAGTAAGTCCTGATCAAAGAGTCTCCGAAGTCTCTCGTCAGTGACTGGTTCCAGCAGCTTGCAGAACCCGATGATGAAACGCTCCGCTTGTGCAGAGCGCGTCTGGAATATCCTGCCCTGTTCGGCGAGGAATTCGGTCGCGACAATTTGGGGCGACAGAGTTGGGTTTGGGGAGAGTTTCGGTGACTCGCCTCGCAGATTGGCTCTACGAATTGTTGTGTGTGGGTGGTGTGTTGCTGTTGAGGCCCGTTGAGGACCATTTCGACATCGGGACGCGTCGAATTTGCGGGTGGGAGGGGGGGCCAAGAGCCAGCCTCTGCGGAGGACTGGGGCGGCATGGCAGAGTGAATTGGAGAACGGTAGTCAGTAGTTAATCGCGTGAAGTATTTAGAGGTTGTGTGCTTGTGGCGGACAGCTGGTCGGACTCTTTTGTAGTTTCTAGGTGCTGTAGGGCGCGTTAGAGCGTCGGGTAGTTCTGTAGGGACTGGGCCGTCCAGCACGTGACTAAGGTCACGAGCTGTAGACAGGCACGACGTTAAATTTAAACTAAACTAAACTAAACTAAACAAAACCATCGAGGACACACTTTTTTTTTCATATCACATCACATCACCAACAACCCTTCGTACAAAAGCTCCCAACCGGTGCAATGGCCCCTGCTGTTGCATCGTCATCGTCAACACCCTCCAATCCTGGAGGGCAACTTCACCCAAGCCTGCTTGGCATTGTGAATGCAATGCAAAAAGCAGAACAACAACGGAAAGAAAGACTGGGTATAGCCCAGGAATTTCTAGAACTAATCGACTCCTGGGCTAAGAGCAAAGGAGAGAAACAAGCAGCAGCAGTCGTCGCGACGCTGATGGAAAAGATCACGCCTGTAATAACTGCCTTTGCAGTAGATCAGGCAGAAGCAGCCAGCCTACTAAGTAAGAAACCTCCCACTATGGCAAGCACTCCCAAACCAGTCGCCCCTAGGAATATCACTGCTGTTGAGGATCATAGCCACGCCCTTCCCTCAAAGCCCCAAGACACCAGCTCGCCCTGGGTGACAGTAGCCCGCAAAGCGGCCAAACTACCGACGCCGCCTAGCGTGCAAGTTCCGCGAAGGCCTGCTCCAGCAAGCAACCCGAAACCTCAGTCAATCCCAAAGGAGGACAAGCGCTTGTTCTTACGACTGAGGAAAGATCACCACTGGCACAAGTTATCGCCAGTCACAATCAAGAAAATTATCACCGAAAAAGCTGGGATAGCAACTTCTGCTATCACGTCCATGTACCCAGTCAGGTCGGGGATCGCTCTCGAATGCGCATCAGATGCATTGAGAGATACAGTCATGGGAATTGCACCTCTCCTACAGGAAGACAATACTGTGATCGAGGCAGCGTCCAAATGGACTCTGATAATCCCGCATGTACCATTGTACATCAGGACGCTTGAAGGCAGCATCCCAGTCACCAACGAAATGGTGAAGAACGAGTGCCAAGCAGTATGCGGCGCCACACCAATACAGGTAAGGCCCACAGAAACAAAGCTGGGGCAATATTCAACGAGCTGGATTGTTCATTTCCAACAAAAACCATAAAACACAAAATTTCGGCTATTTGACGAGAGCGGACCAGCCATTCCCTTCTCGCGCCGAAGACCAATCGAGCAATGCCAACGCTGCTGGGGATTTACACAACGCGTTCCTGTACCAGGAGCCAGCGATGTGGACGATGCGGAGGAACCCACGAGACATTGGAGTGCCAGGCCAAGGTGCTAAAGTGCTCGAATTGCGCGGGACCTCACCACTCCAATGAGGGTAGCTGTATGGCTAGGCCAAGACGACAAAACGGGATAATTCTGCCCCGCACCCCGCAGAATTACATATCATAAGAGAACGCGGACATCGTGATTATCACGCTGCTCTAGCGTACTCGGAAAGGAAGGGCAAAGCGGTTGAAACCGTCATTGCCCAGGACTCAACAATGTCGTGTTAATGTTAGGAAACCCCTCAACAAAAGCACCAAAAGACAAGTACAACACCGTCCACTTTCACCAAGTGAATGTCGGAAGGGGTGGGGAAAATACGGATATAGCATTGCAGCAGGCATGGGATGCCGGTGCACATGTAGTCATGGTACAGGAACCATGGACAAGAAAGAAAGAGGGGGTTTTATAACAAAAAGTCACCCTGGCTACAATAGCCATATACCATTCGGAGGAACAGACATCCGGCCCCGCGCGATTACTTTCACGCGCAAAGGTAGTCATGCGACTCAATTCTTTCCACCGTTGTCAGGCCCGACATCTGATTACTGCTTTGTAAAGATGGGCGGACTGACCTTTGTCAACGTATACCGTGCCCCAGGCACTAGTGGAACCTTGGAGCCCCTACTCCGGTGGGAAATTAGAGGTCTAGTGATTGTTGGAGGCGATTTCAATTCTGTGTCACAGCATTGGCAACCGCTAGCGACAAATCAGTACGGCAATGGTAACCAAGTTATGGAATGGGCAACAGCCCACGACATGGACCTAGTCAGCATTGTTGGAGAGCCAACGCATAGGGATGGGAACGTCCTAGATCTAACGTGGAGCAACACGGCCGCTATAGCATCAGTGTCCAAACGTTACCACTGTACCTCAGATCACTCGACCATCGAAGGTACCGTGCTTAACCCTACAGTGTCAGATCTCTCTGGAATTGTAAAGAACATTCGTGTTAGTGACGCCAACTTGAAGGAATTTAGCCGATGCGTTAGCCAATGGACCAAATCTGGCCCTCTTGACAGTGTCGTCAACATCGAAAACTTCACAAATGATCTCCTACAAGCACTTGGAGATGCGCTCAAGATTGCAGGGAAAGTCCCAGCCATCGAAAGCGGAAGAACTGGGCCATGGTGGACCGATGAATGTCGCACAGAATGGCAAGAGTACAAGGCAGCGAGAGACAACCCTGACCTCGCAAAAGAGGCCCGCAAGAGCTTTAGAGCCGTGGTGCGAAAAGCCAAGCGAGAGTACTGGAAGAGGCAAGTAGAGGCAGTGACTACTGACGCACAGGTATTCAAGCTCATGAGATGGGCTAAGCCTCGACCAGCTGCTGAGCCCCCTCCTCTGCAGATTGACGAAAACCGGTGGCTATCTGACCCGCGAGAGCGAGCTAGTGCGCTACGAGACACTCTCTTGGCTAGGTTTAGCGGCGAGAACGACATTTCTATCTGGGAGAACGGACAGGAGGAGCGTATTCCATGGGATACGGAATTATCACTGGACGATGTGACAAGCGCCACTGTCTCCGTCAACGATACGGCACCGGGAGCGGACAAGATAACGGTACGGTTACTTAAAGCATGCTGGTCCCATCTAGGACCTCTCGTGAAAGATCTTTACCAGGCTTGTCTAAAAATCGGCTACTTTCCTGCGGCTTTCAGGGTGGCAGAAGTTGTGCTTCTTCCAAAGCCGGGTAGAAATCTGTCAACTGCCAAGGGTTGGCGACCAATATCTCTGTTGTCGAGCTTAGGCAAAGGACTTGAGCGTCTAGTTGGTAAGAGAATGGCATGGCTGACAATAAGTCACCAAGTCGTTCACCCACAACTATTCGGCTCCGTACCAGGACGATCTGCAGTCGACCTTGCATCCTGTGTAATCCATGATGCTGAGGCAGCCATGAGAAGTGGTAAGTGTGCGGCTATGGTCACACTCGACATTCAAGGTGCATTTGACGCAGTCCTTCACAACCGACTGCTCAAACGCCTTCGAGAACAAGGCTGGCCACGATCCTTGTGCCGGTTCATTCAGACATTTCTTTGCCAACGAAAGGTTCAGGTCAAATACCGTGGTGGAATCACAGAAGAGAAGATACTGGAATGTGGAGTACCTCAGGGCTCGCCACTATCGCCACTTCTTTTCATGCTCTACATCGCTGTGCTTTTTGATGATCATGGTCTAACGAGTAGGTTTTGCTATGCTGATGATGTAGCTATTGTCAGAATTGGAAACACCGCGGCGGATGCTATCTCCGCAGCTCAAGACGACCTGGACAGCTTAATTCTTCTCGCAAGAGAACACAGGATTGATTTTGACCCAGCAAAGTCAGAACTTCTAGTGACCGGAGGAGGGCCTAGAAAGAAAATCAACGCGGCTGATCTCTCCATCTTGGTGAAAGATCGCCGGATCGAACCGTCACCTCATATCCGGTGGCTAGGAGTCTGGCTTGATACCCAGCTAAACTTCAAGCATCATGTACAGAAATGGACTGGAAAAGCTAATCGTCTAGTACATTTCTTACGACATATAAACGGAGTTCAACGCGGTGCAGCACCCGGTCCTCTGATTCGTGCGGTACATGCATGCGTTCTGACACAGCTTTATACGGGGCAGAAGCGTGGTGGCCAGGTCTCACACGAATAACCACACTGCGAGATAAAGAAGTCGGCACTGGAGTAGGCTGGCATATATCTCTACTGGACAAAACGATAATGAAAGCTATCAGAGTAGCACTCCCAGCGTGGCGTACCACTCCCAATGGCGCTCTTCATCGTGAAGCGGGAATACCCCCGGCATCGATAATTCTTCAGCAAAAGATGCTGCGGTCTGCAGCTCGCATGCGAAGAATGGATATCTGGCACCCTCTAGCCCTTCGGGCGGCTGAGGATCCGAAAGAGACAATAAGACGCTTAGGTCTTAAATCGGGACAAAGAGATCGTTTGTTCAGACAAACAGAACGGTACATGACACTCCTACAAATGAGTGTGCGTCGAGTTCCGACAGCCGAAGGCCCTGGAAAGCTATACTTCCCACGTGGCACCCTAGCATCGATTCCATGTAGTCGAGAAAATGAAGCTAGGTCTGGATGCATAAAACGGTGGTTAGCTTCCCGTCCAGCTAACACAGTCTTCGCTTTCTCTGATGGATCATCATCGGGTCCCGGAAAATCAGCCTGGGGGTATGTAGTATACCAAGGAGGCAAGCTAGTTGCAAGTGGCTCCGGTCCACTTCCTGGAGCAGAGGTATTCGACGCGGAAGTTGTGGGTGCCATGAAAGCCTTGAAGGCTGCAATAGAGGTAGGAGAAGACTTACTGATCTGCATTCTTCTGGACAACCAAGCGGCCACCCAGGCGCTCGAAAGAGGAAGATCTAACTCCTCGCAGTCAGCGGTGGACAAATTTTCGTCGCTGAGACACAATAAGCGTGTGGAAATACGCTGGATACCCGGTCATGTGGGGATCCAAGGCAATGAAGAGGCCGATAAGCTGGCCAAATCAGCCTTGGGAGCTCCCAATAACCGGTCACTAACCTCAGCTGCGCCCAGTGGAGAAGATCAAGATCTAACCTTTGCGGCACTAGGGAGGTGGATTAAACTGCGCAGCCAGGAACTCGTGGAAGAGTGGTGGCAGAAGAATCGACCTAAACGATACAAAGACCTGGACCTATTCATGCGTTGCAAAAGATCACCGGAACTAGCTTTACCAAGATGGGCGTACCATCGTCTTATTGCGGCAAGAACAGGCCACGGGGACTACGCCGACTACCATCGACGTTTCAAACCCGAATATGAAGATCTGAAATGCGTTTGCGGCCGAGAGAAAAGGCCCTGGCATTTTTCAGAGTGCCGACCTGCTTTGCTACGTTGGAGAAGCTATGAGAAAATGGCCCCACCTGGGGCCAGGGAAATGATAGGGGAGAAGGGATGGCAGAAGTTCATTCAATTCTTAACTACAAGCAGATGTTATAGTCTGCCGAAGAATGAACAGGGTGGGAGGTGACCACACTGAGATTGTTTCTGACCCGAGAGGAGATGGGTGTGGAAGATAGGGATGCGGCGCAGGGCACCGCAACTCAGACATATACTGTTCCTTTTGTTTTCTTTTCTTTTGTCGCTTCTGGCTCCATTGCCGGTCATGTAGGTAGCAATGAGCTTTCAGAGCCCATCTACCCGTGTCACGTCTAAATAGATGTTAGGTTCTACCTGTCACGTAAAAGATTTCAATTCAATTCAATTTTAAACTAAACTAAACTTCCTCAAGATGTAGAGCCCCATTAGAGCATCAGTCCCCCATAAACCAAGACCCCAACTCTGTCTATTATGACTTAATTTCCTCCACGCGGGTATACGTAGCGTCGTAAATTTGTAGTAGGTGATGGTCGATAACTAATGAAGAATGCTCCTGTTTGAATTTCGAGTATCACCTTTATCGATCGTTGGGACGAGGTGGTGTGCGGAGAGGTTAGGATTAAGAACTTAGATGAAAATAGTAAGAGAGGCATTTTCAAGAAGTTGTCAAATGGAGATATGCTTGAGGTTGCTTTCGACTTCGATACGGATGCGATTCTTCTTGGCTATCACACATATGCAAAGCATACTGAGCAACTATACCGGCACAGCTGGAAGGTGAAGAGTTAGTCTTCGCCGGCTGAATACTCAATCAAAATCTGATACTAAATTAAATATCGACCCAACTCGGTTAGTCTCCACAATTAGGAGTTTCAATTACATTTGGTCGTCTGCGCATGACTTTGACCATTCTGCATACAAGCACTGCGTAAAAGGTGGCTCTGTTTTACCGGATCAGGACTAGCCATCTCATATTTCAAGTGAGATTTATATTCAAGCGATCAAGACTATTTTTTTTGCATCAGATTTTAATTGCGTATGCAGCTATCTAGCTATGACACGATATCGGAGAAAATGTACAGAAAAGATGACTCATTATACAAGAACAGTACTCATGCCTTGGATTTCATTTGAAAGTACCACTGCGGAGTTATGGTGGCTTTTTCTTCACCCTAAGTCAACTCTCATCCGTGAATACCCACCCAGGGGAACGTCTCAAATATCCTGAGTTATCCAGACAAGCCTCCATCATCCACCGAATTTTCTCCGCGCGAAATGTAATCTGAGGTGTTCCCCTCCCAAATGGAGTAGTTGCCCAGGCTACTCAAATTATACCAGAGAACACCACCAGGAGGCGGACCACGGCACCTTCCATTGTTGGCTTGTGTTTATAGTGTCAGCTGCACTCAGACCAAGGCTCTAGTTGAGGAACAAGACCAAAAAATTTATCTCGGCAGTGTCCAACTGCGACGGTATTTATAGTGTGGCTTGCATTGTTGCAATCGAAGGCTTGGCGCGTACAATCCTCAGTGTAAAAATTTTTAATTTCCATGGTTGCACCTATCACCTATACCTTCATACCTGTTTATCTTATAATCTCTCACTCCTAGCTCGAATATCTGCTTCCTAGGCATGTACGCCACGATTTGTTTACTCTGGTGAATATAAGTATCGTAGTTGGCGAATATTAGGAGGCTACTTCTGACCAGAAAATAAATTGGCGACGGGCGTCATGATAGAAATAAGGACTCACTCGGCTGTACATGTAACCTGATGAATGCTTGGAAGGTAATTGATCTGGTTGGGAGTGATGAATCGACATGGCGGTTGATCTTGAGTAATTGCCTCTAATGCACAATTAATTGGTATAGTGGAAGTAGGCTGAATTGAATCTGCGGAAATATTTCGCTCTCAGGCCTGTATAGAACACCGTCGACTGTGGTTCAGTTTTTGCTTTCCCGTAGATGGCCTTATGTACTCGGTCATAGATGCGGTGTGCATCAGCCTTAGCCTGCCCCATCAAGTAGGCAACCGAGTCACGGAGCTCGGGGTAAAAAGTATCATTGTAACAAAGATCCATCCCTAAAATTCAATAGTTTTGACCCAACCTCACAGTGAGTAATCATATTATACAACACAGTCGTAATGTTTCCCCAAAATTTGTAAAGTGTATCCCTAAAAGACCTCTCTTTGCTACCTAAGCCACTTTATTCAGATTTTACGAAATACGTGTCTAACTTCTCAAGATTTAATTAAGTTGGGTGAAATGTCGTCGAAAGCACTTCGAAAGCTAATTCCAAGTGCAACGCGATCAAATCCTGCATTAGTCCAAGTTTTGGGCAGTCGCTGCCATATCTCTGATCTCAATGCTACTGTCAAAGATGCGCCAAATGATCTAGCCGAGCTTGAACTGTCGTCTTTATCTCTCAAGCCCCAATCAGATGATGAAAAGATCAAAAGATTCGATCCAGTCCAACGGTCAGAAAAAAGGCGGAGGCAGCTCCCATCAAGTCGGTAGGAAAATTCACGGTTATTAAAGTCTCGTTTCAACTATTTATTCTCGCTAGATATCAATATCGTTCTCCAAGATACTACCGCGGACCACTCCACCCCCATCAGCCACCTCCTAAAACAGATCCAGCATCTCGAGAATTCATCCCAGGGCCATTCTCCTACACCAGACTTGATCAAACCTACCAATCGACAATAGCTGCCGACCTTATGACAATGATGTATGTGCATAAACAGCCCGGAATAATCACCCCTCCTCGAGCAGATAGATTACGGACTTGGGATGAAAGCTCGCCATACCACAAGGGAAGACCAAAACGAGGTCCTCGTGGACCTGGTGAGGTCCTAAGTCTCACTGAGAAAGACATTCATTGGAGAAACATACCAAGAATCGAAGAAATCACTATTCATTCGTTTGTCAAGGATGCTACCAACGACGTAGCATACTTACACGTTGCTGGTATGCTGATTCAGACCTTGACGGGAGTAAGGGCACAAGTTCATGAGGCGAAAAGAAGTGTTTCCGCTTGGAAGCTTCGGCAGGGTGTTCCTATCGCACTAAGCGCTACATTGAGTGGAGATACAGCATACGAATTTCTTGACAAATGCATTCACCTAGTTTTCCCCAAACTCAAGGATTGGCGAGGTGTCGCGGGTAAGAGATGATTATTAAATTAAAAGTAAAGCAACAAGACAGCTAAAATTGATAGGAACCACCGGTGATAGCAGTGGAAATCTCGCATGGGGCTTTAACCCAGAAGGCGTAATTCTTTTTCCCGAAGTGGCTATTAATTACGACGTAAGTTATTTTTTTTATTTGAAAATTATTTGCTAACTCTTAAAGATGTATCCACCAAAGATGATACCTGGATTCCATATGGTAGTCAAAACTTCAGCTACATCAGATCGGCAAGCTAGACTTTTACTTGCAGCTCTAGGAGTCCCATTTTATGGCAAGATGGTAGACTAGATGTATTATGTTATAAATGGATTTGAAATTTCGTTCAAAGAACATAATGCGAGACAACAGGGCCAATACAAGGCTCTATGTCAAATCACCTGTCTATGAATTAATGGGCCCTTCGATACCAGCACTTAGAGCTCAGAATAACACGGCTAATTCCGCAGGGATTGAAGCAATCCCACCAGTATTTAATTAATATGAGACTGTCTACGGTGTCAGCGTATATTATATCACTGAATCTTCTATTTTGGTAAAAGCCAGAGATCCCAGAAGGGGTAAGGATTCAAAGCGTCAGAGAAGCATATCAACAGCTTGATAGCAAGTATACCATTTGCGTTTGAATAAGCATCATAGCTCCCTGCATGGTTGGATTGGGCATAGGAATTAAAACATAAATGTTGTTAAACCTCGTAATACAGGCGAGTAAGCAGAGGGGCCTTGCTTGTATGTAGAAGTTGAATTTTTGACATCCAATATAAAGTTTTCAAATGAGACAGTCTTCAAATAGCGGCAAGACGATGCCCACATTTAATTAAGATCTCAAGCTTCATTGTCTAGAGAACTTCTTCCCTGAGGGCTTCAAAAAATTTATCGCATGCATCCATATCTGTAGCATCAATAGGCCCAACACCCCTTCCTAAACTTTTCAATTCACAAATAAGAATATTCATTGCCGATTGGTGATTCCTACAAGCTGAACTCAAGGCATAAATGGCCTTTCTCTGTACGTGCTTTTCTTCATCCTTTCCCACAGCAAGTTGAGCTAGCTTGACTAATCCAGTGTTTGCAACTAATATATCTTGACAAACGATATTATTCTGTACAGCCGTACCTATACACCAGGCTGCCATTCGACGCAGTTGTGGTTCTTTATGGCTAAGGCAATCTAGTAGAGGTGCCCAAAGAGCCAGCGGTGCTAAATTGTTGGCATTATCAAGGTTCTCAATGAGTTGCTCAAGGTTGTCGAACGCTATAATTTTATCTTCAAGGGATAAGCTCGGATCTGAAGAGATTATGACATTCATAGCCGCCACCATAAGCTCAGCATCCGAGGGTCCACCAAATAGAGCGTTAATGGAATTGGAGGTTATTTCGTCTTTTCCATTAGATGCCAGTACTGCCTCTCCTGGTGCCGTAGAGTTAGTGACGCTCCATTTCAGCAATTGACTCAAGTTCGGATCCATTGCGGCAAGAATGTTACGGTTTCGGTGAGAAGAGCGAGTAAAGAAGTTGATGAAATCAGGCGTTCTGAATGAGTATGCGTAGCAGAATGGAGCAGAAACGGTGCTAAAGTACTCTGCTTAAGTAAATTAGTCAATAGCCTTGTCAATGTTAGTTATTTGCGGCGGGTATGTGCTCTGTTAGAGTCGTAACGTGCGAAGTTTAGATTGAAAGGAATAGCCTTTGATTTGATTTCATTTAGCCCGTTCAGGTGCCCTACGGACCCATGCAGGTATATCTAGCTGTAATATTGACAAAGGAGAAAACCAATTTAGTAAAAAACCCCTAATCTGTCTATCTCATTTCTAGCGGGTTTTTTTTTTTTGCATCAGATTTTAGTTGCGTATGCAGCTATCTAGCTATGACAAAATATCGGAGAAAATGTACAAGAAGAGCAGTTATGCCTCAGATTTCATTCGCAAGTTCCACTGCGAAGTTTTGGCGGCGTTTTCATCACCCCAAGTCAACCCTCATCCGTGAATACCCACCCAGGGGAACGTCTCAAAAACTCTGGGTTATCCAGACATGCCCTCATCATTCTCTCAATTTTCTCCACGCGTAATGTGGTCTGAGTCGTCTCCTTACCAAGTGGAGTAGGTGCCCAGGCTACTCAAACTATACCAGAGAACACCACCAGGAGGCGGACCACGGCAGCTTCCATCATTTGCGTATTTTTAGATTGTCCGCTGCTCTCTTGCAAGCGAAGACTTGGCGCGCACAAAGCTCAATTCGCAAAACTTCTTGCCAAAATTCAAAATCACACGCCCGTCGAGACTGTATCTATTCTCCGTGTCATCTTGAAAGATTGTCCTGATCTCTCTCACGTTCATCCCAAACAACTTTCTCCCAGATTTGTGCGCCACGCTTGGCTTCCTCCGTCGGGTGTAAATATTGGCGTGGGCGTGTATTTGGTGACCAGCTGAGGCCAGAGAAAGTCAACGAGAAGTTTGGTTATTAGAATGAGGATGTACTTCTAGACTGGATAAGGCTTAGGTAGGAATTGCTCTCTTCGGGAGTGGAAAATTGATGTGGCGGAGTATTTTGAATTATTGCCTCGTGGGCCAACTTGTCCGGTATTGCGAAATATGACTGAACTTGGCTCTGGGAGAGTATTTCACTCTTAAGTTCGTAGAAGTCACCGCGTAATATATCTAACGGTTTGTCTGAGGTTTACTACAGGAAGTGCGTTTACACTGTTTTTACAGTGTGACATCCGTCCTATCCTTGCCCACATCGTTTCATCTTTTTGTCCATTACAGTTTCTACTGTTCCTGCAAACTGGAATTGATCAAACCAGCATTTTGACAGAATACATTTAGTTATTCTTTCCATATCATCTGAGCTATTCATCATTGCCGCAAAAGACCTATCTTTTGCCTTCCGAAGTACAATTGAAATAGTTCCAGATATTGGAAGAGATAAATACTAGCCTTGAGGTTGATTTAGAGATATGATGAATCTGTTTAATGTACGAAGAAGTTTACTGATATTTAATGGATAGTTAATTGTAAAGAAATTGCTATGATTCTATCTGTGTAGCGAGAAGTCCCTCTATATACATGAAAGCGGGGTTTTCCGCACACTAGTGTAAATTCCAACATACTTCCTTATCTAACCTAAATGGGAAAGTTGTTGGAGAACCTGAAGCCAATGTATGCTGTAAGGCATCTATTGGCTAATTACTATTCATGCCAGTGAGTGATGATATAGGTTAATCATATCTCATGGCGTCAGTGCATATTATTCTAATATGAACTATTTGTCTACTGCAGTCATGTTTCTGCCTTAATTACAACAAGTACCTCTCCTATTCTACTTGCCCACCGAGGATACGCCAAGACCATATGTTTGATATTTTGAGACGGATAGCCACACTAGAATTTTGGATTAATTACACCGGGGACTTTCCTTTGATACAGATAAGAGTTGAGATCAATATACTCACTTCTTATCTAAACTGCAATACTGCTTTGGGCCATGCCAAGGTTCCGGTGTATATGTGAGAGTGTGCTTCTACAGATAATCCTTTTTTGCATCTTGTCTCATCTGTAACAATATTTGCGGCTTTCCAATTTTTAGGGTCTGCCGAAGCTCGATGACCAGATAGTCTGTCATTCTCTCGACGTGTTCATGAGTTTTTCCTGTCCTGGAACGCGGCCACCTTACCAGCATCTTTTTGTCGTCTTTTCTCATTCTACGTGCCACAAATTCTGGTCCACCCCTCAATGTCTATCTTTCGATTCTTGGCGTGAATACTCTCAGTTCCCCTTGTGGTCTGCTTGACTTTACTCCACACAGAAATTATTGTTCTCTTGACGGGGAGTACTTTTGATAGTCCGACGTGTTGCACCCTCCTTTGTTTTAGGTATATTTCTATCTGGAGAACCAAAGATTTGTGTTCTAGAACCCTGCTGCTGGTAGAGTTATATGCCCCTGTAACAATCTTGAGGCATTTTCTTTGGATACTTTGCAGTGGTTTGACTATCCTATTTGGTATGCTACCCGCTGGCCCAGCTGCAGCCAATATAGAGCACCCGTAGGCAAGGGCTGGTCTTACTATTGCGATGTACAACAGCTTTGATGTCTAGAATGTTGCGCCCCAAGTTGACTGCACCAATCTACTTATGGACTGTACTTGGCTTATTATTATTATTATTATTATTATTATTATTATTATTATTATTATTATTATTTTTTTGAATTTGATTTCATTTATCCCGATTTGGCGCCCTATGGGCCCATGCAGGTGGCTATGAAACTATATATATATATACATGAGGGGGAAACCATTACGATAAAAACCCCCTCCCCCTGTAAATTTTTATGTCTGTAGTCCTTCGTTACCTACAGGAAGTGCAATTGGCCTTTAGCCCGACACAGGACTAGCTAAAATTGTATTGGACCTCGCCATCCTTTCCCAGCCCTCGCGTGCCGAAAAGTGATGACTGTGGTCTTGAGTTCGACCCCGATGGCGCAAATTGTTGTGTAGGTGGGGCTGTGGCCACGGGATTTTTCCGCGGGCGCCCTGGCCCTCTCTTTCCGACCTCTGCCTTCTGGTTGGACACCAGTGTAAACCCTTGGTTGTCTACTTGTTTTCCCGCTGGTGATATTGTAGTGGCCGCTGCTGTTATTTCCTCCCTTCTTAGATCTGCAGTTCTTTCCAAAAGTCCATACCGTGCCCTCTGGACACTAACCTTGTAGGACGCGAAGTTTGGACACGCCCCCTTCTGCCACGATTTATGGGCTTTTCCGCAGTTGCAGCAAAGCACCGACTTCCTCGGGCAGTCTCTAGTCTGGTGAGTGCCCGCGCACTCACCACATCTTTTCGCCCTATTGCACGAGGCTTGAGTATGCCCCATTGACTGCAGTTAAAGCACTGCTTAACTTGAGCCCGGGGTGACCAGAGCTGGGCCGTGTACAGCATTGAATTGAGTACAATGCCGTTTCGAATCACCTCGCGTTGAAGAGCCTCTGTCGGCAGGCTAGCGATCACCGACCCTCGAGTATGGCCGTTCTTGTTCATCCATTGGTGCTCCTTCCCGTCGTAGAGCCATCTTAACCTGTTAATTTGGATTCCAGGAATCCGAACATTTGTCTCCGAAGTGATTTGGTATATCATTCTGCCGTTGTCGGCATTTTTTCCTCCATGTATCATTGTCCCCAATGGGACTCCTAAAATTTCAACAGGATAATCCTGCTTCAAAACGCAGAACTCCTTTGGCTGAGCCATATTCAGGGCAGCGTCTCGCTGTGAGATCGACTGCACGAAAACCTCAGTATCGTTACTCCGCAACTGCCTTACGGCATATGCTCCCTCGATGTGTATTTTTGCTTTATTAAGCAGCTCTGCCGGCTGCATTTTTTCTGCCCCTTGAACTCGTATTCTTACTGCCGCTTTAGTTGCGGGAGGTGCAACGACCGAGGCGTAGGTAGGTCGACCTCCCATCATTTGTGCCGACTGAGGAACCGCCTTGCGCGACGGCCCTCGAGACTCTTCGTAATAGCCTTCTCTAAGGCAAGCATCCTGTCCTCCATTGGCTGTGCCGACATCTTCGATTGTAACATCTGAATGTGGGCTTTGAAAGCGTCGAGAGCCTCATCTATTTCCACCATTGGTGCCGACGATATGTATGAACCTGCGTTCACAAGTCCGCGTCGGACCTTGCTTAAATATTTAGCCACTGTCTTTAAATAATCCATGTTAACGCCTGTAGAGGTCGCGAGAGACTCTACAGCCATAATTGCGGCTGTTCCGCTGCCCATTGTTGGTTTGGGTGGTGCCGTGAAAAAATTTTCAGCCGCGAATTCCGCCCTACTGGCTCCCCAACTCGCCATGCCGAAGCGCAACGAAAAAAATTCGAGGAATCAGGTAAGAAGGATTGACTGAGATGAATGCAATAATAATTACGATGAAATAACGTTCGTGGAACGTTGTGCCGCTTTTCGACAAAAATGATGTTTTTTCAATATTATTATTATTATTATTATTATTATTCATTCATTGATCTAGTTTAACGTCCTATGCGGTATCTATATACAGAACCATGAAGACGGTAAGCCGCTTTAGTTAGGGAAAAAGCTTTCAACAAACAAAACCCGATGTCCCGCCACTCTGAACCGACCCGGCTTAATGCTGAGGACGTTCCTTTCAACCATAATTTTATAAACTTTCCTCAGAATTCGTTAACTCCCCCTTCAATCAGACTAACGTTATGAGAAATTGAAAAGAGAAGGCACCTCCTCACTCGGCGTTGGTCTTCGAAGTGCTCGAAGAGTTGGCCCCGATGGTGGTGCTGCTGTCGAGGCGATGATTGGTGCCACTGGGGCTTCGACTACCTTACGTGGTCGTCCTGGCCCTCTTTTTACTCCTTCAGCCTTCTTACTGGTGACCAAAGTGAATCCCTGATCATCAGTTGGTGCGACTGTTCGTGTTGGCGCCATTGTTGGTTTTTCATTCCATATTTCTGCCGTTCTTGACAACAGCTCCATCCGAGCCTTCTCCACACTTCCCTTGTAGACCTGGTAGGTCCGACACGCTGCTTTCTGCCACGAACGGTGTTCCTTGCCGCAGTTGGCACAAGAAACCCTTTTCCTCGGACAGTCCCGAGTTTGGTGAGCGCCAGCGCACTCACCGCACCTGCCTGCCTTTCCACACGACGCCTGGGTGTGTCCCCACTGACTGCAGTTGTAACATTGCTTTGGCTGGGACCGTGGTGACCACACCTGCGCCGTGAAGAGCATGGCGTTCATAACAAGGCCGTTTCGGACCACTTCCGTCTGCATTGCCTCCGATGGGAGGCTGACCACAATTGATCCTCGATTGCGACCGTTTTTCTTCGATCGCTGGTGTTCCTTTCCGTCGTATAACCACCGTATACGACTTATGACTAAGCCTGGAATTCGTGTCTTCATGGCCGTCTCTATCTCCCTGATGATGGCGAAATTGTCGGCATCTCTGCCCCCTTCGATTCGTGTCCGCAATGGGACACCGTTGACCACGACTGGAAAATCTTGCCGCAAAATTTTAAATTCCGTTAGTTGTCGCATATTTAGCGCCGCGTCTCTCTGGGCCGCCGACTGGACATACACCTCGGTGTCGTTGCTTCGCATCTGACGAATCGCGTATGCACCTTGTATGTGCTCTTTTGCCTTTGAAAGCAGCTCTTCCGGCTGCAATTTTTCTGCTCCCTCGATTCTTATTCGAACCGCTATTTTTGTCATTTGCGGAGCCACGACCGACGCGTAGCTCCTTGGTGGCGGCGTGCCCGAAACCACTGCTGGCGCAGCTTGACGAGCGGGATCCGCGAGGCTTTTCTTAACGACTTCCTCTAGCGCCATCATCCTCTCCTCGATAGGAGACTTCTTCTGGGACATTTCCGTCCAGGCCCTTTTGTGTGCGTTAAAGGCCTTCACGGCCTCGTTCACGTCTTCCATCGATGGTAGGTCCTCCTCATCCATCTCTCCCATCACGATTAATCTAACCTGTTTTAGAAGTTTCCCTAGTATTTCCAAGTTTTTATCCTTTGGAGCTGTCTGCGCTCCGCTGCCGTTGATTGTCGAGGCCATTGTCGCATTTTGCGACGCGTCGAAACCGCTGGATTTACCCACACCAGCACCCACACCTGCCATGTTGAAGCACAGAAGATGAAATGATGAAAGGAGGGTAATGAAGATGAAAAAATAAGATTTACGATGTCAAATTGGCGATACGGGCAGCGTGGAATGCTGCGCAGATTTCTGGCAAAAATGATGTTTTTTGAGAAAACGCAACATGTTTTTGATTATTATTATTATTATTATTATTATTATTATTATTATTATTATTATTATTATTATTATTATTATTATTATTATTATTATTATTATTATTATTATTATTATTATTATTATTTTGAATTTGATTTCATTGTCCTGATTTGGCGCCCTATGGGCCCATGCAGGTGGCTATAAATCTAATCTATTTATTTACATGAGGGGGAAACCATTACGATAAAAACCCCCTCCCCCTATTAAAATTTTTATATCTGTAGTCCTTCGTTACCTACAGTAAGTGCAAATGGCCATTAGTCCGAAACAGAACTAGCTAAAGTATACCTCGCCATCCTTTCCCTGCCCTCGCGTGCCGAAAAGTGATGGCTGTGGTCTTGATTTCGACCCCGATGGCGCAAATAGATGTTGTGTTGGGGCTGGGACCTGAACTTGTTTTCGCGGGCGTCCCGGCCCTCTCTTGAAGCCTTCTGGCTTTTGGTTGGTCACTAGCGTGAACCCATGGTCGTCTGGTATGTTAACAGTATTTGATTGAGGTAACTCCGTTGGTGTTTCGCTCTCCCTTCTTAGTTCGGCCGTTCTCTCCATGAGTCCATACCGTGCCCGCTGAACATTGGCCTTGTATGCCGCGAAGCTTGGACACGCCCCCTTCTGCCACGATAAGTGGGCCTTGCCACAGTTGCAGCAAAGTACCGACTTCTTCGGACAGTCCCTGGTCTGATGGGTGCCCGCGCACCCTCCACATTTCCTTGCCTTGTTGCAGGAAGCTTGGGTATGCCCCCATTGGCTGCAGTTGAAGCACTGCTTGACTTGTGCCCGGGGTGACCAGAGCTGGGCCGTGTATAGCATTGAGTCCATTACAATGCCATTTCGAATCACTTCGCGTTGTAGAGCCTCGGTCGGTAAGCTCGCAATGACTGACCCTCGAGTATGGCCATTTTCCTTCGCCCAGGTGTGTTCCTTCCCGTCATAGAGCCACCTCACTCTGTTGATCTGTATTCCTGGAATCCGTGCTTTTGTCTCCGTCGTCATTTTAAATATTGCCACGCTGTTGTTGGCATTCTTTCCTCCGTGTATAATTGTCCCCAGTGGGACTCCCAAGATTTCAACAGGGTAATCCTGCTTTAGGACGCAGAACTCTTTGGGCTGCGCCATCCTCAAGGCAGCGTCTCTCTGGGAGACCGACTGCACGAACACCTCAGTATCGTTGCTCCTTAATTGCCTCACGGCGTATGCTCCATTTATATGTAATTTTGCTTTATTAAGCAGCTCTGTCGGCTGCATCTTATTGGCCCCTTCTACTCGAATCCGTACTGCCGCTTTGGTTGCTGGCGGCGCGACGATCGAGGCGTACGTGGGTCGACCTCCCATTGCTTGTGCTGGTTGCGGTGCAGTCTTGCAGACCGGCTTATCGAGACTCTCCTTTACGACCTTCTCTAAGGCCAACATTCGATCTTCCATTGGGTTAGCCGTCAGCTTCGATCGGAACATCTTGGCGTGGGCTACGAAGGCATCAAGTACCTCATCTATCTCGACCATTGGCGTCGCAGATTTATCAGTTCCTGCAATCGCCAGTCTATCTCGGACCCTGTTTAAATAATAAGCCACGGTTTTTAGTTTTTCCAATTTCATGCCAGTAGAAGTCGCGAGAGATTCTACAAGCATTATTGCGGCTGTTCCGCTATCCGTTGGTGGTGGTGGTGGTGCCGTGAAAATTTTTCCAGCCGTGAAATCCACCTTTCCTGTCCCCCAACTCGTCATGCCGAAGCGCAACGAAAAAAATTCGAGGAATCAGGTTAGATGGGTCAATTAAGATGAAAACAATAATTATTACGATGAAATAGCGTTCGTGGAACGTGGTGCCGCTTTTCGTGAAAAATGATGTTTTTTGATATTATTATTATTATTATTATTATTATTATTATTATTATTATTATTATTATTATTATTATTTGATTTGTATTCATTATCCTGATTTGGCGCCCTATGGGCCCATGCAGGTGGCTATAACACTGTCTATATATTTACATAGGAGGAAACCTCTCGGTGAAAACCCCCCAAGCTTTCTGATTAAATTCTTATAGTTTGCAGTTTATCCTTCAGGAAGTACAGTTACACTGTAACGCCGTCGATGTGTACCAATCACGTCCTTTCTATCGATCCCAACCTTTCACATGTTCCCTCTCGTTCCCTGAGCAGCATTTCGACTGCAGTTGTCAAGCGGAATTGTTCTATCCAACCATGATTAAGAATCCATCGTGTGATTCTTTTCATATCGCTAGGATTGTTGGTCATTGCTTCAAAGGAGCGATTTCGGGCTTGTCTCCAGATTTCTCCTCTACCAATTGACCACTTAGGGCAGGACATGATCATGTGCTTGGGATTTTGTGATTGGTAGCCACATGGACAGCATGGGTTGTAGACTCCTGGAATTTTTCTTCTATGCAAATACGAATTGAGCCCGATATGCTCGCTTCGAATTTGGATTGCTAAGCTACTTTGGGCCCTCGTCAGGTTTTTGTGGAGAGAAAATGGCGACTCCCGGAAGCTTATTTTTGTACGTCCAGAATGGCGGCATTGGTAAAACTTTGCTGCTGCCCAAGTTTTAGGATCTGCTGAAGCAAATCTTTTAGGCTGTCGAGTTCGCTTTGTGGCTGACCAAGATTTCGCCCATTCTAGGTACGCTGCAACTCTTATCGCTTCTTTTTGTAAGTCCTTGGATTTCTCCTCTCCGCAAATCTCTTTCCAGTATGCAAGGTCTGCTCTTCTATTATGTGCTCTAATATCTTCTCTTCCTCTTCTGGGAAGTTTTATTTTAGCACATGCTGATTGAATAGTCTTTTGAACTGGTAGAGAATTTGAGCGGCCTACATACTGAGCCCTTTGTTGCTTCAAGTAGATTTCCATCGGAAGAGTAGCAGTTTCATGTTCCAGCACCCTGGTGCTTGTCGATTTGTATGCTCCAGTTACTACTTTCAGACAATTTCTTTGAGAGCTTCGAAGGGGTTTGACTATCCTCTCGGGTATTCTACCTCCTGGCCCGGCCTCAGCCCAAATTGGCGACCCATACGTAAGGGCTGGTCTCACTATAGCGCTATAAAGCAGCTTTGACTTGTGAAATGTGGCTCCCCACGTGGACTGCGTCAGCCTACTTATGGCCTGGACCTGTGTCTCAGCTTTCAGCTTTAGACTTTTGATGTGCGCTCCCCAGTTGAGCTTCGGATCAAAGTAGATTCCAAGGACGCGCAGGGAAGGCTGTGGCGCTGTAGTGTGACTTTGGATCTGGACTGTTGCTTTAAGATCATGTCTCTTCCGAGCTCGTGAGAAATGCATTAGTTGATATTTCTCAGGCGCAAATCTGACTCCGTGCGTTTTTGCCCACTGCTCGCAGACCTTGTGTTGCCTCTCGAGCTCTCGACAGTTTTCCTCCGTTGTATTGGACCAAGTTAGAATGTTGGTATCGTCAACAAATCCTACTGCTGATGTAGAGGAAGTGTTTAACATTGGAAGGAGTGTACTGACGAAAAATAGAAAAAGTATAGGTGATAGAGAGGAGCCTTGCGGTATTCCTGTACTGGTAGAGATCTTCTTTCCTCGGAATGATCCCAGTACCATGGAGGTTGTTCTATCTTCGAGGAAAGATTTTATGTATAGTATAATCCACCCCGGAATTCTTTTCTCCCTCAGGTTATGTAGTAACCTTTGGTGGGACACGTTGTCAAAGGCTCCCGATATATCTAGACTTAATAGAGAGGCCACTCGCTTCTTATCTTTACCCCAAATTGTATGAATCTGTTCCGTGAGAAGCTCTACTGCCGAGATGGTGGACCGTTGTGGTCGAGCACCCATCTGCTCTTCGGGAAAAAGATTGTAAGATTCGGCTGCCTTGGAGAGACGATTGGCTACCAGCTTTTCTAGCAGCTTACCTATAGTGTTAAGAAGTGCGATCGGTCTATAAGCTTTTGGAGTGTCGTAGTTTGGCTTCTGAGGCTTTCTCAAGACAATAGTGGTAGAATCCTTGAACTCTCTCGGATGATATCCAATTTTGAGACAGGCATTGAACAAAACTGTTAGTATTTTGCTCAGAGTCTTCCTACACTGCTTTAAGACTCGATTCGGTATACCGTCCGGACCTGGGGCTTTGTCGCTGGGTAGGGATCCTGCTAGTTCTTCAATTTCATCCTCAGTCATTTTGTTGGAGATTGTCTCTATTTCCGCGGGATAGATTGTGTTAGCAATATCACTGGTATCTGCCTGCGATGGTTGTGGGAAAAAATGAGAAGCCATGATGTTGGCTTTCTCCTTGTTTTCTTTGACAGTATTTCCTTTGGCGTCCTTGAAGTCTGGTATCAGAGTGGACCTCCCTACTTCTCCGTCATTTTTCTTGGCCCATCTAGCTAGTTTCCATATTTTGATCGGGTCTTCTGTTATTTCCGAAACGAGTGCTCTCCAGCCTAGCGTTTTGGCTTTCTTTATCTGCCTTTTTTTCTGGTTTGTGGCTTCTTGGTATTCAATCCAGCTTTCCTCGTTGCAGTCACGGGTCCATTTTCTTCTTGCTCTCCTTGCCCTTTTCACTGCCGCTGAACATTCCTTATTCCAGTACGGCTTTGCATATCGAGAAGGTTTCGACTTAGGCACCATTTCTTCAGTTGTTTGTTGGATAGCACTAGTAATAACCATAACTCTCTTGTCAATAGCTTGCCTGGAGTCTAGCTGACTATCATCCAGGTTCTGGTACAGAATTGTGGCGAGTCGTTCGTTGAATGCTTCCCAATTTACATTCTTCCACTGGGGATAAGTTGTCTTTTCCACTTGAGAAATTGGCTGTATTTGTAATTCAGTGCGTATGGGGATATGATCAGAAGATGCCTCAAGCTCGTTTGCTGGTTGGCACCTTAAGACGGTCTCCTCAAGTTTCTTTGAGACGAACGATAGATCAAGAGTACTTTGGCTCCCTCTACTCTTCCAAGTGACGGTTCCTTCGGGCAGTATAAGTTCCATGTTACACCCTTGAAGCATTTCGATAAGAATTTCTGAGCCTTTGTGGTGTGACATGGCTGCCTGGCCTCCCCATTTTGGGTGGTGGAGATTGAAGTCTCCAACCAATATGTGGAGGTCATCCTGCATTAGAATTTGAGGGATCCATTGAAGTGTCCCCAGCTCTGTGCTGCTATGGGATTTAGGTGGGGGATTATAAATATTATGAACCCTCACTTTTCCCTGTTCGGTCTGGAGGCTGATCGAAGTTATGTCTCCACCGACTTCTTCGGGGACATTTTCGACTCTCCATTTATCTGTGGCTAGCCGCTTGCTGACGTATATGCAAGTTCGGCTGTTCGGTCTGTCTGATGATACCAAGTGATATCCTGGGTGCTTGAGGGTTAAGTTATTCGATGGGTTTCGCCAAGGCTCTTGGACTGCTACTACATGGTGCTCCTCGGGGTTCAGCTCTTGGAGGAAGTGATGCTGTACTTTATCTTTGCTTCTATTTACATTATACTGTATGATATTCCACGTATTTGTGCCTTTCATTGGGTCATATTGCACAGCGGTGCATCGCTTCTTTCTGCCTGATTTTCCCGTGTCACAGTCCGGGATTGGATTACAGTCGACGGGGTCGTCGTACCGAAGGTTATTGGCATCGTGGCCCACGTTGCTACGTTATTCGTAGCAGCAGGAGTCTTTCGTGGTCTTCCAGGGCCTCGGCGGGCGATTACTTCGCCATCTTCGCCGATCACCTGTGTACCTAGCATACCAGCTCTTCTTTTTCTAGACCCTACAGTCTGCCATTCGCTCTCTTGGTCTTTTTCCAAGATTTCCGGGCGTTGATATCTTCCTGGATCTTGGTTACGATTCAATACTGCTTTAGCTTTGGCAGCGATCCTAACTGGGCAGCTCGGGTGCCATGACTCGTGATTTCTGCTGCAATTGCAGCACCTTGTCTCTTGTCTTTCGCCACATTCTCTGGTGTTATGGGCCTTGGCACACTGGCCACACTTGGCTTCAGCGGTGCAAACCTTAGCAATGTGTCCATACCTCTGGCAGTTGAAACATTGCATTGTACGGAAACCGGATCTGAAAATCTCTGTTGATTTAATCTCATAGCGCCACATTATCCCTTTTGCGATCGCTTTATCTGCAGCTTCAGCCTCTTCAAACCACAGGATCATAGATCCTGATGACTTTCCTCCTTGTGATGATTTTTTAAGCCATGTGGCTCTTTGTAACTTTATGCCATGGAGATACATGGCATTTGCTTGCTGAAGCAACTTCAGGTGTTCTATATTATGTGGCTCAAATGAGAGCGGCATATCGTGTACCAAGACTTGGTACATAGGGCTGGCTACTTGTGCTGTAGCTGCAAGCTTAGTGGTCCATTCCTTCTGTCTTTCAATCTTCTCCTTTGATTCTTGACCTGCGAAGTACACCTTAACTTGTCCGTTAGACATCTGTCTCGCTGCGATAACCTCATTTATGCCCATCTTCTTTACGAGCTCTTCGCTCGAGAGCTTGGATATCTCCTTCTTTTCTTCATCATTATGTATCCTTATTGTGGTGCTCGCGACTTCAGGTTTGCCAGCAATTTGTGCCCATGAGTGTTGTGTAACGGCTGGAGCTTTAGTCTGTGAAATAGACGCTTTAATTGTTTGAATTTCCTGCAATATCTTAGCTATAGATGAGTTTTCGTTGCTATTAGTGATTTGGGAATTATTATTATTATTATTATTATTATTATTATTATTTGATTTGATTTTATTTCATTTAGCCCGTTCAGGTACCCTATGGGCCCATGCAGGTATATCTAGCTACATATTTACACAGGAGGAAACCAAATTCGGTCAAAACCCCCTACAACTGTCTATCTCGTGTCTATTTGTTTTCAGAGGTTTCCTACAGGAAGTGCGTTTACACTGTACGTCCAGTGTGAATACCGTCCTATCCTTTTCCCGATCGCTCAATCCTTTCGCTGACTGCTGTCTCAACTTCTTCTGCCAGCCGGAACTGTTCGAGCCAGCCGTTGGTAAGTATCCATTCTGTAATTCTCTTCATGTCTTCCGGGCTGTTCATCATAGCTTCGAAAGACCTATCTTTTGCCCGTTGCAGCACCTCTCCTCTTCCCTTAGCCCATTGAGGACAAGCCATTACCATATGTTTCACGTTTTGTGACGGATATCCACACTGGCACTTTGGATTTGCCACTCCAGGGACCTTTCTTCTATAAAGATAAGAGTTGAGGCCGATGTGCTCACTTCTCATCTGTATTGCAATACTACTTTGGGCCCTGCTTAGGTTTCGGTGGATGTTGGAGGGTTTGTTTCTGTAGGTGATTCTTTTTCTGCCTGTTCTCTTGTCGGTGCTTATACTTGCTGCTTTCCAATGTTCTGGGTCTGCCGACGCCTGGTGAGAAGATAGTCGCTCTTCCTTAAACGTTTTCCATACGCTTTCCCACTCCTGTAATGATGCTATCTTACCCGCTTCTTTTTGTCTACGCCTCACATTTTCGTTCCTGCAGATTTTATTCCACTGGCTAGTGTCTCGGCTTCGATTTTTAGCGTGGCTATTTTCGCTCAGGCTATGAGCCTGCGATATTTTACTACATGTGGATAGAATCGTCTGCTTAATAGGTTGTCCTTCCGAAAGTCCGATATGTTGAACTCTCATTTGTTTGAGGTAGATGTCTAGTGGAAGGATTGAGCATTCGTGGTCTAAAGCTCTACTACTGGTGGAATTATATGCTCCTGTGACTAGCTTCAAGAATTTCCTTTGGACACGTCGCAATGGTTTAACTATCCTTTCTGGTATTTTTCCCGTTGGCCCAGCTGCAGCCCATATTGAACACCCGTAGGTCAGGGCTGGTCTCACGATCGCGCTGTATAAAAGCTTTGATTTCTTGAATGTTGCACCCCAAGTTGATTGCGTCAATCTACTTATCGACTGTACTTGGGTGTGTGACTTTTGTACAATTTGCTTTATGTGGGAGCCCCATTGAAGCTTAGGGTCGAAGTAGATTCCGAGGACTCTGAGGGAGGACTGTGGAGATGTCAGATGTCCTTGTATGCTGACAGTTGCTTCAAGGTTGTGTCGCTTCCTTGCTCGTGTGAAGTGCATGAGCTGGTACTTCTCTGGCGCAAACTTCACACCGTTCTTTTCTGCCTACGCCTTGTCAGTGTTCCTATTCAGCTAGGTAGGATCATCATCTTATGGACGATCTCGATCGCCCAACTTGATGTAATGGGTATGGTTCAATAGTATAATTGAGTGCAGATCAGAACAGGTGGTTTATCAGGTGTTATTTGTAATAGTTAAGGGGAATAAGGGGTTATCGGAAGCTCGTCATATTCTGCTGGAAGTAGTCCGTAATTCGTGTATAAATTAAGAGCTACGCGCACCTGTTAGAGGTCGTGCGACGTTCTTGTAGATTTAGCTTAACCTACGATCTGATATCTCCTTCCGATCCGTCTTCTCACTTCCGATCCGTCTTCTCACATCTGATCCGTCTTCTCACATCCGATCCGCCTTCTTACATCCGATCCGTCTCCTTACATCCGATCCGTCTTCTTACATCCGATCCGCCTTCTTACATCCGATCCGCCCCCTTACACGCCTCGCATATCCCGTGCTGTTCTTCTAACTTTTTGCAGTTCTCTTCGGTGGTACTTGACCATGTTAGTATGTTAGTATCGTCTACGAATCCCACAGCAGAAGAAGAAGGAGTTTGTAGTATCGGCAGGAGCGTGCTAACAAAGAATAGAAAAAGAATTGGTGATAAAGAAGACCCTTGAGGTATTCCTGTGCTGGTGGGGATCTGATTTCCTCTGTATGTACCGAGGACTACCGAGGTAGTTCTCTCTTCTAGGAATGATTGTACAAATCTACTGATCCACCCTGGAATACCTTTCACTCTTAGGTTGTGGATTACACGTTCGTGGGACACATTGTCAAAGGCTCCTGATATATCAAAGCTAAGGAGGGAAGCGACCTGATTTTTGTTTCGTCCCCAAATAGTGTGTATCTGCTCCGTGATAAGCTCAACTGCTGATATCGTAGATCTTTTGGGTCGAGCTCCCATCTGCTCATCTGGGAGGAGGTTAAAGTCTTCGGCCGCCTTTGAGATCCGGTTTGCTACCAATTTTTCGAGAAGCTTACCCATTGTGTTGAGAAGTGCTATCGATCTATATGACTTCGGTGAGTCATATCTAGGCTTCTGTGGCTTTCGAAGAATAATCGTCTTCGATTCTTTGAATCCCTTTGGATGGTATCCAATAGAAAGACAAGCATTGAATAGCTCAGCGAGATATTTACTCAGAGTTGCCCTACATTCCTTGAGTAGTCGATTTGGAATCCCGTCTGGACCTGGAGCCTTATCGCTAGGCAGCTTTCCCAAGATTTCTTCTACCTCGGCACTGGTAATGGTGTCGGAGATATTTTTCAACTCTTTGGGGTAAAGTGTTGCTGCAATTTCTGATGTGTTTGCTACCGCGGGTTTGGGGAAGAAATGTTCTGCCATGACTCGGGCTATTTCCGGAGCTTCAGTATGAACTCTTCCGTCAGTATCTTTGATATCCACTATCTGAGGTAGCCTCTGTTTCTCCTCGGGATCTTTTCTCGACCATTTGGCAAGTTTCAAGATTTTTACAGGGTCTCTCGTCGCCTCTGCCACCGCTATTCTCCATCCAATGGTCTTCGCTCTTTTTATTTGGGCCTTTTTCCTACTTGTGGACTTCTGGTATTCTATCCAGCTTTCTTCGGTGCCCAACGTTTTCCACTTTCTCCTTGCCTTTCGAGTTTCCTTTACCGCCTCGGAGCATTGGTTGGTCCAGTACGGCTTGGCGTATCTTGATGGGTTGGCGTTAGGTATAGTGTCCCTTACTACCTTCTGAATAGTTCAGGTGACCAAAGTCACCCTATGATCGGTGGAATGGCTATTATTATTATTATTATTGGAATTTGATTTCATTTAGCCCGATTTGGCGCCCTGTGGGCCCATGCAGGTGTCTACGAACTCTAATAATTATATAGGAGGAAACCAATCTGGTAAAAACCCCCTCAACTTTTCAATTTGTCTACACTTTCATATTGTGTTACCTTCATGAAGTGCACTAACACTGTTATGTCCAGTGCAGATCCCGTCCACTTCCCTGTTCCTGGTATATCATATTTCCCCTAATTCCCTTCTCTGTCTCATCATGGCCTCGACTTCAAGCGTCAGTCGAAACTGCTCCAATCTCCCTTCGTATTGAATCCATTTTGTTATTCTTGCTACATCTTTCGGGTTGTTCAGCATCACTTCGGATGGCCGAGACTCTAATTTTCTCAGTATCTCCCCTCTCCCTTTGGCCCAGTTGGGGCAAGACATGATCATGTGCTTGACATTCTGGGACGGATATCCACACTGGCATCTTGGGCTGTCTACTCCGGGAACATGTCTTCTGTGCAGGTAAGAGTTGAACCCAATGTGCTCACTTCTTAACTGCATGGCTATGCTACTTTGGGCCCTGTTAAGGATTTTGTGGATACTGATTAGTGTTCCTCTGTAGTTCATTTTTGTGCTTCCCGTCTTGTTGTCAATAAAAATGTTAGCTGCTCTCCAGGTTTTATTGTTTGCAGTCGCTCGGTGACTAGAGGACTGCATTGTTGATTGCTTTATCCAGTTTCTTTCCCATTCTTGGAAAGCTGCAACTTTTAAGGCCATCTTTTGTCGTTCCTTGGTGTCGCTGTTTCCACAAATCGTTTCCCAGCCGGATAATTCCTTAGCTTTTGTACAGTCCCGTATATCTTGAATTCCGGTTCTTGGTGGTTTGCTCTTCCTGCATGCTGACAAAATTGTCCCATGAACCGGCAATTTTCTTGATATCCCAACATATTGGAGTCGTCTTTGCTTGAGGTATATGTCTATTGGTAGGGTTGAGGTTTCATGCTCAAGTACCCTACCGCTTGTTGATTTGTATGCTCCTGTTACAAGTTTTAAGCATTGCCTTTGGATACTTCTCAGAGGCTTTATTATTCTCTCCGGGATTTTGCTATTGGGTCCAGCTTCCGTTCAAATTGCTGAACCATAGGTGAAGGCTGGTCGGACTACAGTGTTGTATATTTGGAGTGATTTGTGGAAAGATGCTCCCCATGTCGACTGTGTCAATCTACTTAGTGCTACCAGCTTTGATTCTGCTTTGGTCTGTATAATTTTGATATTATTATTATTTGAATTTGATTTCATTTGACCTGATTTGTGTTGTGCTCAGCTAAGGTAGCCCTGGCAGGTAGCGCATGGAGGGTGAGTGTGTCATCATCGTACCTCAGGCATAGACAACTCACATGACATGTTTGGCGCATTTGTTCAGGCAAGGCACACTGCATGAGTAAGCATGGTGGGCATATGATTCGCTGGTAAGCGAGCCCATGGGGTATAAAAGGGGAGTATTTCCCACTGTAAATTAGAATATACATCCATAGAGTCATCTACAATTTACTCACGATAAAACATCATATCCCAGCCGTCAAACGCAAGTGTACGTTCCCCATTTCATATACCAAGTAAAACAGGTTATGAGCCCGGCGCAGTACCACGCATAAATGAACCATGCTAACAATATCGCAAGTTCTCTATATTCTCTTCAATAGAATCCAAGAAGTCTTCAACATGTCGCTCGCACCCTCATCCAGCTCCACCAGAATCATCCTGTTACCAGGAGTCTCCCTCGACGATTGGATAAACAACCTCCAAGCAAAATTGGCCAAAGAAGGCGTTATTGGTCACGTTTACCACCAGTTCGAGGGAATCCGGCCCATTCACAGACCGGCTGCCCCAACAGATGAGATCGATTCTGCAGATTACCTCCCAGGACTGGATGCCTATACCACTGCCGTCGAGACCTGGACACTGGGTGAGATTAGGGCGAAAAATATTATTCTGGGCCCACTCAACCCAACCATGCAGCCGCGCAACCACGACCGTATCACTGCACACCAACTCTACCAGTCAATCATCGACTTGCACAGAGAGACGGCCACAGCACCTTATGCATTAGCCCTCGAAGAATTCCTAAGGACGAAGTTTGAGTTGCATGCCGACAACTACATTAACAAGTTCCTAGCAAATCTTCAAGGCTTGAATGACGCGGCAGAGACTCTGCATGCCACCACGGGAACAGAGTACCATGTGCCGAAAGTGCTGGCGGCGGCAATATTCGTCCAGGGCACCAGGCATATCCCTTGGCTAACCAATTGGAGGGACATGCAAGCATGTACGGATCAAAATTCGTACGCTACCCTGGAGTCGTTAATGTCGACCATCAGGATTGCTAGTGGTAACAGAACAGTTGATCCTTCGCCCCAAGCCGCTCCACCGCCACAACCCAACCGGGTATTTGCCACGCGTGAACCTACGGAGAGATTAGATCCGGAGGCCGAATGCAGGCGATGCAACCATCGGCATAAGAGCAGGGAATGCTTCAAACAGCATCCTCAGTTAGCGAATGGCCCCAGAGGTGAACGATGGCGAGCAAGGAAGGCTATTGGTAGACAAGGCGGGACGGGTCAGGTCGCAGATGGGAATGTAAGAGCTGTGACCGGTATAGATACCGACAGCGAGAATGAGGACAGTGTATGCATGGCTGCATCAGCCCTTAGTACCCATACACATCTTGTCATTTATGATACTGGTGCTTCGCACCACTTTGTCCCATATGAATCCATGTTTCGCAACATGCACTCCAGGCATGAACCATTGAGATTTGACCAAGCCGTAGGAGACATGCAATTGACTAAGCAAGGTGTTGCACGAATCACCATTGGCAAATTAGTCATTGATCTCCACGACGCACTTTACTCTCCAAAATCATCTTGCATAATAATCTCAGCTGGTAGATTACAGAGATTAGGCAACATAACATGTGACGCTGACATGACACGCTTAATAATGTGTAAACCAAACCATGAAGAAACGCCAATAGCTGAACTACTTTGCAAAAATAACGTCTACTACATTAAACCACTTACACATCTTCCGGAAAAACACATACACACCGCAGCCCCTGGTGTTGCAAGAGTCCCGAAGACGTCTAGTGCACAACGTTGGCATCAGAGACTAGGGCATACAGGTCAAAAGATTTTGAAAAAGACGGCGCAATGCACCATAGGAATGGAAGGATTAGATACATCAGAATTAACCATCTGTGAAACATGCCACCTCAGTAAGGCACAACGCCATGTCTCACGAGAACCAAGACCGACCCCATTTGACCCACTAGATGAAGTGTTCATTGACACAGTTGGCCCATTAACAACAGCACATAACGGGCATCAGTATGCCGTAATCATTACTGACGCAAGAACACGCATGAGATGGGCTATTTCCACGTGCACAAAAGACCAAATTGCAACAGAACTAGTCCAATGGGTCGAGCAACAGCATCATCAATACGGAAAAAGAGTCCGCACAATCTTCAGGGATGGGGGATCAGAATTTACCCGTATCAAATTACATTGTGATCAATATGGCATTAGGACAGACATCTCTGCTCCATACACACCCGAGCAGAATGGCACCTCAGAAGCGTCTAACAAGGTCATACTGAGACGAGCTAGATCCATGCTTATTGACGCCAGAATGCCCGCATATTACTGGCCATGGGCAGTCGAACATGCCTGCTTCATCACTAATTGTCTATATTGTTTGCGAACAAAATTGATACCATTGTTAGATTTCCTCCAAGGTCTGAAGCAGCCTTATCCCAATCAAATTGACTTCACCAACCTCCCACGCTTCGGATGTCGCGCATATAAATACATTCACCCAAAACCAGGCAAATTTGATCCTAGGGCTGAGATGGGCTGGTTTGTTGGATTCCAAATAAATACCAATAAAAATTTCCTCATCTATCATCCCCATTGGACACCTACCCATGGTTGGAAATGGTCATTGAGCATAACTCCTCATGCATCATTCAACGAAGATATTGTTTTCGGCGACGAGTTAAACTCCATAGACCAACAGCAGACGACCAGCTACTGGACCAATTACGACTCCATATTTTCAGAGTCGCAACATTTTCAACCACCATGTACTTCGCATAGTAACACGAGTACTCAGCATCAACCGGAGCATCAACCACAAAACTACCAACCCCATCATGGTCAAGATGACCAGAGGGAGCAACCTATAACCATTCCACAACCTTCTACCAACCCGCAGTCGAGCGACACGCATGATACACAGCCCGCATCACACGCAATTGATCAAGTAGTAGAATCGCACAACGTTCACACCATACCCAATTCGCCAGCTGCTCACGAAATTACACTGCATCAAACAGATCAGCAAGTCATTCAAAGACCAAAACAACAACTTTCTGATCAGAGGGAGACATATGCTGCAGAAACATCGGAGCCAGACCAGCCGCTAGATCGTGTCATGACTGGCTGGGATCCAATACCGCCAATGGCCGGCATTAAGCGTCAACACTCACCAGAAGGAAGCATCACAAGGTCACAGCGAGGGAGAACCATCAAGCGTGTAGACTACTATTGACTACATCACGGCATGACAGCACAAGCAACCACTGATCCGCAAACATGGGATCAAGCTATGACTTGCACAGAAGCGGTGCAGTGGAAAAGGGCAGCAGATGAAGAATTCAGCTCACTAAAGCAAAAGGGCGCAATTAAGATAATTCCACGGTCACAACTACCCCAAGGCCGCAAACCCATGAAGTGCAAATGGGTATTTAAGAAGAAATACCTAGCTAACGGCGATATTGAAAAATATAAGGCTCGATGCACAGCTAAAGGCTTCACCCAGCGACAAGACATTGATTACCATGAGACGTTCGCTCCCACACCTAGACCAGAAACAGGACGCATTATTCTTGTCCTCGCACACCAACTAGGTTGGCACAGAAAACAAGGCGACGTACCAACAGCATTTCTCAATCCGGACCTCAACATTGACTTATTCATGGAGTTACCAAAAGGCTACGAAAAAGATGGCTATGTCATCCAACTCCATAAAGGCCTTTATGGACTCAAGCAAGCAGCAGCACTGTGGTATGACGATGCAAAGACAACACTCGCACAGCTAGGTCTATTACCTACTACATCCGACGTCTGTCTATACACCAACCACAAAAGAGACCTCTTTGTACTTATGCATGTTGATGACTTTCAGGTTGTAAGTCCACATCAGTCAAGGATTGACAAACTCATGAAGGCCCTGCACGATAAGTACAAACTTAAGACAGTGAGCACGAACATGTTTCTCGGCATAGAGATCAGTCATCCATATCCTGAGATGATCAGATTCTCCCAAGGACACTACGCACAAACACTTCTTAGTAGACATAATCTTTCGGACTGCAAGAAAGCAGGCTCACCAATCGAGCGCATGATGGAGGGAAATAAGGAGAAATGCATGTCGCATGAAATGACAGAATACAACTCCCTTATAGGAGGACTGCAATACCTTTCCAACAACACCAGACCTGACATCTCATTTGCAGTCAATCACCTTGCACGATTCCTGACAAACCCATCACAGGAACACATGCAAGCTGCACGTCAAGTACTCCGATATATCGCGAATAATCCAGATCAGGGCATTGAATTCACACGACATGATCAGCAAGCGATCCTCGAAGCATACACAGACGCAGACTTCGCAGCCGACCCATCTACAAGCCGCTCAACATCTGGAATGCTGATCAGACTTGCATCAGGTCCCATCTGCTGGAAGTCACACTTACAACGAGAGGTCGTACTTTCAACCACGGAAGCAGAATACCTAGCAGCAACCGAGACATGTCGTCAACTCCAATGGGTTAAGTCTCAAGGGCGAGGTTAGGACAGTGTTCCACAGGGTGCGTATGTGGTCTAACGGAGATCTAGGTGGTAGATGAAGGTGATGAGTGGGTCGAAGGGATGACTGGTCTTCTCTAGGAAGAGACGAATTGGTAGATAGTAGCGATAGAGGCTACACGTGGGTCTTGCTGATGAAGAGCTGGAAAGAGATAAATGGTCTTCCCGAAGAAGAGATGGGTAAACAAATGTATTGTTAAGGTAATTGAAGAAGACGTTGCGTGAAGAATAATGCTTCTTCACACCGAGTATTTATATACATAAAATAACCAAATAGCCTGTACCACACCGCCTCTATGCCAAACAATCTGCTACACATCACCTAATGAGACTAGCCTACTCTTATCAGTCTTCCTTGCTAGTTTTAAACGTACATTAAACTAATGTTTGTGTTTTAGCCTAGCCGTCCACATGACGTTTCATATTACGCTATGCCACAACGATCCATGAAAGTAGCTCCCCTCCTAAATTGCGAGCTCCTGCGAGTCTAACTATTTGAGCTTTCTTTTCCTCTTAATGTAGTGGACCTGGTTTATTTGGATACTGTTGGTGGAAACTTTCAACGGCTGCGGTATCATCAAGGTTAATAGCTGGCTCCCAAGTTGGCTCGTTGTCTCCCACCCACTTGACTAAATATCGTAGTCCATTATGTTTTGACATTTTTGAGTCGTAGATTTCTTCGACTTCGAATTCCTCTTCTTCATTGACAATAATTGGCGGCGCTGGTGACTGGATCTGACCTGGTACAGGATCAACTGGAGCAGGCTCTAATAGAGATACATGAAAAACCGTGTGTATTTTAATTGTCTTTGGGAGATCAAGGCGATAGGCGTATGGGGATATTATCTTCGTAATCGAAAAGAGGCCAAGTTTTTTCCAGTCGAGCTTCCGAGAGTTCCGCGTGGTTCTTATATTTTTTGCAGAGAGAAAAACGAGGTCGCCGACGTGGTAATTGGGTGCAGGTTTTCTATTTACGTTGACTGCTTGTTCCTGTTCGTCTTGCGCTGATCTTATATTAGCTCGCAAGACGTCATGTATTTGTCTCATTTTGAGGGCAAAATCCCTAGCGTTATGGCTTGGAGTTGTTTTAGTGTAGGGCTTAACGGCAATTGTGGAGCGAGGATGAAAACCATAGTTGCTCATAAATGGTGTTGCTTGGGTTGAAGCCGCCACTTGGTTATTTGCAGCAAACTCTGCCATAGGGAGCCACTTGGCCCAGTCATCCTGTTGATATGATACATAGCTTCGTAAGTACTGTTCCATTACAGCATTAAACCTTTCGGTCTGTCCATCTGTTTCTGGATGAAAAGCAGTGGACATTCTTGCCTTGATGCGTAAATTGTTGCATAATTCCTTCCAGAATTTGGCCGTAAACTGTGTACCGCGATCCGAAGTGATGTTGGTTGGCAGACCATGAAGCTTCCAAACATTACATAAGTATAATTGAGCGACATCTTTGGAAGTTGTTGTGGTATTGCAAGGTATTAGATGACGCATTTTTGTCAGTCTATCTACTACCACCATAACTGCGTCAAATCCATCACTTACAGGTAATCCACTTACAAAGTCCATAGAAACTTCTTGCCATGGTTGTTGAGCAATGGGTAGTGGTCGCAAGACTCCAAACTTGGCGTGGTTACTGGGCTTACTTCGACGACAAGTGTGGCAGTTGCGCACGTAACGCGCTATGTATTTTCGCATAGATGGCCAATAATAGTCTCGGCTTACAAGTTCAAATGTTTTTTCGCGACCAGGGTGTCCAGCCGAGGGATTGTCGTGGCATTGCTTGAGGATATGGAGTTTGATTGGGTCGTATTGTGGCACGCACCATTTTTCTCTGTAGACTAGTTTATTTTCGAACTCCGCACATTCCGCCAGCGATATATCTTTTGATTGCTTCATGTTAGCCTTCATCAGGCCCAGTATCTTACCAGGGAACGGGTCATTTTGATACCCCTGAACAAACAATTCTTCCCACTCTGGGGTATTTGTTTTTTCAGTGCGAAGCGACAAGATTGCAGACAGATCTAGATGTCTTTCTAGGTTTTCCCTCTTCAGAACAATCTGACTTTGATGTAATCTTCTATTGTCATTTTAACCAGGGATATCCTGTGATCTTCTTGTAAGTGCATCTGGCTTTCCTCCCTGCTTTCCTGGTCGATACTTAATAACAAAATTGAAGCGTGAAAGGTACTCGGCCCAACGTGCTTGTCTACGATTAAGGTGCTTGGAGCTCATAAAATACTCTAAATTTTTATGATCTGATATCACCGCAATTTCATGTGCAGCACCTTCCAGTTCTGGTCGCCATTCTTCAAAAGCACGTATGATTGCCAGAAGTTCTTTGTCGTAAATTTCATAATTACATTCAGCTGGCGAATGTTTTTTCGATAAGTAAGCAATCGGGCGAAGGATACCCTTGTCATCGCGTTGGGATAGAATCCCAGCAGAGACATAGTCTGAAGCATCTGTCTCAACTGTGATTTCTCTCTCAGGATCAAAGTGGGCCAAGATAGGTGCTGTGATAAAAGCATTTTTTAAGGCTTCGAATGCGCCTTCTGATTCCGAATTCCAGATAAAGGGAGCGTTTTTACGTGTTAGCTGGGTAAGTGGAAATGCTAGTGATGAGAATCCGCGGACAAAACGTCGATAGAAGTTGGCAAAACCTAGGAATGCCTGAACGTCTTTTACTGTTTTAGGAGCAGTCCAGTTGTTTACAGCATCTACTTTACCCGGATCCATTCTGATACCACCTGACTCGATAATAAGTCCCAGATACGTTGTGCTTTGTGTATGAAATTTACACTTTTCTGGCTTCAGGAGGACTCCTTTTTTCTGTAAGGCTTCCAGCACTCTGTGAACGTGGGTTACATGATCCTCTAGAGTCTCGCTGTAAATGAGGATATCATCAAGATAGGCTGTGCAAAATATGTCTAAATAATCGCGAAGACAATCGTTAATGAAGTGCTGGAACGTGGCAGGAGCGTTAGTTAACCCAAAAGGCATAACAGTATACTCAAAATGGCCATATCTAGTGCGGAAAGCAGTTTTCCATTCCTCTCCCTCGGCCATTCTGATTTGATTATAACCTTGCCTAAGATCCAACTTGGTGTACCATTTTGCTTTAGAAAGCCGGTCGAGTGTTTCTCGGATCAATGGTAGTGGGTACCGATTTTTGACGGTAAGTTCGTTTAGCCCTCGGTAGTCAACGCAAAGACGAAGTGTTCCGTCATTTTTCTTCACAAAAAGCACAGGAGCTCCAGCTGGTGAAGAACTTGTTCTAATAAATCCTTTTTTGAGATTTTCCTGAATATAGGAATTTAATTCCGTCAATTCCTCCCGTGACATACCATAAAGAGGCCCAAATGGAGGATCCTTCCCATCCTTAATAGGGATTTTATGGTCATAGATACGGCGTGGTGGAAGTGAGTTAGCGAGTCTTTCGTCCATCATCCCGTAAAATTTATGATACTGTACTGGTAAACTGACTTTTGAATTTCCAGAAGCAGTTAGTATTTTTATTTTACTGTTGTCTTCAACCTCTACGCTGTGTACTCGAAGCTTATTTTTGGGTTCGCACTCAGAGGTAGCCTTGGAGTTTACAAATTTTGAGAGATTTCTTGGTGCAATTCCCTTGATTGAAGGGGGGACTACAGAGCTATTACATATTTGTTTGCAATGATTGGAATTGAAGAGAATTGTGTTATTCTTAAACCGTAGTTCTGGGTCATGCCTTTGAAGCCATGGGATTCCAAGTACTATAGGGTACGAACCAAGTTTGGTAACAAAGAAAGTAGCGGTTTCGTGATGAGAGTCAATTGATAATTGTAGACGGCAAGCGTGGGTGACCCTACCAGAAGATATGGGCCTTCCGTCTATTACTTTTAGAGTGCGCGGGGTTTTTAAAATGTAGAGGGGAAAGTTGTGATAGCGCGCAAATGTTTCGTCAATAAATGCATACCCAGAGCATCCAGTATCAATAAGTGAGTAAGTTTGAATGGATTTTTTAGCTGTTACTAATATACAGGCAGCAACCAAATGGTCCCCATCCAACTTGTCCTCCGCTTGCGACACCGAAAAGCTTGATATAGAAAATGCAGACATCGAGGAGAGTTTTGAGGGCCCCGGATCAGGGCTATCTTTCAAATCCGGGACTACTGAAAATCCGGCTCGGATTTGGTGTCCCCTGGACTTGCTGGATGGTGTGTGCACGGCGATGACATTAAAACTGCACCAGTAATTGGTGCCTGATGATTTGGGCGTTTCGCTGAAGGGCACCTGTCAGGGCCGTGCCCCGCCCCCGCACAATACATACAAAGGGAGTTTTCCCGACGCCATTGTTTTTCCCCAGCCGAAAGTTTACGGAACCCATTTACAAAATTGTATCTGTTTTCAGGTGCTGGTCTGGTGGTGTTAGAAAGTTTCATTGTTGACAAATCCATGGGAGCTAGACCACCTGCAACATGTGATGGGTGCGCGAAATTTCTGTCAACTGTTTGCCGAGAAAATTCGCGGGGGTTTTTTTGTTCAGCCTTGCGACCCCGGATCTGATTGTCGATTTTCATGAGCAAAGTTGCATAGTCCTCGAGGATTACTGGTATTTCTGTTCGATGCATCATTGCATCTTTCATATCCTCGGAAAGACCTTCGGCAAGAGCATCAATTTTTGCAGCTTCATTGTATTCAAGATAGCCAATGACTCGAAGAAATTTTGAGTAGTAGGTTGCAAAATCACCAGCACCCTGTTTCAGAGTTTTCAGTTCACGACGGGCAGTTCCTCGAGGGTCTGGGTCTCCAAATGAGGCATCTAAATACGACAAAAACGCTGTGACTGATGAAAATGGTTTCTCAGGGTTTGTGTTTACTAGAGGAACAATTTGATCGAGAGCTTGTCCCTCCAACCGACTAATGGAATAAATAACTTTGGCAGACTCATCTCGGAATCTGTCATTATTTACCTCGAGCTTCATCCGTAATTGTGTGATGAAACCGGGCAGTTTACTCCTTGTGCCGTTGAATTTTTCGGGGTCCGGGAATTTCTCGGAGCGAAATGCCGAAGCCGAGTCCCGGGCGGCTATAGCCGGGCTAGGTTTATTAGAAGAATGACCGGCTTTAGCGATGTTTAAGTCGAGGTTCAACTTGTTGTTCTGTTCCTCGAGGCTTTCAATAACCTGGCGAGCAGCCATGAGCTGACCCTGAGCAGTATCTCGTTCAGTGCGGTATCGATTGAGGTGTCCGTTCATGTATGCGTATAGCGCGTCCGCATCAGTGGCAAATTGCTGTTTGAAGTTTTCGATTGTGGTAGGAGGAGCCCAACCACGAGAGTAGTCTGTAGACATTCTGCACGGTGTGGATAACGACGCAACGTAATCTCAAGGGCGAGGTTAGGACAGTGTTCCACAGGGTGCGTATGTGGTCTAACGGAGATCTAGGTGGTAGATGAAGGTGATGAGTGGGTCGAAGGGATGACTGGTCTTCTCTAGGAAGAGACGAATTGGTAGATGGTAGCGATAGAGGCTACACGTGGGTCTTGCTGATGAAGAGCTGGAAAGAGATAAATGGTCTTCCCGAAGAAGAGATGGGTAAACAAATGTATTGTTAAGGTAATTGAAGAAGACGTTGCGTGAAGAATAATGCTTCTTCACACCGAGTATTTATATACATAAAATAACCAAATAGCCTGTACCACACCGCCTCTATGCCAAACAATCTGCTACACATCACCTAATGAGACTAGCCTACTCTTATCAGTCTTCCTTGCTAGTTTTAAACGTACATTAAACTAATGTTTGTGTTTTAGCCTAGCCGTCCACATGACGTTTCATATTACGCTATGCCACAACGATCCATGAAAAGCAGCAATTGCTCAAACCCCACAACCTCTCTCCGGGAATGAACAACTTTGAAATTATGGCCAGCAACACCCATTACAGGAATGAAACACTAGTAAATCCTCATGACAATACAAGAATTGACGAGGATTCTGACAAGATTGACTCCGATCAGTCTTTTATTGAAAGAATACAATCTGCAACTACCACAGATAAAGAACTGCAGAAAATCGTGAAAGTTTTAACAGGTAAAAGTAAGTCACGAATTAAAAATCTAACACTAGCAGAATGCACTTGGGACGGTAGCATTCTTCGATATCGTGATAAAATTGTCGTCCCTCAAGGCAAATCACAGCCAACTCTTACCACAGATATTATTTAATATCACCACGACCCGCCGGCTGCAGGTCATCAAGGAGCAGCAGCAACATACTCTACAATAATACGAACATTTTTCTGGATCGGTATGCTTCAACAGGTGAAGAAATATGTTCGTAATTGCCACACCTGTTCCCGGACTAAGCCATCTCGTGATTGCTATCAGGGGCTTCTTCGGCCTCTACCTATAGCAAAGGAAAGATGGCGACACATTGCTATGGACTTTGTTGTAGACCTTCCCAGAAGCAAGGACTGGGAAGGAAACGAATTCAGCGCAATGCTTGTAATTGTTGACCGAATGACCAAACAAGTTCACATAACCCCATGCGTCAATTTAAGTACCCGAAATACTGCATATATGTTTTACAGGGATTGTTTCCGTCTACATGGCTTACCTGATTCAATAGTAACAGACCGTGGATCACAGTTCACAGCAGAGTTCTGGAAATGGCTATGTAAACTTTTAAAAATTGATCAACGTCTATCTACTGCATTTCATCCGCAAACAGACGGTCAGACCGAGAGGATGAATTCACGCATTGAACAACACCTAAGGGCCTATGTAAACTTTACACAAAATGACTGGGTCCGATTTTTGCCTTCAGCTGAATTCGCAATTAATAACCATGACTCTAAAGTAACAGGGGTATCACCATTTCTAGCGGTTTATGGGTTGCACCCCCGTTCAGGCTCAGAATGTTCAATTCACCAAGTAAGAAATCCTGTTCCAGCATCCGTCCAATTTCAACGATCAGATGCAGAAGATATTGTCTCGAATGCAAAAAGAGTTAATGAATTTATTATCGAAAATTTAAACTACCACTCCGCTGAACAAGTCCAAGCCAACAAAAATAGAGCAGCTGCACGAAATTTCAAATCTGGAGATTTTGTCTGGCTAAATTATAAAAATATAAGATCAATACGCCCGAGTCGGAAATTAGACTTCAAAAAAGGAGGCCCATTTAAAATAATTAAGCGCATTGGTAAATATGCATTTAAACTCGACATTCCAAGCTCATGCAAAATCCATCCAGTGTTTCATGTATCATTGATTTCCCCAATAGCTCATGATCCCCTCCCAGGTCAAGACTCTGGCCCAGCACCGCCAGTTATTATTAATTCAGAAGAGCCCGAATATGAAATAGAAAAAATTATTGGATCACATTGGATTGGCGATGAATTGTTTTATCGCATTCGATGGAAAGGATATGGTCCTGAAGATGACTGGAATATCCCTGCTTCAGAATCTAATAATTTCAAGGAACTGGTAAAAGAATTCCACGAAATGAATCCTGAGGAAAAAAAAAAAAAAATAATAAAAAAACAAATAAGCCTCACTGGAGCTCGGCCCATTTAAGAGAGGGGTAATGTCATGATTTACCCCAGACTGACATGATGCCGTGTGATGTTAGTCATGACACGAGCTGTTCTACATCATATTTTATCATTTATGCTCGCAGCAGCTTCTTAATCGAATCAAGACCAACTACCTTACTGACTACAGTCGCTTGCGCTTCCCTCGTTAGGTTGCAATCATCTCTTAGCTTAGAAGTAACGAGTTGGGTCACGTCATGGTTGACCACAAATGATCCTTCCTTTAGTAGTAGGTTCTTACGTATGGATCATAAAGTTAAGGGAGTTAGGGAAGTAGGAATGGAATGGTAAATGCAAATATGAGCTGGAGTATTAGAGCAGAAAGAAGTATTTAAGGAACTCGAGGGACATTGATGTACAGTAGCTTCTTGTCTTATTCATGTTCTAGAGATACCTTGAACTACACCTTGAATCACATCTTGAAATACATCCAGAACCACGTCTTGAACCACGTCTTGAACCACGTCTTGAACCACGTCTTGAACCACGTCTTGAACCACGTCTTGAACCACGTCTTGAACCACGTCTTGAACCACGTCTTGAACCACGTCTTGAACCACGTCTTGAACCACGTCTTGAACCACGTCTTGAACCACGTCTTGAACCACGTCTTGAACCACGTCTTGAACCACGTCTTGAACCACGTCTTGAACCACGTCTTGAACCACGTCTTGAATCACATCTTGAAATACATCCAGAACCACGTCTTGAACCACGTCTTGAGCCACGTCTTGAACCACGTCTTGAACCACGTCTTGAACCACGTCTTGAACCACGTCTTGAACCACGTCTTGAACCACGTCTTGAGCCACGTCTTGAACCACGTCTTGAACCACGTCTTGAACCACGTCTTGAACCACGTCTTGAATCACGTCTTGAACCACGTCTTGAACCACGTCTTGAATCACATCTTGAAATACATCCAGAACCACGTCTTGAACCACGTCTTGAACCACGTCTTGAACCACGTCTTGAACCACATCTTGAACTACATCTTGAACCACGTCTTGAACCACGTCTTGAACCACGTCTTGAACCACGTCTTGAACCACGTCTTGAGCCACGTCTTGAACCACGTCTTGAACCACGTCTTGAACCACGTCTTGAACCACGTCTTGAACCACGTCTTGAACCACGTCTTGAACCACGTCTTGAATCACATCTTGAAATACATCCAGAACCACGTCTTGAACCACGTCTTGAACCACGTCTTGAATCACACAGTGAACCACGTCTTGAACCACGTCTTGAACCACGTCTTGAACCACGTCTTGAACCACGTCTTGAACCACGTCTTGAATCACGTCTTGAACCACGTCTTGAACCACGTCTTGAACCACGTCTTGAGCCACGTCTTGAGCCACGTCTTGAACCACGTCTTGAACCACGTCTTGAACCACGTCTTGAACCACGTCTTGAACCACGTCTTGAACCACGTCTTGAACCACGTCTTGAATCACATCTTGAAATACATCCAGAACCACGTCTTGAACCACGTCTTGAACCACGTCTTGAACCACGTCTTGAACCACGTCTTGAACCACGTCTTGAACCACGTCTTGAACCACGTCTTGAACCACGTCTTGAACCACGTCTTGAACCACGTCTTGAACCACGTCTTGAGCCACGTCTTGAACCACGTCTTGAACCACGTCTTGAACCACGTCTTGAACCACGTCTTGAACCACGTCTTGAACCACGTCTTGAACCACGTCTTGAATCACATCTTGAAATACATCCAGAACCACGTCTTGAACCACGTCTTGAACCACGTCTTGAATCACACAGTGAACCACGTCTTGAACCACGTCTTGAACCACGTCTTGAACACGTCTTGAACCACGTCTTGAACCACGTCTTGAATCACGTCTTGAACCACGTCTTGAACCACGTCTTGAACCACGTCTTGAATCACGTCTTGAACCACGTCTTGAACCACGTCTTGAATCACATCTTGAAATACATCCAGAACCACGTCTTGAACCACGTCTTGAACCACGTCTTGAATCACACAGTGAACCACACAGTGGACCACGCTCACACACAGCTACCCAGAAAGGACTGCTGTTCGAATGGTCGGAGCAAGCAGAAGAGGCCTTTCTCTCTCTGAAAGAAAAGCTCGTGAGTCCGCCAATCCTTTTGTATTTCGAGCAGAGGAGACCGACGTGTTTGGAAACAGATTGCTTAGACTTGGCAACAGGCGGAGTGCTCAGCCAATTGCACGACAATGGTGTGTGGCATCCAATTGCATTTCATTCGAAGACACTGAGCGACCCAGAAAGACATTACGAGATACATGATAAGGAACTTATGGCTATTATTCAATGTTTGAAGGAATGGCGTGCGGAACTCACCAGCCTTGTGGATCCGTTTTTAATACTGACGGACCATCGCGTTCTCGAGTACTTTGGTCAGAAGCTGTTGTGATTATGAGCTTACGGTATTTAATGAGCCGAAGCTTCTCTTTAGCATTATACGCAGGAAATGAAAACCTTATGGTCTGATTATATGTATCCAGGTCTACATTGATCTAATGAGGAGAGGAATTTTCCTATGTACAAGATTGGTGTGTCCGTGCACTAAATATTACCCAACACAGCTACCACTCTAATCTAATGTAACCCCCATAGACCACACATTATAACACTCCCCCTGATAGTGAGTTGTCTCTACTTGTGGAGACTAGTTGCTATCACCATGATGTGTGCTCTCATCTATCTTATTGCAGGATGAAGTTGTTGTGATACCTTGTCCCCACTCTCCTCCTCAAACCTATTTTATTTGGTATTGGCGATGGGTAATCAGATATTTTTCCTGTTGTATATTGTTCTTCCCACTCTCCTACTTCGAACGTACTCTATTTCAAATACTTTTAGTTCGGTATTGGCGATGGTGAAGTTTTGGTTATTTTATTTCTCCCACTCTACATCTTCGAAGATTTTATATTCGGAACCTGCAATGGGGTATTGTTGGTTAATTTATTTCTCCCACTCTCCTCCCTCAAATGCTGCTGGATTGGAATTGGCGATGGGGAATGTTGGGCTCTGTTGTTAATTTCTCCCACTCTCTTTCTTCGATTTTTAATATTCGGAATCTGCGATGGGGTATATGTATGATATTTAATTCCTCCTACTCTCTTTCATCGAAGTTTCTTTATTCGGGATTTGCGATGGGGTATTGTTAGTTAATTTATTTCTCCTACTCTCCTACTTTGAACGTACTCTACTTCAAATACTTTTAGTTCGGTATTGGCGATGGTGAATTTTTGGTTATTTTATTTCTCCCACTCTACATCTTCGAATATTTTATATTCGGAATTGGCAATGGGGAATGTTGGGCTCTGTTGTTAATTTCTCCCACTCTCTTTCTTCGATTTTTAATATTCGGAATCTGCGATGGGGTATATGTATGATATTTAATTCCTCCTACTCTCTTTCATCGAAGTTTCTTTATTCGGGATTTGCGATAGGGAATTGTTTGTTTTTTCTTCCCACTCTCCTCCCTCAAATGCTGCTGAATTGGAATTGGCGATGGGGATAAATGTAAGTTGCTTAATTTTTTGTAGGCTTAAGGTAGAAGCAGCTACCATTATCACTATCAGATGAGTCAAATTTACTGCTCAGTTTGATTGCTGATTTTCCGTGATTGCGACTTGATGTTTGCTGATTCGTCCAGTGTTTGGGAACCCGCTCTGGGTGCTGCTTATAACAGTCCTTGTTGGCGTGGTCGTGGAGGCAAAGAGTGCATTGTTCATCGGGGTCAGCATTTGCGTCCACTTCAGTCTGTTTCTTACAACTGTTAGGACCATGGAACTTGCGACATTTCTTGCATCTGTTCCGTTTATTTCGGTCAGAGTCTCTTGCAAACGCAACAGCTGGGTTAGTGTTCAAGTCGTCATTTATTTCATTGATTTCGGCAGTGATGTTTCTTGTTCCTGCTGTGGCTCTCAAAGTTGTTATCATACGATGGAGCGGAGCGTACTGAGATGTATCTACTGCCTTTGTTTCCCTCCATATATCAAGCCATTTTATGTGTCTCGTGCCCTTGAAAAAATAAACTGCAGCAAGCTCATCTGTAAACTTAAATTGTTTGGCTGCTGCGTTGTCTCTCGAGAGTGATTCTGCTGCATTATTGACATTCTGCAGATTTCGCAGGAATCGCGTACAGTACTCATCGGCTGTGGAAGTGAACTTCGTGGCGACGAAGACATCAAATGCTTCGGAGTGCGGGAGCAAGTTTGCTACCTCATTAGCCCGGGCAACCATGTCATATAACTGTTTAGCAGTATATCGGTGGTAGTCCTGGGGCTTCTTGCGTTCATCGAGGCGCTGAATAATTAAATTCTGTGCTTTAAATTCACCTTTGATCCATTCCCGTAGTCGGGCCTTATATTCAATCATTCTGGTGTCGAACTCTCCGGTTTCTTCTTCCTTGATTTGCTGAGGCTGTGTTGGTTCGATTTCTGGGTCGATGCCACGGATGTCATAGAAGACATGGCCAAGCACATCTGCGCATGAAAGTTCGGCCTGGAGATCTGCTCGCCAGCTACTGAAAGATGTGCCTTCTCGGAGGATGACTCGGGTGTTGGATGATGATGACATTGTAATACTCGATGCGCTGGATTTGTTTTCGGTAGCCTGGACAATCAGTTAGATTTTCAGTTGAAGAGCCGGGCTCATAACCTGTTGTGATTATGAGCTTACGGTATTTAATGAGCCGAAGCTTCTCTTTAGCATTATACGCAGGAAATGAAAACCTTATGGTCTGATTATATGTATCCAGGTCTACATTGATCTAATGAGGAGAGGAATTTTCCTATGTACAAGATTGGTGTGTCCGTGCACTAAATATTACCCAACACAGCTACCACTCTAATCTAATGTAACCCCCATAGACCACACATTATAACAGAAGCAGCTTCTCAATGATAGACAGGTCAGCTGGACAGAAACGTTGTCACAATTCCATTTCACATTGCAATACCAGCCTGGATAAGAGAATGTTTTGGCTGACGCATTGTCTCGGAAAAAAAGAACTCACTCCCACGCAGAAAGCCGCTAAAGATTGAGAGCGCACCAGAATTGTATTCCCTCCAGAAAACACAGTCCCAAGCCACAGTAAAAATATGTTGGCTCCCATCAATGTAGAAATGGATGTGCTCGACGAAATATTTTCGGCGAACAGGGAAGATCTCGAACTCGATGACTTGCGCCAGCAAGCTAGAGAAAAGGAAATGCCTTATACTTTGGAACCAAATGGCTTGCTTCTACACAAAGGACGATTAGTGGTCCCAATGAAAAACAACCTCCGTGTCCGGTTGTTATGTATGATCCATGAATCTACATCGACAGCTCATGCAGGAAGAAATAAGATGAGGAAGTTGGTTGGTGCACAATACTGGTGGCCCAAATGTAGTGGAGTCATCGAGAGATACGTGCAGAATTGCCACGTATGCAGGCGATCGCACAATCCTCGAGATAAGACGCCAGGATTGCTGCAACCGTTGCCCATACCCGAACGTACATGGGATGATATCTCCATGGATTTCCACGAAGAAGGAGTACCGGACAAGAGAGGATTCAATAACATATGGGTAGCAGTAGACCGGTTGTCGAAACGACCAATATCCATACCCACAACCAAAAACGCGACCCGCGAAAACTGCTTCTGACTTGTTTTACCAATACGTATGGCGTTTCTGAGGCTGCCCCAAGACAATTACCAGCGATCGAGGCCCGCAATTTATATCGGATTTCATGGACGAGCTATCCAAGTTGGCGCGGGTGAAACTCAAATTATCCACTGTTGAACATCCTCAAACAGACGGGCAAACGGAAATCATTAACCAAATCATGGACCAACAACTGCGACCATTTGTTAGTTTCCACCAAGATGATTGGGCCGAATTGCTACCCGCTTTAGACGTAGCAGCAGCAGCCATGCCCAACAAATCCACAGGATTATCGCCATCGATGATTGACTACGGCTACGAACCACGTCTAGAGTTTGATTGGAACCAACGTGTCAAACCACGGACTGCGCGAGAATCATTGAACTGCGACGAGGCAGCATCCTGGAAAATTTATCCGGTGTTCTCGCCAGACTGCTTGCGCAAAGACCTCGACAACCCATTGCCCGGACAAGCCAATCCAGAACCACCTGCTGAAGAAATTAATGGCAAGTTAGAATGGGAAATCGAATGCATACTTGACGCTCGCTTATATCGCCGCCGTCTACAGTACAAGGTTCAGTGGAGAGGATGGGACGCCGATGAAGAGTGGTACCCTGCAGCAAATTTCCGTAATGCACCTGCAATGCTCGAACAATTTCACATGGATCACCCTGCATTGCCAGGCCCACCTAAGCGCCTACCTATCTGGCTGGATGATGCGGCTCATGATCGTTTCAGTGAAGAACATCCCGAGGACAACATGACGACTCACGAAGGAGAAGACAGCCGGCGTCGACGCCGGCACTAGCCGATTCAGAGCAATCGAGGACTGAAGGGGAGGTGATGTAACGGCACGGCATTCTGCCATGTCATTACATATATCAGGTGACCAGGAAGGTATGGTGGGTGAGGAACCAATGTGTGGGAGGAGATAAGATAAGGTCACGCAACCCTGGGAAGCGAGAGCGCACACACAAAAGCTCGCAGATTCTATTATCATTACACTTTCTTTCTTTCTTTCTCCTTTGTCTTAGTATTTGCCCAATAGATTGAATAAATAGTTATACAAGCTGTACTCTCACTTGTGCTTATTCTACGCCGTGACAGCCCGCTTCAGATTGGATGTCTAACATGGTCCCTCATGTCCCAATCTGCATCCGTACATTAGACGGAAGGATTGACGTTACTAGTTAAATGGTGAAGACGGAATGCCAGGCAGTATGCGGAGTTACACCGATACAGGTGCGCCCAAATGACATAAAATTAGGAAGCTATTCTGTTAGCTGGATAATACAATTTAAGCAGGTGCCATCCAACCTAAGATTCAGACTTTTCGACGAGAGTGGACCCGCCATTCTGTTTTCTCGTCAATGCCCCATCGAGAAATGTCAACGCTGTTGGGGATATCACTCAACAAGAAACTGTGTCAAAGGACAGCAGTGTGTTAAATGTTCTGGTATACACAAAGTAGCAGAATGCACAGTCAACATTCCCAAGTATTCAAACTGTGCTGGGCCGCACAAATCAATCCACTTGAGCTGTATGGCTCGACCAAGGCAACATCATTGCCAAGTAATGCCGCGATCACCAGCAGAGCTACGAGTTATTTGTGAGAGAGAATATCTGTATTTCAAGGCAGCATTGTTAAGATCCCAAGAAAAAGATAAGGCCCGCGAGGTCATCAACATATCAGAAGAAATAATGCATGATAATGAGTAATACACCAAACTTATATAATCACAAACAGAGACATAGCACCCTTCTCTTTCAACAAGTGAATGTGGGAAAGGGCGGACCGAAATTGAAATAGCACTGCAACAAGCTTGGGATGCAGAAGTACACACAGTCATGGTACAAGAGCCATGGACCTTGCGTGAAGACAGAGATGTCACCACAAAAAGCCACCCTGGCTTCAAAAGCTTCATACCCTTCGGAAAGACAGTACCGAGATCACGACCACGCGCTGTCACTTTTGTCAGGAGAGGACTGCAAGCGACACAGATTACACTTTTGTCATCAAATCAGACATCAGACTATTGCTTCGTGCAGATGTCCAGACTGACCTTTATAAACGTATATTGTGCCCCAGGCCCCAGTGGGACTTTGGATCCTGTACTAAACTGGTGTCACAGACCGGGTTTCCCACGAGGAAAATGGCCTGCTTGTTACTACCATTGTGCCCTAGGATAATACTGAGATGCTACGTTAATCTGGTCAACCAAGTCAGGAGCTTCCCTAGTAACATAGTCAATGCGTTACGATGGTTACAATGTTGTGATAACAACAGTTACTAATCAACATAGTAATCAGTTGCTATGTTATTGCCGTAGACTATCATACCCCTGATTGTAGTAGCCGGTCTTGAGTACTTAAGGAATGTCTAGGACTGGATTTGTTCTGTAGCTTTTTGTCTTGTAATTATTCTAGACTTTAGATTGATCCAATTATAGCTTTACCTTATATCTCAACTCCGTCCCGTTCCGCCTCCGTCTTGTCTCGCCTTCGTCCCGTTCCGATCACATCCTGTTCCGATTACATCCTGTCCCAAGTATATCTGTTCCGACTCCGACCCGTTCCGACCTGTCTAACTAATCGAGACCCGCATATGAGGCTGAATAAGGCTGATAAGGAGGCATACGAAATCATCCGTGCGTTACACATTGTGTCTATTATTATCCCCCTGCAGTCATTCTTTGTTTGTTTGTATTTAGGTTATCATCTGGAATTATATACTATAATTGGTTATGCCTGCATTTTACTGTTTGCGATATTAACGCTCATTATGTTTTATCTTGTATTTAAGATTAGATAACAAACAATGTTTGTAAGACGGGATGGGGAGATTACATGGTCTGGACGATGCAGACTTACTGAAAGAACACGAGCGAACTTGTACTTAAACAGAAGTAAGATCATGGAGGATAGAGCAATCAATCATCTTTCTTTCTCTTCTCTCTGAGAAAATATCGAAGTCCCAATCCTGTTACACGACCCGTGTCCTCTGATCTAGCAAACAACCCTGACAACTGGCGTCCCAGTGGCCCTTTAGTAGTGGAAGGCGATTTTAATTCAGTCTCACAGCACTGGCAACCATCAGTAGAACGCCAATATGGTAATGGCGATCTCATCATGGGATGGGCTCGCGAAAATAATATGCAGCTACTAAGCACCATTGGAGAAAGCACCTACCGGGAAGGAAATTTGCTAGATCTAACCTGGAGTAACATGACAGCTTTTGCATCAGTCTCAAACTGCTTTCACTATACATCAAATCACTCTACTATTGAGGGCTCAGTTGACACACCCGGGTACTCGGAGCTATCTGGAATCCCAACATTAACTTGTGTTAGAGACGGCCATCTAGATGAGTTTGCACGATGCGTGAAGCAATGGGTAAGGCCTGGCCCCCTCAGCAGTCAAATCAAGATTGAGGACTTCACGAGGAGTTTAATCCGAGTACTTCTAGACGCGGCCAAAGTTGTCGGACGATCACCCGCTGTAGGGAGTGGGAAAACAACGCCCTGGTAGACTGAGGACTGCAAAAAACGACAGATTGACTACAGGGTAGCTAAAAGAACATCCGGAGATATAGGAGCGACACGTAGGGCCTTCCGAGCCGCAGTGAAGTCAGCCAAACGCAAATACTATCCAAAGAAAGTCGAAGCAGCAGATACAGAAGCACAAGTGTTCAAACTCATGCGTTGGACCAAACCAAAGCCGACTAGACAGCATCTTTGTTATGGCCAGGCATCCTTGAAGAGGTTTCAAGGAGAAGGTTCTCAGGAAATGGGGATAGGAGAAGGTTTCCGAGAAAACTCTCACAGTTAGAGATGGAGGGGCTGGCGTCATGACTACATCTGCCATAGTCTTAGTTGAGTTCAAGTACTGTCTCTAGTTAGACATAAGGAAGCTGGAGCTGCCACATAGCAGCTTTCCAGCTTCTCAATCTTTCATTCTATTGATCTTTGATCTTGCAATCTAGCATTTATATAATATCATAATCTTAGATCCTCACAGTCCAATATTCTCAGTCTTTTATGTAGTAGTTACATTATTTGTACTTCTGTTCACCATAATCTATCAGCCTTGATTGCTTTCTCGGCAACTCGACTTCTTGACTTCGTTTCTCTCGACTATCTTGTAGTTCTCCGACCTTTGACCACCTGGCACCTCACCAGTTGGATTATATCTGAGTATCTTTCGTTAGCAGCTATAATCCTAAAAATTATTACTACATTACCTTTGGTAGATGGCGATCTCCAGTATCCCTAGCGCACGCCGTAACACTCCTCCTCTCCAAGTATCACCAAACCAGTGGCTTTCAGATCCATCAGAGCAGACAATCGCATTGCGTGATTCCCTTCTTGCAAGATTCGACGCTAGAAGTGATATAGAGCAAGGGAGAATAGTCAACTAGAGTCTATCCCTTAGAACTCAGAGGTCTTGTTGGAAGAAGTTACAGCGTCAACCATAGGAAGTAAAGAAACAGCTCCAGGTTACGATAAAATCACTGTCCGACTACTCAAGGCCTGCTGGAGCTCGATTGTAACATATGTTGGGGGCCTCTTCCAGGCTTGTTTGAACTTGGGATATATTTCAACACCTTTCAAGGTTGCAGAAGTTGTACTGCTTCCTAAAACTGGACGCAATCTTTCCAGCCCAAAAGGATGGCGACCTATATTGTTACTCTCCAGCTTGGGCAAGGGACTGGAAAGACTAATAGCGAAACGGATGTCCTGGCTTACGCTTAAGTACAATGCAGTACCTTCCCAACTATTTGGCGCGCTACCAGGACGCTCAGTAGTCGACCTAGTATCATGTGTCACACACAATACAGAAGCTGCAATGAGATCCAACAAAGTCACAGCTACGGTCACACTGGACATTCAAGGGATCTTCGATGCTGTTCTATACAATCAGCTGCTTGCACGAGTGCGAAGTTGTCAGAGCAGCATGTAGACAGCAGGGCAGAAACAAGGGTCAAAGAGGTGGTATTAAGGCTAAATGGCGTCATCCTACATTATGCACAAGATAGTTGCATAACCACTCGGCCAAAAGGCCAGACCAGAATCATAGAACACTAGAATAAGGTTATCTCCACATATATAGATTATACAGAAGGCAATCCTGACAAAAGTCAAGGCTGGCCAATACTACTCTGTTGCTGGGTAGAATCTGTCACAGGCTCATACCTGGTTATCATGAGGCTGCTGCCTAACAAATAAGGCTTGAACTCTTCCACAACTCAATAGACCCAAGTATAGGCCTTGGCTCAGTTCATGCAAATCTATTCTTAAATGACAAATTTAGATTGCAGACAGGACAACTCGAACACCAGCCGTGAGTCATCTAAGCCACATGCATCATAACTATTTTAATAACTAAAATTGCTAACATTAAAATGAAGCTAAATTAAAATAGACGGAGATGCTGGTGTTTGTCGGAGGACAGGTCATGATCTATTTTGAGAATGGTATGAAATGAGGGAACGAGATCATAGTCTTGTAAATAAATAGGCGGCTTTCAGTCATGTCTCTTCTTGTTACTTTAAGATTTTCATTTGTATCTAGCTCTGAGTTCAGTTTGAATAAAACACCACTTTAAGACCGTCACAGAATCCTTTTTGACACAAAAAACAGCTTTGATAAGTCATGAAAAAGACGAAACAGATGAGAAGCTTGTTGAGTGCAGTGTTGTGATGGGCAATCAACAAAACAATATAGGAAATGAATGGTGGCTGATTACTGTCTTTTTTTTACATACATCTCGGAACTGTCAACCGAGGGGAGGCTACTTTAGGTGTCCCAACTCCTAATGCGCTAACCACATCATCTGCTCTACTAAGCCATATCCTTGATCTTCCAAGTAGGCTTGTCATAGCAAATCTGGGTCGTGTTGGTCCATTATTCCATATGAGACTTGCTACAACAATATCCTGTTTACATATTTGTTGCAACCCTGTATTTGTATGGCTGAGTTGGACATCCCTCCACATACCTGGGCTAATGACGTAATTATGATTAGTGTCCGTGCAACAGTCACTAGGAGATAGGCGCAGCCAGTAACATTATCCCCTCCTCATATTTTCTTTTTTTTTTCAGATGTAAAAACTTTGTGCCTTTTACCAGTAACTTCAATTCTTGCCCCAACATCTTCTCACACCTTGTCACCAATACTGTACCTTGCTTCAAAGATATCAAGGGCCTCTGTGTCTTCGAGAGCTTAGCGTAATTCCCAGTTTGGCTCTTGAAAACCTTTCCACTTTACCAATACCTCCCTTCGGAAGCCCCGACCCTTCCTTCTCTTTTTGGCCCTGAGAATCTTTACAACAACTTGCTCATTTTCTCCATCAGGATTAACAAGCAGTGGCGGCTGCTCCTCTAACATGATGTCAGAGCAGCATGTAGACAGCAGGGCAGAGACAAGGGTCATAAAGGTGGTACTAAGGCTAAAGGGCGCTATCCTACATTATTCATGAGATAGTTGCATAACCACTCGGCCAAAAGGCCAGACCAGAATCATAGAATACTAGTTTTTGGTTATCTCCACATATATAGATTATACAGAAGGCAATCCTGACACATAATTTGGGACAGAAGAGGGTTCTGCTGGTCTTGTTTTAACAAATCAACGTGAAATCTTGGATGTATACCTGGGGGAACATCAAGTTTGACTACATGAGGGGATATAATTTTGAGGACGCAATATTTGGCGTTATCCCATGATAGATTTTTACTAAGTTGTGGCGTCTCAATGTTTTTAAGTTTTAACCAAACAAGGTCTCCCTCTTCGAATCTTTCTTGTGGTTGCCTCTTTTGATTAGACGCTGATTCCATCCGTCATTGGGAAAATGCCATGGCAGCTTGTGCATATTCCTGTCCATCTTTTATTTGCTGTACAAACTCTCTGGCTTTCTTTTCAGGTGCATAGGATTTTTTTGAAGGAGGCAGGATTTGTTCAATAGGCTCTGCGTGGTAACCATGTGTGAGGTAAAAAGGGCTTAGACCAATGACTGTGCCCCTATTGTTAAAATCTAGCATAGCTGACGGAAGCATACTAGGCCATTTGTACTGGGCGTAGGATATAAAAGATCTAAGGTATGCCAACACTTCTTGATTCATCCTCTTTGTACTTCTGTCTGTTTCAGGATGAAACGCTGTAGAAAGACGCTGCTCTATACCTACTAACTTACATAGATGGGCCCAAAAATTTCCAACCCAATTTGAACCACAATCAGAGGTTAAAAATAATGGAAGCCCATGAAAACAATAGTGACAGTTTAAAAACCGCTTGGCACAGCATTCTGCTGACATTGAGCTCATAGCCTCAAGGGTACAACTTTTCAGTAGTCAATCTGTAATCACCATTAGATATTGTTGTGCCTGGACCCACATAGCTACAGTGCACAGCTCCAGTTATGATGGTCACGTGTTACGGGATTAATCCCTTGTGTTTGTACTGTCTGCGCCAGTACGGTAGGGATGGAATATAGGGCCTAGCCAGCTACGGGGGCTACCAATGTTGCGGTCTGGATATGGTTGCTTAGCAACATAGATTGTTATGATCGGCGCTGACAATTACAATTCCTTATGTATACAGCGAGAAGTAGGAAATCTTCTTTCTCTAGATTTCATTAATTAACTGATTTATTCTGGACTTGCTCTGCTATATACCAACACCAATTGATCCGGCGACATCACGCGACTGCATGCATTTACTCTGTTTGCTCCTGCCTCGTTGAGTTAGTATAATTAGTAAGCAATAGTCTAGGGACTATAAGTAGAGAGCTTTCCTCCACAGTAGATAGAGCAAGCAATTCAGTCTTTCCTCATTCTACAGAAATCATTCTCCACTCCTCTTCTTGACCTATCCAGCCCAGCAGCCCATCTGTGATCACTAGCAGCGAGCTCCCACAAATTGTATGTACACCCAAATCATAGACCTATCACAATAGATATCAAGAATCTTGTCTAGATTTTGCAGGCAGATCTGTCATAAAGTCGATTGACAATTCTGAATGGAATCAAGTAGGTATCGTTAGCGGTAGGAGCAATCCGTGTTTCTTTTCTCGCCATACGTGAGACCGTCCACAAACATCGCAATTTTTACAAAAAGTTCTCACCATTGTCGATGCCCCTGGCCAAAAAAAACTCCTTGATAAGATAGCATATGTACTATCACGACCTGGGTGTCCCATTATATACGAGTCGTGCGTATTTTGTATCAGGGTTGTTTGAAGGGGTTCCCAGTCTGGTACCCACATACAACAACGAAATCTAAGGACGCCTCTCTCATCAAAATCGCATTCTGAGATTGATACTTTCAGCTTAAGTTCTGCTGGGAAGGCCCGTTGACTATTTTGTAGAGCTTTATACATGGTTCTTATGCTTTTGTCCTCTACGCAAGCTCTATTCCAAAGTATCTGAAGTTCTTCTTTTTGAAAAATACAATTTCCATGTAACGGCTGTTGAGCCGAAGGATTCCTGTAGCCTTCGCTGGCTAGCGTAGGCAATGACACAAAGCGAATATTTGGGAGAGGTCTCGGAAGCCACGGAGCTTAGAGTATTCTCATTGAACCTTCTGGAAACATACTGAAGGTTCATGAGGATGACAGGTGTACCGAGAACCTTCTAGGTAGTTGTCAAATAGTCTCAGTCATTCAGGTTACAGGGAGAATCTTCTCGAAAGGCAATATTTCAGAGTGTATATATATGTAGTCTTTAGCTTCAGGAATTCTCTCCTCAGAGAATTATAATAAATATACTGTACCTACAAGATCGCACATGCACCTTGTACTGAAACCGTGACATTCCATCAGGCAATTGTATTTCAGTACCAGATTTTGAAGAAATATTTAGGCAGACCAAAGCTGAGGTAATTTGAGAGGTTACCATGTTGGCGGATTCGGTATCTGTCTTCATCCATACGTCTTTGATTAATTGTACTTGCCGATTCCTCAGCTGCTTGTCACTTGCACAACTTGGCATATCCTGTTCCCGACGTGAAAGTGCATCTGGTCTCAGCAATTTCTTTCCTGTTCTAAATTTTAGCTTAAAATTATACTGGGAGAGCGTGTGGCTCCATCGAACTTGATGCTCAGACAATGTTCTTGTGGTCATAAAATACTCCAAATTTTTGTGGTCCGAAAAAATTACGAATGCATGCTTGAGGCCCATCAATTCGCCTCTCCATTCTTTCAGAGCCAAGACAACCGCAGGCAATTCCTTGTCGTAAATCTCGTAGTTGCATTCCGCGGGGCTTAATTTTTTGAAAGGTATGCTACTGGGAATAGAACTTTTTCATTGTCGTATTGTGACAAGCACGCTCCCATGACATATCCTGAACAGTCCGCTTCTACAATTGTCTTTCTATCCGGATCATAAAGAGCTAGTACTGGGGCCGTAATGAATAGCTCTTTGAGAACATCGAATGAGATTTGGTGCTCTTTAAGTCATAAGAAAGCATGATCTTTTTTCGTTAATTTGATAAGAGGCTGTGCTATTTTGCTGAAGTTGGGGATAAATTTATGGTAAAAATTTGCGAAACCTAGAAAGCTACGAACTCCTTTTCCGGTTTTCGGAATTTCCCATAATTTTATGGCTTTAACTTTTTCAGGATCTACTTTAATTCCTTCTCCAGCGCTTATAACAAATCCCAAATATTTTGTTTTCTTCACTGCAAAATCGCATTTATTTGGGTCCAGTTTTAAGCCGGCTATGTCTAGACGTTTAAACATAGCTTCGACTTTAGCCCAATGATCTTGGAGATCTTCGGACGTGTAGATTAGAATGTCATCAAGATACGTGGTGCAAAACTGGTCAAGATAATCTCCCAAGGATTCATTTACGTACCGCTGAAATGCAGCTGGAGCTCCTTGCAGCCCAAAGGGAGTGACTAGCCATTCAAAAGAGCTGAATCTTGTCCGAAAAGCAGTCTTATCTTTGTCTCCATTCCTAACTCGAAGTTTGTGGAATGCAGCGCGAACATCAACTTTAGTCATCCATGTCGATTTTGATATTGACCTCAGAGTTTCTCTTATCAGTAGTAGTGGGTACCGATCTTTTTCAGTGATTGCATTCAAGGCTCTGTAGTTTACACAAAATCTTAAACCCCCATTTAGCTTCTTAACAAAGAGCACTAGTGCTCCTCCTGGCGAGCTGCTGGCTCTGATCCATCCTTTATCGAGATGATCATTTAGCGTTTTCCTTAAGACTAGGAGGTCATCTCTTGACATTCCATAAAGTGGGCCCCAAGGAATCAATTTTGTTCTACCTTGTTCATCTCTTTCTAAATCAATTCTCATATCGGAATTTTGGTGTGGGGGTAATTTACTTTGTCTGTCTTCGACATAGAGATTGGACCAATGCTTAATGGGAGGAGGAAGTGTCTTTTTGATGTCCTCCAATGTTTCTTCGTTTTTTATCTTCAGAGCCTTGTTGAGATCTTTGTGACGGCTAGTAAGCCTATAGGATCCCTGTAGCCTGTGCTATTCAGCACAGACATATCCTTAGTGTCGGCGCTAAGTTACGCTTGTATTGAAAGTCTGGAACTGCCTATGTTTGAGACGTTAGAAACTAACCCGCACCTGAATAATGGGAGCAAGACTGGAGGACAGCTACTAGTGTTTGGAATATTGGAATCATGTATATAAAGGGCATTAGATATAGCATTACATTTGTTCTTCAGTTAATAAATAAACTTACCTTTCGACATACAAACGCCCAAGCTTTATATATCGGAACTGTTACAATCTTGCATTGTAATGGCAAATATTTTTGACCCTGTTTCCTCGGCAAGCTTCATCAGTGACATAAATTTGCCACCCAGAACTTTCTTAGCTGTAGCAACATGGTGTATTTCTTTCTTTTTTTCCAATGAGGCCATGTTTTTATATCAACCCTTTTCTCTGACAACCTGTCCGTAATTTTGAGAACCAAATCAAATAACTCGCTTCTTTGCAAGATAGACGACATCATTTTGTTCCATCCATGGTTTTCCTAGGATAATATCATAGGAAAGGTCTTGGATAATATATCCTTAGACCTTTTCTCGTCTACCATCAATATCAAAGTCTGCAGAAGTTAATTCGTTTATTGTTCTTTGCTTCCCACCATTTTCTGCCAGTTGCAAGGATCTTTTTGGAATTTTTATGTGCAGAAGTTTCCATTTATTCACAATCTCATTAGAAAATGCAGCATAATAGAGACAGCCTGTGTCAATCAAAGATTGCACAAAGAAACTAGAATTTAATAGACAATCTATTAAAAATGGAGTACTGTTCAATTGATCTGTTTTTTTAAGAATATCAATGGAAAATGATTCTCCCTTGCTCTGAGCAACGTCGCGCTCAGAGCTTACTCTTCCCCCGAATTCTCACTGGTCTCCAACTCTTTATAGTGGACCTTTTCCTCTTCATGGCTCTTTTTTCTTGTTTTTACGGGGCCTTTTATACAGGCAATCCTTGAAGCAGGATTTTGAGCTGGACCGAATTTAGTACAGGCACAAGACATATGACCTTTTTCCCGAAACCAGACACATCTTCCCTTGCTACAAAAACTTTTAAACTCCTCCAGGGAACGCCATTTAGCCCTAGGCTTGTTGGTATTGTTTCGACTATTTAGGAAGTTAATGTGACGGAAACCGAGTTGGTAATGAATAAATCAATTTAATAAACTATATAAGGAGAAAAGATAACTCTAGCTACTACTAACAGGTATTTATAGGCGTTAATCCTCCTCGTGAATCTACAGACTAGTGAATTGTCCTTAGGCACAATACTTATTACCCAGCCAAGTATTTCCAGGTGTGACTAAGTTGTAATAACGTTTCTGCCTCCTGACTAGTAGTGCCGTTTCGTTCAGCTTCATCTCCCCCATACAGCCTCATTGTAAAAATTCTCAATATTAGGCTAAGGCATTTGCCTAAGCTCAAACAACGGTCAAACCGTAACAGTTAAGCGCTAGTTTGAGAGCCTCAATAGCATTAATTCCCCCCATCTTGGTATCCCCTTCATCGACGAGGTCTGGTGCGTGGAGATATTGGTCCGTTGAGCTAGAATGGTACTTGGATTGCTTATGAGATAAATACCAAGTTTTCTTGCTAGTGCAACCTGTTGGTCAATAAGATGGCCGGTTTTCGAGTCGTCCCACCACTCTTTTGACCATGGAAACCCATGTTTCGAAATCATCATCAGGTAGATCTTTGGATACTAGATGGTCACTTAGCAATTTTAAATACTTGAATTGAGTTTCATTATTTTGCTACTGTCAGGCCAATTAGTTCCCCGATATTGTGCAAGCTTGACCTGAAAATCTTGAAAGAAGTCGCAGAAGTATTGAACCATCCCACAGAGGCCACTTGCTGGGCTTTTTGTATTGTTGCTGGGCCGATGTTGCATATGAGGTGTTTTGCGCACTCAATAAGGATTGATTGCGAGAGATATCTGCCATAATTTGATTATATAGCGCCTGATATTGGGGTGAAGATGGGTTAAATGAGGGAATGTCCCCAGCTTTGTGAGGATATTGGTTCTGTTGCTCTTCGAACTCTAAGGGTTTGCCTAGTTGCTCATGAACCGTATTTTGCGGTTTGCCGTAATGGGCACCGCTGACTTTAGCTGTTTCCGACATAGTTTCACTTTCCCTGGAATGAAAGGAAGCGTCGTCGGACAAATCGGTATCAATTTCTATACTTGGAATTTGGAAGCTCATAGAAGATTTGGTCTTCTCTTCTAGTCTTCGGTAGACCGGAAATTTTGTTGTTTAATAGGTTAGCTAAATTGTTAGAGCAATGTAGAAAATATGTGATGGGCGATTAACAAAACAATATAGGAAATGAATGGTGGCTGATTACTGTCTTTTTTTTACATACATCTCGGAACTGTCAACCGAGGGGAGGCTACTTTAGGTGTCCCAACTCCTAATGCGCTAACCACATCATCTGCTCTACTAAGCCATATCCTTGATCTTCCAAGTAGGCTTGTCATAGCAAATCTGGGTCGTGTTGGTCCATTATTCCATATGAGACTTGCTACAACAATATCCTGTTTACATATTTGTTGCAACCCTGTATTTGTATGGCTGAGTTGGACATCCCTCCACATACCTGGGCTAATGACGTAATTATGATTAGTGTCCGTGCGACAGTCACTAGGAGATAGGCGCAGCCTGTAACAGGTGTCCCTTAAGGATCACCACTTTTGCCACTCATATAAATGTTAAACATCTCGATTCTACTTGAGGATGGCACTCCAAACTGTAGATTTGGATATGCAGACAACATTGCCATTGTTCGAGTCGGTAAAAGTCCTAGTGAAGCTATCGAGGCTTTCCAGGTCGAAGTAGACAGGATAGTTCAACTAGCTTTGTTACACATGATTAGATTTGACCCTTCAAATTCTGAGCCCCTGATCATTGGGGGGTGGACCAAAAATAAACTAGGCTCATCCAACCTAACAGTTAGAGTCGAGGAACAGTTTATTACGCCGTCTCCACATATTCAATGGCTCGGAGCTTGGCTTGATTCCCAACTAAAATTCAGACAGCATGTTCAGGAATGGTGTAGCAAGGCACAGCAACTTTCCCACTTCATACGTAGCATAAATAGAGTCAAAAGAGGTACAGCTCCGGGACCATTAATACGCGCGGTGAATGCATGTGTAGTCAGTACAGCTGTCTATGGTGCAGAAGCCTGGTGGCCTGGACTCACCCGTGTCACGACTATACGAGAAAAGAAAGTAAGTGCTGGTGTTGGATGGCACCTCAAGTTACTAGAGAGGACTATTTTTACCGCAATCCGAGCTGCACTACCAGTATGGCAAACTACACCAAACATAGTTCTTTACCGGGAACCAGGGATCTTACCTGCAGAAATAATGCTTCAGCAGTGTAAAGGGTTTAAGGAATTCAGAAGTACTTGAAGTCAATAACGCAATGGAAATGAATAATTTTTCCTTGGGGAAAGCTAAACTACTGTATTGTATCCTGTCCTTTATGTCTTCCGCGTACGCTAGTATTAATTCCCCCCTTTAGCCATATGAGAATTAATCCTTTCTTCCGGCTCTCTTCCTTGTCATGGTTTCGAGGGACAAGCGCTGGGGCAACTATGTGGTCGATGGTAGTAAATAATAATTCTAAGGAGAGAACTCCCACTACATCTATCTAGTCATATATGTACGTGAAAGCCTTCTCGCCACCGAGGCTAATCCCTCTCCTCTTCCTATGCTATGGGGCTCTCCTAGTGTTCTGACTATAACTATAATTCAGCACTATTGCGTTGTGGCGTAGAAGAATTGAACTCGGTCTCGTATATTTCCTGTTAGTGTAAGCCTATTAACATTTGTTGCAGTGACGTACTGCCGTGCCACACTGCCGAGTTCGATGCCACATGCATGCCATGCAAATGCCGACACAAAGGTATTGTATTGGGTGGCGTCGCACATTAGCGCATTAGTAGTGGTTAATAGCGCCACTCGAATCAGGCCTAAGTTAACCAACATAGGCTACAGGGACCAATCGGCTTACCAGCCGTTACATTCCTTGGCCCCTGAGAATTATCCTTTCTCCTTGGCTCTCTTCCTTGTATTGTACTCCCTTTAATACCCTCTTAGAGTTCCCTTTCGTCTATCCAGGAGCGTTGCTCGGCCACTACCCTACCTTGTAGATGGAGTGGTCCTAGTGACCAGTCCCAATCTGGGCAAAGCCCGTCACAAGCAGCAACAGCTCCAAAGTGCGGCAAGAATTCGCCAACTTGACAGTTATCATCCACTATTGTCAAGGGCAGTTGAGACATCAAAGGAGGCAATCAAGCGACTCAAACTGCGAGAAGGGAAGAAAGAGCGTGCCTTTAAGGTTCCACAGCAATACTTAACACGCCTTCAGAATGGGAACTTCAGCCTGCCGGCATCAGAAGGGCCTAGGCAGCTTTAACAACCAAAGATTGCGATGGCTACTGCCAGGCCCAAATGCGACAAGGAGGAAAAGGCGAAGCAGATCATGGTTTGGCTCAGGAATCTTCCCCCAGGAACACTCTGTGTCTACTCAGATGGGTCATCAATCGTCCCAGCATACTCAGCCTATGGCTACGCCATATATTGTTGAAATATGATATATCTTGGAATGCCAAGAATAACTCATTTGTAAGTCCGGCTAATTAGGTTATCAAATTCACCATCCTATATCATTGTCATCAGCACATTCCTCACGGAAAGTTTAATGCACATTGGCATTTATTTCACACTAGCATTCCAGCAGATGACTGTGTCTCAAATGCAGGTTATAGTTTTCTCGGATCTATTACCGACACACATGTATTTAGCTTTATATTCCTGGCTCATATATCTGTACGTATATAGATTTACATCTACAGGGGTCATAACTTATGATCCATGGATATTGGTAAATACTGGTCAAAAACCACAGTTGATAAGATATGCGCACTGTTGGAAATGGAGACACGGAGTGTTGTGGACGTATGGGCCCTCCATTTCGTCTAGGTTCCCGACACGATCTTGTGTGTGTTTAAGAGGTTGGAATGGGTAATATGGTAGCGCTTCAGGCTGCCTATTAGATATACGAGCGGCTGTATGGCGTGGGCACAAGGAGGTTATTGGGGGTTTTCTATGCCTAGATGGCGCCACACTCGTTTATGGTGTGGCTTAGGCTACGTGTCGCTTACACTTGTACTTGTAGCGCACACTTTCCACACTTTTAGCTGTAATCCGAACATGACACTCTTTTAGTCAACTTCTACTCTCGTTCCATGAATATTGCGCCCATTTCATTGCGCGATATTTCCAACATGCACACGCAATCTCACTCTTATCATCTCAGTTTACTCAGAACCATACATCTCAATACACTTGTTTCCAGTCAATTCTTCCTTCTACAACTTCATACAAGACTTACTGTATTGGTCTAACAGCCGACACTGATTCCGCTATAACCTCCATATTTGCTCAAGCTCATAACGTTAACAGAATCATCTATCATGTACTTTTCTTTGATATTTTTTCAAAGCTAGAAAGCTGTATACGCAATTAAAATCTGATGCAAAATAATAGTAAAACAAGCTCTTGAGAAGAGCTAAGCCTCAACAAGCAGCTTAGCCCTATTCTCTGCAGATTGATGAAAACCGGTGGCCATTTGACCTGCGAGAGCGAGCTAGCTTGCATCAAGATGTTCTCCTCGTAATATTTAGCGGTGAGAGTGACATTTATACCTGGGAGAATGGACAGGAAGATTGTATTCCATGGGATACGGAAATATCACTTGATACAGTAACAAGGGCCACCGTCACTGTCAACAAAACGACTCCGAGCACAGACAAGATAACAGTACGGTTACTAAAAGCTTGTTGGTCCCATCTAGTACCTCTTTTCAAAGATCTTTACTAGGCTTGTCTGAAAATGGGCTACTTTCCTGTGGCTTTTAGAGTGGCGGGAGTTGTGCTCCTTCCCAAGCCGGGTACAAATCTATTAACTGCCAATGGTTGGTGACCAATCTCACTGTTGTCGAGTTTTGGCAAAGGACTTGGGCGTTTAGTTGGTAAGAGAATAGCATGGCTGACAATAAGTCACCAAGTCATTCACCAACAATCATTCAGTTCTGTTCTCGGACCATCTAAAGTCGACTTTGCATCTTGCATAATCCACAATACCAAGGCGGCCATGAAAAGTGGTAAGTGTCTGGCTATAGTCACACTAGACATTCAAGACGCATTTGATGCAGTCCTTCACAACTGTCTGTTCAAACGCCTTCGAGAACAAGGCTGGAAGCTATCCTTGTGCCAGTTCATTCAGATCTTTATTTGCCAACAAAAAGTCTAGGTTAAAGCCCGTGGTGGAACCACAGAGAAGATACTGGAATACGGAGTACCTCAGGGCTCGCCACTTCTTTTCATGCTCTATATTGCCGTGCTGTTTCAGGATCATAGTCTCACGAGCAGGTTTGGTTATGCTGAAGATGTAGCTATTGTCAGAGTTGGAAACACCGCGGCAGATGCTATCTCCGCAGTCTAAGATGACCTCAACAGCCTCATTCTTCTCGTAAGAGAACACAGAATCGAATTTGACCCAGTATTGGAAATATCGCGCAATGAAATGGGCGCAATATTTATGGAACGAAAGTAGAAGTTGACTAAAAGAGTATCATTGTGACGACCAGAAGGGAGCACAGGTTAGCAGATGAACAAGTCGAATCAGATAAGGACAAAGATCTGGAATATAATTCATAAGATTCTAAACTAGGGAAAGAAGATAACAAGAGGTATCTAGAGATATACATATATACATAATATACAACTGGTCCGTGCGCATATAGGGTCACACTACAATACCCGAAAAGAACAATAGCATCAGAGGCCCCAAAGGTTAGGAATACAAGGCCGTAACATCACCCTCCCCTTCCAAAAAAGCTTGTCCTCAAGCTTGAATTCATAGGAGTATCATCGCTGAGTATACTATAATCGTCCTCACCATTCTTCCAAGCACTTAGCCATTGCATTATATTTTTTGGAGGGCCTGGCTTGTTTGGGTACTGCTTGTGAAATTCGATTAATTTGGATGGGGCAGTCATGAAGTCAGAAGCAGGATAGTACTGTGGGTCGTCATCCCAGCCAAGCCACTTAGCGCAATATTTTAGTTTACCCCTCAGCAGTTTTACATCCAGTATTTTTTCAACTTCCCACTCATCATCACCTGTGATGCTGACTGGGTCTGGTTGAGGAATAATTTGTCCCGGTAATGGATCGTCGGTGGCCTTCCTGAGGTAACGCGCATGAAAGACATCGTGATTGGACCATTGTTTAGGGATGTCTAATTTAAATGAGTGACCTTTTTTCGATAAAATCTTGTAAGGACCCAGGAATTTTGGTGATAATTTTGTGCTGGACCTTTGTAGCCGGAGATTCTTAGTTGATAAATAAACTCTATCTCCAACATCGAAATCAGGCTCGCGACGATGTTTGTTTGCTTGAATGACCATTTTCTCTTGACTTCGACGCATAATCTCTTGGCCGACCTTCCATGTTTCCTGCAATTTGTGTGCAAAGGCTTCTGCATCTTTTAGCGCTAATTTTTCCCTTGCCGTCTTTGGATGTGCTGGAGGATTCCAATCGTATGATTTTCGAGGTGTATAGCCCCTGGAAAGTTGAAATGGCGACATGCCAATAGAATCATGTGGTAGTGTTAGCTGCGCATTATCCATGGCAGGAAGTAGATCAGACCAGTTGTCTTGATAGTGATCTATGAACGGGCGTAATCGGTGAGCTATGTATTGGTTCATTATTTCTGTTTGCCCATCAGTTTGTGGCAAGTACGCTGTTGATAGTCGTAATTGCACACCCAAAATTTCCATGACATATGTCCAAAAAGCCGAAATGAATTGAGCTCCCCTGTCCGAGACAATCATGTCTGGATTAAAGCTAAAAGTGTGGAAAGTGTGCGCTACAAGTACAAGTGTAAGCGACACGTAGCCTAAGCCACACCATAAACGAGTGTGGCGCCATCTAGGCATAGAAAACCCCCAATAACCTCCCTGTGCCCACGCCATACAGCCGCTCATATATCTAATAGGTAGCCTGAAGCGCTACCATATTACCCATTCTAAACTCTTAAATATACACAAGATTGTGTTGGGAACCTAGACGAAATGGAGGGCCCATACGTCCACAACACACTGTGTCTCCATTTCCAACACCCAGCAAAGTCACAACTTCTGGTAACAATAAGAGTACCTAGGAAGAAAATTGACACAGCTAACCTCTCCATCTTGGTGAAAATTGCCGGATCGTACCGTCATCCCATATCCAGCGGCTAGGAGTCTGGCCTGACACTGTCACAGTAGTAGAGTGGTAGTTGGCGTGGTTTAAGATTAAGCAATAACTGAGCCTCGAAAGACCTTCGTGAAGCTAGGTAGTCTCTTCCCTTCTCATTGCACAACTCATGTCTTATACATAACCACGCACTTCGAATTCATGCCCTGTGACATTTTGTGCAATCTCTTTTTACATCCAGTCGTGTCTCCCAGCCTGAAAGTTTTTGCTTTCTTCATAATACAGCAAGATTTTATCTCCTGAATCCCGCCTGCTTCGCGACCCGGTGAATATACTTAAACAATATCTATTATTTGTATAACCTTGGAAAAGTTCCTTAGATCCAGCTTCCGACCAGAATTCTTTAAGTTTATTTTTCGCTCTTTGCTCCCTGCCTTGCACAAAAAATTAAAAAATAACTTCCCCACTGCAAATTTTCAAGATGACTACTACAAATACTCAATTTGGTCAGAGAATGAGCGAATCTTTCACTTCTTGTTTCCCAAATTTGTTTGGAGTACTCACCAAACACGACTTTGCTCACACTCTTGCAAACAGGCCATTTTCACCCTCAGAATCTCAAGGCACTGTATTATCGGTATTCCGTAGGGTACGAGTTGGGTGCAAGTAGGTTACAGATGTGGAGGATAGTGGTGATTCCTAAGAGTAGGAGGTATAAATCAGCGTGAGGTATAGGGTTCACGGAAGAGGTAAAGGTAAAGTAAGTAATGGGAGAGGATGGTACAATAACGGCGGTCTTCTTTAGAGAAGAGATAAGTAGGTGAACAATAGGTATGAGTATAAACAGAAGACGTTGCGTGAAGAAGAATACTTCTTCACGCTGAGTATATATGTACATCAGATAATAGGAGAGCCCTAAGCACTGTCTCGAACAGTGATACTACGTAATTCCTATGAAACGACCCTATGTTCCTGAGTATGTCCTAATTGTTTAGGAACTCAATCTAACACTGCGTTTTGTTTTGGCATGGAACTCCCCATGAAACACCATCCTAGCTTCTACTGTGTTTATCCATGAAACAGAACTAGCAGAAATCTTGAATGTACTCCCAGATCCCAACTTGGACGACGATGCAAAGGCAATTTTCGCCATGCTTCTTGCATTCGAACACGGATTTGAGAGGCTTAGCCTGAAAGCAAGTAAAAATTAGATGGCATACAATGAAGAGCGCTCGCGGAATGTTAGGGCACGTAATGCCCATGTAACTGTGGAAAATGAAAAAGATGTTCTTCGTGAACAACTCGAAACAGAAAGAGCCACATTAACAACTACACGTGTTGAGTTATCAGATTCTCTGGGAAAGAAACTTGCAGCAGAAACTCATCTCCAACTTGCCATGCTCCAAAATGCCCAAAGCCGTGCCACAGGAGAAGGAATAGCTGCCCAAGCTCCAACTGCCCGTCGAACCCAGAAAGATCCAAATAAATTCACAGCATCAGGCAACGAGAAAAACCCTGTCCAGCGCCAAGAGAAATACGAGATATTCAAGACCCAAGTACAAGGAATAATCTCTATTGACTTTTCATGTTTCCTCACTGAAGCCTCAAAAATATTGTATACATGTGGCTTAATGGATGACCATGCTTGGGATGCAGTTTGTGATGGCCACAAGTCTATTACTGCTAATTTGAATGATCCCTCGCAATGGCAGTGGCAGAATGAGAATGCGCTCTGGACCGATCTTGATAGCCGATACATCCTATTTAATTCTGCAACGCTTGCAAGAAATATGCTGGATAATTATTTCCAAGACAGCCCGAGAAACGGCACTCTACCATACGGTGAATGGAAAGCTGAGTTTATTAGGCTTTCTAACCGCGCAAAGTTAGGTCCACGGGAAAAAGTCGACAAATGGCGTAGATTTATTGGTGCTGATATCAAAAGGATACTTCGGTCACAGGTAGACAATCCGAGCAATGAGGATTTTGTCGGATGGGTCGCTAGATGTGATAATATCGCTCGCAATCAGCTTCAGGAGGCTCACTATCATTCTGTAAATTACTCAAGGCAGCACGAGTAGAAATGTGAAATCCAGCGAGCCAGCGCAATCCCCACCAGATTTACAAAATGCCGCTTATAGATCCCATACTCACAATGACCCCATGGACGTTAGCCGGCTGCAGATATCTGATGGTGAAAGGCAGCACCGGCGTATCCAAGGTCTTTGTCTAGCCTGTGGTCATAGCGGCCATATTGCCCGAGACCATCATCGGAAATTTGACCCAATCCCGATGCCAAAACGTGCCAATATCACGTCAGACTTCAATAGGCAAAATCGCCGAGATATGGGGAATTGTTCGAACTCTCGACCTCAGAACATTAATCCATGCGGCCATCTTGTAAATCCTCAGCACTTCGCGCAGCCTCCACAATTTTCTATGTCATACTATCCCCCCATGTACCCACAACTTATGCCGCAGCAACTCTCTCAGCAACCAGCACAAACTCGTTTGCGTGCCATAGTTGAAAATCCTGGATATGTATCTGATACTAGTTCTGACCATGAAACCCCTGTTGAAGGCCGAAATACATCTAGCAAACTAGATCAGTTAAAAGGCAAACCTCTGATATAAGTTGCGATCAGAGGTACGATTGGTATGGTGAAGAGGATGAATCAATCCGAGCAGTGTTGTTAGATAACTCACCTTTAGAACTACGCTCTACTAGCTCTAAAAATTCAATGCTGCTTGAAACTCAACTCTCAGACCCGCGCACTAGTGACTCTTTAATGTTCCACACATCCAGTTTAATTGACAGCGGCTGTACAGCCTTCGCATTTGCAGACGCCCAGGCGGTTGTAAAGCGCTTTAGTATCTCAACCAAGAAGCTTGTCAAGCCCCGCTGTGTTTGTCTAGCTGATGGTAGTACTCAAGCAACTGTTACCGATTATTTCACTACTCAAATGCACATAGGCCAGCACTCAGAGATTATTGTGCTCTATGTAACAAATCTGGGTGAGAGCAACCCAATAATCCTAGGTATGCCATGGCTTCAGCTCCATAACCCCCTTTGTGATTGGAATGCCATGACCGTTAATTTTGGCTCACAATTATGTCAACGTCATTGTCTTCCATGGAAAATTTGAAAATCTAACTTATGCTTGCCCCCACAACTCTCTGGAATCCATGAAGCCCCGCTAAATATACAGAACAAACACCCTTCAATTGTACAGAGATTACACCAAGCCACTGTAGAAGATTGCCCCGATCATGATACTGAAGCTGTCTTAGATGATGACACCGAAAAGTCTACGCATCTCTTACGAAGAAAAGTAGATCAAGTTGATTTGGATAGATTTCTTCAAGACAATCAGGAACCTTCAATAATTGATATCAAAGATCGCCTCCCCATAGAATTTCACAATTATATTGAACATTTTTTACCAAAAAATGCAAAGGTTCTGCCACTGTCACGGACTGACTGATTTGGAGATGATTCATGGTGTTGAGTTACTTCGAGGGCATTCTAAGGTATTCTAGCAATTAGTTTCTAGATATTTCGGGATAGTGTTTTCTACTCTCACCAGTTCACTGAGCTTCGATCAGATTCTAGGTCACTCTCAGGAGTTCGACAGGAATTGGGCTGGAACTAGATCACTATAGTCTGTAGTAGATAGTGTCGAAGTATAAGTAGCTGAGATATGTTCATGTCAAAAGCTCTCCAGCTTTCAGTCTTGTACTATTCCCTAGATATCCAAGAATCAAGAACCTAGTCTTTGTTAATATACTATATTTATTATCAAGTATCCAAGATTTCACACCTACCATTTCCAAGTTAAGTAGCCAAGTCCCAAGAGAGCCTGACAGCCACCACATCGTCCTTGGGACCATAAAATTGAGCTCTTACCTGGAAAGCAACTTCCTCTCTATAGAAATAGGCCATTCTTACCTAGTGAACTCCAGTGCATTAAAAAATGGATTGACGAAATGTTAGAGAAGGGATTTATACGCAAATCATCTTCGCCTGCTGCCGCTTTCCTTCTTGTACCCAAATCTAGTGGTGGAGTGCGCATATGCCAAGATTATTGTGGCCTCAATATGGTCACAATTAAAAACCGGTATCCGCTTCCTTTGATTCGGGAAACATTAGATTCAATATCTGCAGCTGAATTCTTTACAAAGCTTGATGTAATTGCCGCTTTCAATCGTGTTCGAATTGCAGAGGGTCACGAGTGGATGACTGCATTTACTTCTCGTTTTGGACTTTATGAAATGCTCGTCACGCCATTTGGGTTTTGCAACGCTCCTGCCACCTTTCAGAATTACATCAATCATGTTCTCCATAATGCTCTTGATGATTACTGTACTGCATACCTTGATGATGTCCTAATATACTCTAGGACCCGAGAGGAACATACTAAACATGTCAGTGAAGTAATTCTGCGGCTTGGTGAAGCTGGGTTACAAATTGATATTGATAAATCAGAGTTTTATACCAAAAACACAAAGTACATGGGCCTAATAATCTCCACGGAGGGACTTAGTATGGATCCTGAGAAAATTAAAGCAATAGTCACCTGGAACGCACCCACTATAGTCAAGGAGTTATAGCAATTTTTAGGGTTCACGAACTTCTATAGACGTTTTATCAGGAATAATTCAGGTGAAGTCGAGCCCCTGACCCGTCTATTACGAAAAAATGTGCCATGGGTCTGGGAAAAAGATCAATTAGATGCATTCACAAGTCTCAAGAGTTTGTTTACTCAGGCGCCAACAATGGCTCATTTTGATTATGAAAAACACACTACAGTCGAGACAGATACTTCTAATTGGGCTTCTGGTGCTGTCCTTATCCAAAAAGGAATCAATAATATATCTCATCCTGTAGCCTTTTTCTCCTCTAAGCATAACCCTGCCGAATCGAATTACGACATCTATGATAAAGAGCTACTTGCTATTGTTAAAGCCCTTGATGAATGGCGCCCTGGATTGTCCAGTACGCATGAACCATTCAAGATAATTACTGATCATAAAAACCTACAAACATTCCTGACAGCAAAGCAATTAAACCAACGTCAAGTTCGGTAGTCAGAATTTCTATCACAGTATAGCTTTAAGATTACATATTGCCCTGGATCCAAGGCATTGATCCCGGATACACAAAACCGCCTACCAGGTCTCAAGCCAAAGGATGCCTCGGATGAACGACTTCGGAATCGATTTTGCCCGTTAATACCATTAAGTAAAATCAAGGAAAGTGTGATAAATAATTCGCCCTTGGATGATAAAATTTCCGAACATAATAATGTGGATTTTATTGCTGCGCTAGCTCCTGAACTAACTTTATCTGACTTGATAATTCAAGCGTATAAAACTAACCAGACAGCCCTATCCATGATTAATTCTTTAAAATCTCTATCCAATAGGTCTTGGCCAGCTCCTATTTCCTGCATGCTTCGAAAAGATAAGGTTGAGTTTAAATTAGTTGATGGGCTAATTTACTTCCGTAATAGACTTTTTATCCCGGACCATAAAGATACACGTCTTAATATTGTCTATCGTACTCATTCATCTGGTCCCACAGGCCACCCTGGTCGCGTTAAAACGCTAGATCTGGTCCAACGCACTTACTGGTGGCCCCGGATGACTCAATTTGTGGCTGATTTTGTGAAAGGATGTGCTCTAGAATAGAATAGAATAGAATTTAACTTACGTCCCTACTGAGTCTATGACTATGAAGGACTACTAAAACCATACAAAACGCCACCAAAATTCATTTGTTTTTAATTGTACTTCATTTTCAATATTTTCCAATGGACATTGAGGGTTTCACCCTAATATTAATAGTCTCTGTATTCCTACTCTTCCTTCACTTCAAATCTAATGCATCTACTTATGCCATGTCTCCACCATCCACCCTCTCCAAATGCCACCTTCTTGTTGATATATTTGTTTTCTTTATATAATCAAGGGTTTTATCAATCCCAATCTTTGTGCTCATTAAAAGCTTGAGACTGTGTTGGTTTCCATTCAAGCTCCTTTTAAGTTCCATCCTTTCATGCCTATAGTTACTACAGCTTAGCAGAAGATGCTCAGGTGTTTCTCGTTTCCCACATGTACACCTATCACTGCCTCTTTGCCCTCGCTTGTATAGGTAGGAGCTGTTATAACCATGACCAGTTTTAAGTTGAAAGAAAGCACTGGCCACTTTCCTTTCTACTCCTGACAGTAGACTAATTTTATTGTTGATATTCCAACTGAATAACTTTCTATATGTCAGTGGATTTTGTTGCTTTTTTTGGTCATTATTTTGGAGATATTCCAGCCATTGATGCTGGAAGGTCTTTTGAATTAAGTGTCTAACCATAGACAGACTAGTCTTATTGTTTTCTGTGGAAATTTTCGATGCTTCCTTGGCCAGTTTATCTGCCACTTCATTACCTGGAATTCCTGAGTGGCCTGGTATCCAGTGGAGCTGAATTGAAGAAAGTTTACTATTGATGATTCGTCCAGCTTCTATTGCTCTAAGCTGACAAGCCTGTCCAGGATTATCAGAGGGTGTCTGTAGTCTGTGAAGGGCTGCTTGGTTATCACTAAAGATATGGAAGCTCAATCCTGGCTGAGAATGCCTACTTGCATACTCCATACCTAGGGTGATTGCTTCAAGTTCTCCATTGTAGACCATGGCCTCTGGTCCGATGTTAGTTTGATGGTGATGTTGAATACTGCTGCGACTCCCAGTAGCTGTAAAGCTGACTCCAACACCAGTGCTATCTGCCATTTATGAGGCATCTGTGTAAATGAATGTAGTAGAGGACCAGTCAGTTTGTTGAAGCAAAGATTGATGTATATCTGCTGCTTCATCCTTAGGGATCCTTTCAATTTTGACTGTATAAGGGGGCCTGCCTCCATGGTTTGAAATGAAATTGTTTGATTTGCTCCAAGGTGTCAAATTCCACTAGGTTTTCAATTGATTTCTTGATCCTACCAATCTGTGTCAACTTTAGTAGCTCAATCTTGTTATTTGCTTCCAAATTGACTGGATGAAATTGAGATAGTTTGGTTAAGCGGAATGCATACTGCCTCATGTTTTTACAGAGCCTAACCCTTGGTGGTGCAAGAGCAGCTTCCACCTCCATAGGCAGAATTGGGCTGTCTTGAATACCCCCAGTATCTTTCTTAAGGCCAGGTTCTGTATTTTCTGGAGAGATTTTGCTACATATTCTTGACCCTTCCACCAGATGACAGAGCCATAATCTGCTATACTCGTGACACAGGCAAGGTAGATTTGTCGAAGAGCAGCTGGTGACAGGCCCCTCTCTGTGTTGGCAAGTCTTGCCATCCTGTAGAATGATTGTACAGCCTGAGATGATCTGACCTGGACATGTTTCTTGAATGTCAATCCAGGGTCAAACCAGATGCCAAGCCATTGCACTGATTCCACAGGTTTAACAATATTGCCATTAGTTAATTTAATTGCAAAGTTTCCTGCATTTTTCTTTCTTGTGAAATGCATCAGTTCTGTCTTTGAAAGATCAAACTGGACTGCATTCTTGGTACCCAGCTCAAAGATCTGGGCTGCTTCCCTCTCAAGGATTTTGATGTTTTTCTTCAGGCTGGTTGAGGCTGTTGTCAAAGTGATGTCATCCATGTAGGAGATAACTTTGACAGCATTTCTCCTGAATAATCCCTGAATATAGATAAGGAATAAAATTGGTGATACAGGACTCCCCTGAGGAATACCTGTATTTATCTCACTAAATTCCTCTTTTTCTCCATCAAATGACAGCTGTAGGCTTCGTCCCTCTAAGAAGGAACCGACCCAAGCTATAAGATTGATTGGTAATTTGAGCTTCTGCAGTATTTGCAGGAGTTGATTGCGTGCAACATGATCAAATGCCCCCTTTACATCCAAGAAGAGGGTTGATGTGACCTTGTTGAGTTGTTTATTAATTTCTACCTCATTGGTAAGAAGTAGTGCTGCATCTATGGCCGACTTCTTCAGCCGACCCCCAATCTGAGAAGGATCCAGCAAGTCTGATGTCTCTGCCAGATACCCTAGCCTCCTGGCCAATATTCTCTCCATGACCTTGCCAAGGCAATTGAGAAGAGAGATGACCCTGTATGCTTTGGGCTGGGAGTAGTCTGGTTTTGATTGCTTTTTAAGTATGATCCCAGTTGCCTGCTTCCAACATTGAGGATGATATCCCACCTTGAAAAGACTGGAATAAAGCTGGAAGAAGACATTTGGGATAGCTTGATAGGCTTTGACTATTATTTGATGATTTATACCATCTGGTCCAGGGGTAGTTCCTTTGATGTTTGTTGAGCAAGCTCTTTCTAGCTCTGACCATTCCAATGTGGGCCAAGTCCAACTACCTGGATGGTAAGCATTCCATTCCACTTCATCAGCATGGGGAGGAGATGGGAAAATTGCATTTCGAAAGGCCTTGCACTTTCCCTCAAAAGACTCCTGTAACTGGTTGTCTGCTGACCTGATGGATTGAATACTACTGTTTTGTCTATCCTTGGTGTAGGACATGGCCTTGAAAATGGATTGGGCATCCTCTTTTTCAAGGAATTTATTCCAATGATCCTGCTTGGCTATTTTGATTGCTGAGAAATATTTGTTCCTGCTTTCTAAATATGCATTTTTGATATTGAGATCATCTTTATTGAATTTCAGCATCTTATGGTTTCTAGTCATTTCTTTTCTCATCAACTTCAGGTCCTTATTCCACCATGGCTTTGATGTATGATGAAATGATATCATTGGCATACATGCCATTGCAGCCTTGGTGATGCAGCTGGTGAGTTCACTTGCTGCTTGGTCTAGCTGATCAAAAGTCAAATGTGACCCTGTCCTTACGTATTCAAATCCATCAGTTTCAAAGAGGGGAACAATTTCATCAAGTGCCAGGAGAACAGTGTTGTTATGTGTTATTTCTTGCAGGATTGTGGCAAATTTATCCCAGTCTGCTTGGTTAATATTAAGCCTTTGTTGACATTGACTTCTGGGCTGAAGATTTGAAAGAGACTCCAGGGTGAATAGGATCCCATAATGATCAGATCCAATATCACCCATAATTTGCCAGTCCTTGATTCTACTTGCAACATTTGGTGATGCAAAAGTCAGATCAATCACTGTTGCTTTTTTCATATCATTCCTAAAGAATGTACCCTCACCAGGATTATTGATTAGCTCCTTCTCTTGTGACTCACACCATTCAACCAATTTCTCTGATGGACCAGTTGGAATTGACTCTGGCTCCCACAGGGGATGGTGAAGGCTGTTACGGGGCGAGAGAGTATTCAAGATAGAAGTCACGGGTCAAGATATGAACAAGATACGTAAGATGGAACGTAGACAAGATAGGATGCAAACAAGATACGGAAATCTAACAAAACGTCGCACGCCCTCTAAAGACGTGAACGAGGACTACTCAAGGGTCTCCTCGGACTAGCTCGACGCTAGTGTCAATAACAACACCAGTCCTTTCCATTCCTGTACAATTGGGTTACTATGACAACTAGACCCCCCACCGCTGCTTAGGCACATTTTCACCCTTTTATGGAGAGTCATGATAAGAACCATGACAAAGGCTAAAGTCCCCAAGAAGGATGGATTTAGGGCCGGGTTGCTGATTGAACAGGTGATCTTCAATGGTTTTACCCCTCTGACCTGCCTGATCATCTTGGTTATAAATGTTAATAATTTTTATACTGCCTACTCCATCAGTCATTTCTAGGACCTGGATGTCTGGATCCTGTGGTGACTGCTTAGCAAGCTTAATTTTGTTCCCAAGTCTCCTAGCAATATAGAACATTGTCCTTGGTCTAAATTGAGTTGAAAACTTGGGAAATATCTGTTCAAATCCACTGTGGTAGACGGATCTGGTGTTAGTATAGTCCTGGCTCCTAGGCTGTCTGGGTATCAGCCATGGCTCCTGGACTGCTATGATATCAATTTTGAGCTCCACAGCCAGCTGTAGAGCATTTTCAGTTGCATATTGGTTTTTATTCAGGTTGATTTGAAGGACGCGCATATCAGGTGTGTCTGACATTACAATTCCTCCTGATCAAGTTTATTTTTGGCTGCAAGATAAACCTCGCAGGATTTGGAGTTGGCCTGATGAGAGCCTGAACAATTGGCGCATTTTGGGGCTAGATGTGAGCAGCTAAGGCCCCTCGTCCTGCAGACACTACAATAGTGTTGCTGAGTGCTATGATTTTCTCCACATAGACCACAGACTGCTGATTTTCTGCAATAGCTGTCAAGGTGACCAAAGCTTTGGCATTTGTTACACTGGGTTGATGGAGCCACATTGTAAAATTTCTCAACTCTTACACTGATTCCAGCAATATAGAGTCGATTTCTGATTGCTCTGTTGGCCTCTTCTTCAGTTGCAAAGGCTATTGCCACTGATCCAGCCCGTTTGATAGTCCTGTTCTCTCTGCTTGATAGCCAGTGTGGTGTTCCAATTGGTTTGAGACCCTTGTTGAAGGTCAAGATCTCATCTTTGACCAACTCCATACCCTCTGGATTATCAAAGTCTAGTAGTGGAATCCCATGAGCAACAACCTTGTGCGATGGTTTGTCAATCTGTGCAAAAGTAAATGGAACTAGATGTTCCCAAAGTTCCCTTTTCTCCAGAAGGAATTCTGCTGTGTAGTCTTCTGTTGTGGTTATGGATAAATTCTTGGCTGATGTAGTGCTCACCATGTTCACTACTGGGCCTTTGATTCCCCTATCTGCAAGGGCTTTGTTAAGGCTATTTCTTGCAGCCAGGGGTGATATTACTGGTGGAGAGTTTGGAGCTTGGACAAGTATCAATCTCCTAACCTTTTTTTCCTTGGGTTGATTTTGGCTTTGTGGTTGAGTGGTATTGACCTTCTTTTTTCCCCCTACAACTGTCCATTCTTGAGGCCTTGCTTGATATGATTCTCCATTGTTTGCAAGAACCTTGGCAAAGCTCATGGGCTGGGCTGCTTTTGATTGGGCAACTGTATTTGATACAGAGGGCTTAGATGGTACTGGCTGGACAATGGTGGTTTGTAGATCTCTTGTTTTATTTTCAATTTTTCTGGTGGCTTGTTCCAAGTTGGCTATCTGAGAGGTGATAATTGCTGAGGCTTTGGATAGTTGCCCCTTTTCTGTAAATTCCCTGAAAATTTCGAGAAGATCCAACAATTTTTCTTGCTCATTTTGATTTGTTGTAAGGCTGTATGCCTGGATGATGTTGTCCCTTGCTGCTAGAAGTGCATCTTGGGGGGACTTAAATGATGATTTTTGACTATCTGCATATACAAATTGGATTTTTCGATGAAGCTTAGAGTGCTGGTTGAGGCTGCAGCCTCGTTTTCGAGAGTCCCCAGCCAAGTGGATCCCTGAAAATTTTTTCCCATCATGAGATGGGCCAGAAATGGGATCACTTGAGAAATCCATGAAAACATCATCAATTGATGAATTAAAGGCAGGAGCAGGGATAATGACAGCAGGAGGAACTGGTAGATCACTCCAAATTGATGATTTCAGGGTTGGTTGTTGAGATTTTGATGCTGGTGGGCTGGATGGTTTGTTTTTTTTTTTGCTAATTTCTGGTCCTAAGCTAACGCTTTTTTATCCACAATGGGTCAAGGACAGGTGAAGCCGGCAAGGATCACTGCGTACAGGCCCAACTCATTCCAACCCCATGAACTTCTACTGAAATTGTAGAAGTTAATAGCAAAACTAAAATCAAAAACATAAATCAAAAACTGAAATCAAATTTGGAAGAAATACTGTTTGGTCAGGATCCAGCGCTTCTCGCCCGTTCCCTTTCCTGCCACATCCTCCAAGTGACTTTTTCCTATCTCTGCTGAGAGCGAAAGATTAGTTCGCAGATAACCTGAATTCAGCTGGTATCCTGCTATATATTTGAAGCTTTTTGTAGACTTCACCGAGGGTTGCTGTACCCTCAAACTTCTTCTTCGGATTCCAGTATTCCAAAACCCGATCCCTCGGCCATCGAGACATCCTTCGCTGAGGCCATGATTGCCTCTTCGGCCCTTTTGGCTGCAGCCCTAAATCGAGCCACTTTCGCGAACTCCCCTTGCTGGATCTGGTGGATCCGCGCGAGCTGCTCTTTTGGCACCGGTCCGGACTTGCTGGGTCTGGCTAAGCAGGCCCGGGAATCCAATCGGTGAGGTCCCCCACAGTTTCAACACCGGGTGAGGGCTTTGCACTCTGATTCTGAGTGCATATTAGATCCCCATTTCCAGCAAGCTGGAGTGCGGGAGCATCCGCGGCTGGCGTGGAAGCCAAGGCAGCATTTGCATTGTTCTATTGGTCGACGTGGTCGGAAGAACTTCGCAGCTCCAGAGTCGTCGAAAAGGCGAAATCCAGGTCGGGGCGTGGATTCGCGAGGAAAGAGGGCTTGCCAGTTCTCGTATGGCGCCCCGGGCTTGCACTGCCCATGAGGACGGACAAGAAACAGAACCAATTTCGTCACTCGCGTGACTTCGTCTGCAACCATCTTTGCCGTGATCTCGATGGGACCTGCAAGTGTGTTTATTGTCACCGGTATGGTGGCAATCTAGAAGGCAACCAGACTTGACGCTGGCTCCAGGTTTATTCCGGATTCCCTCCGTGATATGGAGGAGTCCAGGAGCTCTTTCCGAGCGAGTTCATTTTTTGCTGTCAGCGCAAAGCCTGTTTTGACCCGCTGAACCAACGTAATGTCGTCGGCAGCGTTACCAAGCACCTGTGACACAGTTAATCTTATGCCAGCTGGTGAAAGTTGTCGGTGGGGGTGATTAAACGCGAGGCGTAGAAACAGTCGGGTATCGACTGCTGTCCTCGGTTTGGCACTTTTTGCTTTTGGGGCAGGCGGTGCTGTCTTTGTAATTGACGGCCCAGCGCTGCGGCCTAGACCTGCACGGGCTACTGTGGCCCAAGTCGCCTTTGGTGCCGGAGCATGGGTTGTCGTAGGGTTCTGAACCCTAATTTCTTGAGCCCTCGTCGGAAGAGGGTTGCTTGGGCGAGCAGGGAGAACCGGTGGTGTGGTCCCTGGGCCTGATTGAACAAATTGGCCGATGGCCGCTCGAAGGTAGACTTTGATGCCGTCTACGAATTCTTTGTCGTCGCCAATCGAGAGAGGCGAGAGTGCTGCTTCCACACTGCTAATTGCAGTGGAGCAAATTTCGATTCGGGCCTTAATTTGCGCCGTTCGGCGCTTTTCGGCCTCCATCACAGATTGCAGCTCAGGAGGAAATTCCATCGCTGTTGTCGAAGCTGTGCCTTTGGAGGCTGGCACAGCGATTTTTCTTGCAGAGTTTTCTGCAGGTTCTGTCGTCTTTTCTCTAGGTTCTGTCGTCTTTTCTCTGACGACCTCCTTTCCTTTACTAGAGCTGCATGCCACTGGGGCCAGCTCGATGGGGTTGGTGGTCTCGGGACCAATTGTAACTGTCCTGATGGGCTCAGAATCAGTCATCTCTTTGTCGGGAAGATTTGTAGACTTCCCTGGGATGAAGGCCTCACTCGCAAATAGGCTTGATAGTTTTTGCGCGAGGCCAGTAGGTTTTGGACACAATGGTGTCCGTTCAAAGCCGACTGAAGTTGTCGGCTTTGGGCGATTTTTTCTCACCAGAGGCATTTTAAATACCTCGCGACGGTTAACAATTTGAGAAGTCAAGCACAGAAGTGATCATAGGAATGGAAAGAGGGAAAAAATGAATTTTCTAATTTCTCGATTTGTGCGTTTTGTTTGTTCATTAACGTGCTAGGTGAAGCAACTACCGTCGCATTCCTACTGGAGCTTGAGCACGAGTGGGGTCGGGCCGGATCAGGTGAACTACCGTGCAGTACAAATGCCTCGTCCCACCTAAATGACAGGAACCATGCCAAAATGCATCTATGTGTTGAACCATGACGAATTCAGCAGCCCAGAGTTGAAAACAAAACAAAAACTTTCCCGCGAAATCCCGCATTACAAAAGAAAAACTTAAACAATCTCCCTTCCATCTTTCCGCCTCAGCCACCACGCGCCTGAGCCTCGATTGCAATCTCTCTGTCCATGCCAAACCACCTAGGCCATTGATCTATCACCTTCGAGTCACAGGTATCCCTGCCATCCCCCGACTTGGCTCCGTGTATATCCCACTCTCCTGGACGTAGTCCCTAAACAGCTGCCACCCGCTTGATCCGAGCGTTGTTCCTATAGCTGGAGCCCTTCGCTTTCCCCTTTTCAGTCGCCATGTTGCCAGTGCTTTTCGGCACTGAACAAGGTGACCGATTGATTTTTCCCTCCCACACTCGCAGTGAAGTGTAGCGTCAGTGTGGTTGAAGCGGCGATGGTAAGCCGCGAATTCTCCATGTCCGGTTCGAGCGGCTATTAAGCGAGCGTAGACTGCCCTTGGTAGTGCTAGTTCTGGCGGTTTCTTGCGTCGCATCTCGAGTTCGTGGTCGGTATATTGTCTGGGGCGATTCGAATGCCACCAGTCTGTAACCATCTGCCTGGACAATTCACGGGCTTTCCGTCCTGATGAGGCGAGGGTCATCACACCATGTGTCGTCCTAGAGTTGTCCGGCGAGTTAAGCTCTCTTCGAGCGAGCTCATCAGCCATTTCACTTCCTAACAGCCCTTCGTGGCCCGGAATCCATCCTACTTTAACAGGTGCTGCTGCTCTAGCTGGGCTGGATGGTTGAGGGCTGGATGGTGGATTCTTTGATGGGGGGGCCCCAGAAATCGGCTTTTTTTGACATTATCAGCTCGACCAGTGGGTCAAATTGACTGAAAAATATCTTAATCGATAGCGCTTGATGTAATGAATCGTAAACAATCGTTTGCTTGATAATAGCTCTCTGTCGCAAAAAGTTATGGACAAAATAGTCAATTTGGAAAATTTTTAGGATGTGCTCTATGTTTCCGCACAAAACCCCCCGCACTTTGCCACCAGGCTTCTTGAAGCCTCTCGAAATTCCTCTTCGTATGTGGGCCAATATTTCTATTGACCATGTAGTAGATCTTCCACCATGTAAGCGAAATGGACGGACATTCCTGCACATTTTAGTAATTGTGGACCGACTCTCAAAAATGCGACATTTCATTCCTGTGACATCTCTGGATGCAAGTGAGCTCGTTGACTGCTTCGTCCAAAATGTATATAAGCTTCATGGCGCGCCGGACTCTATTATTTCTGATCGTGGCTCCGCTTTCGTTTCTGAATTTTGGTGCAGGCTAAACAAACGCCTCTCTGTTGCACTCAGACCTAGCTCAGAATTTCATCCACAGACTGACGGCCAGACAGAAATCGTAAATTCAGCTATGAATCAATACCTCCGTGCTTTTACAAACTTTACGCAGGATGATTGGGTCGATTGGCTTCCTCTAGCAGAATTTGCCTGTAACAACCAGACCAGTGATACCACGGGCGTTTCACCATTTTACGCCAATTATGGATATATTCCTCGCCTTGGAATTGAGCATCCGGATCCTCGGCCCCAAAATTAACTGAGAGCATCAAAAAGGAATACTTGCGTGCCGATATAATAGCGGAGCGGTTTGATCGTATACTTGGAAAGCTACATGCTCTTACTAGACAATCACGAGACCGTTATGAAAACAATGCAAATGCTCGAAGATCAGAATCGCCAATTTATCAACCTGGAGATAAAGTGATGATTAGTTTGAAGAACTTGAAGACTAATCGGCCAAAGAAAAAAAGGGATGATAAATGGGACGAACCTTATCGAGTTCTTAAGGTATATAATGGCGCAGTGATTGTCGAATTACCAGACCACATTCATGTTAATAAAATTTTTCACACCTCGTTAGTAAGGCCATGGAAAGAGCCTGTACTTGCTGGTCAGTCGGTTAATAATAGCCTAGAAAGTCGAAATGTTGCGGGTCGTGTTGCTGAGAGGGGTGATGATGGAAACATTCTGGATAAATGGGAGTTTGAAAAGATATTGGATGTGCATGCTGATGATATTGAGAAATCAGGTCTTACTTATCTCATCAAATGGAAGTACGACAACAAGCCTACTTGGCAGGAGGGCAAGACTGAACACCTGTACGCGGTGTCCTCTACGAACCTGGGAGTGAAATATTCTCCCAGAGCCAAGTTTAGTCAAATTTCGCAATACCGATTAAGTTGTCCCACGAGGCAATAATTCAAAATTCTCCGCCACGTCAAATTTTCGCTCCCAACGAGTTCGACTCCTACCCAAGTCTCATCAAGTCTACAAGTACGACCAAGTACATCCTCGCTCTAATGACCACTCTTCTCATCAACTATTCTCTGGCCTCATCTAGCCGCCAAATACACGCCCACGCCGATATTTACACCCGACGGAGGAAGCAAAGCGTGGCGCACAAATCTGGGAGACGGTTCTTTGGGATGGACGTGAGAGGGATTGGGACAAGTTTACAAGATGACATAGAGGATTGATACAATCTCGACGGGCGTGTAATTTTGAATTTTGGCAAGGAGTTTTACGAATTGAGCTTTGTGCGCGCCAAGACTTCGCTTGCGAGAGTGCGGGCGACACTATAAACACCGCCATAGTTGGATGGTGCGGTGATACATCATCTTGGCCGGTTTCTCAAGTAAGGTCTGGATAGCTAGGACCCATATCCCACCAGAGACAGGAGACCGCTGGTTCGAATCCGGCAAAACACAACCACATTTCTCGCGGCGCTAGTATACTTGGATGATGAAGGCATGCTTGGATAATCAAAGGTTTTTAAATTCCCTTTGGTGGGTACTTACGGAGGAGGGTCGACTGTTTGTGTAAGCAAACATACCTCGTAGTGGTATTTGCAAATGAAATCCAGAGTATGAGTGTTTCTAATGTCAAAAGAGTCATCCTACATGTATACATAGTACCGGTCATGTGTCATAGCTTTATAGCTGAATACACATTAAATGATTTAAAAAAAAAAGCCACTATTTTTATGCAATTCCTCTCCTCATAATCACAATGATATGCGACACTAGGCGCGATTAGCGCACTCGGGACATGTGTAGAGAGAGTCGATCTTGTTGGGAACCTCAGACGAAATAGATAATGGTTGAGTCCTAAATTCGGGAGTCGGAATTTCCAACAAGTTCTAACTCCTCGCAGGCATTTGTAAACAAGTTTTCATCGCTGAGACTCAACAAGCGAGGGGAAATACGCTGGATATCTGATCATGTGGGGATCCAAGGTAATGAAGGGGCCAATGAGATGGCCAAATCAGCCTTGGGAGCTTTCAATAACCGGTCACTAATCTTAGCTACGCCCAGTGAAGAAGATCAAAATATAACCTTTGCTGCATTAGGGAGGTGAGTTAAACAGCGCAGCCAAGAGCTCGTGGAAGAGTGGTGGCAGAAGTATCGGCCAAAACGATACAAAGATCTGGACCTCTTGATGCGCTGCAAACAACCGCCGTAACTAGCTTTACCAAAATGGGCGTATCATCGTCTTATTGCGGCAAGAACGGTCCACGGGGACTACGCCGACTACTATCGACGTTTCAACCCCGAACATGAAGATCTGAAATGCGTTTGCGGCCGAGAGAAAAGGCCCTGACATTTTTCAGAGTGCCGACCCGCTTTGCAACGCTGGAGAAGCTGTGATAAATTGGTACAACCTGGGGCCAGGGAAATGATAGGAGAGAAGGAATGGTAGAAGTTCATCAAATTCCTCACTACAGTAGATGTTACAGTCTGCCGAAGAATGAAAATGGTGGGAGATGACCATACTGACATTGTTTCTGACTCGAGAGGAGATGTTTTTGGAAGATAGGGATGCGGCGCAGGGCATCATCACTCAAACATTTACTCTATCTTTTTTTCTTTTATTTTGTCGCTTCTGGTTTTACTGCCGATCATGTAGGTAGCAATGAGCTCTCAGCGCCCGTCTACCCGAGTCACGTCTAGATAGATGTAGGGTTCTTCCTGTCACGTAAAAGATTTCATATTCAAAAAAGTCTCTGTATTCAATATTTACAACAAGATGCAGTGCTACGCATATCTCTTAAGATTAAATTATAAGGAGTTATAAGGAATTATTTTTTAAATAATTAAATTAGTTCTGATGGAGGGCCGCTCGCTAAATTTACATACTGACTAAATGTATACTTGATCGATTTATCCCTAGCCATATCGCTATCGATTCTCTTACCCTGCTACGACGTAATCATTATAAATATCCATAAATTTAATTATATTTACACCACCTCAATTTTCCTAATCCAATAAACTCTTTGCTATGCTGGTTTCTAACGGCGTAGAATGTGTTTCTTGAAGGTATCCAAAAGCTTTATCCATCATTCTTGAAAAGTAATTCCCTATAATACTTTCACTATGATAAGTTAGTTTTGATACTCAGAAAGTGAATAAAATTGCCATTAGGGGGCAAATGGAGATAATTACGTGTAAAAACTATGCTCGGCATTATGAACCGCAACAATATTATGAGCTAGTTCATGTGCAACAACAACCCACCAGTACGAGGTGGCCTTAACTCTGCTGTTACTATCAGAAATACTAGCTGCATGCAGCTGCTTAAAAAATCGAAAGTTGCAAAAGATACTGCCACTGGAATTAAAGGCGATAGTATTTCCAGACTCGTCGTAAAAGATGTGCATTGCTTTTCTTGGAAGTGTGTAAATTTCAGCCACCTCAACAAGAAGAGCAGCAAAACTATTGATCTCTTTAGCATTTGATGAGAAAAATTCTCGCGCCTGTGTTGCTTTTATGCTCTTGGCGACAAATATCCGAATGCCATTGTTGGCTTCAGCTAAGAAATTTATGTCTTGAGCTGGTTTAGAGTCACAATATGAAGCCTGCTCTTTAATTGTCTCAGTACTCGGTGGCGAGAACAGAACATTAGAATCATGAGCACGGGAAGATTGGATAGCATTGAGAAGATTTTGCTGTAATGCTGCCGGCGAGTAAACCATACCCTGATTAGCTTCTTCGTAGGAGGGTGGCTCCCCGGTCTGATTTTGACTTTGAGTTGATTTTTTTCCGAGGAACTTTGTCATTTGCTCCTGAGCTTCATCGCCAGATTCATTATTTAAACCAAGTCGTTTTGAAAGATTAGTGAAAAGTCCGCTTTTGGGCTTCCTGTGAATGGGTAGCGGAGAACTTTCGGGAGATGAATCATCAAAAGTACCAGGCATTTGATTAACTAAAGGCTCATTTTGAATTTCTTTTGCAACTAATGGTGTCACTTGATGCTGCTTTTTCCATCGATCTTCTTGCTCTCGAATCTGGATTTGCTCGGCCGCAAGTTGCTTTTTGCGCGCCTCTTCTGCTATTCTTTGTTCTGCGGCTTTGGCTCGAAGAATCCGCTCAACATTGTAGCCCCGTGAGCGTAATTGGTATAGATTGAGACTTAAAAATGACTCAAACGTTAGGTAAGAACTTTGGTTTGGTCGTTCAAGTAATAGCCTGCAAAGTGACTGACTTATCTGGTAAGAATCATAATCACCAGGTGTAACATATAGAGTCCAATTAGAGCCTTTCTCTTTTTTGCAAGCTGCCAATCGTTTTTCTGTATGTGATAAAGCATGACCCTTCAAAGATCTTCTAAGCGCAATAGAATTAACTACCTGAACCAAAAGATTCTGCTCTAGCCATTTGACATCGTGCCTAATTGACTCTTTTTTGTGTTCATACAAAAACAGCTTTGATCGCTCAAGAATATGTCGTCTAAGCTTAACAGCTGATGACTGATCTATACAAGGATTTCCAAGTCTAAGATCCTCTTGGACAAGACTATCGAGTGTTTGTGCACCAAGGCAGAGATATAGGTCTTCTAATTTCTCTTCTTCAGGCGCGGATATCAAGGATTTTTTGAATAGACGATAGCTTGTGTAGTTATCATTGATTACAATTTGATCAGGTCTTGCTAATTGATACTCTTTTATTTTTGATCCCTCATTTTCATCGGGATCAGAATCATACTGTTCCTCACCCTGGAGTATTGGCTTAGCTCTAGAACTTTCTTTATTTGTAGTAATTTCAAACGATGCGAGAAGCCACTTAGACCGCCTCATTTGTGCGTATAGTGATTTGTCTCTCTTCAATTTAGGAAATTCATCAGCAAGGTTTCGTAATAAATTTAAGTACTTTTCAGGGCTTTTCATGACCCCAAGTAGCCGTGCTGGCTCTTTACAGGCAAGATCCGCAAGCTCAAGTATTGTTGGCTCATTTTTTGACCCACAGTTAAGCAAGAAATTATTAGCAGCGGTACCAAAATCTACGAATTCGAAAATTTCCTCATAGGTTGATGAGCTACCTAGGTAGCATTGTTTTGGATTTAGAAGCCTAATGGCTGGCTGTTTCTCGAGCTTGTCTCTCTTAAAGTTATCTTGTTCTATCTGCCTATTTTCGACGGGAACAATTAAAGCCTCACCTAATCGTGACGCCTGAGCCGGTCCTATTTCACCAAGACGCTCCGAAAAGTAATGAAAGATTCTAGTAGCAATTTTTTTTTCTCTTGGAGGATTGCTAATAAGTCTATCAACGCAAACATTTATCGGGGGGTCCATTGCAACAGCAAACTTGTTGGCATGAGGCGCGAGCTCTTTTTTTAGAATTCCAAATCCTAATATAGCACAGCTATCATTGGTATAGCATTCTGCTGGTCTGACACGCCTTTTTTCTCCTTGCAATGGCAGAAAATTTTTGCATGATGATCCTACGTCAAATGAGGCATATCCGTTCGTATGATGATTTGCAATAAAGTAGAACATAGCCTTGTCACTCGTAATTAAATCTTCAGAAGCCATAAGGTCGACTAATTCGGGGACAGATGGAAAAGCTCTTAAGCCAAGGTAATTCATGAATCGGCCTTCTATACTCCCAGAACGATAGCTACCGGGTGGACCAGACCATTGTATAATCGGTAATTTCAATACACGGAGTGCATCTTTTGGCTCGAAGAGTTCGGAAATTTTGAATAGCTTTTCAGGAGATTCAGTAAATCCAGAACCATATGAGCCTACTTCAGCTGGAAAGATAGGCGAGTTCTTCAATTTTTCTATATCCTCTGCTGGGATATCATCTCTTACTGAGGCTAGGTACTTAATAACTTCCATGTGGCGACTATTTGTTCCTTTCCCAGATTTCTGTGTGTCGATTGATGGAGAGAGTAATCGGTCAAAAATTGTCTCTAAATTAACTGTTTTACGCACTCCTATGGCTGCAAGGAATTTCTCCTTGACTCCTGGACAAGATGTAATAGTTGGAAGATCCTCGAAAAGCTTCACACTTGCAAGGAAAGCTTCTCCTGGTTTTTTCATACCAGATTTAGTGGGAATAATTGAAACTGGATTCAGTAATGAAACTACTGTAGCCTTAGAATTTTGACTTAAAAGTTCCCAGTTTTTGGACAGGACGTGGAGAACACGAGCTGCAAATGGTGCTGAATTACTGAGACTTTGTTCCTGGGATCGGCTAGGATTTGATTCAATCAAATAGCGGAGCCAAGGAATTATCCCAAGTTGGTCCCAATCAAGGGCCCGTAGTTGATTTATTGGTATTGATTTGGTAAAATTAAATGGAAGAGTAGTTTCTGGTAAGGGTAAATCAGCTGGAATTATGTTCACATTGAGAAAATTTTTGATACAACCAATTGCAATAATTCCAGAGCCCTGTTGATGACCGGTGATAGCTACTGCAACATCTAATAATGAGTGAATAGTTTGACTGTCTATATCACCCGAAACAGCTTTATTACTAGCCCAGCTAATAAAGTGTACAAGTTGGTCTTTACTCAAAGCCTTAGCTTCTAGTTCTTTTCTTACGTCACTGACATTAATTTCGGTAAGTAAGCCAAATTCTTTGAGCTTGTGCACAAATTGCAGCTGAGCTAGCTCGGGAGGAATAACTGGAATCCCTTCGACAAATCCACTTAGATCCTCAGTAGCGATACGAACCTGACTTGTCATTAGGACTCCACGAGTACTATATATTTCGATCGAAGGTTGCTTGTATGCAGTCCAAAAAGCTTCTTCGATTATTTGCGATATTTTCGAGTTTGGAGTTGATTCGCTGAATGTGAATGTTTTCAATATATGCATGGCTTCTGATACAAAAGTCTGATTTCCGACCTTAGGGGTTTTGATTTCATTCCCAGCGAGTTTTGATATTTGCCCAACTTTTTCAGAAAGTTCAGCCATCTCACTAGAGAAGGCAAGTCGGACAATAATCCCAGAAACTCGTAGCATTTCCTCATTCCAGCTCCTGACCCATCTTGCATTAAGATCTATACTTTCTCGCTCAACGGTTGGGATAACTGATGGTGCTGAAAGATGAATTCCAGTACCTGTAGTTTGATGGGTTGGAAAGCCAATAAAGATTCGGCCGCCAGGTTTTTTTTCCGGTAGAACCGAAGAAAAAATGTCTACTGATTTCGCCACAAGATTTGTTCGAGATGACGCCTCGGCTTCATCGTAGGAGGAAGTAAGTATCGCCATTTTTGTAAATTTTGGAGGTGGTTTCTTGGTAGCACGTTCAAGCTCCGCTGCAAAAGATGCACTCACAGAAGTTTTGACAAAAGCAGTAGTTATCCTTAAGAAGACATTAGCGGTGGTGAGGGCAGCCAGATCTTCCAGAATTATCTCTTGTAATGCGTGCTCATCTCTCATTTCCTTAGTCTTGATTTGAGTATTCGTAGTGCTAGATGTAAGTTTCGAGAAAAATGATCTTAGAGAAGAAATCTCACTCATACTACTGCCAAAGTTATTTTCCAGAACGCCATTTTTTGGAGCAGAGGAAACTGATGGCTTCCAACCGACAACATTCATGAAGATAGCGTCCATTTGGACACTTTCTCGTTCTAAACTTTGAACTTTCATCGATCCACCCTTTGTACGAGTCTCGACATCTTTTGCAATAGGAACCTCAATGCTGGGCGCTGGTTTTTTAAGAAGTACCAAAATTTTCCAGTTATCCACAAAAAGCTCAATTTTCTGAAGAGCTACGAACGTCAAACTCGTAGCCAAAAATTGAGAAATAGAAAGAAGATTTGGAACGGGAGTTGTATTATTTCGATAATCAAGAACAAAACTTGTTTCAGGATTACTTTGATCATGTGGAAGATGAACCCTTTTTGTAAAGAGTGAGTTACCCTTCCAATAGAAAGCCATAGCCTGATCTCCTGAGCTTACAAATGGGTCTTCGCAATCTGCAAATACGCTGTAGAATCCAACACCGAAGGCACCAATTTTAGTCTCGTCTGGATTACCCTCTGCGATTCTTTTTAATCTTGACCAGTCGTTTTCTCCAAACTTCTGTCCATCATTTGTCACCACCAACCGCCGTAGAGTATGATTCTGTAGAACATGTTTCATAATTTCGGAGTTGCTTGTTGAGCTCGGCGATGGGATCTGAATTGAGGGAATTGTGTCGAATTTAACTGATACGGTCGAAGCTTGAGCATCGGCAGCATTTTGGATGAGTTCTCGAAGTGTTGTCCATTCACCTGAGTACCTTGCGAGTACTTTGTCAATCAAAGCTCTCGTATTTACAGTGACAGCTTCCTCATCATCTCCGTCCTTAAGAGCCGCTGCCCTGAGCTTTGTAAAGTCCATATCCTCTGAATTATGGTAAGTAAAATTGCAAACGTCAATAATTGGTAAATAACTAACGTTCAAGGACAATTTATCTTAATTTTGAGCATAAGCTGAAAGCAACCTAAGTGGCTTTAGTGCAATTGCCGCTCTAAAACAATGTAGAGATTTAACAAAGTTCTCTAGATGCGAGTGTTGTTGAGCAATAAAACTGTGTGGATTCATGGAGGCATATTTTAAGCCTTGTAATATTGTGTTGTGGATTATCATCAATAATGATTGCGCGGTAGTACATCCTCGAATATGTTTAATGACACCGAACACTAGTTGTGAACCGTTTCAGAATGGTGTGTCAGTGCTTAGCACATCCACATGTCATAATATTTTGTTCTTTGTTAACTACATAAGATTCTATCTTGGGTGCGATTACATTAAGATAAGGTTACAATATAAGACTTCCTTCAAAACATTTGAATCATCCGTTTACATTGCTACTCCCAAGTTTTTCGATGTAAAAACAAGTGATAATTAAATTGGAATACGCTAACCTCTCCTGTTATTATTGGAGTGAAAATCAGGAGATCTAGTTCTTCTGGAGCGTGCTCGATGTTCTCTATGGTCCCTCAGCCGATGCCTATCCGCGCTACAGCGTCTTTCACGGCGAAAGTTTCGGTTTCCATCACTCCTCTCTACACGCTCATCTACCTTATTTTCTTCCCGGTGATTCTTGCAAAGTATATCTCTAGATCGTGATTTATTTTCTTTGTAATCAGCACTTAGTGATCGTTGTCGATGACGATGACGATGATGTCGATGTTTTGTCTCTTTGCGGTGTTCTCTATGGACTTCCTTCCTATCGTTAGACTTCCATGTCGAGTTCTTTTCCAATATTTCCTGAGTTACTTCGGAGCCCCGTTGGGCAACTTGAGTTTTGCTAGGAAAGTCTCCAAAACTCTTGCCAGTATCTACCCCATTATCTTCACCGACTCCAGCGTCCTTTACCGCTTGATTAACCTCGCTTAATGTGATGGCATTGCTACCAGAAGTATTTCGTTGCTTTACTGGAAGGCCCAAAGCTTTTGCCAAAGCATCTTCCTCAGCTTCCTTTATCTTTCGTATTTCTTCCTTTCTCTCTCGAAGATTCCTTTCCTCTACAGTTTGATCCCCAACACTAGATATGTTACTGCCTTTCGCGTACCATGTTAGATCTTTTCCTTTTTGCCAACGACCTACTGGTGCCATAACTGAATGGCCCAGGTAATTTTCGCGGTGCTGAGAAGTGGTAACGTCTGACCATGAAAACTCAACTCCACCACGAGAACCTTCTTTGCGGATTGTTGAGAGGAGATCCATGATGTTAGCAAATAGAAAGATTTTAGAGCTGCGTTGATAAGATGTTGTTTCCCAAGTTTCGAAATCTGTTGTCGAGTTTCATAGCTTTAGTACTAGTCTAAGATCCACATTATCGCAAGGTTAGCTAGTCTCGCAAGCTTCACTTGTGAGCCACTGTCAAGTGTCTGCCATGACGTATCACTTCTGATCACACGTAAAGTTCGAATTCTCGCGCAACCATTCTTCAACGACAATGGTATCTAAAGAGCCGCCTCTCGATGAAATACAATGGAAATCACCGTACGCGATTATGGAGATGCAAGGTGTACATTCAAACTCTGTACTTTTTTATTTTGCACAATCTCCCTTCTTTGATCGCACTTCAAACAATAACGTCCTTTTTAATCAAGCAATGTTTAACCCAAACATGATGCCTGTAATTCAAACTCGGGAGGCATTTGAAGGTCGGCTCAAAACCATGGCTGGATTGGAATTCATTGTAGCCCAAGAGCCAGCTGAGATGGCTCCAGGAACAGGTACGGGAGTTTGGGTAATTAGAAAGCAGACGAGACGAAAGATCCCGAGAAATGAGGATGAAATAACTGTACATTCTACTTATTTTGTGGTCGGGGAGAATATTTACATGGCACCTTCGACGGCAGATATAATTGCAAGCAGAATGGTAAAGGCTTACCCCCAGGGTTACCAACACTAATAATTGTTAGTTATCAATGATGTACTCTCTTAATAAGTTTTTTTCACTTACCTCCGAACAACCACAATTCAGCCCCGCACTTGGTCACACCTACGTCCCTTTCAACCAAAAGATAGCTCAGCACTCCAATCTCTCTGGACTCTCTCAAAATAATAGGGATAGTAACATTCCTTCAGATGAGTTAACATCAAGTAAATACCAGAATAATCTTACCAAAAAATCTGAAACCAATACTGTCCTTGCAACACGACTCCTTGAAGAGTCTATTAATACTTATCTTAAATATGGAGATGAATATATGGACGAAAATCCTATTACCGGGGAACCAGGAGCTTTTCATCTTACATCCACCGGACGAGCGGAAAAATCAGCTGCTACATTCACTACGAAAGGGTCTTTACAGACTACCAAGCCAGCTCCGTTGAAGACCGATAGGTCACCATTAACAAATGAAAAAAAAGCTGAAAAAAGTCCAAAGACTTTCGGTAGCGGAAAACAGAAACGAAAAAAAAGTAGAGCTACTGCCAGTGAAACAGTCCCTGTTTGATAAAATCTCACATGATAAGTCTATATCTTAATTAACCTGGGCTGGAGTCTTTGACTTTCAACTAAGTCTTTAGGAGCGGTTAAATAGTTACTAGTTAGTGACTATAACTAACTCGCTTCTAGTTAAGTTTTATGCATATGGTGAAGCAGAATGATGTATTGAACTCTGTTACAAAGATTAACCTACCTTATCGGAAAATGTTTATATTACATCACTCTAAAATTCAGCCAGAGAAAGAATCTTGTTTTTAAAGAGAAAACAAAGTCAAAAGCACGCTATTATTTAATTGCTGCAACATATTTCAGACATGAACAAGGTCGCCCAAATCCAATCTGTCGGATCAAACACCACAGGTAGAACTATGTGTCAAGGTACTATTTACTCTTAAAGAACCTGCGAAAGGATAGAAAACTGCTCGAACGTAGATTGGCATTTGATATCGTCCATACAACGTATCTCATTATGTCAACTTCTTGTAATCGCTAGCTGAAACTAGCAAACTTTTAATAAGCTCATTTTCATATATAGTGTTAAGATAACTTTCTGGCTCAAGTCAAAAGGCTAAGATGAAAAGAATACTGCATCCTAATTATCTATTAATTAAATTGAAAGCAAAAACAACCCAATATTTTTCTAAAGTTTTAAAGGTCTTTCGATAAAACTCTGTACCCGCCTTTGGTACAGGGCCTGTGTAATCTGCAAGGATATGATCTGTCATATGCCCAACTCGGTCTGAAAGTTTGAGCCACAATAAAACTGGCAGCTAGCCCAAATAGGATTGATTAATCCTGCCACATTTCGTAGCTTGAAATCAAATAGATAAAATCTATCGTCTACTGGTTTGCGAATGAGTAATGGAGTTTTCATAACTAAATGGCTGAATGGCTGAATATTAAATGAATAAATAAATAGTGATGATCTAGTTTCGCGGTGGAGTTTTGAGTGTAAGAATATATGGACAAAGTGTATAATGAATGTGTTAGCAGGGTACCAAAGAAAACTATGAGCTGGGGAGGGTAATAACACAAATTATGAAGCTTGAGATCTGAGTAAGATATTTGTTTCACATTTTAAAATTGAAATAATTTGTGATGTCAACTCTGTCTTTTCCTTGAATTATTTATGTCAGGAGGCTATTAAATTTAAGTTACCAACTTACTCGGATAACTATTCTGAAATCTTCCACGTGAATGCGTCGCAAACCACAAATATTAATTATGTGGACGCCCGTAAAGTCAAACTCCTAATTTCCCAATGGTACCGTTGTGATAGGTCAGCAAGCTCTGCATATCTAGGATAGCCAAGAGGAATGGCAATCGAATCGTAGTCTAAACCAAACACAAGCACATACCCATTTGTCGGAATTTCAATCTTTTTTATTATGCATCAGATTTTAATTGCGTATGCAGCTATCTAGTCATGACACAATAACGGAGAAAATTTACAGAAAAGATGACTCAATTTACAAGTAGAACACTCATACCTCGGATTTTATTTGCAAGTACCACTGCGAAGTTATGGTGCCTCTCTCTTCACCCCAAGTCAACCCTCATCCGTGAATACCCACCCAGGGGAACGTCTCAAATATTCTGAGCTATCCAGGGATGCCTTCATCATCCACTGATTATTGCCAGCGCGTAATGTGTTCTGAGTCGTCTCTTTTCCAAGTGGAATAGGTACCCAGTGTCCTCAAACTACACCAGAGAACAACAACGGGAAGCAAACCACGGCACCTTCCATCGTTTGCGTATTTTTATAGTGTCAACTGCACACAAAGCTCAATTCGCAAAACTTCTTGCCAAAATTCAAAATCTACCGACCATCGAGATTGTTTCCATCCTCCATCTCATCTTGTAAACTTATCCTGATCGCTCTCACGTCCATCCCAAAGAACTGTCTCCCAGATGTGTGCGCCACGTTTAGCTTCCTACGTCGGGTGTGAATTTCGGCGTGGGCGTGCATTTGGTGGTCAGCTGAGGCCAGAGAATAGTTGATGAGAGGTGTGGTCAATGGAAAGAGGATACACTATGTCGTACTTGTAAGCTTCATGAGACTAAGGCAGGAGTTGATCTAGTTGGGAGCGAAATTTTGACATGGCGGAGTATTTTGAATCGTTGTCACGTGGGCCAATTTCTTTGGTACTGCGGAATTTGACTGAACTTGGCTCTGGGAAAATGTTTCACTTCCAGTTTCGAAGAGGATACCGGATACAGGTGGTCAGTCTTGCACTCCGTGAGTAATTTTTGTGCTACTTGATTCTATAACTATCTACCGTATCGGGCCCCTCTCTGACCCAGGCCGTACCTTGTACAGTGCTCCCTGCCCCTTAAATTCCGTCAAAAATCATTGATGTAATGTCAGTGATGGATAGCTTTTCAATTCAGTGTCTACCCATGGATTCCAGTCGCCTTTCCCACGGGACCTTGCACCTTATAAAAATATAAACGGAAGCAATTAGACCTGTGAGCGCAGTAAAAAGTCTCGAAAAGCCTGCAGCCCCAGCCAGCCGAGGAATAGTCACGTGAGGTCACATGAAGTATGCATGTTCATCTGTATTTCCATTATTTGTAACATTTGAAGCCGACTTGGTTAAATCTACCATCGCCGTAAAGGGTGCTAGGTACGCCGAGGAAACTCATCGGATGGCTTGTCCTCCATGATCAAGGGTTGGTGATGAGAAGGGCTTCGACCCTACCTTCTGATCTAATCGTGGCTAGCTTGATGATAATGGTGATAGGAGAATGTGCTTAGGGATGAAGACGATACAGATCGCGAAATCGAATGGGAATCCTCAAAGTGAGGATTTCGTTACTCAATCTCGGCTCTACAGACTCTACAGTAAGGGCTGGAGGTTCATAGGGGACAACACTGATTGGTGTCAAGAAAAGTCACCCGCCATCTAGGCACAGATGTTATAATAACAAGGTCATGAGGGGACAGAGGAATACCTGAATTGGATGCAGATGATTATGAATGCGCGGATATAATTGATGTGGCTGTAGTGAGAAGATGTGTTGGAATGGTCTGTAGTGAGATGGGTGCTGCACTATCTAATTGCGTAAGTATTGCTTCATTATATACATTCAGTACCCCAGTCCTGATCACGCACTCACCACAGGTGCTTCCTACTTCTGTCACAGTGACCACTTCCATAGCCCCTGCCAATTTCTCCTGTCATAACATACTATTGACACTGGTTGCTAGTGTGGAACTTCCGGGATTGCAGAGCTACACACCGTCGTCACATTGTATGCTGTTGCCACTCGGTAGCCATCAGAGTGATGAGCACCTCAGTCTAAATGCATTGGTCCACCAGGCAACGCTCGGACGTAAGGATGTTGCCAGAGTGATTAGGTACTCAACTGTGCTATCAGTGCCCTAATCTCACCTAGCTTACTGCGGCCGAGTGTCCGAGTGCCGCGATGGTGGAAGCCCGATGAGGCTCGATCGGAGCTGACCCGAGGTTTTCTCAACAACAGAAAACCCCTGATGATCTCCCTGTGCCCACGCTATACGGCCGCTCATGTATCCAATATATAGCCTGAAGCGCTACCATATAACCCATTGCAACCTCTTAAATTCACACAAGATCGTGTCAGGAGCCTAGACGAAATGGAGGGCCCGTACACCCACAACACTCTGTGTCTCCATTTCCAACAATATGGATGCTGGTTGCAAGCTAAGTTGAAGGAGCAGCTGTAGAAGCCATGTACCCCGCGAGAGCATCTATGACTTCAAAGTCATAGACCTCAACTTTCGGGCTCAGGGGTACAATTGCTTCAGCTAATGTGATATTTTTGTGAAAAACAATGGCGCGTGCACCAGCAGAGCTAATTTATTATTTTAGAAGTCCTCTATAGTCTAGGACTCTGGTAGGACTACCAAACAAATCTTATCTAATCGCGTTGTATTGAGTCATTTGAGAAGACAAGGACGTCCCATGGTGGCCGCTCCTTAATTCGCTCGGAAAATTGGAGAGCGCGGTAGACTCATCGACAGTAGATGTCCTATGTATCCCGATCACGAGACAATGCGTTGAGAAAATTAATGAGCATCACATCATGTGATTAACAATCAGCGTGCTTGTAACAATAGTAGTTGCCGGCAAAGACGAATTCTTCACCTTCCAGTGGTGCCGGTGTAATCGCTCAGTATGCTCTGCATATCTGGGATAGCCAAGAAGAATCGCATCCGAATCGAAGTCGAAAGCAACCTCAAGCTTTTCTCCATTTGACGACCCATCGACAATGTCTTTTTTCACATTCTCATCTGAGTCCTCAACCTCTTTCCAACCACGCCTCATCTCGCCTCAACAACCCATAAAGAAGTTACTCCAATAGCAAACAGGAGCTAGCCCCATTAATTACCGGCCATCACCGACTACAAATTTACGACGCTACGTATACCCGCAAGGAGTAAATCAAGTCATAATATACAAAGTTCGGGTCATGGTTTGTGGGGGACTGATGCTCTAATGGGGCTCTACATCTTGAGGAAGGATAGGCGGCTGAGATGTGGTGCGAGAGGGGGAACTGATCTCTGAAGACGATGCTGGGACTGACATTTTCGAGGGGTTTTCAACTTTGGAACGTTTGTGGGCGCCAAGACCGAGATTTCGGCTAATTAGCCAGGAGGGCTTCTTTTGTCGATGAGCCAACGGCACTCCCAAGCGCCCTGGACGGCACAAAAGAAGTTAGGCTAAGCTACTATACAGCAATAACGCTCTGTCAAGACTTTTCTGACATGTCAACACGACCTTAGGGAAGGAGTTGGAAGGAGGCTAGAAAGGCAGAGTGCAAATTTCCCGAGGTACACACAAGTCAGCAGCGCCCAGCTGGCCGGCCTCTTCGAACGCTTCAGAAGGGGCACTATGTCTTCGGATTTAGTCCTAATTTCGGTATTAGGAGGGCTCCGCACCCAATAGTTTTTGCGATTTTTCCCGGCTGCCATACACCCGCAAATGGCCATCGTTTCGTTGGCTGGAGAGAGGAGATAATGAAGGGCAAAGGCCTCCTCTAAGTGTATGATCAAATGAGGGCTTATGAGGGGTGGTACTGTTTGAGGGGAGCTGTATGGGAGGCATAGGAGAGGATATACTACTGGCACAGGTATCCTTGGCCTGTAGGCAGAGAGGACCTGCATGTCCTACATAGTCTTAGACTCAGACAGGACAATAAAATGATTTAACAATAGTAGTTGTCTATTCAGAGCAACCATGGTGGAACGATAGTTGCAAAGAAGCTAGAAACTTCTACCGAGAGAAAGTTCGTGCTGGCAACTCTACCCCTACCAACAAAAGAGCTTTTCGAAAAGTCACCAGAATAGCAAAGTTCCACTTTTTCCAAAAAGCAGTGGATAATGCCGCCAACGCGGAGGGCAAGACTGACACCTGTACGCGGTGCCCTCTACGAACCTGGGAGTAAAATATTCTCCCAGAGCCAAGTTCAGTCAAATTTCGCAATACTAAAAAATTTGGCCCTCGAGGCAATGATTCAAAATTCTCCTCAATGTCAAATTATCGCTCCCAACGAGATAGATTCCTACTAAAGCCTCGTCAAGTCTACAAGTACGACCAAGTACATCCTCGTTTCAATGATCACACTTCTCATCAACTATTCTCTGGCCTCAGTTGACCACCAAATGCACGCCCACGCCGAAATTCACACCCGACGTAGGAAGCTAAACGTGGCGCACACATCTGGGAGACAGTTCTTTGAGATGGACGTAAGAGGGATCAGGATAAGTTTACAAGTGGCACAGAGGATGGATACAATTTCGACAAGCGTGTGATTTTGAATTTAGGCAGAGTTTTACGAATTGAGCTTTGTGCGCGCCAAGACTTCGCTTGCGAGAGTGCAGCGGACACTGTAAAAACACGCAAACGATGGAAGGTGCCGTGGTCCGCCTCCTGGTGGTGTTCTCCGGTATAGTTTGAGTAGCCTGGGCACCTAATCCACAGGGGAAGGAGACACCGAAGACTAGATTTCGCGCGGAGAAAATTCGGTGGGTGATGATGGCATGCCTGGACAACCCAGGGTTTTGAAACGTTTCCCTGAGTGCGTATTCATGGATGAGGTTTGACTTGGAGTGAAGAAAAAGCCGCCATAACTTCGCAGTAGTACTTGCAGATGAAATCCGAGGCATGAGTGCTCTACTTTTAAATTGAGTCATCTTATCTGTATATTTTCTCTGATATTGTGTCATAGCTAGTTAGCTGCATACGCAATTAAAATCTGATGCAAAAAAAAAATGCCGCCAACGCAAAGGACGCCTTTAATATCACGAAGTGGCACAAATCAAAGGGACAATTCCGATCGCCACCTTTGAAAGATCCGCTGGCACCGAGCTCTCCGCTAGCACATGAAACAGAAGAAAAGATGGACCTCTTGGCGCGTAATCTTTTAACAAATCAATCAGAAGTGGACGATATTCCTCTCTACTCCCCTGCAGTGGCAATTTCTTCACTGCTTTTTCCCAATATCACCACAAAAGAAGTTTCGAAGGCAATCCTTAGCGCTGGTAACACCACTCCTAGAAATGATCAGATTCCAACAGCTATTCTACGTCTTGCCTGGCCTCATATATCGGCAACTGTCCTCGATCTCTTCCAAAAATGCCTGGATATTGGCCATCATCCTAAAGTTTTTCGCACTGCAATTGTAGCAATCATTGCAAAGACAAACAAAGCAGATATGACTTCTCCCAGATCCTATAGACCAATCGCATTACTATTAGTTCTTGGAAAAGGGCTAGAAAGACTAGTGGCAAAGCGAATGTCCTGGATAGCGATCAAGTTCAAGGTGCTTTCCCGGCAGCAGTTCGGAGCACTTCCCCTGCGCTCTAGTGTAGACCTAACCACTTGCCTCACTCACGACGTTGAAACCGCGCTATCAAAAGGTGAAACAGCTACACTGGCTACGCTCGACGTCAAAGGAGCTTTTGATGCTGTCCTTCCAGGTAGACTCGTTAGACGTCTAAGGGAACAAGGTTGGCCGGCTCATCCATGCAGCTGGGTTACGTCATTCTTAACCAAACGTGAGATCCGCATCAGATTAGACGGAAAAACTGATAAACCAAGACCGATTTCCTGCGGAGTACCACAAGGATCACCAGTATCACCAATACTCTTCATGCTTTATATTGCACCAATTTTCAAGATTGAAGGACTTCAAAAATCATTCGGCTATGCAGATGACATTGCAGTTCTAGAGATATCAGCATCGCTGCAAGAAAACTCGAACAAGATAAGTGCCACCATAAATGACGCGCTAGCATGGGGCACCAAAGAAGGCATTATCTTCGACCCTGGAAAATCAGAACTCCTTCACCTTTCCAGGAAGCATAGGGATAAGGGTGTTAGTCCTCACGTGCACACAAGCCAATTTTCCATCTCAGAAAATCCGCAAAAACCACTCCTCAAATGGCTGGGTGTACACTTTGACAAGCGACTTACCTTCAAGCAACATATAACAATACAGGCAGCTAAAGCCCTAAAAGTAGCTCACGCCCTTCGCTGTATTGGAAATACAGCTCGAGGAATATCCCCAGTCTCTCTAGACAAGTGGTTATCACATGCGTTTTACCTATCGCCCACTACGACCATCGCTCTCCTGAGGGAGGCGGGAATTTCCCCAGCTGAAATTGCACTAGACGATATAACAAGGAGAGCTGCCCTCCGAATGCGTGGTCTAGATCCCTACCATCCCCTATCCTCGCGCGCGCGAAATTTAATGCCATTTCCCCCATTGACTCGACTTGCTCGCTCATGCAGGGACATTCCTCATTCCGAGAATTTCGACCCTCTCCTTAACCCGCCGTGGGAAACAGAGGAAGAAAAGCAAATTGCTTTTAAGCGCATTGGTGCACCTTCAGGACCAAGCCAAACAAGAGCTAACATTTTCTCCGATTTCTTGACCACTATCCCTAAAAGTGATATCCTCGTCTACACTGATGGATCAAAGCTCCTGGACGGAAACGCTGGAGGTGGCTTCGTCATTTTCCAGTTAGATCGTAAAATTAGCTCGAATGCTTTCCCACTGGGAAGTAATATAGAGCCGTATGATGCAGAAGCCTATTCTGCTCTTCGAGGAATTAAGGCAGCCGTCTCTCTCCCATCTGCTCGTTTCGCCAGTAACCTATGGGTCTTTTTGGACAATATAGAAGTTTGCAGGAGGCTAGTAGTAAGTCCCATTGTTACCTCATCATCACAATTCACTTTCATCAAGATACAAAAAGTGGCTAAAACATGGCAAACTCGCCACCGGCTTCCTCATACCGCTGAGGGCCATGTCAAAATACGATAGGTTCCAAGCCATTCCAGGATCGAAGGCAATGAATTGGCCGATTCAGAGGCTAAGAAGGGTGCACTGGTTCCATACCTCGACCCACCAAAACATTCTACCATATCACTCAAGAAATGGAAAATCACATTAAGGACCCAGATAAGGGATATTTGGTGGAAAACAAATATTCCCGCATCTTATGCTCAACTTGAAATCAAGCACGCCCCCTTATTTCAGAAGGAGCTCCTTCTAAGCCGAAAGCACTGGGAATTATTTTAGCAGCTAGAACCGGACACGGAGACTTTACTGCTTATCACACTCGTTTTAATCACGCCAAAGCCAGACTTACCTGCCTATGCGGATCACCAAAGACCCCTACCCATGTTTTATTCTGCCGCATCCTCCGCCGTCGCCGCGGAGGACGCCCTGCTGGATCTATCAATAAACACCTTCCGGATCTAATCGGCACGTCGGAAGGGGCAATCTCTATGTCTAAATGGCTAGAAAATTCTAGGGTTTTCGAAGAAATCTGCCCACGGTGAGAGGCCGACTCACCTTTTCGTTTGTTTTGATTGGGGGCTCCATGGACAGAGCGGGGGAGAGGGACTGCTTGATCGCCAGTCTTGAGGTAGTGGAGGTCTCATATCCTTTTTTTTCTTTGGCTTAAGCTTATCCATCATTTTCTGTGCGCAGTTTCACATAACGCGGCACAGCTCTGTATTCTAGACTTTTGTAGTCCCATGGTGTCTAGAGCTCCTGCTCTAGCGTCCTTTGCCTTTCATAGGGATAAAAGTGCGCGTGCCTAAAGGCCACGCGCAGTGACAGACGTTAAATAATATCATCATCATCATCATCATCTATTCAGAGCAGAGAGATCGTAGAAAAACTCTTGTCAGACACAGCGAACGCCATAGGCATTCGATGAGTAACTTTAATAAGCGTGCTAGGGTTTGATGGTGCAGTGGTACACCAGTCGGGCCGTTCTCCCAAGTAGATTCTGGGTTGCTTGAACACCTAACCCGTTTGAGATAGGAGAGAGCTGGTTCGCATCCGGTAAAACCCACATACCGTTCTCTTTCGCGGTGATGTAGTAGTTGTGGGATGTTGAATGCGCACTCGGATAACCGTATATTTTTTCACACTTTTCCCTGCGCTGGGTGTGCATGGAAGAGGTTGTAGGCCGCAAGCGTTGACCGCGATTGGCATCTGCAAATGAAATCTGAGTGTGCGTGTTCCAAACGACAAACAGAGTCTTTTTTTTTTTAAAATCATTTAATGTGTATGCAGCTATTAAGCTATGACACATGACCGGTGCTATATATACATATAGGATGACTCTTTTGACGTTAGAGACACTCATACTCTGGATTTCACTCGCAAATACCACTATGAGGTATGTTCGCTTACACAAACAGTCAACCCTCCTCCGTGAGTACCCATCAAAGGGAAATTTAAAACCTTTGATTATCCAAGCATACCTTCATCATCCATGCATACCAGCACCGCGAGAAATGTAGTTAGGTTTTACCGGATTTGAACCAGCGGTCTCCTGTCTCGGGTGGGATATATGTCCTAGCTATCCAGACCTTACTTGAGAAACCAGCCAAGATGATGTACCACCGCACCATCCAACCATGGCGGTGTTTATAGTGTCGCCCGCACTCGACAAACAGAGTCATCCTGCTTGAAATACACATCTTTCAACAAAGCGTGCACGGTCTTTAAGGCGCCAAATCAGGAGAAACCGAATCACTTATTTATTACAGGCGTGCTTGGAGTTCGTGGACTTACCTAAGCCACGTCGCAGCCCGTACGCACAGTCTTCCGCGCTGATTAACCGAAATTTCGCGCTTGGCGTCCACAAACATTCCAGAGTTGAAAAGTTTAGATGGCGTCATAAATTTATAGTGGGAGCCACCTAGAAACTAACGGAGCAAGCCTCTGTCTGCAAATAGGACTACACCTTTATCGGTCATTGAGGCAAGGTGGTGTGTAGTGAGATTGAGGTATAGGTCTAGTGTGAGAATGGGAGATCCAACGTCGACGAAAAGTAGGCAATTTTAGATGTGCCTAAGGCTGCTATCGACTTCGATTTGCATGCGATTCTTCTTGGCAACCCCAGAAATGTAGAACAGACTGAGCCGTTACACCGGCACAGCTAGGAAGTGAAGTACACTGTTTGCCTGCTCTACTTACGCTTTGATAGCACAATCAACCCCGGTCTTGAGCCCTCTCAAGTAGTGTCTCATCAAAGCCTAACGTCTCACATCGCCCTTCCCAATCAACTATTCAATTTTGCAATTCTTAGGACTCACTTGTCCATAAATAAATGCTACTCTCAACTTTCAAATCCCGCACCAGAAGTCGCTAGGATTGGCACTCTCATCAACCATGTAAGATCGCCTGATATATACGTATGCTGGGTATGAAAATCTGGCCAAAGAACATATTTGCTTTATCAGTGAAGCAATCATTTCATACCACAAGCGTAGCAGAGACCGAATATTAGTCAGTCGATCCGGCGTGGCAAAGTCATTTGCTTCTGAAATCCGAGGAGTAGAAAGTGGAGGATATGGCACTGGGAAGCTGGGCTTGAAATAAGTGGGCGGCACTTGATAAAAGAGCTTTCCTAGACCATAAGTTTCTTCGCGGCAGCAAGCCTGAGAGTTTTCCATGCAAAACTGTCGAGAGGCGCAATCTATGTTTCACACGGGGTCTTGCATGAAAGAAAATGATCGACATAGATTGAAGCTTGAGCTCGTAGTGACCATGATGGGAGTAAAATGGGTGGAACATGCAGCGCAAAGTTTCACTTGGAGAAACTCATTCCTTCCCTAAACCTCTAGTCTTGTCAATATTCAAATCGGGAAGCGTTGCAGATTTTTTTTGGTCGCCAAGGCAGAATAGGTCTAAATACGTGCTTTACGGTACTCAGATTAATCATTCCTAGCCCTAATCGGGCCAAAGTACAACTAACTGTGCGATGGGTGTCATTTGTTAGACACATTAAATATTTACATTCTTTTCGCTGGTTTAAGCGTCTTTCTATGTTAATTAACTATTCCTTTGCTTGTATTTTAACATTATCAAAAGATTCTGACTATTCCTCCTGTAGACAACTAAGCTACAAAGCTTTGTCATTAAAATAACCAATATTCAATCTCGAATGACGTTAAGCGTCGCATGAATTCCTTGTAAGTATGTTCTTTCCAGAATGAAAATTTTGGTGATCCATTTGAACTTAGGTATATATTAATGTCGGTCGCGTGGGCGAGCCCCTAAGACCAAGGGAGTTAACTCATCCTTGAATCGACCTGAATAATCAGTTTTTCAAAAACTTTTTCTTTAGTCTAAGCACCCCAAAAAAAATATTTTGATAGGTTGATTCTGCCATTTGAGACACCATCTTCATGTGACCAATAAAGCGACATACCATTAAAATACTCCCAGTAACTAATCATCAATCTATCCCAGAATCAAGTATCCTGAACGCAATAATGTTGCGCGCGAGAATAAAACCAACGCCATCATTTCTCCATCTTAAGATAACTTTACCGCTGTTCTGTATTTCCGCATTTCTTGAGCCAAAATGTACATATTTATTGACATTAACGCCCTAACACCCCCTTCACATAATTTTGCACTCTCTATCAGCTTCCTTATATTTACCCTTTTCTTCAAGCGAGCAAGTTGGGTTCGAACTGCGCTCTTTTCTATCAATATGCCCTCGACTCTTCGATCGCCTTTTTTTTTTTTTTTAGAATTATCCGAGCTATCCTCTCCAGGGTTTGGTGCTGTTTCCGGAATAGTAAGGGGATGTGACGATCCAAGAGCTTCTTCTAGGCTGTACCTCTCCTTGAACGCCTCAGACCGTGTCAATTGCTCCTTACTTCGCATTAAATTAAGGCGAGATATTGTAGCGCTTATACGGCTCTCTCCAGATTGGCTTGTTGGTCGACTTCGACAACTATTTTTCGCAAATTTTGAGGCTGCTCGTGAGAGCCGAGCCTTAGTACTCTCGTCCCCAAGGCTAATTGTGAACGAAGATGTTGATAGGTTTAGAGTTGGAGGGGCCAGATTGCTCGCTCGCTCCTCTGTTACCAAATTGGGAGGGTTAAAAGAGCTCGTTCCGATATGAATACTCTCAGAATATTTAGTTTCCTGGTCAATAGGACTAGTGCACTCAACACAACTAGCGTTTCCGGTTTTGATACCATCTGAAGGATAGGAGGTTGAGGCAGTCAGAGCTACGCCAGAATCGTATGATGGCGGTTCCTGATCGGAGTTTGCATAGTCATAGGATGAGAAATTTGGCTGAAATTGAGGTTGGACCTGGTAAAATAGTAGATAAGGCATCTCAGATATGATGGCCTCTTCAAAATTAACTTGCACAACTCGCGGCTCTACAAGATCATCAAATTTGTACCATTGATCTTCAGAATAGTGTGGCGGCCTACTGGCGTCGCTGAGCTTTCGAGCTGAGTTTAAATCACCATCGGCTACAGGTGCAGCTCGACGGACAAGTGTAGTGTAATGACCTTCGTTCAAACTTTGTCCTCTGTGACATACCACAGCCATCAGAACAAGCTTAAAATTTTGTAATTGGTCAGGGTTTTCCAGGCCATCATCATCAACCAAATGCGGTAAAAGCATTACCTTCGGTATATCTATAGGGGTACTTTTTCGATATGGCTGGCCGTCCTTGAAGCCATAACGCTTTAGACATATAGCAAGTGCTGGAGCTGTCTTTTCTATATCAACTGATTTTCCAGTTGCTGGATTTTTTCCATGCCAAGCTAAAATTTGGGTTAGCAACTGAAGAGTGTAGAGTAATTGTGATATAGGTATGACGTGAATGATCGGCATGAGGGAGACGAACGTAGAATATTGAAAAATTGCCAGGCTAATATACGAACATCTTTTCGGGTGGAACTTTCTTGATAGGTACGTTGGACAGTTGAGTTTTTTTCATCAGAGGCGGATCCACGTCTCACGTTTATCTCTTCTACCGTTCGGGATCGCGCAAGATTATTGAGGGTTGATGGTTCAGCTTGCAATCTAGCAAGTGGCACACAGGGGGTGGACTCTGAGCGGCACAACATTTCGTTTTCGTGGTCCAATCGAGTAGACTGGAATAGATCTGTTCGGGGTAGAGTGCGGGTTATTTCGACAGTATTATTTAAAAAGCCTTCAAGGCATCGTTCTAACGGAATAGTTTGGCCGTCGTCAGTATCTGGTATAGATACATTTAGTACTTGCTCTTCCACAATCCGATGATCGTGATTTTCATCTGGTGTGGCATGATGAAATATGTTGGATTTCATGGAAAGAAGGGGTATGTTTAGAGTTTGAGCGATAAATCCGTAAAATTCTGAAGCATCCTGTTGTTCAGTCTGATTATGCTCCCAGCCGCAAGCGACTAGAGCTTCTTGCAAATTTTTTGTCTACAGATAGGTCAGATCTAGTATTCGAGTGAATCAGAAGATGAATCCTTACTAGATCCGCATGGATAAGCTTTCCAGTCCTAAGCATGTTTGCGTATAAGAGAAGTATGCGCGATAATATCCGCTGTGTATCTTTCTCAAATTCTCCACAGAATATCAAATCATAACTTTGGAGCCCTCCTAACATTGCAAAGAGTACTGAGTCTATGTAGCAGGTCACGTTGTTCCGATTAATCGCTCCAACCAAAGTGATATTGGGGTCACAAGGATGAATTAAGCCCTCTGCTGACTCCTGGAAAAGAACCAGCATCTCATAGGCCCTTTCTGGGTCTCCATCTGCATAGTCAGATGCGAGGGCATAATTTACTTCTTCGTCTTTGAGGGCCGGATATCCTGCTTCGACAAGTTTTTTTTTTATCTCTACAACCTGTGAATGGTTACTACGTGTATGACAAATAAACTCGAGGAGATACTGACAATATTAGTATGCTCTTGACCTTGCTTCTTGTGAGAGCTATTTTTGAAGAAGTACCAAAGTGAATCGCCGGAGAGTGGTCTTATCTGTAAAGTTATGGTAGAGCAAAAATCAGTAGCCATATCTTGGGGAATTTGAGCAAAACGGTTTGAGAGACTAATGTAATCCTGGCACACATGTATTTAATATGCCCATTAATTAAAAAATGGGATAACAAGGCAGTAATTTCCAGTAAGAGCATCAGATATGAGGTTTTTGCTAGCCATACCTTTTTCTCTCGTGTTCTATCTCGTCGATCTGAGGTACAGTTGTCTTTTTCTCGACGATTAAGGAATCGATTCATGACGGAATTGTACCGTTGGTGCGACACTGTAGACACAGAGTAGTTTTCGAAGCCAACACGATTATAATTGAGTGTAGTCCTCAAATTTTGGGGCAGAAATCGTTCGAGCCAGTAATTCTTTACATTGATCTAGGCGTAAACTGTTTTTCGAAGTTTAGGAATTGGCATTAGTCGACCTCCTGCTAGAAGTAACATGTTGGTGGGGACGAAGGATGAGCTCCTTGGGGGACATGACTTCCCTGGGCGCTCATGCGATCGCACGGGGGACCACAACTAACCCCAGACATTTAAATTAAGCTGGGACAGCCTTATGACCTACAGGAAGCACAGTCGAGCGTGCTCTGGAATACCCTAGACAAGGCTATCACCAATATATGGGCTCAATTGGTGCATGGCCTAGATCTCAAGCAAGGGGAGGCTAATCAATTTGTGGGCTCGCACAGCTTGACTCAATAAGACTCGACATCCACTCACCGTTTTACACCACCTGCGCCGCGAGAGCTGTATATTTTTCCGTCAAAACATATATTTCCACATAGATCAGGGCAATTTCCAGCACAGAGAATATCGCTACACGAGTGCTAAATCACTATAGCTCTTCAGACCATTTGTCACGAGCTCATTCAGCTTACGCAAGTTAACGAAGTGCCAAATATCTAGAGCTACGATTCTTCGTCAATATAATCTTTTTATTCAATAAGATTAGCCACACATGCGCAAATATGCTCGCGATTTTAATTACAGTATGCATGCAAGACTCAAGATGTCGATAATTCCTCAGTATCTTATCAAAACTCTAGCTACTCAATTATCATGCAGAGAGAATCTATTAACCCACATATTACTGATTCACACGTAATCTACACGATATTCTAGATTAAATTCCTCATGTATTCAATTTCCGAAACAGCTTGTAAATATTTCATGTACGCGTCAAGTACCTTTTGCAGGATTATTTGAAAGTTTACAAAGCCGAAAAATTGAAGGGATTTTAATAACTCTCAAGAATGTATGCTTTGGATACAATTCTTCACATCAGACCATAAATCTAAAGATTGATGAAGCAGCATGAACGGGATTGCAAAGCGACCTCTTGATAGGGAAAACTATGCCTTTTTTGCCTGAATTCCTACAAGGTAATTTGATGAAGGTTTCTTTGTTCAATTTATTCTAGAGATTATAGTATACTGGTGTAATTTTAGATGTAAATTGGGTTTTTTCGGACCATTTAAAATTTGAAACCCACCTTACACGAGTGGCCAAAGTGGGAATGCCTCCTGCAACATACTGAATTAGTGTGGCGGCGAAAGACTTCGCATGCCTAGACTAAGTTACATTTCATATAAATGGTATTAGTTTAGCTGTTTGCAATTGGTTATTCCAGCAGAAGTTCTGCAAGAATATCTCAGATTAGATGAAATTTTGAAATTGAGCATGATGCCTTCACAATCTTATATACGGCTTGGCTCTATATGTAAAACCTTGAATACTCCGATAGGTAGAACATGGCTGAATATCAGTCTAGTAGCAATCTGCTGATACATAATTCTTCGCATTTCCTTTTTCAAGCCTGATGTAGAAGGGAATGTTTCTTTGTTCCACTTCCAAGCCTTGACATTTTCTCCCTTTCTGGCACATGTGATGGATTTTAATCTTGTCAAAGACCTCGGCATGACTAAACCCTTGTCTACTATGCCCATTATTGGGTTAATAAAAGAAGACACTATTCGTTAGTCTCGATAAAACTTGGAATTAAGGTGGAGTTTTAATGGCTTAGAAAGGATAGGAATGTGTGCTTATTACCTACATCATTTAGCAGACCCACAATCTAGGATTGTTGATACGCGATATCACATGGTTTCCGCCCGACTGCTTCTTCAACGAACAATCTCATCATTGGACGATTAGACTGGGAATAACGCATCAGATACGATGTTTAGTCGCTCAAGCCTTTCGGGAATAAAGTAAGAGTAGCTCTATCGGGTTCGGCTTCAAATTTTGATCGTGCTTGTCCATCACAAACCTAGTATCATGATTGAATGGAGTTAAATTTCAAATACAGAAGAAAAAATAGACTCCGCTGACGGGGTGAGTTCTCAAACGACTCGACATGTAGACGGAATAAGATGTATCGCTGGGCTAATACTGAGATTTATATTTGGGAGGGGGAATGTAAAGGAAACAATGGGTTGCACCAGTGAAGAATGTAAATTTTGAGAAGCCACAATTTTCTAGTTCTGTTAGTCTTTGAAGAAAAGCTCGCCATATTCTCAAAATTCGACAAAACAAGATGTATACTATGGCAAGAACGAGACTTGAATGCCAGATGGTTACTTTCTCCGTGGGTTTGCGGGTCCAAAATCGATAATTGGTCTAGATTCAACAGTGGATACCACTGGCATTTGATTGATGTAGCAGATAATCGACTCCGTTGAGCTGTGCTATTTTTTTAGCCGCGGGTAAGTCTGACTAGAATTCACCGTCTTACGAAACCCAACGATAACTGTATCCATATCTACACAGACAACGCAGGACTCAGGCCCGTTGGGATAGTATATCAAAGACCGAAACATTCTATGTTGTTCAAACGACTTTAACGAGTCTTTCCCACAAGCCGATACTTGCAACTGATATCCACAAAAATCTCACGACACACGCATGTGCACCTTTTCAGGAAAACTATCATGCCAATGGGGCTCAGTGATTAATGGAGATATTAAAATAGGAAATCGAGGCTATCACAACTTGACAGTATATTTTAGCTTCTCTATCATGATAAAGATCGGAAGTGCAATATAGAGACGCCAGATTGGGCTTGTAAACAGATTACGATAGCCTCTGATACGTCATAACTACTATCGAGGAGGATTTTGCGCTTCGCTGAGGAGGAAGAGGATTTATACGACTATGAGACTGATTATGGTCTAACACATGCTCATCGTCAAGGATGATCCGGCCATGAGGGTGGGATGAGGTTTTTTTGCCATGGTAGCCAATCTAGTACACTTCGAACTCGTTCATATTAATTCATCAATACTACAGAAGTTGCCAATTGCTTAGCGCGCGCAATTACAAAAAGTGATGGCCCACAAGATACCAAATCGGATAAGTGGAGCCGAATAGTACTTTATGTGTCAAACGGGCCGATCTTTCTTATAAAGTCTTGGAAGTCTGATCTCTGTCCTGTTTGAGACAGAAGATCGCTGTTTTGCATCTACACAGTTCAAACTGCCATAATCCTTCTATCCAGCACAAGGGCTTTGCAGTCATGTCGGTATCAGCCAAAAGTTTTCAGATTCTTATTGTGGTGAAGCTTTACAGTAGACAGAGTATGGGTCTATACAACCAACTTCAGTAGATGGCTTGTGGTGCGTAGATGACAACATAAGATCATTTGTGAAGCTTTAGGCTTTCTGACTACAAAACCGTCAAGGATAACACTTGCATCTATGGGAAGACCAAGGCTGTTTACCTATCAGTGGTATCCTACGGATCCGGTGGTAAAAATTTACATTTGAACAGAGATTCAATCACGATAAATGTTGTATTTGAGATTTTTGGAGATTGAGATCGGGAGGAGTGGTGTTGGCAAGTATCTGCTTGGAAACCCAAACTGCAGAGATTCCAGGAATATAGTACCCCGCTGAATCAGTCACCTACACCACAAATATGATTCATAGATAGGCTCATATCTAATCTTAGTGTTGCAACAACTGACAGCTTTCAAAATCACAAATTTTCACTAGAGTCTTTCTCGGATAATCTCATCTCGCAAACCTCTCAATAATCATCCAATCATTTATCCAAGCTGCTCAAGCTATCCTACATATAGAATTAATAATCGTCATCTAAGACACAGTGGAATATCCACCTCTCCGCATCTGTCGTGCTGTGTTTAGGCATGGTCAAAGTACCGGTGTTGAATACGACTTTACCTACGCCAAGTACATCATCAACCCGACCTACGAAGAATTTTCACCCACAAAACGCGCACGAAGTTCCACAATTATGTTAATCGGGGCACTCGACAAAGGCCGAGGAATCGTTGTCTTAGTTAAAAGCTCCTCGAAACACCTTTTGCCTCCAAGCTTATGGGTATGGCTGTGATGTAGTAAGACAGTAGGGATATGAGGGTTATAAAGTGTCTTGCATGGAGATATTGGTAGAAGGATGAAAGAGAAGCTACGATAGTGGAATAAAAAGGAATATAAATAGAGGCGGACTTGGTAGGCAATTAGACAAGGCCTTCTATGAAGAGAGTGACACCCGGATAAGATAATGTAAGACTGAGACTGATTGGAAAGGAAAAGAAAATCAGAGACTAAGAGGGTGTCAGGGGCTCAGGCGCGTGGTAGCTGATTCTGAGGAGAAATTCTTACCTCGGCTTGTCAAAAGCGTGTTATCTAGACGGCTGGACTTGACATTTTCAGCACATGGGTGAGCTCTGTGGTGATCCAGTAATTTAAGTGGGAGGAGTCACATGTTCTTTAAGATATTTGGCCTGACACAGCCCAACCCCTGCTTGTTCAAGCTCCTACAGGAGTGTTGACGGTGCCAACAGCCTAGCACGTTAATATACATACGCTTACGTGTGGGCCTCACCCTATGCACATCTCTGGGGTGACAAACTATTCGTAGTAAATTAAAAATCTGAAGAGTTTAGCCACGGTGTGTGTGATTTGTTCCTAGCAAGGCGCACTTGATAAAGTGAAGCTGTAGTATTGTTCCAGTGAAAACCTATGCGCATAGTAGGCAAATACAAAATTTCCACCTTCAAGCGGTGCCGTAGTAAACGCTCACTACTGTATGTATTAAACAGTCCCATATATTCTGATGTAAACTGAGCATCATGCCTTAATTTCTCGACTCAGAATTGAAAGCTTAGGTAGAAAATAACCCACGTCACCAGTAATCATATATCTCCTGATAGATTCAGCCTGTGCCAACGATACGATTTGCAAATCTGGGATTCTGATAAAATCGCACACACTTTCCCCATTGTGTAAGGATTCGCAAGCGCTTTCGCGCTCTGCATCGTCTTAATCTCTGAGCATAGCCCCTATCACTATTACCATGAAGCTAACCACAAAATGATCGGACAGTGGAGTCAAAGCCCTTCTCATTACCAGCCCTTGTTTGTGAAGGAGAGGCCATCCAACGAGTTTCCGGAGCGTACCTAGTACCCCATACGGCGATGGTGGATTGCATCAAGTCGGCCGCTCGTGTCCCGAAAACGAGAGAAAAAGATGGATGTGCGTGTCAAAGATACTAATCACAGTATCCAACGAGCGCATCCCGCATAGATGTGAATTATGGTGTATTAGCAGTCATGTATGTAGTAGTTTGTACCTCAGGCCTATGATGTTCTGTGCATTTGTAGATTCATGGACATCCACCTTGGAAGGTGTTGTGATGATATTAGACAACGAGGTAGTCGAGGCTATGGCACCGCATGTGGCTTAAGGCAACGGCACATATCACTAGTATACTGGTGAGGCGAGCATGTATTTAGTTTCAAAGATGTACCATGATAAATTGACTCAGATTTAGTCTTATACTTTCTGTCCATATACCTACAGCATAATATCGTATGAGTCTATTCACTGTCACCCACTGAATATAACATCATCCACTCCTCATCACTCCGAAATATGACTTCCGCATAGCTCATAACCATAATAGGTGTACATGCGTTACCTTCGATGATATCGGATCACTCACCACACTTACTGTTAATTCCTAGGCCGCCCTAACTGTCTAAGCAACGTACTCAGAAATATCTACAGCCTGAAGCTAATGCTCCTAACTGATGTGTATTATCTGAGTTCAGTAGTTCAACAGTGCGCACCTCATGTGGTCTCGGTGTCTAGGCCTCGCCTGCTTAGGGCTTCAGGTTTTCTGGGGGTTTTTGCCGCGCACGTAGTTTCTAGAGCCACTATTTTTCAAAGGTAAGTTCCGTGGCTAAGCTGACTGAATTCTACGGCTAAATCCTGAGCTGAATGGCTATTCATCACGGGCAATATATCTCTGATCTTTCAAGTAACAAAAGAGGATAGGAGCACTGTGCAATGTGTGGCCTGTGTCAGAGGAAGCTCAATGTGCTAGATAGTCGTAGACCAAAGTGGTATAATAAAGACATTCAAACATGATAGTCTTACTATATTTGTGCTATCCAGAAATCCGACTGCTCACCAAAATAACAATTGTATCATCATGAGCATTGGCTTTCAAACAGTGGAAGAGAATCGCTGGTAGTGAAGCGACTTGAGTTATCTCTGTTCTCGTGTTTATCACGTCTCCTACATATGAGCCGATCGCGACTGATCAAGCCGGCCCTTTCAAAACACAAGTCTGAATGGCTTGTGATTGTGGGCAGTTTTTATTAATCGCCCCAACTACTGAGATTGTGCGAAAAGTCCTGTGCCTGGTTGAATTATTTGTCATTAACATGTATATAGAAGGGCTTGCAGTTGTACCTACAGGGCTCCAAAGTAGCGGCTCGGAATGTCATTATTTGCCGTAACGGGATGTAAATATGATTACACCAATAAACTTGCCATACAACACGTCATCTCTAGACCTTTTAACCTCTTTGATAGCAATGCGTCCCAAGAAATTAAATTTATCCATTAAATTAACAACCCCCACACGCATTCAATTTCCGGCATTTTCTACCGGACTAAGTTTACCGTCTGGGCATAACCGCTGGTCAAAAATCAAACATGATAAAGGCGCTGCGGATGCCAAAAAGAATCGGCTTCGATCGTCACTCGCTCACGAGCTAGCTCTTGCTTCTAGACGTACTGTTTTAATTGAGGTATCCATCTCTATTCTACGGCTAATATAGGGTTAGTATATGGACCTGACCCAGCTATGAACCCAAGACTTGCGACCTTGGTTGCCAACGCAAAGAAAGGTATACGGGGGTATAATCTCCACTATCACGCTAGTTATGATTTTGACTCACTCACTTCTAGTTGGATTTCCTAAGGCTTCTCTGGAAGTAGCCATTGCTCGTGGACAGGGAATATCTGTTACAGGTACCACATTAGAAAGTCTTACGATAGAAGCCATAATGCCACCAATGATTGCATTAATAATTGACTGTGAAACTGACAACAAGGCCAAGGCGCTCATGGACATACGCTTCAAAATAAAATCCTACGGAGGTACTGCTACATCAACCAACTACCTTTTTCAAAAGAAAGGAAGAATAATTTTCGAGAATAAAGAAGAGGCTCTAGGGGTCGATGACGTCTTAGATCATGCTATAGAGGCTGGCGCAGAGGATGTAGAAGTTGATGACAATCAAAATATTGTGATTTGGACAGATCCTTGTCAGACTATTTCCACGGCTAAAGACTTACAAAAAACCCTAGCATTGAAGCTGAGAAGTTCAGATATAATTTGGGATGCAAACAAGGATACATTGGTACCACTTAATAATATAGACATAATGAGGTTGAACAGCCTATCTGATCTCGTGGAGGATCTTCAAAAGGTCAATGATGTTCAGGGTGTGTATGCAAATGTCACTCAGGGAAATTTGTCTGATGAAAGATGGACTGAGTTAAAAGGTAATTTAAACGCATGAGAATCTAATCGTTTTACGAGTGGCTCATTAAGAACTGATTTCGTGAGCTTGGTCAAAAAAAGTCATAAATTACTTGAAAGCTAGTATGGCTGAATAGCATGCCATTCAAATTCCTGGTTATATTATTTGATGGTGTTCGGTCTTGAATTGAGAGGTAGTTGCACAGCTTAACGCCATTAGACGTGGTCTCGTGGGTTTTGAGTATCTTTATCAGAACCAGCTGCTATTTCTTTATTTAATCGTTTTTCTCGCGATTCTAGTCTTTTTCGTTTCATTCGTTCAAGCTCGAGCTTTATTTCCTCTCGATCAAACGGAATACGATATGATTCCTCTGGCTTCGGCCAGAATCCAGGGACAGAAAAGCGCTTATCAAGGTTGGTACCATAATAATACATGATTGCAATGGGAAACATGATATACATGCCAAACTGTCGTTTTGTCAGCTATTGTAATGTATTTTTTCAACCAGATTACCTTAAATACTTCTAAGTTAGGTCCACCCATATTTATCTTTAATCTAGCGTAGTCATGAGATTTTGGTTTAGTTTGTGTTTGCAAATAAATGATATTTGGCCAGAGAGTGAGGCTGAACCAATTTATCGTGAGAAGCAAATGTCGTCATCTTTATTTATTCCAATCACATTTTGCGTATTGCCACAATTAATATGAGATAACATTAGTGTCCAAATGGACATCAAGAGTTGAAATAGGTCGGATGGTTTTACGGTAAAGCACTTGGAATTGAAACTCTAGCAAAGATGTAGCAGATTAAATCAGATTTTCCCACCCCGACCAAATTAAGCCAGTTTAAAGTCGTGCAGTCCACTCTTCCCGCCAAAACAACATGTATTTATCCCGACGAATATTTCCATCTCGATAAAGGGTTTTCTAGATGTCTCTCATGTGAGATGCTAATGGTGCAGGCACAGTCGTGAGGCCCCGCTTGCCAAATAGATTGTTATCTTTCACGTAATAGGAAGGGTCCAACATCTTTTTGGACATGATACTTGCAGATGGGCAAAATATCAAACATCACATCAGCTAAACTTGCTGCTCGTGTGCGGAAAACACAACTTATTTGAAGTAAAGCCGCCAGCGAGGCACAAAAACCTCGAGCTGTTACCCATCCGCTAAAGTTGTGTAATCTGGCTCATGTGCCAGCCCTGCAATCAAAAAGACTGGTTCAAATCCTTAAATTGATCTTTCTACTCAAAAACCAACCCTTAACACAAGTGTGCGGCGATTCTAACCTACAATTTCCCTAAAAACGATTGATGATTACGCCGATGCTCTTTCGACCTGGCAGAATGCCAGTGCCAAACATCTGAGATTCCTCCCCTCTTGCTACAGCAGCAGAGTTTAGAGCTATTACCACTTAGAGCGCGGCGCGCACCATAGCAATGCTACTATTTTTTATGAGACCTCTTGTTCCAAAGCTGAAGGTAATCGTGGCTCTGTTCCCCAAATTTCATAAAGTCCAAGCCGCCCCGCCGCCAGGTCTTCGAAGTGAAAGCTTCAAACACCCTCAACGAAAACAATATCCGGGAAGTCACTCATACCTCTGTTTTTTAATCGCAGAAAGCGTCAAAATAAACGCCCCTCATCTACATACCCAGCACTGGTCTGCCATAGAACACTCTACGCCACCAAGTGACGCTATCTCATACCATCTACGACTTAATACTGCCATATACATCTTTCACTTACTCATGCCACTCAAGACCTTCGCAGAGGCTGACTATTGGCACCCCTTCCACCCGCAAATTCGACGCGTCCTAACATTGAAATGGTCCTCACAAGGCCACCCAACCACCCTCATAATACACAAACGTAGACCCGATCTGCGAGGCGATCTACGAATACTCGCACCTAGTCAACCGAGTCATGACTACATACAATATCATAATTTAGGAATTGTAATGGTTACAGTGTTGTGATAGCAACAGTTGCCACTCGAAGTTCTAGTTAGTTGCTATGTGAGAACTGTAGACTATTACAACCTTAGTTATACTATTGACGCTCATTTATTCAAGACAACTCTAGGACTGTATTTAAACTGTAGCTTTTTGTCTTGTAAATTATTCATGTTTTAGAACCTAATCATTAACCTGAATATCTCGTCTTTATTGTCAGCCCCTGTCTTCGTCCGTGACATTGGGTGTTACCATGACTAACTTCCTCGCAGATAAAGCGAGGGCTTTTAACCTACGCTTCGCAGAGGTTGAGCGTCTTGTCAGTTGATACATTTACCTACTGGCCCGCACCACCGATCATCAGCTCCGACGAGCTGTTGAAATGATTGGAGAGGCCTTAAAGGCCATAAAAGCAGACATCCTGCGCGGAAATCCCAGTGAGCCTCGATCCAGTGGGCTATCAGAGCTGCCAGCAGCAGCAAAACGACACCCCTTGCCGTCCTGGCTACTATTCCAGAAGGAAAGAATAACGCGAGCACTCAACCAGTGCAGATTCTCGCAAGAGAAAAGAGTAGCCAGTCAAAAGGCAAAGAACCGGCTCCCATAGAGCCTATAAGACGAACCGAAAGCGATGAAATACAAAACTTCAACACTACTGAGAGATCCTGGACTCAAGTTGTGAAGAAAAAGGCAAAACCTGCACACCCAGTAGCGACAAAATCACTACCAGCCAACGGGCCTCAGTCAAAGGCAATGGGACCTACATAAACGCCGAGGCCTAACGCCTCAGCTCCCAAACAGGCTCGCCCAGACGAGCTTGTGTTACTGGGGGTCAAGCCCGACCACCCATGGAGACGCATGTCTTCTCATTATATTAAAATAAGACTCGCGAGCAAGCTTTGTTTGACTAACTCTGCAATAAAGCAGGTTAGTATCGTAAACTCAGGGCTTTCTATACAAGCTGAAGGGGATGGAGCTAGAAGCGTGCTGATCTCGGGCGCAGTACTATTGAAGAGTACAGAAACGAAACTTGAAGCTGCTTCCAACTGGATCTCGATGTTGGCTCCATACTCTAGAAGGACCAGCGCCAGTAACGCCAGAGATGGTGATGGGAGAAGTAACTTTCCAGACGGGCGTTAGACCGACCTCGGCTCGTACCTTTGCGACAAGCATGGCTAGGCCATCAACCGACTGGGTGCTGCATTTTGCAACCGGTAAGCCAAAACTAGGAGACAGACTTTTCGAAGAGAACTGTCGCTTACACGAACTCTGACGCAAGGCCAAAGTTGCGCAATGCAACCGATCCTTGGGAAACCACCCAACTAAGATTTGTTCACGAGCAGAGTGCTGCTCCCGCTGTGGTTTCATTGAGCACCGAGCTACTGAGTGTAATTAGCTCGTTCCAAGGTGCATCAATTGCCATGGTTCACATGCCGCAACTGAGTCTAATTGTATGGCAAGGCCGACGCGGGCTGATGGGAAGATGGTGCAATGCACAAGAGACTAGCTGTCGGTGATCCAAAAGCTGGGAGTAAAACAAAAAGCTACCGAGACGACTGCCGAAAACGAACCTAAAAATGAATCTCAATGCCCGTAAGAGAACATAACGCCAACTACGATCTCATTCCTCTGTACTAATTTTGGCAGGGGAGACCTCCCTACGGAAATCATCCTTTTTACGGTTTGACTGTTATTTAAGCTTAGGTGAATACATAAGCGTATTGTTGAGAATGTTTACTATAAGGCTGCACGGGGAGGGATAGATGAAGCTGAGCGAGACGGCACTGATAGTCAGGAGGTCGAAGTGTTACTACAACTAAGTAACACCTGGCAATGCGTGGCTGGGTAGCAAGTATTGTGCCTAAGGATAAGTTATTAGTCTTGAGATTGACGAAGGGGATCAATTATCATAGATACCTGTTAGTAGTAGCTAGAGTTCTCTGTTCTTCTCACATAGTTTAATAAATCGATTTACTCATCACCAACACGGTTTCTGTCACAATCCTGCAATCCGCTCGGGAATCAGAAAACGATGTCCTACTTATCTAGGAACCCTGTACTCAGCACAAGGACGGCTTCTGGCTCACCAAGACGCATCCCAGGTTTGACAATCATTTGCCTTCCCGTGTCGCTGCCAACTCCAAAAGGCCACGCTCCCTCATGTATTTGTGAAAAGATATCAAGTGCCAACAAGCAATCTGCGAAGTATCACCAGATCTTACCAAAGTAAAGATAGGAGTCAAATCTGTCTCTATATATCGCGCTCCCGGAGAAGACCTTTTGCCGCGGCTATCATGGGCTCCATCTAGGCCTACAGTAATTGGCGAAGATTTCAATGCCGTTCATACCGACTGGCAGCTAATGGCTACTAGGCTATACGGTGACAGCCAGGTGCTCGCCGAATGGATGCTCGAGCACAGTATGGACTTACCTTCCACGCCGAGCATCCCTACACACGATCTTGGAAACACAGTCGACCTAGTTTGGTCCAACGCTGCTACCCTTGCAGATATCTCTAACTAGCTTAACTCGACATCAGACCACAGAACTCTTGCAGGACACGTCCCCCGTTCGAATTCGAAGGCTAGAGCTGTTATAAAAACTGGTCAACTGTTACGAGTGACAGACGATGCCCTCGAAGACTTTACCAAGGCGCTAGGTAGGTGGGCTCATGGAATAGGGCTACAGCCAATAATCTCGATAGGAGGGCAAGACTGAACACCTGTACGTGGAGTCCTCTACGAACCCGGTAGTGAAATATTCTCCCAGAGGCAAGTTCAGTCAAATTTTGCAATACCAAAAAGGTTGGCCCACGTGACAATGATTCAAAATACTCCGCCATGTCAAAATTTCGCTCCCATCGACATCGAATCCTACCTAAGTCTCATCAAGTTTACAAGTACATCCTCGTTTCAATGATCACACTTCTCATCAACTATTCTCTGGCCTCAGTTGACCACCAAATACACGCCCACACCGATATTTACACCCGACGGAGGAAGTAAAGCGTGGCGCACAGATCTGGGAGACAGTTCTTTGGGATGGACGTAAGAGGGATCAGGATAAGTTTACAAGTAGCACAGAGGATGGATACAATTTCGACAAGCGTGTGATTTTGAATTTAGGCAAGAAGTTTCACAAATTGAGCTTTGTGCGCACCATGACTTCGCTTGCGAGAGTGCAGCTGACACTATAAAAATAAGTCAACGATGGAAGGTGCCGTGGTCCGCCTCCTGGTGGTATTTTCTGGTATAGTTTTAGTAGCCTGGGCAACTACCTCACTTGGGAAGGAGACGCTTCAGATTACATTACGCGCGGAGAAAGTTCAGCGGATGATGAAGGCATGTCTGGATAACTCAGGGTATTTGAGACGTTCCCATGGGGGGGTATTCACGGATGAGGGTTGACTTGGGGTGAAGAAAATGCCACCATAACTTCGCAGTGGTGCTTGCAAATAAAATCCGAGGCTTGAGTGCTCTACTTGTAAATTGAGTCATCTTTTCTGTACTTTTCTCCGTTATTGTATCATAGCTAGTTAGCTGCATACGCAATTCACCTCTCATTCAGAAAAAGATTATTACTAGATTTAATACTAGCTAGTTAACCTGAACAGTCTTTCACAATACAGGGCCCATTGAGATTCAGATAAAAATCCAACCCCAAATCCGAATTTCTCTAAATAGATGCGATAGCTCTACTATTAAATCTTAGTAGACGTTCCAAAGATTATTAGATCGACCACGCCTAAGAACTTCAAAACAACAGCGAGATTTGCTCGGACTCTGAAGCAAAGAATTTATAAGAATTGTTTTAAACAAAGCTTAATTCTTAATGGAGCTAATTTGATGGCCGTTCAGAATTTGAACTTGTATCCTAACTATCATTAAATTACTTGCTGTATAAGCTCCATCATGTCGAAGAAATCTTCGCGCTCTATTCGTATCTTCTCCAAACCTAGCCCAATAAGTAACGGTCTAGTCTCTCCTGGATCCCGGAGCACGATTCGATTTGCAACTTGAATAGCATACTGGTGTCCAACCGTTTCTCGCTGCTCGCCGCCACCGCCAAGAAGTGTTTTTGGCGAGAGATGATTTAGTGGTAATTGGTCTTCGGAATCTAAGATACTGCCAGACTCATAACGATTCGGGGAAACCGAATTGAGCGAGACTTGGACCTGCGGAGAATAAATTTTAAGCAGAATTCAGAAACCGTGATTTTTCATACCCATTGTGAGAGGCATCCGCCTTGGGAGATAGTGACTAATATTTTATCTGTAAACAAGATGGAGGTGACCTCAGTATCGAGCCCATCAACTACTCCAACTGCTTGTTTCGACTTCGCTGGAAATGGAACAGCAACTGTTGAATTATCTTCGTATCTGGAGTTTAAACACACTCTCTGTGATGGGCTCGTCATATTAATGGCAGTTGGTAGTTACGGTACGAGTGTTCGTCCAGCGAGGCTACAAGTTTTAGATAGCCTTGCAACTCAAAAATTTGTCCTCACACGCGTTTTGCTCAAGGGCGCCTGGGCAAATATGATTAACCAATAATCACGCACTACCAGAAGCTATGCCGACAAAATTTGTCCCGCGGCAGCGCAAGCACAAAGTTCTCCAACGGCAGAAGGCCGAGGCTGAACATATCGAGCCCTCAGGAGATTCTAATCCCGTGGAGCATGTTCCAGCGACGAAGGTTCAACTTCAGGAGAAAAGACAGCGGATAAAAGACGAGCTAAGACAGAATGGAGCTAAAACAAGCGGCAAGAAAGCAAAGCGACTTGAAAAATACATTGAGACGAAGCTCCGCAAAGACGAAAACCGAGAATTAATTTCCCGACTGGCAAAGACAAAGTCAGATACTAGCTTATACCATAGTAGTAGTAGGTTAGGACAAGGAAGAGAAACAAAGAGACAGCGGCTTGAAAGAGCTCTAAAGGATCAACAGGCCGGAATCGATCTTGACGGGGATAATGACTTAATTCTTTATGATAAGAGAGCTAGGAGCCCAGTTGAAGCCGGGGAAGCTTCCGACGACTACAAGAGTCAAGATATTAGTTTAGCCGCTCCGGTATTATTAGACTCAAGGAGTTCCGGTGTAGGTATTGGTTCTGGTTTAAAAAGGCCTCTTGATGTTGGCGAAGACGGCATACCAATACTGAAAAAGAGAAAGAGGCGAGGCGGTGTTAAATCAAATTCAGGCTATAAAATACCCATTCCGCACAAGGAAGAGAAATTTGGGGAAGATTCCGAATGGGAGGGTTTTAGTTCAACTTCAGAAATTTCAAATGATGCGGAATCTCATGCAAGTGAAGCTGAAACACTTGATGATACATTAGATACTCCAAATTTTACATCTAAAGAAATAAAAGGCCTGGAATCTTCCCACGAATTCTCTCAAGATGGCGATGAAGATGATGAAGAAGAAAGCTCGGACAACAGTGAAGATTCTCAGGAAAGAATTAAGCCCAGGTCATCTGCATTTAAAGCTTGGGCAAACCAGCAAATAAACGAGGCTCTTGGTTACCAACCCATATCAAATATACAAACCGCCACAGAATCTTCTAAAACAAGCGGCTTTAAAGCTAGAATCGCTGATCAAGATCCATTACCTCTTGAACTACAGCCTACGGCCAATACTTTGAGGAAAGCATACAGCATCACAGTGAATAGAACCCCAGAAATTCAAGATATTAGACTTCAGCTACCTGTGGTTGCCGAAGAACAGAAAATAATGGAGGCAATTCATAACAATAACGTCGTCTTCATCTGTGGCTCAACTGGATCTGGTAAAACAACCCAGATTCCCCAGTTTCTGTTTGAGGCAGGTTACGGCTCACCGGACTCACCAACCCCTGGATTGATTGGTATCACTCAACCCCGGCGAGTAGCAGCTGTAAGTATGGCTCAACGTGTTGGTGATGAAATGTGTGAATATCGTAAAAAAGTTGCCTATCAGATCAGGTTCGAAGGGACTGTAAGCTCCGAGACTGCTATCAAATTTATGACCGATGGGGTTATGCTCCGTGAGGTTTCACAAGATATATCCATGAAGAAATATTCAGCAATTATAATTGATGAGGCGCACGAGAGAAGCCTAAATACTGATATTCTTATTGGTATGCTTAGCCGTGTCGTTAAGCTTCGTCAGGAGATGGCCGAAGAAGATTCATCAATTAAACCTCTAAAGCTTGTAGTTATGTCAGCAACTTTAAGGATAAATGACTTCATCGGGAATACCTCATTATTTTCATCACCACCACCAGTCGTGGAGGCAGAGGGAAGACAATATTCTGTCACTAATCATTTTACTCGGAAGACACACCATGACTACGTTCAAGAAGCCTTTCAAAAGATAAGCAAGGGTCACAAAAAGCTACCACCAGGTGGATTTCTCGTCTTCTTGACTGGTCAAAGCGAGATTGCCCATCTCAGTGCACTCTTAAAAGAAAAACTTTGTGCTGACCAGACAAATTCAAATCCTCACGTGAAAATATCGGGGAGAGATGCACCAATTGAGACCGAAGATCTTGATCTGGGACTGGTAACTAGTGATGAGGACGAAGATGATGTTGATATAAATCTTGCTGATGAAGATTTTGAGATTGAGGAAGATGGAGAAGCTGGACCAGCAAAAATGCATATCTTGCCTCTGTACTCGTTACTGCCAACAAAAGAACAAATGAGGGTATTCAAGCCTCCTCCAGACGGGTCTAGACTTATTGTTCTAGCAACAAACGTGGCCGAGACTAGTCTGACAATTCCTGGGATTCGATACGTGTTTGATAGTGGAAGGTCAAAAGAACGGAAGTATTGCAGAGATACCGGAGTCCAGAGCTTCGAAATAGGTTGGATAAGTAAGGCCAGCGCTAAGCAGCGTGCAGGTCGTGCAGGTCGTACGGGTCCTGGCCATTGCTATCGCCTTTACTCATCTGCAGTTTACGAACGAGACTTTCAGGAATTTTCCGAGCCTGAGATTCTTCGCATGCCGATTGAAGGGGTAGTACTACAGCTCAAATCTATGAATTTACAGCACGTGGTCAATTTTCCCTTCCCAACCTCACCCGGCCAACAAACACTGGCTGACTCAGAGAAGCTGCTAAGTTACCTTGCTGCGACCTCGGCTTCTGGACAAATAACTCCAATAGGCTCAACGATGTCTATATTTCCTCTTCCTCCTCGACTCACACGCATACTTTTACTCGGACATCAACATAACTGTCTACCTTATATAATTGCTTTGGTTGCTGGTCTGTCGGTGCCAAATATTTTTATTCCTGAGAACCAGATCGTTCCGCCTGTTAAAAATTATGAGGAAGATTTTCGTACCAATTCAATGCAGATTGAAGAAGATCATCGCCTAAATATCAAGACAAATTTTAATAAGGTTCACAAGAATTTTTGTTTCCTCGATGATAAATCCGACGCCATAAAGTTACTTCAAGCAGTTGGAGAATTTGCTCACGAGCCAACCGAGTCATGGTGTCGAAAAAATTATGTAAATTTCAAGTCTCTCAAGGAGGTGACTCAACTACAGAAGCAAATCACAGAACTCCTCCGTATCAATATTAGCACTCTTTCTACATTGAAATATCAGGAGAAACTACAACCTCCCACGGTAAAACAAATCAAAGTGCTGAAGCAAATGGTTGCGGCTGGATACATTGATCACGTCGCCGCTCGTGCAGATTTGGCCCCTAACCCACCGGATTCACAACGTAAACCAAAACGTGCAATAGATGTGCCATATCTGACACTGTTTCCCTCATCGGTCAATAGAAAGGAAACAGAAGAGGCAGTTTATATTCATCCCTCCTCGCCGCTTAGCCACCTCAGTCCTCAAGAGTGTCCGGAATACCTAATTTATTCCTACCTTCAGCGGGCGCCACCTAACCCTAATTTTCCAGAAAAACATTCCAAAACCCGTCTACACGCATTGACCGATATCACGGGAAATCAGCTGGCTGCACTAGCTAAAGGAACAACACTTATCCACTATGGGAAGCCCCTCAAAGCTGTCATGCCTAAAGTGCTAGGTGACGGATCTATTGCTGAGGTAAGAGAGTGCTGGGTGATTCCGTATCTTAGACCCGAGAGCAATGGAGGTATGGGCTGGCCACTACCTGCGAGAAAGGTCAGGCAAAGAAAATTACCTGGACAAGGTTGGGTTGTAGAGTAATTAGTGCATACCAATTTTAATCAATACTTCGAGTCAGAGTCCATCAAACCTCTATCTCCTTCACCCAATTTTCGCGCATCTCATACTTGTGACATGCCTGCATGGATTGCGAAGAGGCAATTAATCTACCTTTGAAAAAATGTTTTGTCTAGTCGGCCATTGCTTGGTTTTACCGCTTGTGTTCAAATTTCCGTTATTTTCTATATTGCTTGCTCTTCCCTTATCTTAGCATTGAGCCGCACTTTCTTTAATCCTTGACTCAAGCTCATTTTATGTCAAATTTGTGTCTATCAAAGAGAATTTCTTGATCCTATGTACTTCACCCTAACTGAAAGAAACGAATGATAGTGGGCCGTAGTCAAAGGTTTCCTGCATTCACAAGGCAGATGATAACAGAAAGAAGTTTCATTGGCTAAGTTCCATATACTTAGTAGGCGCGGAGCAACCGTTGAATACAATTATATGTATCAGGAACTACAATGCTCCTTTTAGAATTTGAAATTAATGTTAATAGAATTTGGATTAAAAATAAACTTTTTAGATGGACGTGGAGTATTCGGATTAGCTCCTGAAGATATTTAATTCGTATCGAAATAAAACTCAAAGTTTTCGGAAATTTTAAACCTAAGTTGTGTGAGATAGAAATGAGAATTGAATCCTTCAGTGGTATGAAAATCTCGAATCATTGGGATTCAGTGAGCACTGAGTCATATCGCCCAAGTACCATCTTTCTTTAAAGATATATTTGATGCGTTTATAACTCGTAGTTTCGTGCCTATAGATTCAACGAATTCATAATGGCTCAATAAAAAATATCTCTTTGCAATAAAAGAGAAGCTTGTTCTGAGTATAATTTCCTTTCAAATTTCATAAATAAACTCGGAGTATCATCTCTGAGTTAAAATCCGATGCCCTAAGAATTTCTTAAGATCTTGACCCTAAATTCTATGTTTGGGATAAATTTGTAAGTGAAATCCTATGCCTTACCGCTTGAGAGCGATTTGCACGACAAAATATTGCATGAACGAGCCAATTAAGGAACCTGAGTGTGACAGTACTGTCCCTTACTATTGTTAATGTGATAAGTATAGTTTTCCATTTTAGCAGCTAGAATTCTAGTTTCTCCCCTGGAATTTTGAGCTAGTACTGATGAAAGCTTGGAACTGGAGTTAGATTATCTTTTATGCTGTGAAAATTCTTTAGTGGTAAAATAAACTTGTTTGATACGTTTCTACGATAATATTAGAGACTTGTATTAACGTCTGGCTCATTTTTTTATGCTTTCGTTACAGTCCGTGGTAACTTTCCAGGCACTGATTCCTCTTCTTCCGACTACTCGTTTAATGGTAGGCCAAAGCCCATCAGAATCAAAATCTAGATCATCAAGATTTAAGTGTCTTTTGTAGTGCCAAACTTCTTGAAAGTAGAGATATTCAGATTCTTGTTTAGCGATATAGTCTTCCAGAAATAAAGCTGATAGTGGAGCGACAAGGTAAACACCTTCTTTTTTCGGAGTGGGATTTGTAGAATTAAGATTCTCACGACATGTTGCTAAGGCTCTCAGATCTCTTAGCATTACATCTCCGTCCATTCCCATTTTTTCATGTGTTTTAAGAACTTCATTTTTTCCATCGAGAAGCCAAATTGGAGGGCTATATGTTTTCCACCAAACAGCATGCGTAGCATCGGGTTGTTTACTAAGGAATACTTGGGTTGGGACGACCCCACCTTGATGGTATACACCCATCAAGACACCAAGTAAAACGTTAAAAATAATCCAAGCACTCGCCCAAAGTTTCAAAATTATTTGATTTTTCGGAAGTTTGACCGAGGAAAGAATAAGAGGTACGGCTGGAAGAAGAAATCTGGCTTCTTGATGCTGGAAGAGAGACAAAACGAAGATGCCCGACATAGCTGAGTAAAGTCTCATGTTGAATTTTGGGCGTAACAGTAGGAATATGATAGGACCCACAAGCAGTGGTAAGTTAAAGGCACCATGTTGATACCAAGGATGTAGACCATGTTGTGCTAGGTTTTTCGGAGAAAGATTGTACTTGAGGTTATTTATGGGAGTAACAAAGGGGTGTGAAAGCAAATGTGACCAAGTAATGTTTTTTTCGCTATAGAAATTTGTATCGACAGTTATAGCTATAAAGGTGAATATAATTGTAGAAATTATAATCGTAAGAAACGCTGAGGGCCTTGAATTATCAGGAAAGCTTTGAGGTTTGGGGTTCAGATGGTACCAACTTATTGATAAAATGAGGCACTAAACGAAGGCTGGGAATCAAGAGAAATGCCGGAAATGTTATTCGATTAAAAATGCCAAATACAGCTACAAAGGCAAGTATAGCAGAGGCGAAACAGGAAGATCGTTTCTATTAAAATTCCTTGTCAGAATAGAGACTGTAATAGAACAGGGTTCAAACCTTATTTTCGACGATTCTTTGGATGAGAACAAGGCTCCAAGCAACGGCTAAAGTCTCAATGGAGTTTGAGAAGGTATGGGTTTGATAAGTCCACGTAACATATGAGGATGCGACTAGCATAACAGCGACTTTACGATGCTTAGGTATCTGTATTAATTCATGTAGAGCCCAGTCTTCCAGAACAAAGCTTAGGACGAACATCAGCACCCGCAATGTCCAAAAGGCTGCTATGGGGGGAACATGGTTATTATTCTTGTTTCCCATCCAGAGCCAGCGCAAGAGAAGCATAGGAAAACCATAGACCGGCCATAGTGGAAAGACGCTTCGTACAGGATTGGTTGAAGTGAATTCCCATGTCAGGCGAATGGGGTAGCTAAATACTTGACCTACAATTATAATTAATTATGACGATTGAGAGATAGAATTAACAAGAGAATGCTAGATCCAACTAATATAATTGTCTTCTGACGATTTAACATACCTGCAATAACCTCTGGTCCCTGGAAGTTTTCATCAGGATGAAGGTAGCTGGGTGATAGAGCGAAGTAAAGGCGGATTAGCACCAGAAGAATATATGTGCGCCGCCACATGATGAATGAACAAGAATTGGGTCTGTAAACTACAAATAAGATTCGCAGGCACGAAGTGTAGTTAAAGGTGTCTGAGCATCAGGGACCTCTTAAAAAGATAATAGACGCAATTTGCAACTTCGTTGCAATGTGATATAGATTTTTAGCCAGAGCAAAACATGATTCTAATCAAGACCAGCCAAAGTCGGGCCATTTGATTACAATTGTCAGGCGTTGTACCTACGTGTTGTACGCGATTGAGAAGGGTCGGACTCTAGGAATACCCCAGTGACAACATCGGAGTGCCTAAAGAAGCCTAGCGAATGCTATTAGTGGGACCATAAACAAACAGAAACCATCATATTTGTCATAAATTAACTACACTGCCTTCTGTGCCTATATCCATTATTCCGCATGCCATGACCTCAGTTTAAAAATATATTTGCTTAGTCAGTTAGGCCTTGGTCTGGACTTGCATGATTTTTCTTAATCCTTCTTGAGTCAAGTAATTTAAAGCATGTTGGGCTCCACTAGCACTCAGTCACTTCTTTTATCGTACCCTTATACTCTTTTGTTATGAAATAAAATCTCGGATCTATTGCCCATGATACATAGCCATTCGGCTCAGTATTTACCCATGGAATCCAGCCGCCTTTCCCACGGAACCTTTCATCCAAAAAATAAATTGGTAGCAATGAAAACTGCCGGCGTAGTAAAAAGTCTCGAAAAGCCTGCAGCCCTAACCAGCCGAGGCCTAGACACTGAGGTCACTTGAATTGTGCATGTTCATCTATATCTCCACTCTTTATAACATTTGAAGCCGACATGATTAAATCTACCATCACCGTATCGGGTGCTGGGTATGCCGAGGAAACTCATCGGATGGCTTCTCCTCCATGATCAAGGTTTGGTGATGAGAAGGGCTTCGACCCTAACGTCTGGTCTGATCGTGGTTAGCTTCACGATAATGCTAACAGGGGGTTGTGATTAATGATCAAGATGATACAGACCGTGAAATCGATTGGAAATCTTCATTGAATTGAGGACGAAGGTAATACTCAATCTCGGCTCTGCAGACTCTACAGAGGGAGCTAGAGGTTCGTAGGGGACACCGCTGACAGCTATTGAGAAAAGTCTCCCCTTGTGAATAGCTAAAAAAATAGCAATAGTTATAAACTCGACTCCAACATCCAGTGATTCAATCAGTTTTGCGAAAAACAATTATTCTAGCCCTATTTTTCTCCATACCATGTAAATTGACAATTTATATGTGTGAAAAGGCTCACTTGCTTTTTGTAAATTAGATTGATGGGAAATTAGTTCTCAACGTACTTTAACGGAAGCTCGACTATGAGTGCGGCTGGGATGAACTGGGTCAGGTCGACTACCTAAAATACACGAACCTCTTACCACTTTGATGACTTGACTACGCCGGCAAAGACGAATTCTTCACCTTCCAGTGGTACCGTTGTAATCGCTCAGTATCCTCTGTATATTTGGAACATTCAAGAAGAATCGCATTCGAATTGAAGTCGAAATCAAACACATACATACCTCCATTTGATGACTTCTTAATCATGCAGCACTTACTACGATCCTCTGAGATCTCAACCTCTTTCTAACCACATATTATCTCGCTTCAACGAACGATAAAGAAGTTGCTCCAATTGCAAACAGGAGCTTACATCATTCATTATCGGCCATCACCCACTACAAATTTACGACGCTACGCATACCCGCAAGGAGGAATTTAAGTCATAATATACAAAGCTTGGGTCATGGTTTATGGGGGACTGATGCTCTGACGGGGCTATACATCTTGAGAAAGGAAAAGCGGCTGAGATGTGGTGCGAGAGGGGGAAGAGGTCTCTGAAGGCTATGCTTGCACCGATATTTTCAACTTTGGAACGCTTGTGGGCGCCAAGACCGAGATTTCGGCTAATTAGTCAGAAGGGCTTCTATGTTTGAGTTAAAGGCACCCTCTAGAGCCCCGGACGGCACGAAAGAAGTTGTGCTAAGCTACCATACAGAAATCACGCTCGAACAAGAATTTTCCGGTATTTTAGCGCAACCTTCGGGAAGGAGTTGGAAGGAGGCTAGAAAGGCAGAGTGCGAATTTCCCGAGGTACCCACAAGTCTGCAGCGCCCAGCTGGCCGGCCTCTTCGAACGCTTCAGAAGGGGCACTATGTCTTCGGATTTAGTCCTAATTTCGGTATTAGGAGGGCCCCGCACCCAGTGGTTTTTGCAATTTTTCCCGGCTGCCATACACCCGCAAATGGCCATCGTTTCGTTGGCTGGAGAGGGGAGATAATGAAGGGCAAAGAGCTCCTCTAAGTGTATGATCAAATGAGGGCTTATGAGGGGTGGTACTGTTTGAGGGGACCTGTATGGGAGGCATAGGAGGGGATATACTACTGGCATAGGTATCCTTGGCCTGCAGGCAGAGAGGTCCTGCATGTCCTGCATAGCCATAGACTTAGACAAGACAATAAAAATGAAATAATAATAATAATTAAGATAGTGACAATGATACTTCAAAAACTGGCCACGATGGAAGGTGTTGTGGTTCTACTCCTGGTTGCCATCTCCCCGAATTAAAGTTTGGGTAGTGTAGACACCTACCTCACTCGAGAAGGGGCGGGACTAGAAGGCCACATCTCGCGCGATGGCTTTGCACGAGACGGTAAAGACATATTGGCGTATTCAAATTTGATCCTGTTTTCACTATGGCGGATATTAACGGTTGAGGGAAGATTGAAATTCCTTAGCCCAAAGGTCTAGAGTGGTATCAGAAAGTGTACATATTGTACGAGTGGTCCAAATGTCAAACTAGGTCATCTTCGTATATAGCTGTTGGAGAAGGACTAGCCTTAACTATGTCAGGCTCTATGAGTGCAAGGCTCATGCCCGTCACGAATAAATATACATTCATCCTAATTACCAACATGTAATCCAGCACTATGTCGCGCAACGAAGTCATATGCCAACGCTCAGATATGTGATTGAGCAGGATCATGCGTTGACGCGTTTGCAGCAACCAAAATTCCATACTCGACTACAAGCGAGGCTTCTGTTGACCAACGTTGGCTACAGGAACCAATCAGCCTACTAGTCGTTGTAAGGGTAAAGATATAGACTGAATTTCGGATGGAAAGGTGAATCCCTACAATGTTTAATCAATGGCAAGCCGCACTAGTGGTGGCAGAAACCAACATACAATACCTAGCAGGCGCACAGAATAAATATAATAGAACCAGGAATTAAGTATTTGCGGGTTCATATTGTTAGCAAACAAATACCCGCAGCTCATCTTTTCTATATATTTCCTCTGATATTGTGTCATAGCTAGATAGCTGCATACGCAATTAAAATCTGATGCAAAAAAAAAAAAAAAAAAAAAATACCCGCAGCACGGGCCAAGGAGGGAATCGGCGGCACGACTGACTACGGTTTCATCTCCGCTACAAAGAAAAGCCAGATAGAGTAAATATAGGGTCTGGGAGGCCACGTAGTTTACCCCAGTAAATTCCCACAGCAATCATTTCGATGTAGATAAGACGGGCGCTAATTCACCATCTGCCTGATTGATTGGAGACGGACGTTGGTGTCAGGGATGTGGATAAAGTGATCGAACACTGTAAAGTCGTTGGAGGTGTTAAGAAAATAAGTGGAGAACACGGAAACATTTAGTTTTTATTTCTACTGGGCACTGGTTACATCTAAGCCCCAGTCCTTGGGGGCATGGTGACTGCAAAGAGAACATGAAAAGGGGCGATGAGAGAAGCCTTCAGCATGGACTTGGGACGTGACAACGTGGCGGATCTCTGTGCCTAATGCCTGCAAGCTTACTCATATTCCATTATAGCCACCTTTCCTCGTGGGTCTGTGCACAGAGGCTGAGTAGGACAAACTGCTGTAACTTATACGGAAATTGTCACGTACAATCCAACTCTAGAAACACAATGTTTTGGGAAGTAAATGCTGTGGAGACCACTACACAATGCACAACTTTAATCCCAAACTTAACATTCTTTACGGAAGAAGGAATCTTCACCATTAGGCCAAGAGAGGTATCTTTTTAGATTGACACCCTTAGCTAGATCACAGCTTTGACCAAGAGCGTAAGTGCATAAATTTAAGCATACTGCGGGAGTAGAATGTTTGATAGACATAGCGCTATTATCCTCCTATCAATCGTAGGGGCCCAGATGGATGGTTAGGAATGGAAGGTTGGTCCTAAGTATTTATTCAGGCTGGTATACCATCGCGCAAAAATCTACGCTAGCAACATTGCGCTGGTTAGTCGCATTTGGCTAAATCGTCGGGCAATATTAGGCGATGCTTGTCGTTTCATTGTTTGTAAATAGACACATGGAGGGGTGATGATTAATTCAAGACCAAAATTTGCCTGATAATTTTGAGGGCTTATGGTCTCTACAAGTTTTGTGATCGTTGCGTTCGAGTACTACTGCGTTTGGTGTTTTAGGCATGTACATTCTCAGCGCGTCGTTGCCTTAATTGCACATGGAAAGTATCGGCCTTCCAACTTGGTGCGGAATCATTCTCGCGCTAAGCCAACATTCGCAGTTGAGTTTGGATAGAGACTGCGTCGCTATCTGCGCTGGAACCCCACACCATCCACCCCAATACTGTCAAATATCTCGAAGTTATCCGTCACGCATCGCAGTACACTAAAATCATATATCCCCAAATTTTATGAAGTAATCGCTGAAAGTAACTCGACGCAATCATGTCAACGGAAAAAATCCCTAGCAAGATTACCCTCATCAGCAATGACGGAGCCGTAATCACCGTCGGTGAGCTCACCTCCCAACAGTCTTTGGCCCTCTATTAACCACGATACAGATAGCCAAGTTGCTATGAAGAGTGTTTTAATCAAAAATATGATTGAAGATCTCGGTGACGCTGTAGCAGAAAGTGACGTGCCTATTCCAAATGTCCGTCTGATCTAAAGTCGAGCCTAAACATCTATTAAACATGTCTACTAGGTCAATGAATCGGTCCTTCGAAAGGTCATAGAGTGGTGTCAACATCACAAACATGACCCTGCACCCGCTGCAGACGACGATAGTGACTCTCGAAAGAGGACCACTGACATCGAAGAATGGGACCAAAAGTTCATGCAGGTCGACCAGGAGATGCTTTTCGAAATAATACTGGTACTTTCATCATTCAATAAATCTGGATAAATAATAACCTTATTCCTAGGCTTCTAACTATCTAGACATCAAACCGCTCCTCGATGTCGGATGTAAAACTGTCGCCAATATGATAAAAGGCAAGTCACCGGAGGAAATTAGGAAGACATTCAACATTACCAATGATTTCACACCAGAGGAGGAAGAGCAGATTCGTAGGGAAAATGAGTGGGCAGAGGATCGTTAAGGTTATGTTACAATGGAGGGGTTAGGAACATTTGCAAAACTCCGAGACACCGTAGTACTGTATTTTCAACTACGGTCTATATTTTTTTTAAATTATCTTGAGCCTGTCGTCACTTCACATCAATTTTAGATGGTCGGTGCTTTACTATGTCACTGTTTGAAACTGAACTTAACGGTAACTTTTAACATTACTTAACGAATTATGGAGTTATGGTGTCGAATCTGAGCGCCTTTCAACCTATAGCTTCTATTTCTAAATTGAATGATCTCCTCATGAAGTTTGATGAGAATTTCTGTCTCGGGCAGGGTCTGTAGAATTCTCTCCATCATTTCACATTACACTTGAACATCAAACTCAAAAGCAATTTGGAATTTTACGCCGAGATATTTAATGATTCAGTAAGTATTTGAATTGAGTCCGTATCATATGCTTCGAAAGTTTACTTCACCCTATGCTGCGTTTATCGCTTAACTTTATATTGTCCGTAACAGAAATCCGGAGCCCTTTTCCAAAGCGAAAGCTGAGTACAAAATTTGTGCTGGAGCGGGATGATTGTAGTGATGTGAAGGGTCGGTCGTCGAGTCGAGATATGTGGAGAGAATCATTCAGATACCAATGCGAGTCTTACGCCAATGTCTCCTTTTCGAATTGTATCTGTGCGTATAATCAGTACTTTGTTCATGGAGTGTTTCAATTTTGTCGGCTGCCAGCAAAAATTTTCGGTCTGTTGTAATAATCTTCAATCTGAGTCATTCTTACGTACCTGATTGTGTTGCCAGTCCTCAGCCGAATCCATTGAGGAATGGGTCTATTTTGCTTTTGAGCTCGTGCGAGCTTTTGCTTTGTACGAAAGGATTTGTGACTCTGTATTGATTTAGGTCAGTTTTTGAATGGGATATTTGAGTGGGTAAATTTCATCAAGAAATATATCTTGTTTGTAGCAGCAAAAATAGGATTCCGCATTTAATCCAAACGCATTTTAAGAACTACGAGATCGTTATTTGACTTACCGGCATATTGTCAAACTGTCGAATTGACGAAACTGTCTTGGTGCTGATAATCAACTGGCAATAAGCTGTAACTTAAATCTGACGATTGTGGGCTTCGCTTGGAGTCACATATCACATGATCTACAGCTATCCCCTATTAGCGATAGTGGAAACATGACAGCCTTGCTTAGATAATGTCAGGTGGATAGGTTCGCGTTTGAGAAGTTTATTGCAACGTGTAGAATAGATTCACAGATCACATGAGTACTGAGAACTCAAGCGCTGTACCTGCTTCTGAACTTAGCCGCAGTGGTTGGAGAGCGCGCCAACTGAAGAGATCCCACGACAATCTGAAGAGGCCAATTGTAACGATACATGCACTTGGTAACTCGTTGAAGAAGAAAAGGCACATACGGCATTATGGGGGGATGGTACTCCAAGCTGTCGGCATTGGTGTGGTCAAAGAAAGAGATTCGAATTCTGATTCTAGGACTGGTATGCTACCGACATGTAGCTATGAGATACAGAGGGCAGACTTGCTAATAACCCATGAATTTCAGGATAACGCGGGCAAGACTACCTTACTATACAGACTAAAGGTTCACTTCCATCGTGGCCAAATCAGCAGGAGCCTCAAATTAATTTGAAAATAGATTGGCGAAGTGGTAACGACGATACCAACTATTGGCTTTAATGTGGAATCAATTGTATTCAAAAATTTAAACTTTAACGTTTGGGCAAGTTCGGCTTCAAAGACGCCTACCTCGCTGCTTACAAATGTTAGGATCTGGGTGGCCAAACTTCGATACGTCCTTACTGGAGATGCTACTACTCAAATACAGCAGCCGTAATCTTTGTTATAGATTCGACTGATATTGATCGACTTGGCACGGCCTCTGATGAGCTAGCAGCAATGTTGAACGAGGATGAGCTTAGGGATGCCGCCTTACTAGTATTCGCAAATAAGCAAGACCAACCTGGGGCAAAGGGAGCTGGTGAGATAAGCGAAGCCCTAAAGCTGGGCGAATTAAGAGATCGGAACTGGAGTATTGTGGCATGCAGTGCTGTAGATGGGAGCGGCGTGGATGAGGGCATGGACTGGCTTGTGGCAAGTAGTCCAAGAGGCTGGCTCACAACAGGCTTACTGACTAAACTTAGGAAACGGTAAAGCAGGATGCTTAGGGGACAATCAGTAATATCATGGCTCGATACTTTTTTTCCGTTTTTTCACGTCAATGGCACGAATTTTAAACCCCGAAAGCGCAAATCAAATACTGCGCTGGCGCCTTCAGCTCGGCGCTTAAACGAGCCTGAATATAGGGAGTGTGAAATGCCCTGGAGTTGGTGGGACTAGTTGATGGATTACTGGTTCCGCAGGAACAGATAAAGATAAACTGACAGACTACCTCGGATTCACTACATAACTCGATATGGCTTACAAAAGAGTCACAAGTAACATCTTGGTTAGCCGTTGTAGAATATAGAAGCATATTTTGACAAGTGATTTGAATAATAATTTACTTTGCACACATGTACATTAAATTAGTCTAACTGCAACATTTCTGATTTTATAAGACATCCTAATTTTCTAGTTGACTGCAACCGATATCTTTTCTGCAGCTACCGAAAATCAGGAGTAGTACCAGATGCAACCAACAATTTTTCACGTGTAACTTTCTGGCTCATCTGGGCTAAGCTCTACTGTCTGTGTCGGGAGGTAGTTTTCTATACGAGGGTGCGCTGATGTTGCCACAATCAACTTCAGAGTGCGGGCGACACAATAAACACCGCCATGGTTGGATGGTGCGGTGGTACATCATCTTGGCTGGTTTCTCAAGCAAGGTCTGGATAGATAGGACATATATCCCACCCGAAACAGGAGACCGCTGGTTCGAATCCGGCAAAACTTAACTACATTTCTCGCGGCGCTGGTATGCATGGATGATGAAGGTATGCTTGGATAATCAAAGGTTTTAAATTTCCCTTTGATGGGTACTTACGGAGGAGGTTCGACTGTTTGTGTAAGCGAACATACCTCATAGTGGTATTTGCAAATGAAATACAGAGTATGAGTGTCTCTAACGTCAAAAGAGTCGCCCTACATGTATAAATCGTACCGGTCATGTGTCATAGCTTTATAGCTGAATACACATTAAATGATTTAAAAAAAATATGTTGCCACAAGCATTCCATTATTTCTCCAGGATTTGTGAGAGATTGCCGAACCCCGACCCCCTTGCTCGTTAATAAATTAGCGTGCTTTGCAATTGCCACTCGCCACACTCCCTTGGAAGCTTGAGCATGATTGGGGTCGAGTCGTATCAGGCTAACTACCATTGAGCGCATGAACTTCGTCCTGCATGCATGACGGCACCATCTTAGACTTGTCCTGTCTGTGGAACATGTCAGGTCAAATCGTCCAGAGGACTCGAATTTAGCCGGCCGAAGCGCAAATTGTCTCTCAACTTCGGCCATCACACATCCGAACCTTTTAAACACTCATCGTCTTGAAATTTATCTGATCCGTTCAGACATAGCCATCAATCAACTCAGCCTCTCCGTGTCTTCTACAGGGGTTATTTTCTTCATTAGAAACCGCATCCAGTCACTCATCGAGCTCTCCTCCCATTTCCCTTTCGTTCCTCTACTGTAGAATTCTTTTATTCTTAAGCAAATTTCAAACTATGGGAATTTAATTGACTATGCTTCTCTCCGACCTTGCACTGACGCCGTCGTATCCATACCCGTGGAGGCCGTAAATACGACAGATACCTTTGGACCGATGCCTCAGCCATTATCGATCGCTCTCGTTAACATGTTATCGAAACACGGTACCTATCTCTTGATTGGTGATTTGTCGTCGGGTCGACTTAATGGTGTCCTTGGCAGGGTTGAGTCCCCGTCTACGGCCGGTGCTTCGATCGTCAATTCAAAGCGGAGTGCGGTTGCGAAGATTTAGAAGTTCACTAATGTCATCAATGGCGATTATGGTCTCTAGAATCACAGAATACCTTTTGTTGGTGGTGATTGGATTCCGGAGAGGCTCGGAAGACGGAATAAACTGAGAATTATCTCTTGGGAAAATTTGAAAGAGTCAAGAATATCAGTTGTTTTAATGTGTACATCGGATAGGTTTCATCCTGTTTGTGTTTTATATTTGGGTTGCAAGTGGTTGAATTCTTTGAGTTTCGCAGTCGTAAAGTCTCTTCAGACCGCGTTTTCGAACAATCCTTGTCAACACCGATCATCCCGACAGTCATCTTGAAGTAAATTCCCACACACATATGTTGTCGTAACTGAAGCTCAGCCCCTGATAATTATCACTCCCGGGTTCGCAGAAGAAAGCACTAATTGCTATTTTGCCTTCATCTTCATCGATATTTTTTGTTTATTGCTTTCATGATTCTATGATTACATAAGTACAAGTAGATTCATACTCCTTTGGGGGCCGGTACTATCCATGCTATGGGAAGTGTACTTCCATCAATGCCTCTTTCTTGACTTCGTTCCGACAATCACCCCCCCTAGGTCTTTAAGTACACACTAGTAGTAGCTACTTTTCCTTCGTTATCTTCCCTCTACAGCCAACAAAATGATGGCCATTTGCGAGTGTACGGCAGCTGGGAAAGATCGCAAAAACCACTGGGTGCGGGGCTCTTCCAATACCGAAATTAGGACTAAATCCGAAGATATAGTGCCCCTTCTGGAGCGTTCGAAGAGGCCGGCCAGCTGGGCGCTGCAGACTTGTGGGCGCCTCGGGAAATTCACCCTCTGCCTCTCTAGCCTCCTTCCAACTCCATCCCAAAGGTCGCGCTGAAATGTCGGATAATATTTGATCAGGCATGGTTTTTGTATGGTAGCTTAGCCAAACTTCTGTTGTACCATCCAGGGCGCTTGGGAGTGCCGTTGGCTCATCGACAAAAGAAGCCCTCCTGGCTAATTAATCGAAGTCTCGGTCTTGGCGCCCATAAACGTTCCACAGTTGAAAACTCCTCGAAAATCTCAGTCACAGCACGGTCTTCAGAGACTTGTTACCCTCTCGCACTACATCTCAGCCGTCTGTTCTTCCTCCAGATGTAGTGCCCCATTAGAGCATCAGTCCCCCACAAACCATGACCCAGCTTTGTATATTATGACTTAATTTCCTCCTTGCGGGTATACGTAGCGTCATAAATCTGTAGTGAGTGATGGCCGGTGATCAATGGGGCAAGCTCCTGTTTGCAATTGGAGTAACTTCTTTATTGGTTGTTGAAGCGAGGTGAGGCGTGGTTGGAAAGAGGTTGAGGACTCAGATGAGAATGTTAAAAAAGACATTGTCGAGAGGTCGTCAAATGGATATATGTTTGAGGTTGCTTTCGACTTCGATTCGGATGCGATTCTTCTTGGCTATCTCAGATATGCAGAGTATACTGAGCGATTACAACGGCACCACCGGAAGGTGAAAATTTCGTCTTTGCCGGCCTGGAGTGTGTATGTTTATTATACTACTTGAATCATAGACCACCTAGCAATTGCCGGCCTGGAAAAAGCTAATTTCTATGTGAAATATGCCCTAGCGGCACCGAGTGATCTAGTAAAATGAGGAATACGCTGCATAGTGCTCACAATATCTTTTGGCAAAATAAAAGTCCGGATTCCTGATTTGGAATTAATAGGGTGAGATAGATTTTCGACAGAAAGGAGCACCGGTGGATGAAAACTAAAGGCCATACTCGAGTGTGAATGGTTGCGAAATCGCCGACAGAGCCACTTCAACGCGAAGTGACCAGAAACGGCTTTGTAGAAAACTCAATGCTGTACACGGCCCAGCTCTGGTCGCCCCGAGCCCAAATCAAGCAGTGCTTTAACTGCTGGCAATGGGGGAATACGTAAGTCTCTTGTAATAAGGCAAGGAGATGTGGTGAGTGTGCGGATACTCACAAGACCAGGGAAAGCCCGAGGAAACCGGCCCATTGTTGCAACTGCGTCATAGACTATAGATCGTAGCAGAAGGGGGTGTGACAAAACTTCGCGTCATACAAAGTCAGCGATCAGCGGGCATGGTATGTGTAGGAATACTCTTGCATACAGTACCTTGATCTGCTTGGAGTAAACTTAACCCTGAGACTGATCAGGAAGGAACTTTGGATTAGTCATGAATTAGTCATAGAAGGAAAGGTGGTCAGAGCTGAGATGGAAAACTATTCTGGTGTGGAGTTCTTTTGGAAGATGAGTCAGTGAATAGAAGTGGTTGCGAGATATATACTTAATATAATATATTTGTTAATTCGCCCCAAAGAAAACCTACAGTAGCCGTCGCTCTAAGATTATCAAACAACGGGTTATGAGCCCGGAACAGCGCAACGCTGCCTAGAATTAATAAATGCGAACGAAAAACGGCTTTGAGTAGGAAATCGTCAGGAAGAAAATTAAAAAAAGCAACATACACCAAAAATTTACTCCAGTAAATGCCAGGATCGCCAAGTGAAGAAACACCAGAGAAGTTTGAGACGTCCAAGAAAACCAAATCCCTTCACTTTGACTCAAAGGCAGGTAGATTCAGATATAAAGGGAGATTTATAACTACCTCTGAAGCCGAACGCCTTGCGAAGGAAGAATTTTGTGAACTAACTCAAAGATCCGAAAAAGTATCAACAACATCTCTGGAAACCAACATGAACGAAAAAATGAATAAAAGGACTTTAGAGCTGGACACGATCTTGGATGGAGCAGAGGCATGGGCAGGATGGACGACTGCACTTTTTAATGCGTTATATGTCCATGATATTCCAGGAACAGACTATACACAATGGGAAATTGTCACTGGAGAATACACCATGCCATACTTGTTGCCAAAAGATGAGAACAAAGCTAGTACTATAGTTGAGAGCACACCCGCACAAGTAAAATTATGGAAACAGGCTAATGCAGTCGCATTATCTACCATTAGGAAAAATTGCTCAGTACTAGTTAAAGCTCGGATAGGTACTTGTGTAACGGCATATGAAGCATTCAAGGAACTAGAAAAGGCATTTCAAAGTCAGACGTCTATAGAATTCTACAGCCTGTTAAATAGCCTGATGATCAATGCTTTTGACGACCGGAAAAACGATGTTGTGTCACATATTGCTCAATACGAGCAGGTATGGAACAATTTTGTCGGGATTATATCCAGGGCAAAACTTGACAATGATGATGGCATGGGGAGAGGACTTTTGGAGTTCAGCAAAAGCGACAAAGCTAAGGCTGAGTTTCTACTTAGATTCTTTGGAACACATCATGCCAATACAATTGACAATATCAGGGCCAAAGAGTACAGCTACCATGATGTCGTACTAAAATTAACACAATTTATTTTGTCAAAGAAACAGAAAAATGATGGCATAAAGGAAGAGCCTGTAGTGCTCAAGACTAAAACTACAAAATATTTGACCAAGGAGTGCAACTATTGCCAGTCTATAGGACGCAAAGGCATAGGGCACATTGATGATGAGTGTTGGACCAAGAAAAAGGTTGAGAAGAAAGCAAGAAAGTTTGAAGTAGAGGAAGAAGAGAGCTTCCATATAGACAACTTCAGAATAGGCAGGACGCAAACCTGCAACAATAACTTTGAATGGGATACAGGGGCAAGCCATCACACTACAAATCGACTCGATCTCTTGTTTAATGTGCAAAACTGTAATCTAACAGTAAGAGGCCATGATGGAAATATATCCCAATGCCGTAAGACTGGAACAGTAAGATTCAATCACAAGGGGAAGAAGATCGAACTGAAGAATGTGCTATACGACCCAACATACAGCAATCTCATCAGCGGGCAAAGAATCCCTGAATATTTGACAAAGGCTTCAAAAAGAAGTATTATTCTAAAGATAGGACCGAAAAAAGTCTGTGAGATGGAAAGAGATGGGAACGGGAATGGGTTTATCAGTATAGATCGAGTTCATACCGCAGATTGCCAAGAGACCTTACATCAAACCAAAGAAGCTCTTAAATTACATCAAAGGTATGGACATATTTCATTTGATACCCTCAAATCTCTCCCTGAATGCCCCAAATTCTCCTCAAATCCTCGGTGTGAAGCATGCGAAAAAGGTAAAACTACAAAGCCAGCAGCTAAAGAACAATCAACCAAAATACGGACATCAAGGACCTTGCAACGAATTCACGTGGATTTAGTAGGACCTATAACGCCACAAGCAGGATCACATAAATATCTGTTAGTAGTAACAGATGACTTTAGCAGATATACAGCATGCACACCTTTATCAAAGAAGTCTGATGCCCCGGAAAAATTATCTCAGATAATTGTAGCCTTGGAAAATGCGACTGAACGAAAAGTTAGTGAAATCCAAGCGGATTGGGGCACAGAGTTTCGGAACAGCAAGCTGGAACATATGTGCAAAAGTAAGGGAATTAGAATGAAAGAGACAGTTCCAGGGCACAGTGAGACAAACGCCATAGCGGAAAGAGCGAACCGGACAATAATGACAATGGCAAGAACCGCGATAAAAGGAACAGATGGGAAAATAGCTGCGAACAAATGGAATCAAGCAGCATCCTGGGCAACATATACGAAGAATCGAGTCCCGCACAGGACACTATCAGGTAGATGTCCAGTTGAGATAATGCTGGGAAAAGACGGAAAGGAAGAAAGAAAATTCCTCAAGTCGTTTGGACAAAAAGTAGTATGCTACGAGTACAACCAAACTCATGGACAAAAAATAAACGACCGATCTTTCGAGGCTATGATTATAGGATATTCTGGAACGCACGGAATTTATCAAGTCCTCAAAAAGGATGGATCAACCAAGTTGGTGAAAAATCCGAAAGAAGTTCACCATGTGCAAGAAGAACAAGAATGAAGAAAATCCCCCAATATTTTCACAGAAAGATCAGACCCTGGAACCACCATCACAAGCCATAGAACAGGAACCAAATAGGTCACAAAAATCTCGAAAAACCCCTGAACAATTTGAACAGTTATACGGGAAACGAAAGTCGCAGAGAACTCCCGCGCCCAGCTTGAAGAAACGAGAAGGGAACATATATGAAAACCCCAATGATTCAGGCCTCAAAAAGGCAATCTCGAAATTATCAGATCTATGTGGAAACTTTGAAACCTGTGAAAAGGTCCCAGATGAGGCCAATAGGGCTATAGAATATTACGCTCACAAGGCCCAGATAGGAGCAATAGGAGTAGATGAAGATCATCCCACTGAGCAACAAGTCAAAGAAGGTCCACATGCTAAACAATGGGCAGAGGCTCGAGAGAAAGAGCGAGCACAACTTAGACGTTACGGTGTCTACCGTATCATCGAAAAGGCAGATATACCTGAAGGAACACGAATAGTGGATACCAAATGGGTGTACGTCATTAAAAGAAGCATAGATGGACAAATAGAAAAGTTCAAGGCAAGAATGGTAGGAAGGGGTTTCTCTCAAATCATGGGCGTCAATTATGATGAGACATATGCACAGATGATGCGGCCAGAAACATGGAGACTTTTAATTGTAATAGCTCTATACAAAGGATGGGATATCCGACAATGGGATGTTGTGGCAGCATATCTTCGAGCAAACTTAACCATGATGTTATGTCAAAGATATCAACGAAGAAGGCAAAACAGAGTACTGGAAACTAGAAATGGCCTTATATGGTCTGAAACAAGCCGGTCATGAATGGTTTAACAAGCTGAAGGGAATACTACAAAGTTCCGATTGCCAAATGAAACAATGTGTGAAGGACGAAGGTTGTTACCACAGAACAACCCAAGACGCACTATTAGGCACGCATGTTGATGATATAATTGGAGTCGGCACTCAAGACGCTCTAGAAAATATCGAAAAGGGAATCGAAAAACATGTTGAATTGGATAAGCGTGGTAAACCAAAAAAGATGCTTGGAATAGAAATGAAATGGGAAGATGGCGGTAACACAGTTGTGATGACCCAAACAATGCTCATAGAATCACTCTCCAAACAACACAATGTGATTGCCAAGGCGAGTCTACCACAGGACAGAACATATTTCGAGGAAAATTCACAAATAGAGCCTGCAGATTCTAGAAACTACCAACAAATTGTTGGAGGATTGTTGTTCATATCACGGATGACCAGACCTGACATAGCTATACACGTGAACCTATTAGGGAGACGTGCGCAAAGTCCAAATACTTTAAATCTGACAGCAGCGAAGATGTTACTATCCTATTTGTTAAGTACCAAAAAGGTAGGTTTAAGACTTTGCAAGCCCGAAAACCTCGACGTAGAAGTCGTCACAGACGCTTCGTACGTAGGAGAAGAGGGAAAATCACAAAGTGGATGTATGACCTTTGTAGGAAAACAGCCGATAGGATGGTGGACTCGCAAGCAAGATATAGTAGCACAATCTATTACTGAAGCGGAATATATGGCAGCAGGAGAAGGAGCAAAAGATGCAGCATGGACCAGTCAGATTCTTGAAGAATTACACATAAATCAAATCCGAGTTATACCAATGCTGATAACTGATTCTGAAGGAGGCTATAAGCTCTCAAAGACGAACAAATTTGCACGAAGAACAAGGCACATTGAAGTTCGACATCATTACCTTCGACAACAAATTCAAAATGGGAACCTGATTATCAAAACAATACCCGGAAAGGAGAATCTAGCAGACCCGTTGACAAAATTGCTACCAAAAGCCAGGATTGGGGATTGGAGGATAGAAATTTCAATGAATGGATTATCAGCTAACATATTACAGTACAGTAATGCTCGAGTAGGGGAGTGTGTAGGAATACTCTTGCATACAGTACCTTGATCTGCTTGGAGTAAACTTAACCCTGAGACTGATCAGGAAGGAACTTTGGATTAGTCATGAATTAGTCATAGAAGGAAAGGTGGTCAGAGCTGAGATGGAAAACTATTCTGGTGTGGAGTTCTTTTGGAAGATGAGTCAGTGAATAGAAGTGGTTGCGAGATATATACTTAATATAATATATTTGTTAATTCGCCCCAAAGAAAACCTACAGTAGCCGTCGCTCTAAGATTATCAAACAACGGTATGGACAAATGGAGAGAACGCCGGAGTCTATCTTAGAAGAATCCACAGCAGCGGCATCTATGCCAACCACGGCAAGCCAATATATAACTAATGGTTCACACTGTTATCCCATCAAAAGCCAGAGGTACTCAAGAGAGGACCACTATGCTCGCGCAAACAGCTCCCGGTCAATCCCCCACCACAAGTATTTGCACCATCGGGGTCAGGTTCAAGGCCACACTCGTCTCTGTTCAGCACCCGAGGATAGGGAAAAGATGGCGAGATACAATACAATTTTAGCTAGTCCTATCTCTGACTCAAGGCCAATTGCACTTCCTATAGGAAATGAAGGACTATATATGTATAAAAATTTGATAGGGTGAGGGGTTTTTTATCTTAATGCTTTCCCCCTCATATCAACACATACATCGGTTCATAGCTCTCTGCATGGGCCCATAGGGCGCCAAATCGGGCAAAATGAAATCATATCCAAATCTATTTTCTTTTAGAGGAGTTACCATATCTGCCCTGGGATGGGGCAATAGCCTTCGCTTCCGCCCGGTAGACAAAATTAATTCGGGCCGAGGCCGGGCCAGCTGGTAGAACACCTGAACTAATAGTGAAACCCCATTTTGAGCATCCAGAGAAACTGCTTAAAATTAGTCAAGGGAGCTTACAATTCGACTAGCACGAGAGTACTATAACACGAAACTGCCGCCCTACCAAATTAAATCTACCTGAAGCAGCAAAAGCTTCAAAGCGCTGGTCGCGCATAATGCCCACCAGTTCAAAAGCTCATTTAGTCTGCCTGTAGTAATATCAAGCTGTCAAAACGAGGAAGAGTGGATATTCGCTCCAATAACGGGAGACTAGATCTGGCAAAATGGGTGGAGGACCACTCTTAAAAACGGCAGAAATATGCAGGAAAAGCCGCAGCATACCAAGAATGGGATAAATACTGGCAAAATCAAAGGCGGCTCCAATTAGCTATCGCCGACCACAAACCCTGGAGAGCAGTCAAATTCTAATAGAATCAAAAGTCGGATCGATGGAATATAAGTCTCTAGGAATTGCCATTTCTACTCCACCGAACCCTGACAAGGGCCCAAAGCAGTCTGGCCATGCAAACACAAAGTGAGCACATGGGTCCCAATTCGTGTCTATCTAGAAGAAAAGTACGCGGAGTCTACAGCCCGAGCTGTCCATGTAGCTACCCATCGCAAAACCCAAGCACATGATATTATCCTGCCCCCGATAGCCAAATGGAAGAGGAGAGATTTGGAGACAAGCCAATGATCGATCCTACAAAGCTATGCTAGACAATCTCGGAGACATCAAAAGGATAACACAGTGGATCCTAAATCATGGTTGGATAGAATAATTCCAGATGATAAAGGCAGTCGAAATGCTGCTGAGGGATAGGAACAGGTCGGGCCATTCTTGAGGTCGGTAAAGAAGATGTGATTGGTTAACATAGACGGCACTATATTATAACTGCGCTTCCTGAAGGATACATTGGAAAAATGTAGACACTAATCAAGGAGGTTTGGGGTTTTCTACCAAAAGGTTTCCTTCCATTTAAATTAGAAAGTATGATAGACACCTGCATGGGCCCAGAAGCCGCCAAATCAGGAAAAAGAAACTACATCAAATCAATTAAAAATGATTAAAGATTCAAATCTGTAACTAGTAAAGCTTCCTCCTACGCGCGATCCACCACTGTGCTCTTTGGCCAGTTGGCGATGTGGTAAAGCTGTTCACACTGCCGGTGTCACAATTCAACCCAAATTCCGCAGACTCTTTAGGAAGTCAGGGACGGGCGTCGAGAAGTCTCCGACAGATCGACGAGGATGGTTGCTTAACGATGGAGGGTGCCGTGGTCCGCCTACTGGTGGTGTTCTCTGGTATAGTTTGAGTAGCCTGGGCACAGACTCCACTGGGGAAGGAAATACCGAAGACTAGATTTCGCGCGGAGAAAATTCGGTGGGTGATGATGGCATGCCTGGACAACCCAGGGTTTTGAAACGTTTCCCTGAGTGCGTATTCATGGATGAGGTTTGACTTGGAGTGAGGAAAAAGCCGCCATAACTCCGCAGTGGTGCTTGCAAATGAAATCCGAGGCATGAGTGCTCTACTTGTATGTTGTGTCATAGCTAGATAGCTGCATACGTAATTAAAATCTGAAACAAAAAAATAAACAAGAGGATGGCTGCTCCTGACTCAAGTGATAGTGTAAGCACACCTGTATCACAAACTCTCCAAATAGACTGCGTATGCCCGGCGGCGCCAGTGTATGTTCATTAAATAATTATTTTTAATGCATCTTCATGTATCTATACCATTGTATGCCTCGAACATAATAAATAACGCGCATGATTGCTCATCAATTGTGATTGATGATTATTTCATTTAGCCCTTTCAGGCCCATCTAGCCATAATACTTACAGGGGAGAAAACCAATGCGGTAAAAAGCCCCCACAACTGTCCGTCTCGTGTCTACGGGTTCCCTGAGCTTTCCTACCAGAAGTGCGTTTGCACGGTTCATACAGTGTGAATTCCGCCCTATCCCTGTCCGTATCGTCTCATCTTTTCGTCCAATGCAGTTTCTACTGCTACCGAAAGCCGGAATTGTTCAAACCAGTCTATTGCAAGGTTACATTTTGTGATTTCTCCATACCATCTGGGCTGTTCATCATTACCGTATAGGACTTATCTTTTACCTTCAAAGCACCTCTCCTCTTCCCATTGCCTACTGAGTACACGTCAAGACCACATGTCTGATATTTTGAGACGGATATCCACGCTGAAATTTTGGATTAATCACTCCGGGCACTTTTCTTCGATAAAGATAAGAATTGAGACCAACGTTCTCACTTCTTATCTGAACTGCAATACTACTTTTAGTCCTGCTATGGTTCCGGTGTATATTTTGGGGTGTGTTACCACAAGTAATCCTTTTTCTGCCTGTTATTTAATCCGTAACGATATTTGTCACATAATGTAATTCATATCCATTTGAGATGATCGTGTTGGATGCGGTTACTAGGGACTTTACCAATACCCTTGCAAATCTCATTTGTTCTTAAACTGAAAAGACTTTTACCCTTCGATATCTCCAATTTCTGGCCAGCGAAATGATGATCTTGTGCGGGTGTGTGACAGCCGGAGAAGATCACATAAAGTGCTAGATGCGCGGCTCTTCTAACACCTACTTTGGACTAGATTCGAATAAAAAGCCGATTATCTAAACCTTTCAAGGATGCCGGCCGGCTGAGCACTAAAAATTTACGTGTGACAAAGGAAAGAATGACTCAGCTATTGTAGCCCTCTCTCCGAACTTAATGTTGAAATATCAGAAAAGCCTGGACAGAATGCGCTTGTAGTAGAGTAGGCGAGTACTACTTCCTGGGCCCTTCAAGGAAATTGGGGAGTACCATAGACCCATCAATAATTGAAGTTCTAGCTAATTAGCTGAAACTGTAGTCTTGGCATATACTCACCTCATTATCTAAAACTCTTGAAACTTCAGTCCCAGCTTGACAGCGATTGATTTCTTCCACCATTCATCACATGTCGCAGCTGTCTATACTCTCTCAATGTGTAGAGCTCTATTGCAGCAACTTCCCCCAAAGTCCAAAAACTCAAGCGTTTTATTTCACAACTTTTTTCCTCTCAAAAGATAAACATAGGATCGCAATCCAATGGTGGAGATAGATGATGATTGATGAGGGGAACTACTATTTATGATCGCAGTAACTGATTGATAGGTTGATATCGCAAGATCACTTGTGGTAAGATTGGGTTGCAGGACCCGTGTTAGTTTGGTTGGACAATCAACGATGAGAAGTTGTCCATTTTAGATATACTAATGCTTGCTATTGACTTTGATTTAGATACGTTATTTTTGGTTATCCTGTAAATGCAAAGGGTGCTGAGCAACTACACTAGCACGGATTGATAGATGGATATAACGGCTATGCAGGCTAACAATGCGGTTAATTGGGTTTGCAGGAACAAATCATCTCGTACTTGTGGTTACTTCTTGTCGCTGTGGGCTATGTCACAAGATACCCTTCATCGGAAGGCTGTAACCAATGCATGTCAAATCTTGGTCTCTCTCCGTTTCCACTATATTGATATCTTATTGGTTGCATCAACTTCATTCTCATGCTAGATTACTGTATCGGCACTTATCCTGACACTAATAATGGAGAGGCTAGTGCCAGAATCCATAGAAACTGCAAATTTTGGGGACAGTCAAGGTGTAGCCAAGGTTCTAGATTGCTCCAGTGTGGTGGTTTATTATAAAATTTTTAACCATTGTTAGGCAGTTATTATTTACTCCGTATTACTCGTCTTTTACGATGCTTGCTTTCAAAGCCTTTGCGCCACGTAGCTTTGCCTCTGGAGCATTTTTCTTTGGTTTCTGAGCTTGGCGTAGAGCCGATGCGCGAGCAATAGCCTCAACTCTGAGGTCAGATCTGTAGCCGAATTTGACGGTGGTATTTACAACTCCTTTGTATGTCCTGTAGGCAAGATTAACTCAGTTCATTAGACTGAGAGAAATTAAAAATCTTACTTTCTTGTAGATTTATGGCCCCCAAAAGTTGTTTTTGCTAAGGCGCTCGCTGGTTTCTGCGAGTGTTTGGGCTTTTTGGTGACTAGAGTTACGCCCCCTTTATCTCCCTCAGATGGTAAAATTCCGACAGCCTATTTACTGTAAGCTCCTGCTACTACAATTTGATTCAGTCCTCGTCCTGGTTTCACATACCTTGTCATTGACAAATCCAGCGTACTGTCTGAATGTCAGCCCCTGTCTCACTTGTTTGGCACATAGATAACATTACTTTCCGGGAGTGAACGTTCTTTAAATTGAGAGGATCACGAGAAAACTGAATACCTCCACTGGAAGCGCGCTTAACTAGGAACGAGTTTTGGGGACCTATATCTCAGGGGTCAGCGCCTCCGTATTGTAGACCCGCGAGTTCTCCATGGTGTTTAATTCTTATAGAATCGGTGCAAGCGTACGAACGATCTCCCAGATTAAATCAGCAGAAACTTGACTTGAGTGGTGTGCCATTGTAAATGATTATTGCGCAGTTGAGGTGTCTACCACGGTATCCCAACTGGGAAATTTCAAATATTCAGTTAGAGTGCGTCACGTGAAACTCTCTAACTGCTAAGGCATAAAGCGCGGCGTAGCGAACTGGATGCCTGACTCGAGGACTCTTAGCTGGCTGATCGCAGCCTCACCAAACAAGTCCTGTTTCTTAATTTAGAATTCATGCGCGTGCCTGCCCTGAACAATGACTTCATGCGGATTTACCATTGATTGAAGAGCTGTCTGGACTCTTTCAAAAAGTCCTCAATCGCCAACTCAGACATGGCATTCCTTCTCTTTTACTCAGCGTTTCTGTTGCTCATAATCTCCACCTGCAAGTTGCCCCTCATGTTCAGCTTCAAATTACTCTAATTGCCCGTATAGTTCTATATCTTACTCGTTCAATGTGGATTCGACATCTGCCTGCCATACCAGGCTCATCATTTATCTATTCTCGACTGCCGTCCAACTTTATCTCAGATATGGAGAATGGTCTATCGTCCCCCGAATTTGATCTATCCTCGAATATTGCAGCTGGTGATACCAGAAGAGGCCTTGATGACAACAGTAAGAGAGAGATACAGGGTATCATGAAGAGTCGACGTGTAAACTTTGATGAAGCTAGGAGGATATTTACTGAAGGATGTTTTGCAAAAAATGACATTAGCTCTGATGGTCTACCGCGAGATCCTAAATTCGTCTGCTTCTCCTGACACAATATTGATTCCCAACAATATTTAACAGGCTCTATATAACAGACGCTTAACACAAAGCGCCAATACCATACTCGGCTACCATTTCCGAAAGGCTATTGAGATACAAGCGTAGTTCGATCTTTCTACCGGGTTCTAGAGAGATAAATCAAGTAGTCCACGAACTACAAATTCAGCAATTACACTTAGACAGGATGAGTAAACAACTAACTTACAACCTGCATGCGTCGGTGAAAGCCTATCACAAGAGTTCTAAGAGTACTTTTTTTTGTGCGAGACAAAGGCCGCTCTAGAAATTTCTAGCTATTTACAAATTTCTTATATACGATTTCGATATTTTTGGATTTATGGGCGCTTGAAATTTCAGAGCTAGTTACATGAAAGACCAGTGTAGGCTAGTTTACACGTGAAAGTTCAAGCTGGGGCCTGAAATTCACGAATGCATACACTTAACACAGATTAACATGCTTCCCATTAGAGGAACTAAAAAATTGAGCACCAAACATGTGACATTGATTCTGTAGCCCTGATTTTGATTCGAATTCGCTTGAATTCTGTTACCGTGTCGCGGTTTCAATCGAGAGTGAGTGAGAGATGTTTTTATTGTACTGATATAATAATAAACTAACTATCACACTGGGCTCCTCTTTAGCATAAGCCTGCGTTACGGGTTAGGCCCGAGTTGATTTTTTTATTTTTATTTTTTAAATATATCAATAGGTCCTAAGCTATAGCTCTATGTCCAATGTGGGTGGAAGACCGGTGGAGATGGCAGGGTTTTCTGTACTTTTTCCTACAGCCTATCTTGTTCCTACCTCGTGAATCGTAACTAAAGATGCAGCTGATTGGACTGAAATGAAAAATTCCTAAAAACCCGGAAAGACAGAAGGTTTCTCCACATTGGATCCAAGCAATGCACTCCTCACACATTCCTTCGCCCGTCACGCCTTCCAAATGTCATCTTTACTCCGTCTCTGCTGAGATCAAGAGATAGGTTAGCAAGCACCTCTGATCCAGCCGGTATCCTGCTATGGGTTAGTGGATGCCCGTGGGAGGCATCGTCGAGGTCGCTGTGCCATGAAGCTTCTACAGATTCCAGCACTCCAAAACCTGATACCTCGGCCATCGAGACATCCTTCGCTGAGGCATTGCCTCATCAGCCTTTTTGGCTGCAGCCCGAGCTCGTGCCACCTCCGCGAACCTCCCCTGCTCAATGTGGCGAATCCACGCGAGCTACTCTTTTGTCACTGATACGAATTTCTTGGTCTGGCTTGGCAGTCCCAGTAATCCGACTGGTATTCCTCCACAGTTGCGACAGCATGTGAGGGCCTTACACTCTGTTTCCAAGTGTATATTAGATTCGCAGTTCCAGCAGACTGGAACGCGGGAGCAACCATGAGTGGTGTGGAAGCCCAAACGGCATTTGCACTGTTCAATTGGTCGACGAGGCTTGTGGACGGTAGCAATACCAAACTCGAAGAAAAGGCGGAAGCCCGCACGGGGAGCAGAGTCCCGGTGGCAAAGAGTATGCCAGTTGCGGTATGACTCTGAGTCGGCATGTCGCATAGGGCCGCACTTGCACTAGTCACTTGCCAGTCACTCGTTAAATTTCATCCTCAACCCAAATCTCGTTAAGCGCCTCATCTCCCCACTCCATTTTGGCTTACACGGGCATAATTGGAGATCCTCAGGGCGACAAGGTCCGAAGGCGATTCGATTTTGGCGTTTTGTTTCGCCAATTTCGACGAGGTATCTAGAAGAACCTGTCTATTTTCTTCGAAATCTGGTAGAAAGACAAATCCCAACTTGACTCATTCTACTGAGTCTATAAGATCGCCATCGCGGATGAGCCCCTCGACAGCAGCGTTGGCACCCAAGGGAAAAAGTTTCCGCCATGGATGATCGCTTCCAAGGCGAAGGAACTGTCGTTTGTGAACTTTCGCCTTCGAGGCGTCTTTCTTTGAGGCCTTTACCACACGTCGCGGCACAGCCTTGCTATAGGGTCTGCTTTTTGTGGCAGTCAGTCCTTAGCTACTGTAGCCCAATTGCTTTTGACAGGCAGCGCTGGAACGGCGGATATGATTGGGCTCCGGGCGTCAGGAGCTTTCGGAGGAGGGTTCGCCGGGCGAGGAGGGAGGACGGGTGGCGAAGTGGCCGGGGCCGTGGTCATGTATTGCGCAATGTCGGCGCTTAGGTAGACTCTCATGGAGTCTATGAATTTTCTGTTTGACTTGTTAGTCAAGGTCAGAAGGATTGCTTCGACGCCAGAGATAGCGGCGAAGCAGGGGGCTAGATATGCCGCTGTTTTGGTGGTGTGTCGTTGTTCGGCTTCGAAGATGGGTCAAAGTTGGAGGTGACAGTCTGCTTTCGTGGCAGCTTTTGGCTGCGACGTTGGTTTTGACGCTGCTTTGGGTGCAGCGTTTTCCGACAGTTTTGCTGCGGTCGGAGGAGATTTGGACGATTCTCCAATCCCGTGGGGGACGGAGGCTCGTTGAGGAATTTCCTCAACAATTTCGACTGACCCGATCATGTCAGTATCGGGCTCAGTGACGGCGGGAAGGGCTTTTTCCTTCCCTTTGACTAAGACCTTGCCCATCTCCGTACATTTCTGAGACAGGGTAAGGCCAGCTAATTTCTCGATAGCCTTCGGGCGGACTTTCGCGTTGTCCAACGAGACATTTGGACGCTTTTTTCGAACTGGAGGCATGGTGAAAATTCCTAAGGTCGATCAAAATTCAAAAATAGATGCGACAAGTTCGAGAGGGGAGGAAAGAGGGAAAAATTCAATTTTCGAATTTCTCATATTGTGCGCTTTGTCTTTTATGTTTGTATGATTTTAGGTCTTGAACTATGCTTTATGTCTCCTAGGAGTTAAGGACCGGTAGAGCCTGTAGGGTTACCTGTAATTTTTCCTACAGCTTAACTCGTTCTAATCTCGTGAATCGCTGCCAAAATTGTGGCTGATTAAACAGAAACGAAAACACCGAAAGACCGAAGACTTCTCCATGTTGGGCACAGGCAATGCACTCCTCACACATTTTATCGTCCGTCACACCTTCCAAATGAAAAATTTACACAATCTCCGCTAAAAGCGAAAGATGGGTTAGCAGGCTCCTTTGATCCGGCCGGTATCCTGCTAATGGTTAGTAGATGCCTTAGAGAGACATCCAGAGGTCTCTGTGCCTTCAGACTTCTCCTTCGAACTCCAGAACTCCGAAGCCCGATACCTCCACCATGGAGACGACCTTGTTTTAGGCGATAATCGCCTCCTCTGCCCTTTTGTCTACAGCTCTTGCTCGGGCTGCTTCTACGAAACTCCCTTGCTCGACTTGTCGAATAACCGCGAGCTGATCTTTCGCCGCCGGGCCGAATTTGTTAGGTCTAGCTTGGCAGTCCCGGTAATCCGATCGGTGTAGTCCCCTATAGTTGCGGCAACGTGTAAGAGCCTTGCACTCTTCTTCAGAGTGCATTATTGAACCAATACCCCAACAGGCCGGAGCGCGAGAGCAACCACGAGTGGCGGAAAAGCCGAGGCAGCGATAGCACTGCTTGGTTCTTTGGCGAGGCTGTAGCTTGGTCGCCAAAACAGACTCTTCAAAGAGGCGGAAATCCACGCGAGGGGCGGATTTCCGACGGAAATGAGCAATCCAGGTGCGGTATGGTACACCAGGACAGTACGTTCCGTGTGGTCGCACCTTGGCTGGCGGAAGCCTCGTTTTCCGGAGGAACACGCATGTGATCTCCCAGTCTGGGACCGTTAACAAGCCGCGTTTTAGTATTAAATTTATGGGCACATTTGGTAATCGAAAGTAGACTAGATCCGAAACCTCTTCGACTTTGGCGTTTATACTCTCCAAGGTCGGAGAATTATCCAGGATCTTCTGTCTCGATTCTTCGTCGGTTGTCGCAATTGCGAAACCATTTCTGACTCGGTGTATAGAGCCATCCACAAATAGACTACAGCCGGTTGGCACCTAGATTGCAGGTCGTGCAATCTGGGCAGACAATTTCCCTCAAGGGTAGTCACTTCCGAGGTGAATGAAAAGTCGCTTGTGAACTTTCGACTTCGGGGCGTCTTTCTTTAAGGCCATTACTACACGTCGCGGTACATCCTTTGCTACAGGGTCTAATTTTTATGGCAGTCATTCATTAGCTAGCGTAACTGAGGTGCTTTTGATAGGCAGCGCTGGGACGATTGGGCTCCTGGCGTGAGGAGCTCTCGGAGGAGGATTCGCCAGGCGAGGAGGGAGGACAGGTGGCGAAGTGGCCGGGGCCGTGGTCATGTATTGCGCAATGTCGGCGCTTAGGTAGACTCTCATGGAGTCTATGAATTTTCTGTTTGACTTGTTAGTCAAAGTCAGAAGGATTGCTTCGACGCCAGAGATAGCGGCGAAGCAGAGGGCTAGATATGCCGCTGTTTTGGCGCTGCTTTGGGTGCAGACTTCTCCGACGGCTTTGATGTGGTCTGAGGAAGTTTGGACGATACTCAATCCCGTGGGGGATGGAGGCTCGTTGAGGAATTTCCCCAACAGTTTCAACTTACCCGATCATGTCGGTATCGGGCTCAGTGACAGCGGGGAAGGATTTTTCCTCCCCTTTAGTTGAGGCATTGCTCATCTCCAAGCATTTTGGAGACTGGGCAAGGCCCGGCGTTTGTGCGAAATCCCTCGGGCGGACTCTCGTGTTGTCCAACGTGGAGATGGGACGCATTTTACGAACTGGAAGCATGGTGAAAATGCCTGAGCTCGGTCACGATTCAAAAATAGATGCGACGAGTTCGTGAGGAGTGGAAAAAGGGAAAGAACAAATTTCGAATAACTCTTTTTTTTATCCATGGTTGTGCTAGCTCACAAAACGTCCAGAGAGACTCGTATTGGCCAACTCAGTCTACATAACTACTCGAAGTAAGAAGGCGAGTTTGTAAATCTAGTGCAACTGACACTATAAAAACACGCAAACGATGGAAGGTGCCGTGGTCCGCCTCATGGTGGTGTTCTCTGGTATAGTTTGAGTAGCCTGGGCACCTACTCCACTTTGGAAGGAGACACCGAAGACCACATTTCGCGCAGAGAAAATTCAGTAGATGCTGATGGCATATCTGGATAACTCAAGGTTTTTGAGACGTTTCCCTGAGTGGGTATTCATGGCTGAGGGTTGACTTGTGGTGAAGCAAAAGCCACCATAACTTCGCAGCAATACTTGCAAATGAAATCCGAGGGATGAATGCTCTTCATTTATATTAAGTCATCTTTTCTGCATACTTTCTCTGATATTGTGTCATACCTTGATAACTGCATACGCTATTAAAATCTCATGCAAATAACAGAGATTTTAAATCTACATTTTTTATGGAAGTCTTGTCAGATCAAGTGTAGAGGCCCAGGGGATCTAGAAAAAGCATTGTGTTTGAGTCAATTATACTCCATGAGTCATCGACAATCTAGCACATTGGGCTCCTCTCTGACCCAGGCCACAACTTGTACAGTGCTCCTTGTCTCTTATGTTTCTTGAAATATCATTGATATATTGCCCTTGATTAAATTTCATTCAGCTCAGTATCTACCCGTAGAATTCAGCCACCTTTTCCACGGAATCTTCTACCCAAAAAAAGCGGTAGCAATGGAAACTGCGTGCGTGGGAAAAAGTCTCGAAAATACTGTAGCCCCAGCCAGGCGAGGCCTAGACACCGGGACTACACGAGGTGCGCATATTCATCTATATCTCCCTTCTTTGTAACAGTCGAGGCTGACTTGATCCAATCCACCATCGCTATCTCCGTATCGGATGCCGGGTACGCTCCTGAAACTCATCGGATGGCTTTTCCTCCATGACCAAGGATTGATGATGAGAAGGGCTTCGAACCTACCATCTGATCTGATCGTAGCTGGTTTCAAGATAATGGTGATAGGAGGATGTGCTTAGGGATGAAGACGATACAGACGGCAAAGGCGATTGGGAATCCTTATCGAAGTGAGGACTTTGTTACCCAATCTCGGCCTTGCAGACTGTACAGTGAGAGCTGGAGGTTCGTAGAGGACACCACTGACAGGTGTTGACAATAGTTCCCCGGGCGGTGGTGAATATTCTGGCCCATTGAGGACAATTTAGACGTCTAGACGCGTGGAGTATTGGGTGGGAAGGGGGGCCTGTGAGGGCATGGCTTATCATAGATATGGAGGTGTTTTGATGACAATTTGGGGTGTAAGATGATATAAAAAAGAGTCAGTCTTGTAAAGTGGTTTGTTTTTAGGTCTTGGTTGTGTGTTCAGTGCTTTTTCTCGTTTATGTCACAACTAGCTAGCTACCTACGCGTCGACTGAGGTAGGTGTCCAGGCTACCTAGACTTGAATTCGAGGAGATGACGACGAGGAGGCGGACCAAAACACCTTCCATCGTTGCCTGTTTTTAGAGTGTCGGTTGCACTGTTCGAAATCATTGCCTCTGCGCCCACAGATAACCTTGAGTCGAAAACACTCGAATAATTTGCGTCGCAGCTTGCCCATTTGTGACCTTTTCACTCATTCGTCCCACGTCCAAGCTGCCTGTCCTCCCTCAAGGTGTGAAGCCCCATTAGAGCAACGGTCCTCCATGGACCGAAACCCGAGCTTTTTAGATTATGACCTTGTTTCCTCGTCGCAGGTATACATGGCATCGTTATTTTGTAGTAAGGAATGGCCGATTTTTGATGAGGCAAATGCGCGATTGCAATTGCAGTAATGCCATTTTCAGTATATGAGGCGAGGTGATGTAGTAAGATCGAGGTAGAGGACTCGCGTGAGAATGATAGGTCAAACACTTGTCCAGAAGTCGTCGATTTTAGTCATGCTAGAGGTTGCTTTCGACTTCGATGCGGATGCGGATGCGGATGCGATATGGCTATCCCAGATATGCAGAGCATACTGAGCGATTACACCGGCACCACTAGAAGGTGAAGAATTCGTCTTTGCTGGCTCAATAATTATTACGACTTATACTGCATTTTTTTAAGTATGATCTTTTCTTAGTACGTGGATTTTTAGGAACTTTGGTTTCTTTCCGCACACAAACCCAGGAAGATTATGCTTACTGTATACCTCCTTTCCTGCATTAGCGCCACAGATACTATTTCGATCATAAAATTTGAAGGGTGTCAATCCCCATTATGACGTTTATGGAATAGACGAAATCGAAGCTTTTTTCGGGTGTATCAAAGCTAGGAAAATTCGAAAGAACAATTGTGCGCGAGGCTTCTTCAGCGCCGGGATCAGGACTAAACCTGAAGAAGTAGTTATATCTTTGGAGGGTTTAAAGGGTCGGCCAGCAATGCGCCGCGGACCCTTCGTACCCAAGGGAGTCGTGTCTATCACCCTACCCTTCTTCTCACTTTTTTGTTCGCTCGCACCTCGTGACTACTTCAAGACATATTGAGATGCCAGAAAACTCTAGACTGACACTTTTTACTTTAAATTATTCTACCGAGCTTTTATCGTCTGTGTTTGTGGACAGTGCTATGTACTTATTGAAAGCAGAAACCATTATGGTCAGTGTCAGACTCAACCGCAGCTCTATAATCTCTTCAATGACAGCCGAAATTCGCAGGGGACAAAGCAGATAGATATCGGGCCTTCGTCCTCCATCAGTGTGCACAGCTTGCTACAATATGCAATAATTGAGTGCAAAATCTAAATACATATCCATGATGTTCCTTGACAACCTCGGTTGAAATATACCCTCAAAGCCAAGCTTTATCAAACTTCGCAACGTCGGATCTGGCCCACAAGTAAATGGTTCAGAGCTCCCTGCCGTATCAAATTTTCACACCTCGGTGGGACTGATTACTATCAAAACTTTATCAAGTTCACAAGTACAAGCTAACATATCCTTATATCTATGACCACACCTGTCGCCATATCAGTCTTTGGCCTCTAAATATGCGCCAAGGCTGTTATCAACATCCGAAGGAAGAGATAGTTTTGGCGCTCTAATATGGGATGCAAATTTTTGGAAAGGAAGTGAGGGGTATCAGGATGGATAGTTAAGATAATACTGTGGGGAAATGGAACCTTGGGAGGTGATATGTTTTGACTTCCGTAAGGGAGTTATCTAGATTAAGAATTTCGCGCGCCAAGTCCTCGACTACGGGAATCTATAATGCATTGTAAACACGTTTATGGCTTGATGGTGCAGTAGCACGCCGCTTGAGCAGGCCTTTTGATTTGAGTTGGATAGCTTTTGCATCTATCCCATCTGTCACAGGATTTAATTGGTTCGAAAGCGCCCTGGACGGGACAAAAGAAGTTGTGTTAAGCTAATACACAGCAGCCACGCTCTGTCATGAATTTTCTGACATTTCAGCAAGACATTCGGGAAGGAGTTGAAAGAAGGCTAGAAAGGCAGAGGGTGTATTACCCGAGGTAAACACAATTCTGCAGCGCCCAGCTGGCCGGCCTCTTCGAACGCTTCAGAAGGGTCACTATATCTTCGGATCTAGTCCTAATGTCGGTATTAGGACAGCTCCGCACCTAGTAGTTTTTGCGATCCTTCCCGGCTGCCATACACCCGCAAATGGCCATCGTTTCGTTGGCTGGAGAGGGGAAATAAGGAAGGGCAAAGGGCTACTCAAATGGTATGATCGAACGAGGGCTTGTGAGGGGTGGTACTGTTTGAGGGGAGCTGTATGGGAGGCATAGGAGGGGGTATACTACTAGTATATGTATCCTTGACGAAGGGCAAGACAGAACACCTGTACGCGGTGTCCTTTACGAACCTGGGAGTGAAATATTCTCCCAGAGCCAAGTTTAGTCAAATTTCGCAATACCGATTAAGTTGTCCCACGAGGCAATGATTCAAAATTCTCCTCAATGTCAAATTATCGCTCCCAACGAGATAGATTCCTACCAAAGCCTCGTCAAGTCTACAACTACAATCAAGTACGTTCTCATTCTAATGACCACACCTCTCGTCGACTTTCTCTGGCCTCAGTTGACAACCAAAGACATGCCCACGCCGATGTTTACACCCGACGGAGGAAGTAAAGCGTGGCGCACAAATCTGGGAGACAATTCTTTGGGATGGACGTGAGAGGGATTAGAAAAAGTCTTCAAGATGATACGGAGGATGGAAACAATCTCGACAAGCGTGTGATTTTAAATTTATGCAAGGAGTTTCAAGAATCAAGCTTTGTGCGCACCATGACTTCGCTTGCGAGAGTGAAGCTGACACTATAAACACAAGTCGACGATAGAAGGAGCCGTGGTCCGCCTCATGGTGGTGTTCTCTGGTATAGTTTCAGTAGCCTGGGCACCTACTCCACTTTGGAAGGAGACACAGAAGACCACATTTCGCGCAGAGAAAATTCAGTAGATGCTAGGCATATCTGGATAACACATGGTGTTTGAGACGTTTCTCTGAGTGCGTATTTATGGATTAGGGTTGACTTGGGGTGAAGAAAAAGCCGCCATAACTCCAAAGTGGTACTTGCAAGCGTAATCCGATGCATGAGTGCTCTTCCTTGAAAATGAGTCATCTATACAGTCCTTTTCCTGATATTGGGTCACAGCTAGATAGCTGCAAACGCAACTAAAATCTGATTCAACAAAAATACCGATTCCAGCTCCAAAATATAAGTATAAGTCCAATTAAATAGGTTTTGCGAGCACTTCACCGCATAAAAGGCAACCACTAACGATTTTCATGACATCTCGGTCTAATTCGAGTTTAAAACTCAAATCCACCAGCGTTGTGTTATCTATGTAACTTACCATGGCGGATGCTTAAGGTCAGGTCATTGTAGATGAACGTGCCGTTGTAACTAATCTATGGGGTATTCAGCGTGTAATGCATGTCTGTGTATTATGGACCCAAGTAGAACTCGATAGAATGGAGATAATGGAATCAGAAAGAGACTGATGGACTGAGGGAGAACGAGATGGCCATTTCTCCGAGGAGAGATATGATATCAGGAGGGAATGTTCTAGCTCTAGGCTGTTAACACCACAATAAGTCTGGAGCAAATTATAAGGGGGTCACAACCTCTCTTCAGTCCCGTACTCAAGCTTCTTTCTATAAGAATTTAATTACGAGTCTTACTTATCACGAGAATACACGCGATAGTAATTAACGAAACCTACTGTGAGCATAACTTCTTATTATGGTTATGAGCTATGCGGAAGTCATATTGTGAAGTGACGAAGAGTGGACGATGTTACATTTAGTGGGTGACAGTGAATAGACTCATACGATATTATGCTGTAGGTATATGGACAGAAAGTCTAAGACTAAACCTGTGTCCATTTATCATGGATACATCCATGAAACTGTATACACACTTGCCTGACGAGTACACTAGTGATGTATGCTGTGGTCTCGAGCCATACGCGATGCCCTAGCCTCGACTACCTTGTTGTCTCATATCACTACACTTCACCAAGGGCATCCATCGTCTTGCTCCTAGATAGATAAGTTAAAATCACGACCAGGCTTGTCGCCTGAGGAGCCCCTCAATGTTTCATTGGGCCCGCTCAGTATGCCAGAAACCTAATTTCCCAACACACGAGTTGAAAACGGACAAGTCGAGGGACTATTCTCATCACCTGTCAGTGGTGTCCCCTACGAACCTCCGGCTCTCTCTGTAGAGTCTGCAGAGCCGAGATTGAGTAACAAAGTCCTCACTTCGATAAGGATTCCCAATCGCCTTTGCCGTCTGTGTCGTCTTTGTCCCTAAGCACATCCTCCTATCACCATTATCGTGAAGCCAGCTACGATCAGATCAGATGGTAGGTTCGAAGCCCTTCTCATCATCAATCCTTGGTCATGGAGGAAAAGCCATCCGATGAGTTTCCGAAGCGTACCCAGCATCCCATACGGAGATGGTGGATTGGATCAAGTAGGCCTCGACTGTTACAAAGAATAGACATATGGATAGATATGCGCACTTCATGTGGTCACGGTGTCTAGGCCTCGCCTGGCTTGGGCTGCAGGTTTTTTGAGGCTTTTTCCCGCGCAAGCATTTTCAGTTTCTACCATTTATTGGGTGGAAGTTTCCGTGGAAAAGGTGGCTGAATTCTACGGGTAGATACTGAGCTGAATGACATTTAATCAAGGGCAATATATCAATGATATTTCAAGAAACATAAGAGGCAAGGAGCACTGTACAAGGTGTGGCCTGGGTCAGAGAGGAGCCCAATGTACTAGATAGTCTATGACTCAAGTAGTATAATAAACATACCCAAAATAAAAACGGATAAGTCGTGTTAGATCTTGTCTCCATTCAAGTGCCAGTAAAGCTCATTTTATTGAATGCAGTGACTGTTGGTACGACAAAAGTCATACACCAAAATTTGATTATCTCTTTTCAAGTTGTGAGAGTATTCGTACAAGTAATTCGAACTATCGTTCAGAAGAAACTGGCATTCATGTTTATTCGTATTTTGTTTTGATGCAATACAACTTACATTCGGATAATGCCTTATCCGATTTCTAGAATCAAAAAATTAAGAGAGTTAGTCAAATCAATAAAAAATCAGCGACTCCAAATAACTCTAGTTAGATAAATTATTCTGACAATGGTACTTTCCATGATTTATATTCAGTGATTCGGTCATAACTGGCAGGTGTGCCCCTATTTTTACCTCCATAAATTTGTGAGCTATTTATTTCAAGGCTTCTGATGCTAATCTCTTGTAATGGTTTTAATTTACCACGAGTACCCAATGTTTTTTGAACTAATTGAAGCAGGCCTAGAGCGAAATTTGCGTGAATTATGTTTCAACTTTAATATTTCTGTGGACGAAATGGAAATTGTTGTCTGCCTGGAGGTGTCTTGTTACAAATTGAATCGATGCTGCGTTAGTAGATATAAAACATGACATACATTTTGATAGAAAGATGTCTGATTCAAGACCATGCGCTGTATGCTCAAGTGAAAGCGTTGTTACATTATGAAAATTTCAAAATAAGTGAGGTTTCAGTCATTACCGGTAGGATCAATAACTGCAGAAAAAAAAGGTGCGTAATTATTGCTCTTACCAGGTCTCTGAAAGATGGTTTCCTATGACGTAGCTATTCCTAGTGCGCATGAAGAGAAACTGGGACAGGGCAGGGGAAGGAAGGGCCAGAGCAACGAACGGAAGGTGTTTAGGGAGCTTCTGCTTCGCCGCGATACGGTGGGTTATTTGAGTAGCCTGGCCACACTCTCCACTTGGAATCTGGAAGCCTCAGGCCGAATTTCACGCGGAAACAAGCGATTGGATGATTGAGGCTAGTCTGCATAACTTGATGTCTATCAATTCTCCTTAGGTGGGAATAAGGGTGAGGGTGGACATGAGTAGGAGAAAAAGTCAAGATAACTTCACAGTGGTATTTTTGCATGAAGTCCAAGGCATGAGTGCTCTGTCTATTACATTGACTTATCTATCCAGTACTTTACCTATAATATTGTACCCTGCTTGATAGCTACATACACAAATAATATCCCGTGAAAAAAATGTGGGTTACCTGGGCAGTCACACTTGGCATGATTTGACACACGAGCAAAGGGCGGGGTAATCCGGCCACTCAGGTATGACAAGGCTCATGTCCTTGTTGGTGCTCAGTCTAATTCAACCCATCCTCAATGATACTGAGAACCCACGTGCGAAGACTGAAGATTGCCTTGGACGTACGGTCAGCAAAAGCTTCTTAAGTTTCGACGGAAAACGAGAAGAAATCGAAACGTTATCAAATATTTTTTAATCCCGTAAAAGCTAATCTGAACGCTGCAAATTTGGAAGAGGACAATACTCAATGTAGTAATACCTAGGAAGTCCTTGATTTTCCTGTGTATCTAGTCTAATCCCGGAACAGTAAATGTTCGGCTCTCCTACCGGAATTCTTCTGAGGTGCAATCAGGAAAGTGTTTTTGCCGTTTTGTCGTTACCATGGCAACTTTAGAAGATTGAGTGCTTTTGGGGGGTTTGTCCCACTCAACCAAAGGAATAGATCTCTTCCGAGTAATTCATCAGAGGCCCTTTTTTCGCCAAAAAATGGAATAGAGCAATTTACAAGGTGTAGCCTGGGCCAGAGAAGGGCCCAAGGTACTAAACTGTCGTAGAATCAAATAGCACAATAAACACCAAAACAAATCAAAGAAATAGTTTAGGGGATTCTATGAGAATAATTTCAAGCCCCATCATTCATGACCCTATATTCTGACGTATGGAATAAAGAGCCCTGGCAATTACAAAAAAAAACTGTAACGTAATTGATTAGTTTTCAACCAGTCATTCTCTAATCATCTCACCTGTATCGGTTGAATTGCAAGTTGGCCTTTGGAATATTTCAAGATACGTGCCTCATGTTTCCAATTTTACAAGCACTTTGTCTTAAAAAAGCGAGAATATAGTGCCTCACATTGTGTGCAGGTTCGAGCATACTGGAAATATCCGTGTGGTCATGCAAGTTTAAGCACCTTCTTCCGAACAGGGCAGATTGTTAGGTAGTTGAAAATTTGCCAACATGACTCAGCGAATAGGTGGCCAGCATTGTAACTTTATATCCTTGCCCCGGACGATAGCTTAACCCCCGTCGCCGCCTAGTTTGGAAGATAAGCACGTGTGTTCGAAACTTGTTGACGTAGATAGGTTCGCTAGATATAAGATAGAAATTTTGGTAAGTGTTGATTCACACTTTCTCACTACTCTTTATCACCGAAATTCCAATCTGGTCAGTCATTCCTAATTATCTAGCGGCTACGTCATTAAAGAATTACTGTTAACCCTGTGCGGGGTAACTAGTCGTGAACAATCAAACTTCAAGCAAGATTCAATAGCAGAGAAATTCTACGCACTTTACATTTAACAAGATGGGATTCAAGATAGGTAAGCGGAGTAGAATTCCATTTTATAACTGGACATAAAATTAACAGTCTATTAGTTGTGGCGGGATCCTCAGGTGGCATTGGCCAAGTGAGTTGGAGAAGAAAAGATCAAATGGAAACTAATTTCTAAAAATTGATAGCCTCTAAGTCTCTTATTGAAAACCTGTCCTTTGATTAGTGAACTAGTTCTTTATGATATTATGAATACCCCAGGATGGGCAGCTGATATCTCTCACATTCCATCACCTGCTGTATAAATCCTTCAATAGTCTAGATGAATGGAAGCTAACAATTTAATAGAAAGTCACATCCTTTACTCCAGAAAAAGGAGGAGAGAGAGCAGCCTATGAAGGTGCCGAAGTTGTCATCATCCCTGCCGGAATCCCTCGTACGATATACCAAGTGTCACAAGCACTCGAACAATTAGCTAACCTTATAATTTAACAGGGAGACCAGGGATGAATCGTGATAGTCTGTTCGCCATCAATGCCGACATTGTCAAAAGTATCATTGAAAATGTTGCCGAAGTTGCCCCTAAAGCTTTTATCTTAATTATTTCAAACCCAGTCAACTCGAATGTGCCAATAGCAGCTGAAGCCCTCAAATCCAAGGGTGTCTTTGATCCCAAAAAACTTTTTGGAATTACTACTCTCGATGTGGTTCGTGCCCAAACATTCTCTGCTGAAATAACTGGAGAGAAAAATCCACAAAGTGTAACTATTCCTGTTGTTGGAGGCCACTCGGGAGAAACAATTGTGCCACTTTTTAGCCAAGCTAATCCACCAATCTCAATCGATTCTACAAAGCTACCTGAATTGATAAAGCGAGTCCAGTTTGGCGGTGACGAAGTTGTGAAGGCCAAGGAGGGGAGCGGTTCGGCAACTCTCTCCATGGCATATGCTGCGTTTAGGTTTGTTGTTCATTAAGTTGATTAAAAATATGCTAACTACTTATCAGATTCACCGAATCTCTCCTTAAAGCTCTTGGAGGCGAGAAGGGTATGGTTGAACCTAGCTTTGTGTATCTTCCAGGTATTGCAGGCGGTGCAGAAATCCAAAAAGAAGTTGGCGTTGACTTTTTCTCTGTTCCGATTGAATTGAGTGTGAGAACAATACATTATGATTTGGTTTACATTTTCTGACATTCATAGACCAACGGAGCCGAAAAAATACAAGACCCAATATCTAATGCAACCGAAGCCGAAAAGGCTCTGATAAAAGCGGCAATCGGCGGTTTAAAAGAAGATATTGAAAAGGGAATTACATATTACCATACACCACAAAGTGAATTTCTCTAAGATACTTTCAAAGCCCTTCTCACATCATATCTGGAATCAGGCTGCTTATCTAACCAAGGAACATTTGTATCAAGGAAGTAAACATACTAGCTTGTAGCTTTGTCCTAAATTAGATTACAATTCTGCCTGATTCTGTTTTGAAACCTGGCTGATCGTTGGCTTTGCCTAGGTAAGCTTTGAGTAGTGCACTCTATGTCATAGGTGAATATTCACTGTACAGAACAGACGCGTAACTATTTATGCTTTCATATTTACAGTAGAGTCGATATAAGGAATTAATGTTTTCTTCACATAAAATTCCCCGTATAGTTCTTGGGATAGCATTATACTGGCCCATTTACCCACCACCTTAGAGCCTTCTTGTTGCGATGAACACCATAACTCCGCACAAATTCAATCTCTAAACTTACGCCAATGGATTTGTTGCAAATTCCTCTAGGCTTTCTTTGCAGACCGTGATAAACTACTAGGTAAAGCGGGGATTAGTATGAGAACTAAATTTTGGTGTTGCTTTTAATTTGAAATATTGCCCCGGGTAGCTCGCTGGTCTCTGCTTGAACGGTTGCATCGATACCCATATTTGCTAACGCACCGCGTATAATTCCACAGGGAAACCATAGATACTACAGATTTAGGTGTTAGTTTGTATGGTTTGGAGAATTAGAATCCTTCACGTACTGGCTGAGCGCGCATAACAGCCTGACCGCCAGCTTCTGTACTCATGCGCGCAAATGGTCTAAAAGAGTGGTCTGTGAGGACGTATACACCCTACTTGCACCATATAGATTAGTTCGTGCTTACAGATTATATCAGAATAGGACTACAAACTCGATGATTGGTTTTGAGATTGTCCAGTTGTTTCTTGAAAAGTAGTTGCCATAGGTCTTTGCAGATAAATTTTATAACATCAAGAGTGTCAATAAAACGCTGCCTTTCTCTCGAGAATCTATTATCATTAGTCTGCTAATATTCCTCGGACCTTCGAAACTACACTTAGACAATAATGGGGATAGTTATCATTTACCTCTCGACAAGCCCCTGACCGACACGATATCCCAGCGCTTCCAATCGAAAGAACACAGCATCTTTTTCATCATCTTCTTCCATCTGCTTTATCTTAACATTCATTGTGCCTGTTGTGCTGCCAGATTTCCCGTACGAAATTTTCTCATCAGTGTTCACGTTTTTGATTTCTTGCTTTGCAGCCCGCTCCTCTGGAGCAGTGGAATCTACATCGTTCACTACTCGATACATCATTGGCACAAGCTCAATCATTAGAAAGTCTAGGCATGATAAATTCAGAAAGGTGGCAGATGAATCCAAGGCGTTGGCCAGCGGTTGATTCGTTCCTACAGACATTCTGGTATATTTCAGAGCAGCTTGACAAAGATTGGGCGATCTGAGATGCCAGGAGCATATTCGGATGTGGTTCCTGGGATCGACGAATTCGCAGTGATTATTATTAGATTATTCGTGTCAAGCTACCTCTGTTAGTCGCCTCATGGATCCTATCTGGCTTGACTCAAGCTCAGGCCAGTGCCTTGCCATATCTTTTTATGCAGGCATTAGTTTCCACATAGCTGGCTGTTCCATGCAAGATGCCATTATGTCATAATATGTAAAAATTACGGAATGTTACTTTCGTCTTCTTTTTGACAACAGGTTTTTACTTCGTATGCAGCTACCTAGCTATGATACAATATATAAAAAAAGTACAAAATAGATGACTGAATTTAAAATTTACCGGAAAAGACGTATTCTTCACCTTCTAGTGGTGCCGGTGTAATCGCTCAGTATGCTCTGCATATCTGGGATAGCCATATCGCATCCGCATCCGCATCGAAGTCGAAAGCAACCTCTAGCATGACTAAAATCGACGACTTCTGGACAAGTGTTTGACCTATCATTCTCACGCGAGTCCTCTACCTCGATCTTACTACATCACCTCGCCTCATATACTGAAAATGGCATTACTGCAATTGCAATCGCGCATTTGCCTCATCAAAAATCGGCCATTCCTTACTACAAAATAACGATGCCATGTATACCTGCGACGAGGAAACAAGGTCATAATCTAAAAAGCTCGGGTTTCGGTCCATGGAGGACCGTTGCTCTAATGGGGCTTCACATCTTGAGGGAGGACAGGCAGCTTGGACGTGGGACGAATGAGTGAAAAGGTCACAAATGGGCAAGCTGCGACGCAAATTATTCGAGTGTTTTCGAATCAAGGTTATCTGTGGGCGCAGAGGCAATGATTTCGAACAGTGCAACCGACACTCTAAAAACAGGCAACGATGGAAGGTGTTTTGGTCCGCCTCCTCGTCGTCATCTCCTCGAATTCAAGTCCAGGTAGCCTGGACACCTACTTTACTGGAGAAAAAGTGGACTCTGGGGCCATATCTCGCGCGTTGGCTATATACAACATGAAAAAGGAATGTTAGGGTAGCCGAAGATTTTTCCTGTTTTCCATCTGGCGGATATTAACGGTTGAGGGAAGGGTGAAAGTCCTTGGTACCAAGATCTCGAGTGGGATCAGCGAATGCACCCACTACTTGAGTAGTCCGAATTTCAAACTGAGATATCGTCGTTTATAGTCGTCGGGGAAGCTAGCCTTCTCCATGACATGTTCTCTGGGTGCCGGGCTTGAGCCCGTCACGAATAAATAATCAGTCATAACAATAACTGAGTATGTTTGAATTACCACGGGGTGTTTTCGCCATCGATCGTAATGATTCAGTAAAAGTTGTACGATATTGTGTCGGTTTTAAAACGTTCACAATTTCATATCTTTCTCACCGTTCAGCATTCATAGCTTTACTGTAGGTCCTGGCTAGTGCATCAATGATGATACATCTACTTTTACGTTTTAGATAAACCGATAGAGTGACTCATTCATTTCTCTAGTTTAACGTCCTATGCGGTATCTATATACAGAACCATGAAGATGGTAAGCCGCTTTGGTAAGGGAAAAAGTTTTCAACAAACATAACCCGATGTCCTGCCACTCTGAACCTACCCGGCTTTATGCTGAGGACGTTCCTTTCAATCATCATACTATAAACTTTCCCCAGCATTCGTCAACTACCCCTTCAATTAGACTAATATTAGGAGAGGTTATAAAGAGAAGGCGCTTCCTCACTCGGCGTTTGTCGTCGGAGTGTTCGAAGAGTTGGCCGCAATGGAGGTAGTGCTGTCGCGGGGATGGTTGATACCACTGATGCTTCGACTACCTTGCTTGGTCGTCTTGGCCCCCTTCTAAGTCCTTCAGCCTTCTTACTGGTGACCAAAGCTAATCCCTGATTATCAGTCGTTCCGACTGCTTGTATTGGCGCCATTGTTGGTTTTTCATTCCATATTTCCGCCGTTCTTGACAACAGCTCCATCCGAGCCTTCACCACACTTCCCTTGTAGACTTGGTAGGTCCGACACGCTGCTTTCTGCCACGAACGGTGTTCCTTACCGCAGTTTGCACAAGAAATCCTTTTCCTCGGACAGTCCCGAGTTTGGTAAGCGCCAGCGCACTCACCGCACCTGCCTGCCTTTCCACACGACGTCTGGGTGTGTCCCCACTGACTGCAGTTATAACACTGCTTTGGATGGGACCGTGGTGACCACACCTGAGCGGTATAGAGCATGGCGTTCATAACAAGGCCGTTTCGGACCACTTCCGTCTGCATTGCCTCCGATGGGAGGCTAACCACTATTGATCCTCGAGTGCGGCCATTTTTCTTTGACCGCTGATGCTCCTTTCCATCGTATAACCACCTTATTCGACTTATGACTAAGCCTGGAATTCGTGCCTTCATAGCCATCTCTAACTCCCTGATGATGGCGAAATTGTTGGCATCTCTTCCCCCTTTCGATTCGTGTCCGCAATGGGACATCGTTGACCACGACTGGGAAACCTTGCCGCAGAACTCTGAATTCCGTTGGTTGTCGCATGTTTAGTGCCGCGTCTCTCTGGGATGCCGACTGGACGAATACTTCGGTATCGTTGCTCCGTATTTGACGAATCGCGTATGCACCTTGGATGTGCTCTTTTGCCTTTGAAAGCAGCTTTTCCGGCTGCAATTTTTGTACTCCATTGATTCTTATTCGTACCGCTGTTTTTGTCATTTGCGGAGCCACGACCGATGCGTAACTTCTTGTTGGCGGCGCGCCCGAAACCACTGCTGGAGCAGCTTTTCGAGCGGGATCCGCGAGGCTTTTCTTGACGACTTCCTCTAGCGCCATCATCCTCTCCTCGATAGGAGACTTCTTCTGGGACATTTACGTCCAGGCCCTTTTGTGTGCGTTGAAGGCATTCACGGCCTCGTTCACGTCCTCCATTGAGGGTAAGTCCTCCTCATCCATCTCTCACATCACTATAAATCTAACCTGTTTTAATAATTTCCCCAGGATTTCAAGGTTTTTTTCCTGTGGAGTTGTCTCCGCTCCGCTGCCGTCGTTTGTTGAAGCCATTGTCGCATTTTGCGACGCGTCGAAACCGATGGATTTGCCCACACCAGCACCCACACTCGCCATATTGGAACACGGAAAGCGAAATGATGGTAGCGGGGTAATGAAGATGAAAAAATAAGATTCACGATGTCAAATTAATTATACGGGCAGCGTGGAGGGCTGCGCAGCTTTCTAGCAAAAATGATGTTCCCTATCAACATGTTATCGATAGAGTAATTATTTTTCGAATTTGAATATCGTGAAAGACTCTGTCAAGTCGTTGCTCAATTCGCATGAATCATAGAGGGTAGATTCCGGGACTGTAAGAAAATATCGACTGGTTATTTTCTAAGGGGAATACTACCTTGGCCCCATCAGGATGTCTGTGTATCCTACGTGCTTCACGGATTAGTCATGCAGAGAAATTGGATTGTAGGGCTCCCAATATCCTAGTCTAATCGGGCCAACGTAATTCCGAAAATGCAACATACGTGCGATTGACAGCATTAATCTATATGTGAACCGCCGAAAATGTCAACGCCAATTTTGATTATGCAAGATGTCCATTCCTGAGCTCGACTTCAAAAAGTTCCAAAGTCTTCCCTCTGAGCAGCAGGATATCTATCTGCTTACTCATGTTTCTAACCTAACCAAACATGTCTGCCACCTTTCACCGGATGAATGTACTGCCCAGCAGCATTACGTCAAGAAAGAATTATTTCAAATTTTAAACCTTACATCTTCTCCTCAATCGCGGGTTATTTATAACAATATCGGACGATGCCTCGCACATATTTTGGGGAAAGGAGATAGAAAGCTACTATTCGAAACAATTAACGACCTTAATTCTATCGTTATCAACGGGAAAACTAAAGCTGAAGGAGATCTTAAAATTAAGCATGCAGCAGTTCACAGTCTGGGTGAAGTATTTGCCGCCGCTGGTGACAGTGCTATAGGATTGCACTCACTAGTATGTTCATCACTTTTAAAGACATTGAAAATAGCGCAACATAATACCGGATTAAAATCTGCAATATTCAAAGCGCTAGGGAAAATTGCCGGAATAATTGGAAAAAGTATCGATGAAAATGTAGCCAGAGATATTTGGAGGCAAGCCAGGACAAATGCTTCTAGCGAGAAAGCAGTTTTGGTTCAAATAGCTGCGTGTGACTGTCTGAGTCAGTATAATAAAAACACTATCTACTTTGATAACTCTAACGACTTTGATCACCTTAAATCTACAATTTTTAGGACAATAGATACAGTAAGCTCAAGGCTACGTCAGGCTGCTGCCGATTGTTTAGCTCAAGCTCTAGTTAAGAATCATTCTGAAAGTCCACTCAGCGAAAACGAAATTCAACCTACCAAAAGTTCAAAACGGACCAGCACATGGAGACCTAAAAAAGGGACAGGAGACGAAGATGAGACTCAGAAGCCAGAAATTCAGGCTCCAAAAAAAACACAACTATCATTTACGCTACTAGAAATGTTGAAACAACTATCTACATTCTATGTCAAAAGTTCCACAAGCAGCAGGTCACGAGCAGGAATCGCGATTTGCTATATAAAAATTTTTAAGACTTTGGGTGAGAGTAGTATGGAATTGATGTATATGAAGATCGCTGAACATCTCACTGTGGATGTGTTGAGCCATCCAAATATAACCAACAACAGATTTCGCTTGCTAAGTACGAGGAAATTTGTTCAAGTGATTCTAGAAGATGTGGTAGGAAATACGATACTAGCTGATGCTGGACAAACTCATGCTGCGATGCAACTAATCAATAATGTCCTAAAAAAATACCCTGAACTAGCTAAACAACAACTAGAGCCAGGGAAGCAGATGCTCATTTCTGTACTGAGCGCTCTAGCGTCTCTAATTCAAAATTTAGGACCAGCTTCGAATGCATTTTCGGAACCTTGTAAAGAAAGTTTACTACAGGTCCTACAGCACCCAAGCTACACAGTCCAACTATATGCTTCTCATTGCTTACGCACTCTTATGCTAGCTTGTCCACAGCAGTTGATTCCTTGTCTTACAATTTGCATGAAAAACATCACTAGTGAGCTTGACCTCATAAGTACAGGAAGAAGTTCATGCCTTAGATGCATTGGTCATGCAAATGGGTTATGTGCTATGATAAGTACTACGCCAATGCAGCCACTATACGGTTCAGTAGATATAAATAGTCAAATTCTCACCCTGGCAACTAGTCTACTCAAATCAAGTAGCAAATCAGAACTTAGGGCGTCCAGTACACAAATCCAGGTTGCATGGATTTTAATTGGTGGTTTAATGTCATTAGGGCCTAACTTCGTCAAAATTCATCTACCTCAACTACTCCTACTGTGGAAGAATGCTCTACCCAAGCCACTGGCTAAGGACAACACATCTCATCGTAGCTATCTCGAGTACTGCTTTCTGACGCATGTAAGAGAATGTGCTCTTAGCTCAATATTGGCGCTCCTACAATTTAATGCCAGACTATTAACTGTAGATGTTTCAAAGCGTATTGCCTCAATGCTACAAAATACTACTCTCTTCCTCAAGAACCTTCCATCAAAAAAGGTCAGTGATGATATAACTCAGCGCCTAACACCTTCGCTTCAACTACTTGATTTGGACCTCATGACCCAACGTCGTGTACTACAGTGTTATACGAAACTGGTCAACTTAAGCCCTGAAGGTAGAGATACGTTATTCCAATCAAATCTTCTTACTATGGCAGTATCATTCTTTGCTGACCCAGAAGACTATAGCCAGCGCTCACTAAGTACATCTATTGCCAGCTCGGCAGGGAATTTTGAGACAATATGGGACCTCAGCGACAACTACGGTTTTGGAGTTAATGGATTAATTCATGGATTTAAAGTAAAGAAGCTTTATGGTCAGCATGACAGTCACGAGGTAGATGACTGGATTCAGAGCAATGGAAGTGAGGCAGATATCATGAATGACTTAATTTCACCGATACGCAGTTCTCTAGAGCATGATTCTCTATCACTTTACATTGAAGACTTAAAAAACCCCGATAATATTCCAGATTCACCTGCTACTGAGGTAGTTAATGTAGCCATCCAGCTTTTTGCTTTTGCATTTCCTCTTGCACCCCCAAAGATTCAAGAAAGCATATTAGAGCAGATAATAACTTTCATATCGACTGGGTCCTTACAACGTGATCCTGGAAGGAAGGCAGCTATGAATATTAACGTTGTTACGTCTCTATACTATACTTTAAAAGTAGCTGTGAAGGAAACAAACTCTCCTTCGGGAGACATATCAAGCACAGCCGTTGTGAATCTTATGCAGGGTCTATTACGCCAGTTTGTCATACATCCAGATCATTACGTTCGTCGACTTGGATATGAAAGTTTAGCTAGGATGTGTAAGATCTCGGGGAGCTCATTTACAAATTCTGAGATAAAGCACCTCGTTGATATTATAATTGGAAATCGTGAGCCGAGTGCAAGAGCTGGCTGTGCAAAAGCTCTCAGTGCTGTTCATTCACAAGTTGGAAATATGGCAGTAGGATTTCATTTGAAGACTATTGTTGGTATATTAATGTCTCTTGGTAACGACCCTCATCCCACAGTACATTTCTGGGCACTTGATTCTTTATCGATGGTAGCAGAGTCTGCTGGCTATAATTTTTCGGGATATGCTCTAAGCTGCTTAGGGATGTTGGGGCAATTATATGTAGTAGATACGCACAACGAAGAAGTTTCCTCTGCTATCAACTCAAACCTGGAAATAGAGCTACCAACTCCAGCAGTTATTGCTCGCTGTGTTGATGCCCTTGTGAATGTACTCGGGCCAGATTTACAGGATATCGTAAAACCGCGAGAATTGGTTTTAACACTTGTCGGTCAACTTCAGGATGAGGAAAGCCCCATAGTTCTAAGTGGAAGCTTACGTTGTCTGGAGCATTTATCTCTCTACGCTCCAGGACATATGGTTTTTATTGACTATGTCAGACTCCTACAGAAAAAGCTTAACTCAGGTAATCCACAGCTAAGGGAGATTGCAATAGATGGTATTTACAACTTAATGAAGCGAAACTCAGAAGAGGTTGTGAAGGCTGCGGAATCTGGATTTGAAGATCAGCTTTGGCTTGCGCTGGACTCTACCCCCAACCATGAAGGCCTAAAGAATGTCATTCGAAATTGGTTAGAACAGTCTTGTCTCACGGAAACATCTCTATGGCTTCAGAGGTGTCAAACGGTCTTAACTATGACTCGACCGAAATGTGCCGACGCTCTAAAGTCTTCCACAAAGACTACCAACACAACTCTAGATTTGCAAGATGAAGAAGTTGCAGGATTTGCAGCAGCTTCAGGCCTTAGTAAAGATGATGCGGCAGGATCTGTTTCTGGACAAGAGCTATTAAGGTGGCAAGTCCGAAGCTTTGTCATGAGCTGTTTACATGAGATATTTGTGATCGTTACTAGAGCTACATCTAAGAATCTTGATGGAGCATTATCTGCAACAGTAGCGCTTCAAAAGAAAGTTGCTGAAGTTATTCGTATGGCGTTTTCGGCATCGACTTCGAATGTACTCACCCTTCGAGTCTGGGGCTTGAAAGTTATCGATGATACCCTGAAAATGTTTGGAAAAACTCCTGATCCAGATTTTATCGAAGCGCCATTATTAGAACAGTACCAAGCACAAATTAGCTCAGCTTTAACACCCGCATTTGCATCAGATTCATCTCCGGAGCTAGCATCTGAAGCTATAAATGTCTGCGCCGTATTTATTGCGACTGGTATTGTCACTGACGTCGATCGAATGGGTCGTATTTTTAAGACACTAGTCACAGCCCTTGAAAACTTTTCGACAGGGGCAGAAACTCAATCTATTGGAGACTTAAAAGATCTTAGCTCGAATGCCCAAGTCATGGTTAAATTAGCTGTATTCTCAGCTTGGGCCAAACTACAAGTCGCAAGTATAGAGCAGAAGTATCTGGTTGGAATTTTAAAGCCCTACGTTGGTACACTCACGCCATTATGGCTTGCTGCCCTCAGAGAATTTGCACGACTCCGTTTTGAGCCAGATATCTCAATGACATTGGGACCGCCTTCTCTTTCAGGTAGCTTGGATAGTATCTACTCAGCCCTCAATCGTGAAACTTTACTCCGATTTTATCAAGAATCATGGCTAAAACTTGTTGATGCTATTGCGAGTCTAATCGAGCAAGATAGTGAATTTGTTTTCGATGCCTTAGACGGAAAAGAAACTGATACACCAATAGTTAATGGGTATTCTAAATCCAATGATATAAACTATCGTGATGAGCCCGTGGCCTTCTTTTTTGTGTTATTTGGTATTGCCTTTGAAGCATTAGTCACTCGAATTGGGACTGATGCGTTAGCAACCAGAGGACAGACACTATATATTCTGGAGGCACTTCGGAAAATACTTCATCCAAGCGTCTCCGGTCATGCTATATATCGCGAGGCGGTGTTTTCCGAAACAATGGACACACTAGATCGGCTCGTGCTCACTGAAGGATTAGACGTTCAAGGGGTGATTGTGCAAATTGCACGGAGACTCTGTATTTCTCATCCATCAGCAACCAAATCGGAAGAGGCAGATGATGGTGATTTATCAGAAGACATTGACCAGCTTTTTGAGCTAACGCGTATAATTGTACTGGTTCTAACAGGACTTTTACCAGATCTTGTCGAGAGTAAACCAGCTGCACGTCATCAGCTGAGTGATGAAGCAATATCTCTAATACGTGTATCTTTAAGTTCTTTAGTTGATGCTGCGGAAGTTTTTCCATCAATCATAAAGACAGATTTACATGCTTGTATTATCCATATATTTGCTACAATTCTTGGTACTGTGAGCTGCCAAGCATCAGTAGTTCCCCAGTCACTTCCGATCTTTAAGAGATTCATACACAGTATATCTACAGCCGTAGAAAAGGGTTCCAAAAATACAAATACTAACATTTTACAAATACAAGGTTGCCTTAAACGACTTTTATCAATTTACTTTCATGCGCACAAGCATGAAACGGAGGCCTCTCTCCTGTGTATTAAGAACATACTTTTAGCCTCTACCATACTGCTCACTGGTGGTAAGAATCAACTCACAGCAAGTGAGCCCCTAGTTTCTTGCTTCTTGGATGAGTTACTGAATTGTTTGAATGATCGCCTGGTATGTTCAGGCCCTAACCTGACTTGCTTTATATAGCTAATTCCGGCTCAAGACTGCCAAGGTTGCTATAGGTTGCGTTCGCACACTCCTACTACAATCACCAAAAACACTGGCAGATCAAAGTATTTCTCGCTACTTGCTACCTCGTCTGATTGCATTTGGATCCAACTCAAGACATGAAGACCCAGAAGATGCTAGATCGCAAGTTATGCATACCCTGACAAAATTTTCCTCAACATTTTCGGGTGAAGCGAGAGTAATTGTGGTCAACCTTGTATTATCAGCACTTCTGAGTAGAGCAGTAATAGAAGGACCAAACATATATTTAGAAACCAGTGCCAGGCTTTTTGACCTTGCAGCAATAGATCAAGTAACTTTTCGAAGTCTAGTCGGTGAGATGAATGAAGGACAGAAGCAACTCATGGAAAATGTGATATCGGCGGGTAGGCAAGCACAAGTGGCCGATAAGACTCTGGATAATGATATGGATTCAAAAGGGCCTACAATAGAGCTCAGGATGGACTTTGGAATGTGAATCCAGAAAATTAGCCAGTACAGCAGATTTGGTTTCTTTCAATCGTTCATTCCTTATATATTAGGTGTACCCCTTATTGGAGATGGAAGTAATCTTGCTTGTAACATTCAACTAATTCTCGCAGTAGGATTTAATGTAAGATATCATATCTTGCATCAACAGAGCTATCGGTTTCGAGACCCTAATTCTGTTTTACTCTTTCCAGTTACATACGAAATGATCTAGTGTTCACAACAGATCACTGTATGTAACACAATAGCTAGAAAGATCGGTTCTATCTCAAGCTTTTCTATCTAGTTGAGCATTTAGTGCGAGGAAGCCCTTTTCGATCGATCCTAAAAAGATAAATTTTGACAGATATTAAAATATTTTGGGCGATGTATTATGAGAAATTGGTTTGGGTTTTCTATACGATTGAATGATTATTTGTGACGGGCTCAAGCCCGGCACCCAGAGAACATGTCATGGAGAAGGCTAGCTTCCCCGACGACTATAAACGACGATATCTCAGTTTGAAATTCGGACTACTCAAGTAGTGGGTGCATTCGCTGATCCCACTCGAGATCTTGGTACCAAGGACTTTCACCCTTCCCTCAACCGTTAATATCCGCCAGATGGAAAACAGGAAAAATCTTCGGCTACCCTAACATTCCTTTTTCATGTTGTATATAGCCAACGCGCGAGATATGGCCCCAGAGTCCACTTTTTCTCCAGTAAAGTAGGTGTCCAGGCTACCTGGACTTGAATTCGAGGAGATGACGACGAGGAGGCGGACCAAAACACCTTCCATCGTTGCCTGTTTTTAGAGCGTCGGTTGCACTGTTCGAAATCATTGCCTCTGCGCCCACAGATAACCTTGAGTCGAAAACACTCGAATAATTTGCGTCGCAGCTTGCCCATTTGTGACCTTTTCACTCATTCGTCCCACGTCCAAGCTGCCTGTCCTCCCTCAAGATGTGAAGCCCCATTAGAGCAACGGTCCTCCATGGACCGAAACCCGAGCTTTTTAGATTATGACCTTGTTTCCTCGTCGCAGGTATACATGGCATCGTTATTTTGTAGTAAGGAATGGCCGATTTTTGATGAGGCAAATGCGCGATTGCAATTGCAGTAATGCCATTTTCAGTATATGAGGCGAGGTGATGTAGTAAGATCGAGGTAGAGGACTCGCGTGAGAATGATAGGTCAAACACTTGTCCAGAAGTCGTCGATTTTAGTCATGCTAGAGGTTGCTTTCGACTTCGATGCGGATGCGGATGCGGATGCGATTTGGCTATCCCAGATATGCAGAGCATACTGAGCGATTACACCGACACCACTAGAAGGTGAAGGATTCGTCTTTGTCGGCTTAAACATTTATATTTCCTGTGGGTTACTTAGAAACAGGAGATTATGTCGCTTTCTGAATACACTACGTGTCCACGATCTACTGGTCTTTACACGTGACCTATGAAAGGGCTACGACAACACGAAGAATCAAAGGTATGAAGTCCAAATACTGTCTATTTTTTAAATGCAATAGAGACTAACTAATTTTAGAGGGAAGGTCTTATTATATCTCCTAACCATTGGTAAAGTCTATACGCTTGCTGTATGACCTCCCCGGTAGGAGATTATGAGGCTAGCTGTTCAAGGAGTCTACGCTCAACCTGCATGGGTTCTAATTCCTTGCCTGGACCTTGTTGACTAGGGTTGGAGGTCATTAGCCTTCCGAACATCCAACCTTCCACTTCTTACTAGGGTCAAGCGCAGCCCGTAACATGACCTGCCAATACTTCTGAACCCTTAATAGATTATGGCCTAGCTTGCGCCTACGAATGAAGGATAGGCCCTATAGTCATACAGAGTGAGTGCAGCGGACACTATAAAAACACGCAAACGATGGAATGTGCCGTAGTCCGCCTCCTGGTGGTATTCTCCAGTATGGTTTGAGTAGCCTGGGCACCTACTCCACTTGGGAAGGAAACACCTCAGACTACATTTCGCGCGGAGAAAGTTCAGTGGATGATGAAGGCATGTCTGGATAACTCAGGTTTTTTGAGACGTTTCCCTGAGTGTATACTCACGGATGAAGGTTGACTTGGGGTGAAGGAAAAGTCGCCATATCTTCGCAGTGGTACTTGCAAATGAAATCCGATGCATGAGTGCTCTTCTTGTGTATTGAGTCATCTATTCTGTACCTTTCTTTATATGGTTTCACAGCTAGATAGTTGCATGTGCAATTAAAATCCGATGCAAAGAGAAAAAAAAAGCATATCAAAAGTTAAAATTCTCATTCAAGCCGGACCTTTCATTCTCTCGCGAAACCTCCTACCTGATATATCATACATCACCCCGCCTTAATCATCAACCAGTAAGTTTTTCAAGTTGCAAAAGTAGACTCGTCTCATTTATTGCCGGCCATCCCTCCCGTCAAAATTACAATGCTCCGTCTATGCAATGAGTATCCTATATACCATTTGACCTTGTGAACATATATCTAATCAGATCTCATCCAAAATACACTGCGAGACTCGGTCACTTTAACAGCTAACCCGTGACGCGCTGTGGTCGGATTGGGACTGCGCACTGGGACCACCCCGTCTAGGAAATTAATCTTCAACAGAGCAGCGCTCCTGGAAATGTGCAGGGTGCCATGAGGAGTTATCTACGGAGCTACGTACTTGATGGGGAGGATGTCACAGGAGAAATGAAGAACCGGGGAGAAAGTAGCATTTTCATGTGGCCAAAGAAGGTAGTTGGGTCTTTCTCCGCCGAGGGCACAAAAGACAGGGGACAGCGCGGTAGATTAGTTTTGCGAGGGGAAAGTTATCAAATCTCATAAATTTACTAACTCTCAAGTACGTCTGACCCCACTAAAACGTTACATTACCTACAAGGAGGAAAGTAGGTCATAAAATGATGAAGCTTGGATCTCGGATCACGTGGAACTGCTGCTCTGACGAGAGCACGTAGCCTGAGGTTGGAAAAGCTGCTGTGGCGTGGAACGGAAGAGAGAAGAGGTCACCGAGTGGCATGTTGGGACACATTTTCGATGAGTATGTGACGTTTGGTAGCTTGTGGCCGCCAAGGCTACGATCTCGGATAGTGCTACTGAAACTTGAAACACAGGATGTACCGCGTTTGTTTCTGTGGATGGAGGTGTGAGAAGATGACTTCAATCTCCACTACAACGCCCTGACTTGTGCTAGCCGTGTCCGGAGAAATTGACCGCTTGGTGGATAGTTTTGGGTGATTCGGGAAAGCAAAGCACCGAACCTAGAAAGTATTTATGTCATGTTTCGTCCTAGTTTTTGAATCACCTTGGTAGTATAAGGTCATCGCAAATCAGCCGTATTCAGTCACATTATATCCAGAGCTTGTGTCTAGCGTGTTTATATAAAAACTATTCAATCAATATGTTTGCTATTTGTTTCTGCACCGTACGCCTCAATTTCTCTCTTTCGTGCTATCATCCCTGAGAGAAATGGATAGAATAAAAATTTAGCTATGATAATTCCCGATCTGATACCGTAGTCAAGGCGAATAATCGATCACCACCGTTCGAGGAGCTACAGTTACACTATACATATGCTCAGCGCAAGTTACGATCAGTCATTCAACGTATGTGATACAGCATTTAATAGAACTGGATATCTAATTAGATATCTAATGATTTTAAATTAGGACTTTATTCCCGAGTATAAAGGCCAGCGAGTATTAGAAGAGCTACAATTCTTACACCTTTTTAATTATATACGAACCGGTATTATCCGTATTTGTTGACACAGTAGAGAATTGATTATAGTTTTTGAAAATAGAAGATAACAGTATCTACTTTATGGAATTTTTAATGACTTTATCCATTAATTTACTAATTTTTCATTAAGTTACAGTGGTATCATTATACGTACAAGGTGAAAATTTTCGCTTGAAATATCATACCTAGACTGTGAGGTGGTCCCAGATCTACCCTGAACTCCGAGTATATTACAATTTAACTCCGGCTCCATTTTTCCTCAGATTGGTCGTACTTTTCGATAACTCGGGGGCTTAACGGCTGTCCAGATTGATTTTCCAACATACGGTGGGACTAGAGAGATTGCCGAGATGGCTAGAATTCGCCAAAGAAACCCCCTATTAATAGTCAGCGTTTATAGTGGCAATTATGGGGAAATAGGGTAACATTTAGAAAGGTGATTATTACCATGTAACTAGGAATGCTAGATCAAAATATCCACCCAAAAATGGAATACTCCCCAAATAAATAAGAGCTGTTCCAACAAGACTTATAATCATGTTAGGATGCCATGTCGTAACCTCAAAGGCAACCATACAAAGCTCGTTCAATATGAGTACTGTAAAACTAACTGAGACCATTCGAGGCCCATCCACCTCGGTAAGAATTTGACTTAGACCTTGAATCATGCCACCCTGATAGACGGAGACAAGTACCCAAACGAAGAATGTACTGTAAGAAAGAGAAGCCCCTGTTGTAAGTTCTTTGTAGAGTTCGGGATACAGATTTGCCAGGTTTTCATCAACATCTTTGTCAAGGACCAGAGAGAAAACCGGTGCCATAGTATAGATAGTAGCGTAGCCAACTAAGAGCCAGTCTTTGTAGAGTCCTTCTGGTTCAAATCTAATGGCAATACTGTACATTGTCTGGCAAACAGATATTATTAGACCGCGATGTATAACAAACTGTGCGAGTTTGGCAGAGCGTTTGTACGAATTTCTTCCATGCCAGACAAGGAGCTTAGTCAAATGACAAAATTGTGTGATGGAAAAGTCTGCGGCTAAAGAGGCCTGTCTACCTTCCTTTCCAACAATACCGACACCTACATCAGCAGCCTGTATCATTGATACATCATTGCCACCATCACCAATACAGCATATGCGCTTTTTGGTAAAAGTTCGTATTAAAGATGCAATATCTGCTTTTTGTGTTGGAGAGCATCGACAGGCTATCACGGCAGGCAGAAGAACAGCAATAGAGATAAATTCTGTACGGAAATATGTAAGTAGAAGAGTAAGTGACTCTCCATCGATTAGAAGTGCAGATTCTTGCTTCCCGCGGAGAAAATCTAGGTGTTCTTGAGCATTGTCTTTGCGCGTTAAGCTAATAATAGTATGAATATACTGTCCTCGAGCAACAAGCTTTGCAGAAACAGCGATACAGCGAGCCGTTTCAACCTTGTCCCCAGTCAGCATCCAGATTTTAATACCGGCATTTCGGAGGAGTTCAAGAGAGGGTTTGACATCTCTCTGTAGTTTATCTTCTACACCGGTCACACCAAGCAGTTCAAGGTCGCATTCTAAATATTGACTTATAACGCGCGACATGACTTCGTCACGATTATTTAAAGCTAGAGATGCTTCTTTGTATTTTTGTTCGAAATCTTCATATTTTTGAGTAGAAAGATGTTTTCTGCCAATGACTAGGGTCCGAAGTCCTTCACGAGCCATGTTTGCAGCCTCTTCATCTAGCCAATCGTTGGAGGCAACGATTGATCTCATAACAGAATCGGCACCTTTTTGGTAAAACCATATTTGACTGTCTCCGATATCGTTTGATGTTAGCTCTATGTTTTCGAAGAACTTGACTATTATTCCCATTCTCTTACTGCTCGAAGTAAAAGGGAATACCTCGAGAATTTTAACTCGAACCACAGGACGACCAGTTTCAATAGATTGTAGGGTCATACTCCTTCGATCACGATGAGTTAGCTGAAGACCTGCGGCTTGAGTCCACTGGACAATAGCTATTTCATCTGGCGATGAAGCTTGGTATGACATTACAGCAACACCGTCTTTTTCTTCAGCAGTTGGTATAACGCTATGACATATGGCCAAAGCTAAAACAACGTCTCGTACTCGAGACCCGATCTCTCGTCGTGTGCGAGTCGATGTAGACGTTGATACAGTAAATTTTGATGATGGAGTAATAAGCAGGGATGGTTGATTAGATGGTTTTGAAAAACCTTGCTTTACATAAGAGGCGATTTCTTCCATGGCTTCATTGGCGTACGAGACAGTTCCTATGTGGATTTTTTTCATCTCCATTTCGTTTTGCGTTAGAGTTCCAGTTTTGTCACTTAACAGGTACTCTATCCGCCCCAATTCTTCTGGAATTGTACTTGTTCTAACCACTGCACCCTTTATATCCGAGTCTCTTTGGATAAACCACGAATAGACGCTTTTCCCCATATCCAGGTTCACACGTAAACCGATTGGAACAATGGTAGAAAATAGAACGAGAAACCTCATAATCTTCACATACCATTGCACGCCGTCAACCTGCCCAAATCCTTCCAAAACGACTAGAACAATAGATAATGTAAGTGTGAGTGCACATAAGATTTTAGTAAGAGAGTTTATTTCATGCTCAAGAAGACCAGTTTTGGAGCGAGAAGAGGATGTAGAGAGAGCAGATCTTGTTTGCGGTCCGGTATAGACAACTGCTGCAAAGGTTGTGGCATTTGAGGCAAGTACAGTGTTGCACCAAGCTGTGTTGTCAATATTTAAAGGGGCTGTATTCTCATTTTTAGATGGCTCGTCGTTGTTTGAGGATTTATCTTTCGGTGATTTTTTAGGGACAAAAGGATCATACCCAGCACCAGTCTTTGGTAAAAGCTCAATTGTTCCGATAAACTCGTTGACTTTCTTATCAGGTTTCCTAGCTAAAATGCGGAGCCGTACAAACTCAGAGACTTCAAGAGACTGAGTTATAGGAGATCCTAACCGCAGCTTCCAGTCAGTCTCTCCGTCAAGCTGATCAGTCCGAATGAATGTCTCTCCAAAACCCTCCTTGTCAATTTTTTGCTTATTTTTTGGCTGAGGTACTGGCTCCAGGATTTGCGCTGAATTGTTCGGTCTTTTGTCTGTAGGAAAGTCAGAGATAGTTTCCACTAGTAGAGATTCTTGCGGTCTATTGGCTTCTATTGGTAGAGCATCTACAGATTTGTTCGTAAAGCTCTTTAGGATTATAACATCAGCTGGAACACGCTGATCTTTTTCTAGCTTCAATACATCACCAACTTTCAAGTCTCTAGATTTGCAGATGGTCTCTCGAACACTAGACGACGGTCGAAGGTTTTCCTCACCGGTCTCCGCAGATTCTTCTTCCTCCTGTATATCTGATAATCTTTCTCTCACAAGCGGTATAAATTTCTTTCCTTTCAGTTTACTCTTTGATTTCAAACTTTTGTGCCTTTGGAAGCCTTTGATACCAACAGATTCTTGCTTGTCAAAGCGTAATACTGTGTAGCCCTCCGAGTTAGCCTCACTGTCCCTCTTCCTGCGCTCTATATCGTCAATTGCTTCTTTCCCTAACGTTATCGTCATAACGAAAACTAATGGTACCACATATGTTGAAAGGTATCCAATTCGCAATGCTGGTATGGCTTGTGAAACGGCGACCAGCAGAAAATACATATTGAAAAAGAACGAGAATTCGTTGTAGAGAGTACGGGGTAAGAAGCTGATTGGGGTGTACTTCGCGTTTGAAACAGTATTAGGAGGAAATCGTGTCGACTGAAGCGTTCCAACGGATATCGTTCGAGAAGATGCCGGATCATGCTCTACTTCCGGAGATTCTGAGAAAGTATCTTCTGTGGCTGGCGGGGTTGTTCTATATCTCGAAGGCCATAGGTGAGTCCCGAGTTTGCTAAGTGTGTCTCTTCGTCGTCGCCGAGAATCGTGTGGAGCGTGAGAGCTTTCTCCTATTCCTTCAGCAGGATATTTATTAACCTCATTAGTATTATGATCATCATCCAGCAGACCATGCATATCTTCGATATCTCTTTCTAAGTTGTTGGAAGCAGGATTTCGTCTTCCTGCTACTCTCATCCCGCTCATGCGCAAATTTCTCAAGGGAATGTGACTGATCTTTCGATTATTGCCTGGTTGCCCATCCTTTCCAAGATCAAGCTCCTGCTCATCAATCTCTAGGTCTGAGTCGGAGTCAGCGCTGTGCGCAGTGATAGCATCCGCTTGATAATATGGGCCCGACGACATGCCGTATCCATAAAGTAAGGAAAAGCTGTACTTGTTAAGATGTTTAGGTTGAGATCGAATAAAGTCTTTTGATATTATCTATCGCGAGTAAATAAGAGGTGATATGTAATCCGAAAGCAAGGCTGTTGTTGCGCGCAAAGCAATGATTCTATTTTCTGAGTGAAGTACGAAAAGAAAGCTGAATTTGATTCAGTTAACTCGCTGGGAGTACATTTGAAAAGCTACAAGGAAATTATTATTACAATTGGAAGAGTATATCGTTGTTGGAAATGAAATAGGATCAAATGTGGGCTTAGGTCGGCTGTATTTCACCACTTTAGACTTTGTATATCGTCGCTACCTGTGTCGCCACTTTGAAGGCAAGCTGGCCTTATCCCGCCACATCCATATTATTTCAATCCAACGCTCAACTTTAATACAATCGTCCATTTTTCTATTCGAGTGCTATGAGTCTTCACCAACCTCTAAAAGACTTTTCCTTGTCCCTTGAATTTTTAGCAGCTTAGAAACTTTTCACAAGATTTGCCCGTCATTCCTGATAGCTTCGAAAGAGGCACTCTCATTCTGAATACTGAAGACGCCTGAACTTCTCTTTGGAAATCGGAACTCTTCTAGAATGTCTTTTGAAATTTCTGATGGACATTGGAATCCAGCTTTTAGGCCTAATTCCAATAAAGATCGTCCAAACCTCACACATGTGTCCCCAACGTCACAAGCCTTACAACAAGAACCTAAAACTCTAACTGAGCTTCAACAACAAGATAATGACGTTAAAACACCGGAAATACTTAGGACAACTGCGATAGATAGCCACTCTGTTAAAAGAGTGCAAGAAATAACCCTGGAACATGAGTCAACGAGTTGTCATATCAAACTTAAGTACAAAAATAATGAAGATATTACAAGGGTAGAACAGTGCAGTGGGAGTGGTATTGTTTCGAAACCAAATCATCAAATTCATAATGAAGAGGGTTACAAAGAAGAAAACACTGATCCGATAAGATCCCCTACCAAGCACAACAGCACCCTTTCCTTCGCCCGAACTGTATCTGAAGAAGTTACCTGGACAGATGATGAAGTTGATCATGACTGGAATTTGCAAAGAACAGATGCTCCCTATGGTATCAGGGAGAAGTCAGACCTTATCGGTTCATACTCTCAGGCTTTAACAGAGCTTGAAGTTCACAGCCACACAACCAACAACATCCAAGCAATTAGAGAGGTAAATGAAGATGACGAACAAAATTTTGAATTCAGTTGTATAGAAACATCACTTCAAAATAGGGGAAATGATAGTAATGCCGATACTCCATTATCCCAATACCAAAAGGGTGATATAATGAAACTTTTCCAAGAGGATAAAGATCTAGGACAGAAAATAGCCACAAAAGATGTTCCAGTTAACTTATCAGCACAACAGCCACGGGATTTAGATTTCCTTACGAATTATGAGGCAGACGATTCGAACTTTTTTGAACTTGTGGGAAATTTAGGTATGACGGTAAATAATCAAATATCAACACAATCAAATCTAGAATCTACATCACAGACAGCGGATCCCGTTTTTTTTAAACCTAATGACACAAAAACCTTCGAAAATGAGTCAAATCATGAGTACGCTCAGAAAAATCTTGAAAAAACCAATGGTACCCTTGGATCGACCACCACCATGGATCCCTTATCTTTCCTGCAAGAACCAAATGAAATGGACACAACCAAACTAGGTGATATTGAAAACTGCGAGCCGGCATCTATGGATGAAGATTTAGTTGCGAAATGGAAAGCAGCATTTTCTGATGACCAAGCTGACGACTTCCTGGAAACCGATCAGCTTTTATCTGATAGTGAAGATTTAAATAAAAATCAAAAAGACCAAAATGAAGTTGATCCAGCGGCATTATTTGGGAGCGACGATGAAGGATTTCTAGAGGATCTTCAAGAAAATCCTTCATGTGTGTTCGTGCAACCAACAAACCTCCCTGACCAAAAATCAGTGACAATTCCGTCAGCTGTTGGAATAAATAGCGTAGCTAGAAGAGAAGATTCGATTTACTCTGGTAGGAGCAGCAGTAACTACAGTCTTCATGCTCCAATTAGTACCGAAATAGTTGATCCTTTATCAAAATCTAGTTACATACCTCAGAATCCGCACTATGCAAGCATTTCAGATACTCCGAAAACTTCGGCTGTGATCTCATCCTTCCCACCTAAGTCAGCTATTACAATTCCACCACCACCAAAATCCACCCGACCAGATATGCCTAAAGCCAAAAGCTTTGCAAAAATGTCTAAAGGGGGCTACTCATCCCCATACGACCTACCCCTCGAATTTTTGCCCAAGAAACGCGGGAATCTTCAGCAGATAAGTAGTGGCATTCCTCCGCAAGCTATAGTTCCACCTCCAAGAAATAGTAGCCTGTACAGCCAGCCACCATCAGTACCAATAATTCCTCCAGAGGGAATACCACAACCCCAGACATCTTCTAATGTTCAGTCCGAAGAAAGATCTAAAAATCCACGTGGTGACTTCTTCAAAGACTTGCCACCTGCGAATACTTCACTCACTACTAGGAGTCCTGGTCCATATACCCCGGATCTAACAAGTACGTTTAATAATCCACAGATGATTTCTCAATCTAAACCAGACCCTTATAAAATGTCTCCAGCAGAAGCTCAGCAAAGTCCAGGTATCTCTCAAGGTTCATTCATACATCAGGGACTTGTACAACCGGAACGAGTTGGTCCATATTCATCAATATTAGCATTAAATCCATCTACCCCACCACCTCTAGTACACAGTCAAACTGCACCAATACAGGTACATCATCAAATTAGAACTAAACCTGAATTACATGCCGGGATTCAGAAATACGTCCCTTCTTTGAAAACCCCTCTTTCATCAACCACAAACATTTATTCCTACGAGGCTCAATATTCAAGTCCACAAGCTTCTTTTCGGAATAGTCAAGATACAGAACTAACTGAAACTTCTCACGTTCAACTAACTAGCTACGACCATAATCAAACTCCTTTCATGCATGAGCCACTCATAGCACCGCTCTCAAAGAGTGAGGAGTCAATCGAGTATGAATCAATGCAACCAAACCAAAAGAAAAGTAACCAACCTAGAATCCAAGAAAGATCAGTCACACTAGATTATAAAAACTTGCCTCCCTCTAGCTCTATGTCTCAGTTTCAAAGTTCACCCTCAAAAAATTATTACTCAAACTTCACACGTCAGAATAACAGCGGCTCCCCTGAATTTGCCCCGCCACAGAGGTCACGAACTCAATCACCAAGATCTACAGTTCTCGGCTCGTACCATAAGTTGGCAACATCAGAAAAATTAAAGCGACCTGCTTCTGTGAAGCCTGTTCCTTCGGAATCAAGATCTTTTTCCGGTCGTCAGAACAACTATCAAAATGATGCAATATTTTCACAGGTAATGGCAGGAGTAACCCCGCAGAAAGCAGGCCAAAACGACCAAATCACTGATCAAAGTATTGACCCTCTTAAAATACGTAAAGGATCAGTCATATTTGCTTGGGGCTCAGGTGGTACAATTGTGACATCCTTTCCCAGAGCTATGCCAAGATATACGGTAAATGAAATTGCCCCAATAATGATGCGAAGTTCGGGAGAGATCAAAATCCAAAACATCAAGACAATGGAACTTCTCGGTCCACTTCATGCCAAATTTCCGGGACCACTAAAAGGCAAAGCAAAGAAAAAGGAAATATTAGCATGGTTATCCAGTGGTATTGACCTCCTTCAGTTGAATGTCTCAAGTTCACAAACAGCTCTCTTATCCATTGAGGACAAGCGATTGAAGGAGCGTATACTCTTATGGCAAATCCTTCGGATTTTCATTGAACAAGATGGTATTCTAGACGGAAAATCTAACGTTGAAAAGGCGGTGTCAGAGGTACTTTCTTCTGGACTCGAAAATGAGAATGGACTCGATACCAATCTCTATACTAATGGTGTAGACTTGATCGGGAATCCGAATTCTTTAATCAAGGCATACCCTGAATCTTCTATTGTAAGAACAGAATCTGTTGATATCGCTACAATTGATGAAATGAAAAAATTTCTCCTTCATGGTGAACGAGAAAAAGCAATATGGGAAGCCGTCGACAAAAGACTTTGGGCACACGCTCTTCTAATGGCCAATTCCGTGTCTCGGGACCTATATAAACAAGTTGCTCAGGAATTTATACAAAAAGAGGTCAAGGAGATCGGAGAAAATACTCAGTCACTTGCAGCGCTGTACGAAATATTTGCAGGGAATTTTGAAGAGAGCATCGATGAGCTAGTAGCTCCATCTGCACGTGCCGGCTTTCAAATGGTGAGCACTGTAAAGGGTACAGAACCATCGAAAGACGCCTTAAACGGCCTCGATAGATGGCGTGAGACCCTTATTCTTGTGTTAAATAACCGAAGCGCTGAAGATCATCGTGCTTTGATTTCTTTGGGGAATTTACTTGCTGGCTACGGTCGTGTCGAGGCAGCTCACATTTGCTTTTTTTTTGCAAAAAGTCACGCTACATTTGGCGGAATTGATGATCCTCAGACAAACATTGTACTAGTTGGCTCAGATCATCTGAGACAACCCTACGAATTCGATAGAGATCTAGAATCAATTCTTCTTAGTGAAGTCTTTGAGTATGGAAATTCCCTTGTCGGCTCCACTCCCACCTTAGCGTCAAATCCTCATCTCACTGTATACAAATTGCAACATGCAAAAGTACTCGCAGAAAATGGGCTTCACGAAAAAGCTTTACAATACTGTGAGAATATTGCTTCCTCGATTACCTCGCAAACTAGAAGATCACCTTATCATCACAACTTACTTTTATCTGAATTAGATGATCTTAGTACAAGGCTTAAACAATCTCCAAAAGATGACTCGGGGTCGTGGATATCCAAACCCAGCATCGACAAAGCAAAAGGTTCAGTTTGGGCTACCTTTAACAAATTTGTTGCTGGGGAAGATACCAGCACTTTAGAGTCTCCCTCGAATCCTTCTACGACTATTGAAGCAGGAATTTTCGCCAGAATGGCCAGAGAAACCCCTACTATAAGTCGAACAACATCTAGCTCGGAAATTCCAGGTCATCTCCATGGTAACATTTCTTCGCCTATTCATTCAACCTCACGATATGCGCCGAGTAATAACTACATTTCAGAATTTAAAGAACCGAATTCTGCTAGCTCCTATGGGTCTCAACCCGGTCGGTCAGTTGAAATTGAGTACGAAAAAGAGAAGCTCTTGGATACTCCTGTCAACGACAAATCTTCTGAAAAAACTAGGGCTGAGAAAGACCGGGAAACAGACGAGGCTTTTCGACGTGCTGCTGAAGCTGATGGTAAGACCCCCAACTCTCTAGTATTAATTGACTTATTTTTTACAGAAAAAAGATCCAAGGATTCAGCACCAGCTAAAAAAGGCTGGGGTCTCGCTGGAGGGTTCACTGGCTGGTTCGGTGGTGGCTCAAAGAAAGTCCAGGATTCAAATGTGCCAAACAAACCTATTCGTGCTAAGCTTGGCGAGGCATCTTCATTTGTTTATGATACGGAACTAAAGCGGTGGGTGAATAAAAAAGCGGGTGCCGAAGAGACAGATACAAAACGTCCCATGCCTCCGCCTCCGAGAGCGACTCAGTCCCCACGACCAGGAAATAAGCCATTGCCTCCCACTAGGTCAGCTTCAGCTACAGCATCAAACGTAAAAACTGGCCCATCTGTCGGCTCTGAGAAGCCAGAAGATAAGATAACCAGCACTGCAAGCCCAAATACCTCGGGCTCAGGTGTTGCTGGGAATATTGAGGCTTTGAGAATAGTGTCAAATGGATCATTTAAACCCCCAAGTCGACCAAGCACTGGCATGAGCAATGCAAGTAGCATTGATGATTTACTTGGCCCGCCTACTCTAGGCCGGAAGGCTGGCCTGAAGGCGAAGAAAAAAGGCAGAGGATATGTTGATGTCATGAGTGAAAAAGCATTATGAATAAAAATAGCGTGTTATCGCTAAGGGTTAGTATTTTAAACACTAAATGATTTAATGTAGGCTTGTAATATTATTCACTTGGAGTACGGGAGACTGTATGGCATTATTCTGTTGATAGGTCCTTCAGTTAGGACTCCCGATAATCTATTGTATGATAGGGTATAACCCAAAGAGCTCTTTACCTTTCAATTTTTATGAAATCGTACCGTAAGAACGTGTTAGTCATCGTGTCGAGACGCTTGAGTGACGCTGCAAGACTTAGCATGTCAACAGAAATATTATCTTTGCAAAAGATTTCCCATCGAAATTGGGCTGAGGGGCGCCAAACAGCAAGATGTTGAAATGGTATTAGCTTTAGCATTAGTGCTGCTCCTGCAACAAAAATAGTCTTTAATCTGCTAAGTTAGGGCCAGGTAATTTTCACAGCAGAGTACAAGGTTTATAACGCTTTTGGAGTATCAATTTAGCTCATTGCAGTCTCAAGACTAATATTAGCTCCGATTTGGGTAGCGGTCACAAGAAAACTAGGGATCTCACTACTATTACCTTTAATCAACTACAACTGCGTAAATATCCATATGAGCAAAGAGCCGTAGTGTGGCTGTGTTTATATTTGTAGGTTGATGGTAGGCATGGTATCAGGCGAAGACACAGCAAAGCTCTGGAAGGTTGGGGATAAGTTTATAGGATTTATTGAGCGTTGATTTTGGAAATATTTAAGGATCGGTCTAGTTTAGAGCTTCCAGATCCTCCAGTCATCTAAACTGAGTCGTTTCAAAATACCACCGAGTTCTCCCTGTTTCTCATCGCCGTCCTCCCACTTCTTAGGTCCAGCCATAGCCTCACTGAAGCCCTCTGGACCAGAGACAAATAATAAACGTGCACCAGGCCTATTTCCTGTGTAAGGGTTAGTTTTAACCAGCTGTGACAACTTTTGGGGCGTAAAGCGAGTATGCTCTTCATCAACCAGGTAATCAATGGTGAGATAGTTGGGATATTTCTGACGCAAGGCTTCGAGCTCCTGAACAATGAGATTGATGTCTCTATTGTGATTTCTCGACCCGTTACTCTTTATTCCCACTTCATTTCCCCCTTTACAATCCTCTCGTAGGCGATTAGCCCAGCTGATGTGAATAAAAGAGCAAGGTTTATCTCTGGCTTGTCGGTCTAGCAGGGTATGGACAACTTGTAGAGCAGGTGCGATTCCTGTGCCAGCAGCAAGAAATAAAACTTGGCCCACGTCTTCGGGTAGTTCAAATTCTAATTTGGGGCCACGTAGATAGATCTTTGCGCCTACGTGTAATTTGTATATATAATTGGACATCTCGCCCTTCGGCTGCCTTCGAATGAGGAATCGGAGATGATGCTGCGGCTCTCCCGGACTGGGAGGGAGCGGGGTGTATGAGCGAGCTATTTGCAATTGTGGTTGCTTAACCTCTACAGACCAAATACCCCTCTGCCACCATTGCGCGTAAGGATCTGGATGTTCCCTATCAGGTGAATCGTGTAGAGTACAGACGGTCAGGAGGATAGCGGTAGGCGAAACCACCTCTCGCCTGATTATCTCAAACGGCGTAAACTTATCAGGATGAAGAATATGCCTGGCCTCTTCGTTTATCATATATCTCTTGAAAGACAGTATTGTGATTGCGGAAAATGTTATGCTTGCGAGTAGTATGATGGTTGGTCGAGCACCAAATCTTGAAAGGCGCGGTCTGCCTGCCGACGTCCAAGAGTTAGCATTGGAAGTCGGACTAGCAATATGACCTTCTAGATTTGAATTGTGTGCCAATTTAGGATGTGTAGAGGCATTGCTGGATCTTGTTCCAATGTGGCGTACATTAAGGGCGTTATGCTTGCCGGGAGAGGGTTGAAGAGGAAGTGGTTGTCTGTTGAGTTTGACATAGAAGCCCCGTAATTTACTGCTTGGAGTGAGCCAGCGAAGTGATTGGGACGGATAAAACGATGGCATGGGGACGGTAGAATATCACTGTCATGCCTTGGGGCTTGGGTGCATCATAAGGAGTTGACTGACCATTGGACTAGCAGCTGAATTATGAATTTACCACACACAGGAATGTCGGATTTGAAGCGCTTCCAGCCAGAAAGCCGAAGCGAAATTGATTAGATATACGACTGTTCAATCACGGCCTGTTGGCACCGATCAGACTGATTGATGTAACAAGGATGACTTGTCCATCATAAGCAGTAGGGAGACTGTCAGAACGCGATGAGATGGTTTAATAAAAGATTCTGGACCCGTACTTTTAGAGCCAACAGGCGCTTCAAGGCAACATGCTGTTGATGTAAGCCCAAGCGGAATTCAGGATCAGCTAGATGGTGCGGTGGTATTTCATCCGGACTGGTTTCTCAATGCGAGGCTGCGGAGCTCGAACATCTACTTCATTGGAGACAGGTGATCGCAGTCCCAGATCTAGCAACACGGTGCGATTATAATCGGTCTGCTCTCAACCAATATTATCAGATGAGAAGCTCCCCCCATCTTAAAGGCCTCAGTCTCAGGGCTAGTGGTCGCCTTCACAGCTGAAACCCCTAGATTCTAGGCACTCCTAAAGGGGCTGTAGGTTACAGTAAATGGCTTCATGGTACCTGCTTTTTCGAGGTCATGCAACATGGACACTAGCTAGCACCCGACACGGAGGAGAGATCTTGGACGCAGAAATCACAGGGGCGCTGAAGGCTCTTGAGGCGGCGTTGTGACTTAAAGAAGCGCAACAGCAGCTGGGGGAGACGATTCAGCGAGTGAATGTTTTTCTGGATAGTCAACACGCTCTAAAAGCACTTGAGACGGGCATCTCTTCAACTAGCCTCGAAGAGGTACATCAGTTTCGCATACTCTCAGCGTCAGCTGCTGTGACGATTAAGTGGATCCCCGGTCACTCTGGAATACAAGGGAACGAAGAAGCAGACGCAACTGCGCGCCTCGGCTTACGAATGCTGCCCAGTCCGGACAACCAACCAGAAACCATTTCGTTGGCATACCTTCGCCGTCTCATGTATAATCGGCTACAGGCTTTGCTCAACGATTGGTGGGATAAAGCGTGCCCTGTTCGGTATCGAAAGCTAGATCTGCTCATGAAACGGCGCAAGCCCCCAGAACTAGCCCTATCAAGGCATCTTCTACGCGAACTAATCGCGGCCTATCATCGCCGATTCAACAATCCAGACGCACCTAGTGAGTGCGCGTGTGGGAAAGAGACTAGCCCAACCCACTTTATCCACTGTCGGCTCCACTCTCACGAAACACGTCGAATACGAGGTCTAAAGTCCCACAACGACTTTATACATGAACTTCTAGGACCCAAGTGCCTCGAAGCATTCAAAAATTTTGCACAGAAAACCCGATGTTATGGGTGATCAGCTGCAGGCTGGACCTCTGCTCTCAGCGAGGTCCATATAAATTAGTCATGTAACACGACTCGATCGGAAGGGGAATAAGGCGAGAAGTTTTGATTCCCAACCACAAGTGCTGATATTTAGTTGGAGCTCAAAGTTTTGGAGCCTGGAGTTATGTTGTGATTTCTATTTTGTATATGGCTGCATGTAATTTAACTAGCTACAATTTGAGTAGCGGTTCACGTGGTGGGAACAAGTTGGGCATGTCATAGATATGATCTTAGCTGTAAACCCCTGTCTTTAACCCTCAGGGGAAAACGGGTATATCCTAGGACTTAAAAGTAGAAAAACAAAACTAGCTAGCACTGCAACCTACCCATTCTTGACCGGCACTCGCCAGAGCCCAAATTGATAAAATATTGATCAAGGTGACGGAAGATTTTCCTTTCATCAGAGATAGACATCTTCTCCACTGTACTAAAAATTGAAAGGCTCAGTCGGAGAGCAATTTTAACGTCTTTTGGTAGTTCGGGGTGCATGAAAGGTTGACCCAGACCCACTTATCACATAATGGGCCTAGTCAAAAGAGTTAGCACGTCGGGTAGTTTATTTACATTGAGCTGGCACAACGTCGGAGAATAGACAAATTGAACGCGTTGCTTCTGTGCGGGGTGACGAAGACATGATGGCCAACTCAATCTTTTGATACTTGTCTTTTTGGGTTCTTAGAGAGAAGACTTGTCTAATTAGTGAAAGTATAGACGCCTCATGTTAGTATTTACAAATTAAAATACAGAGCGGAGTGCCTACAAAGTTAAAACCTCATTTAAAATTTACGTGCAGCACTGATCATGTATCGTGATATGAATTCTGCATGTGCACGGAGTGTCTAAAAATAAAAGTTGGGCAAAATCTATCAAGTCAGAAGAATAGGCCCGGCTCTTCACTATCCACTATCTCATGTGGAATTTAGGGTACACTGGCACCAGGAAATGATCAGCCCTTACTGCCTAGGAAAAATTGAATGAGCCTGCACTACACACGGAAGCTACCTTCTCGAACGCAGCAACGCCCATTGGAACAAGATAGGAGGCAAATTTAGTAGCCTACTATTTTACTGATACTTTTGAATACCTATAGGGTAAATTTTTGTTGGTCCATATTAACAAACTTTTAGTCATCTGGCTTTCCTTGCGCCGGTATTAACCAATAACGAAGAGGAAAGTAGAGGGGATATGGCATATGAAATAGACTCTTATGACGAAATTCAATTTGCACTTATATATTATGTAGTGTTGAATTCAAGAAGATTCACGAATAGTTCAATAACATATCAAAACTCCAAATTAAAAGTCTACCATCTCCCGCCCACATTCCACAGCAGCATAGAGCTAGGGACGCTAAAATGGACCCCCGTAACTCCTAGAACAAGATGGCAAACGTGTTCAGGTCGGAGACTTCAATCTTCACCACCCAAAGTTGGGAGGCCAGGCAGAAAATAAATTACCCAATTGTCCTGATTTGGAGCCTTGAGGCCCATGCAGGTTTTATCGGAATGTACTTACGTTAAGTAGGATGACTCGATTTGACGTTTAGAACACTTACAATCAGATTTCATTTGCTAATACCACTCGAGGTTAACTCTTACGCTATATAACCTGTTCCGTGCACACTCAGCACAAGGGAAAGCGTGAAAATCCTATGGTTGTCTGAGTGTGCTTTCATCATCCTACAAATACAATATCACCGCGAGAGAGTGTGGTATGGGTTTTACTGGATTCGAACCAGCTTTCTCCTATCTCAAGGGGGGCCATTCTCAACACCTGTCAGTGGTGTCCTCTACGAACCTCCAGCTTTCACTGTAGAGTCTGCAGAGCCGAGACTGAGCAACAAAGTCCTCACTTCAATAAGAATTTCCAATCTCTTTCGTGCTCTGTATCGTCTTCATCCCTAAGCACATCCTCCTATCACCATTATCTTGAAGCCACCCACGATCAGATCAGGTGATAGAGTCAAAGCCCTTCTCATCATCAACCCTTTATCATAAAGGAGAAGCTATCCGATGAGTTTCCGGAGCGTACCCGGCATCCGATACGGAGACAGCGATGGTGGATTGGATCAAGTCAGCCTCGACTGTTACAAAGAAGGGAGATATAGATGAATATGCGCACCTCGTGTAGTCCCGGTGTCTAGGCCTCGCCTGGCTGGGGCTACAGTATTTTCGAGACTTTTTCCCACGCACGCAGTTTCTATTGCTGCCGCTTTTTTTGGGTAGAAGATTCCGTGGAAAAGGTGACCGAATTCCACGAGTAAATACTGTGCTAAATAGCAATTCATCAAGAGCAATATATCAATGATCTTTCAAGAAACATGAAAGACAAGGATCACTGTCAAAGGTTTGGCCTGGGCCAGAGAGGAGCCCAATGTGCAAGATAGTCGATGACTCAAGTAGTACAATAATCACACCTCTCTCTCCTGCCCCAAATGGGGTAAGTGTTCAAGCTCCCCATAATCTACTTGAGAGAACGGCTCGAATGGTGTACCACTGCACCATCTAACCCTAGGTCAGGTAAAAGGTGTGACAGCTAGTTAGCCGATAGAGTACCTGCGCCCTATGCTGAAAAGCATAGTTATATTAATTGCGCCAACACTCAGTTACGCTAGTATTCCAAGTCGAGCACTGCCCGAGCGCGCAGTATGATCGTTGATAATGGGGGTTTGTCTAGAGGACAGCTACTAGTCTTAAGAATAGGTAGGGTCGTGTGTTTAAGTTAAGTATTTTAAGTGGTAGTAACTTTGATCTATAGTACATGTAAGCGGACGTAAGTTTATTATACGGGGGTGCAGTTCATAGGCAAGATGCAGATCTATAACAGGGATATTGAACTTACTGATTGCGCATATGGGGGGCATTGAAGAAGGTACTAGAATAGCCTCATGCACTAGTTGGGGGTGACAAGGGATCACAGAGAGAGGTATTAAATCAGACTCTCGTAGTAGTATAGAAGAACAATATAGTGAGTTCTTTTGATGATTAATTGCCTTCTCGATCTGGCTCAGTTCTATACAGTCACGTGGCCTTCGCATAATTTTGCTGTGAATTCTTACATGGTAGCATTATCTCGGTATCTTTCGACGGTTTTTCATTGATTTAGACCTACAAGTCTTGTTATATCTGAAGGTTAACCATCGTGTCGATTAGAGGTGAACAGCAATCAACATTGACTATGTCTGGAATGTTGGGAATGTCGAAGGCGGATCGTGAGATCATATCTCAGGGAGCATCAAATAAAGAAGAGGAGAAATCTTCGAAAGAGAGAAAGCTTTTTGGTGGTGGAACATCTGGATCCGGGCTTGGTGGAGCACCCACTGTCTCATTCGGAAAGATCCCCCAGTTTAGTGTGGGGTATAGCCCTGGAAAGCGACAAAAAGGCACGTCAAAGACTCCTAGGAAGACTAAAGGGAAGGCATCGGTTCGATCAATGGAAGAGGAAGATTTTGAGGAAGAAGACGATATGGACTGGGAAGAGAGGTCTCAGCCACGTTGGGGTGAACCAATGTCACGACGGCAAGCCCCTGATACTCGGACGATGTTGGACTGGGCCTCATTTGATTGGAAGCCGGATCCAAAGAGTTTTCTCAGAGGAATCGACAATTACTCTATATACAGAGAGACCATCCTGCTTCAACTAGAGTGCATTGGTTTTCGGATTGGATTAAAGTTGACACAGCTTGACGAGTTGAAACTCGCGGCAGTTATTCAGAGAACTGTCACGCCGGAACTCTCCGAAATGATTTCAGGAATGAGAAGTGGCACAGAGATGATGCGCCTGTTTGAGTCAACCTTCAGGCGAGCTGGAATTATGCAAGTGGAAGCGTTGTGGGAGAAGCTCAATGGTCTCAAGTACAGTGGAGGATGTCCAGTACAGTTTGTCACCAAATTCAAGACAGCAGCAAGAAATTTCCAAGCTGCCGGTGGTGAATCATCGAGTACACAACTCATGATCCTATTCAAACAAGCAGTCAAAGAAAAGGCTGGCCGCTGGTATGGAATGGTATCTACACTTGCCCGATTCAATGAGTGGAAGTTTGAGCCACTATTACAAGATTTCATCGCGGCTCACCACGAAAAAATCGGAAGGAATGCTCAAAGTAACCAGAGCGAAGTCCAAGGAACGCTGGGAAACACTCAAAATAATTACCCAGATCAACCGAAGAATACCCCCTACAAAAATCAAAACTCGAAGGGAAAGAGCAAGGGCAAAGGTTTCCGCTGTTGGAACTGCGGGAAGTATGGTCATGTGAAGACCAAGTGCCCTAACAAAAGATATGATGGTGGAAACAAAACATCATTTCTTGCGAGCAAAAATGAAAATGACATAGGCCCTCCTCCAGTCATTGCCGATGAGTACTGTCAAATAAAAGAACAGTCATCGGGTTATCATTTCGCCACCCAAGCTAGGCCTGGTATATATGATCAGGTTGTGGAGTACTATGAGAAAGAAATGTTGCGGAGACGCTGTAAGGCCATTGAAATAACTGAAAATGACAGCGAAAATTGTAGTGATTTCTACAAAAATGATTATGGCGATAAGTCGGACTCCAATCCTAGGTTTGGCAATGTTAATGTTACTCAACAAATTTTGAGTACTGCTGGTGTCGATACATCTTCTGATCGCTGGTTATTTGATACTGGGGCTGATGTTGATGCTACTAACAAACGACAAAATTTCAGACCTGGAACGGTTGTTGAACTTAAACCTGACCAGTTTCCGATACAGACTGGGAATGGGATTGTATACGCTGAGTGTATTGGTGAAGTTTGGCTACCACTGACTGGCCCCAATGGTAGTAAATCTATCATGAGACTCAAATACGTCGTTTACATTAAGGAATTCCCGCTGAACATTGTTAGTGGCGAGCGTTTCTATCGAAAAGGTGGACGGTTAAAGGGTGATCAGATAGTTAGCCCTAATGGTGAAGTCCTATCCTATATCGATGCAGAGCGCCGAGGATTCTTCTTGTGGCTATACAACCAGCCCGAACCAGTCAAGTCACTAACGCGAAGGAAGAACGTTAGCGCTACCTCTACAATTTCAGAGCTATCAAAGAGGGATTTATCTGACGATGAATCCACATTTGTTCGGGAATACAAATCTTGCCTGGTTGACGGTTGTTTTATCATGTCTGAAAAAGTAATGAGGATGCTTGTACTTTGGCACCGGAGACTTTGCCACCCAAGCTCTGAAAGGTTAATTTGGACTATAAAGAACACCGTTGGAATAGGCCTTAATGTGTCCGATATCGAAAACCTACCTTGCAAGGCTTGTGATATGGGTAAATCTCTGAAGTTCACGACGAAGGAGAGGCTGCCTAGGATGAAGAATGTTGGAGAAGGGTGGCACTGTGATGTTGGCACGTTAAATCCACTTTCAATCGAGGGTCACGGATATTTCTGCTTAACTACAGAGGATGTTTCTCGTTTCCGATTCTTTCGCGCCTTAAAGAAGAAAAGCGAGGCTGCTGAGGAGCTCAAGCGTATCCTATCTCAGGCTAACTCTGATCTAAGAAGGCTCTCTGATTTAAGGGTGAAGCAGGTCACAATTGATGGTGGAAGGGATTGGGGGCTCAACACCTTTCAGGAGTTCGCTAGTCAGCAGGAGATAAATGTGGTTATATCGGCTCCAGATAATCAATACCAGAATGGAGTATCAGAGCGAGGAATCAGATTTGTACAAGATGCAGCACGCTGTTGCGCAATACAGATGAAGGTACCATCTGTTTTCTGGAACTATATACTCGAAATGACCTGTTACACGTTAAACCTTACATCTCAAAGCTCCGTTGACGGTCACAGAACACCATGGCAAGTGTATTGGTCACAATTTGACCCTGACAAATCGACTCCTAGAATTGATCATCTGTGGATACCTGGAACACTGTGTATCACCCATGTGGACGCCAGTCACAGAATAACAGGTGAGAAGCTTGACGCCAATGGAACAAGGAGTGTGTTTTTTGGCTATCGAGGTACCAAGAACAAGTTGGTCTGGCTCTTGGACGGGGGACGTTTTCTCATATCTCCGCATGTCATCGCATACGAGAACATAAGTTCAGAGCTTGGTTGGGGTGTTGATCCTAGAGAAATAATCAGATCTCTGCCAAGACACGTACAGGATAGATTAAGATCACGAAAGATGGACTATGCAAGGAATCAAGATTACAATGCTCCGGATAGCGAAGACCTACCAATGGTTGCGCCAAGAGGGCGAGGGCGTCCAAAGAGAATAATTCAGCGCCCTTATGATGATCATGCCCTGCAGGTACTGAAGGCTCCATTTGAGGTGGACAATGAATTACTACATTTGTCGCCTGAAGCAAATCAAAGTAAAGTATCTGAAGAAATAAAGGTTGAAGACCTTTGTGATGCAATTACTGGACGTCACTTCGGAACACTACCAGGTGAACTTGATGATAGTTTCGATATCTCTGCTCTGAGCGCTGTACGAAAAGCGATTGATCGAGATCAATTTAGTCAACATGATGATGGCGAAGAGCTGTTTCGGTTACTATGCTGTAATCAGAACTCTCTAAGTTATATTTTCTCAGCTACAGCCGATGAACCGACATTCAACCAGGCAATGAACGGACCAGAAAAAGAGAATTGGGTGAAAGCTATAAATGTAGAAATCCAAGGATGTCTTTCTCGTGGCACTTTCAAGTTTGTGCGCGCCCTTCCTGACCATAGGAAGTTGGTTACATCTAAATGGGTGTTGAAGAAAAAGTATAAGTCAAATATGGAATTTGATAAGCATAAAGCCAGAATCGTGGCAAGAGGCTTCACTCAAACCCAAGGTGTTGATTTCAACGAGACATCTTCCACAGCTGCGAGGTCAGCAAGTTGGAGAACCCTCATGGCGCTTGCAGCATTGAACGGCTGGTATACTCTACAAGCTGATTTTATTTCGGCATACCTCGCAGGGGAACTTAAAGAGAATATTTACATGAAGCAGTTTCCACGGCTGAAAGAATTCTTCGGAGAAAATAAGGAGCTTGCAGAGAGACTTGGTTATAGCGAGGATAGCATAATCAAGTTAGACAAGCCACTATATGGTTTAAAGCAGTCCGGGAATTGTTGGCAGATGAAAATCAGATCAGTGATGAAAAAATATGGATTTAAGCACCTAGTCTCTGACAATGCGATTTATCAAAATCGAGCCAGAAACATAATTGTCGCATCCTATGTTGATGATTTTTTGTTAATAGGACCCAATGAGAGCGATCTTCAAGAATTAACCCGTGTTTTGAACAAGGAAGTTCCTCTGAACGATTTGGGAGAAGCCAGCTGGTTCCTTGGCATCAGGATTCGTAGACCCTCACCAACGGGTTCTATCATGCTAGACCAAGAACAGTACCTGAAAAGATCTTTCGAAGAGATGGATTTGGTACTTGAGAAGAAACATCCTGAGACACCTATGACACCAAGTTGCAAACCAGACTTGAGAAAGTACGCCGGAAAGTCAACTGCTGCTGAGCTGTACAACTATCAGCGACTCATTGGTAAATACAATTTTTCCTCTTGCATGGTAAGATGTGACACAGCACAAGCAACGTCGCAGATGGCTAGATTTATGTGTAATCCCTCTCCTCAACATATTAAACATGCCTCAAGAATTCCCCAGTTTCTTTCAGCATATCCTGATAGAGGTTTACTATATGAAAAGAGTCATCGACATGTCCAAAGATTCGGAAAATATGGCTTACATTGTGCTGTGGACTCGAGCTTTGCCGATGATTTCGATTCTGCAAAATCAACAACAGGATTTGTCATCTTTATGGCGGGATGCCCGGTCATTTGGAGATCTAAGTTACAATCAACAGTATCCACATTGACGTGCGAGGCAGAATATGCAGCGATATTTGAGGCTGCAAAGGACTGCTCATGGATTCGATCGTTCCTCACGGAGCTGGACCACATGCCTTCCGGTCCTATACCGATCTTAGAAGATAACACCGGTGCAATCAAATGGGCTACAGATGATGCTATGACATCTGGTCGTCGTCATGTGCGCGTTGAATATCATTATGTTGTACAGGAGGTAAGAGCAGGCAACATAAAAATTTGCCAGGTGGCATCGAAGGAAAATCCTGCTGATGGTTTCACCAAACCGCTCGTCGCCGAATCCTTTAAACAGTTCATTGACCATTTAGGCATGAAAGATGAAATCTCGCCTTTGAACTGAGAGGGCGTGTAAGCGGACGTAAGTTTATTATACGGGGGTGCAGTTCATAGGCAAGATGCAGATCTATAACAGGGATATTGAACTTACTGATTGCGCATATGGGGGGCATTGAAGAAGGTACTAGAATAGCCTCATGCACTAGTTGGGGGTGACAAGGGATCACAGAGAGAGGTATTAAATCAGACTCTCGTAGTAGTATAGAAGAACAATATAGTGAGTTCTTTTGATGATTAATTGCCTTCTCGATCTGGCTCAGTTCTATACAGTCACGTGGCCTTCGCATAATTTTGCTGTGAATTCTTACAGTACATAAATAAATTACCTTTTGACATACAAACGCCCAAGCTTTCTAAACCGTAACTGTTACAATAGTGACCCACCACAAACTGACAAATAAACTAATAGCATTTATCTATATCCAGGACTTGGAACTTGTACTGACTGGGGGTACTTTCACCCAGAAGAATAAAGGCTGCCAAACCATCATCAAACTAACGTTTGTACCGAACAAACTTGTAGAGACCGTCATAGATTGTCAACCAGCCAGCGAGCTGGAAGCATCCTCAGGCCATTTCACCATCAGTATTAAACTCCAAATATAGCCTATCTTTCAATTAGGACAGATGTCCCGCCCACAATGGAAGAATGTCAACTGGGATCGGTACAACAAGAGACTCATAGTTATTCTTAACAAACCCTTGACGACAATCAGCTAGACTTCAGGCAAGCCATCAACCCGAGAGCCATGGTAATCACCAAAGCCATGTATCAAGCAACCGGGGGATTGGTCCTTAAAACGAAACCATCTCGATTTTCTAAACCATACTAGACCAAAGAATGTTCAACTGCAGTGAAAACAGTAAGAAAAGTAAGAAGAGAGTGGACTCATCTTGGTACTGAGGACAGCTGGATTAAGTATCAAGAAGCCACTAATCGGAAGAATGGTCAATACAAGAAATCCAAAACAGTGGGATAGAGGATTATCCTTAGAAGTAACAGACGAACCGACTAAAATCCAGAAACTAGCCAATTGGGCTTAGAAGAGTGCTAAGGGAAATACCAGGACGACCTTTCTACCGGATTTCAAAGATTCCGAAGGAAACACTGCAACAGAAGATAAAGATCAAGCAAGAGTCATGGCATGTCACTTCTTCCCACAGCCTTTGAAAGTAGACGTTCGTAACATCCCAAGAACAGAGTATCCTGATGAAATCGAGACAATCTCCAGCACAATTACCTAAGGAGAAATCGAATAATAAATCGGATCTTTACCTATGGATAAAGCCCCCAGGCCCGTAACTGCTGTTAAGCCTAACGGTTCCTGTAGCCAACGCTCGCTAGCGCAGGCAATAATACCAAGGGAATCTTAAGGAAGAATCTCGAAAGACACGGAGCTTAGAGGATTCCCAGTGAACCTTCTGGAAGCATACAAAAGGTCCATGAGGATTACAGGAGTGTCGAGAATCTTCTTGGGAGTTGTCAAAGTTTCCAAACAATTCTGTTCACACAGGGAATCTTGTTGAAGGGGATTATCTTAGATTGTACATATATTTGTAGTCTAGCTGTGGTAATAATCTCCCAAGATAATTATAATTAATATACTGTATTTACAACATTGCCCATATATTTTGTACTGAAGCCGTGACAAGACCGTACGGAATACTAAATAGATCTCTAAAGGCATGTTGAAACCCCTAAGTAAATCACCTACCTTCTTATTCAATGTCTGCCTCGTAACTGGATACCATCCGATAGAATTCAAAGAGCCAAATACTGTTGTACTAAGAAAGCCGCAGAAACTGAAACAGCATACTCCCAAATCGTATAGACCAATCGCTTTAATTAACACCATATGGAAGCTCCTGTAAAAGCTGATAGTTAATCGTCTTTCCAAAGCAGCCATAAAATTTAACCTTCTCCCTGAAGAGCAGATGGGAGCTAGGCTAGTGAGTTCCACAACTTCCGCAGCAGAGCTTCTAACTGAGCAAATCAATACTATTTGGGGCAAAGACAAATTGCAAGTGGCGTCTCTGCTCAGCCTTGGTTTATCGAGAGCATTCGAAATATTATCACACGAAATATTACTCTATGTAAAACTTAGAGTGGGTTTCGTGTGTATGTCACGTGAATCATCAAGAACGTAAGAGCGAATGTATGAATGAATTAATTCATTGCTTCATGCTACGAATCAATCGTAGCACTATTTATTTATTTATTTTACGGTCCCTGGCACCAGCCCAATGCCTCATGGTACGGGACTGGCCATCGTAGCACTATATCATCTATTTCTACCCTATTAACGCCCCTGATCATCATTATTAGACCGCCGGCAAAGACAAATTCTTCACCTTCCAGTGGTGCCGGTGTAATCGCTCAGTACGCTCTGCATATCTGGGATAGCCAAGAAGAATTGCATCCGAATCGAAGTTGAAAGCAACCTCAAGCTTTTCTCCATTTGACGACCTCTCAACAATGTCTTTTTTAACATTCTCATCTGAGCCCTCAACCTCTTTCCAACCACGCCCCACCTCGCTTCAGTGAGTGAGTGAGTGAGTGGGTTTTATTGTACTACTTGAGTCTTCGACTATCTAGCACATTGGGCTCCTCTCTGGCCCAGGCCACACCTTGTACAGTGCTCCTGTCCTCTCTTGTTACTTGTAAGATCATTGATATATTGCCCATGATGAATAGCCATTCAGCTCAGTATTTACCCGTGGAATTCAGCCACCTTTTCCACGGAACCTTCTACCCAAAAAAAATAAAAATGGTAGCAATGGAAACTGCGTGCGCGGGAAAAAGTCTCAAAAAACCTGCAGCCCCAGCCAGGCGAGGCCTAGACACCGGGACCACATGAGGTGCGCATATTCATCTATATCTCCCTTCTTTGTAGCATTCGAGGCCATCTTGATCCAATCCACCATCTCCGTATCGGGTGCTGGGTTCGCTCCGGAAACTCATCGGATGGCTTTTCCTCCATGATCAAGGGTTGGTGACGAGAAGGGCTTCGACCCTAACGTCTGATCTGATCGTGGTTAGCTTCATGATAATGGTGATAGGGGGATGTGATGAGAAATGAAGACGATACAGATCGCGAAGGCGACTGGGAATCCTCATCGAAGTGAGGAGGTTGTTACTCAATCTTGGCTCTGCAGACTCTACAGTGAGAGCTGGAGGTTCGTAGGGGACACCACTGACAGGTGTTGAGAATAGTCCCCCTGACCACCTCGCTTCAGCAACCAATAAAGAAGTTACTCCAATTGCAAACAGGAGCTTGCCCCATTGATCACCGGCCATCACTCACCACAAATTTACGACGCTACGTATACCCGCAAGGAGGAAATCAAGTCATAATATACAAAGCTCGGGTCATGGTTTATGGGGGACTGATGCTCTAATGGAGTTCTACATCTTGAGGAAGGATAGGCGGCTGAGATGTGGTGCGAGAGGGGGAATAAGTCTCTGAAGACGATGCTGGGACTGACATTTTCGAGGGGTTTTCAACTTTGGAACGTTTGTGGGCGCCAAGATTAAGATTTCGGCTAATTAGCCAGGAGGGCTTCTTTTGTCGATGAGTCAACAGCACTCCCCAGAGCCCTGGACGGAACAAAAGAAGTTGGGCTAAGCTACCATACAGCAATCACGCTCTGTCAAGACTTTTCTGACATTTCAGCACGACCTTCGGGAAGGAGTAGGAAGGAGGCTAGAAAGGCAGAGTGCGAATTTCCCGAGGTACACACAAGTCTGCAGCGCCCAGCTGGCCGGCCTCTTCGAACGCTTCAGAAGGGGCACTATGTCTTCGGATTTAGCCCTAATGTCGGTATTAGGAGAGCTCCGCACCCAGTGGTTTTGCGATCTTTCCCGGCTGCCATACACCCGCAAATGGCCATCGTTTCTTTGGCTGGAGAGGGGAGATAATGAAGGGCAAAGGGCTCCTCTAAGTGTATGATCAAATGAGGGCTTGTGAGGGGTGGTGCTATTTGAGGGGAGCTGTATGGGAGGCATAGGAGGGGATATACTACTGGCATAGGTATCCTTGGCCTGTAGGCAGAAAGGACCTGCATGTCCTACATAGTCTTAGACTCAGACAGGACAATAAAATGATTTAATAATAATAATCATTGCCACACAAGTAAGAAGCGGGCACATTGGGCTCAATGCTTACTTATACCGAAGAAATGTACCAGGAGTAGGAAAACCACGTTGCCAATGTGGATATCCGTCCCAAAATATAAAGCACATGGTGATGTCTTGTCCAAGATGGGCTAAAGGATGAGGCGAGTTGCTTCGTAAATCGACGACCCGATCCTTCGAAGCAATGGTAAATAACGTCAAAGATATGACTAGAATAGCGCAGTGGATTCAGAAGGAAGGATGGATAGAGCAATTTCGGATGACGAGAGAAATCGAGGCGTTAATCAAGCAAAGAGGGGAGAAAGGGAACACAGGACAAGGACGGAATCCACACTTGCAACAACAGTGTGAGTGCACTTCCTAAAGGTAACACTACAATGGTACAGAATCCAATCAGATAGCTAAGGGGGTTTTTACTGCAAGGTTTCCTCCTCTACAAATTAGATAGTTTGATAGACACCTGCATGGGCCCATAGGGCGCCAAATCGGGCTAAATGAAATCAAATTCAAAAAAAAAATCATTATTAGACCTGTTTGTCTCTGTGTAGATCGTACTTTCGCTTTTGGACTGGGTTCAGACATATGCAAGCACAAGTCTGCTAACACTATATAACCTAACATAAAAAGGAATCCCAACGTGCATCAGGCTTTACATGAAGCCTTTTCTAGAAGAAAGGACGATCTCATTAGTGCAAGGGTGATTCAAGGGATAACGGAAATCTACCAGTACGGGACAACACAAGGCTCCTACTTATTGCCATTTCCATTTCTCTTTTTTCATCAGCACACTCTTTGTGATACTAAACCCTTGCTCTTCCTCAGCCTTAGGGTTTGTATACGATACAAAGATCTTGAAATGGTCACGCTCAACCGAGGAAAGCTGCCGAGACTTGGAGAAGAAACATAAGGTTTGTGAGAAGTAGACAAAAGCAAACGGTTAGATTCGCGCCCGAGAAGTACCAGGTGATACGCTTCTCAAGGGCTAGAAAAGACATAACCTCAAAGCAGGGGTTGAAATATAAGGTCATACGATATTACCATAGCTTTTTCATCGAGTCCATGGAATTCGTTTCAATCCAAAGCTAAACTAGAAAGCGCGCGTCAACAGTATAAAACTAAAGACAGAGAGACAGGTTCATGTAATGAGCAGACAAACACATTTCACCTCGGGGGCGCCATTCCACAAGGAAAAACTGATGTACAGCACGTTAGCGAGACTGGCCTTCACATATGGGTCCCCGATTTGGGTCGAGGCCGGGGTAGCTGGTAGAAAACCTGAGAGGATAGTCATGCCCATTCGAAGCATTCAAAGAAACTGCTTAAAAATAGTTACATAAGCCTATAAATTGACCAGCATGAGATTGCTCGAACACTAAACCGCCACCCTACCAATAGAAATACACCTGAAGTGGCAAAGGCTCCAATACGTTAGCCGCTTGAAAAATCTACCAGTTCAAAAGATCATATAATCTGCCTGTAGTAATATCAAGCTGCCCAAACGAGTGAGATAGAACATAAGAGCAAATTATATGAGATTGTATCTGGCAAACTAGGTGGAAATTTTAGGGGAAAAATAGTCCAAAAGACGGCAGAAAGAGGCAGGAAAAGTTGTAGCATACTAAGAATGGGCTAAATCCTGGCCAACTCAAAGACGATTCCAAAAGCGTCGACAAATAGCCATCGCTGACCCCGAAACCTGGAGAGCAGATAAGCTCTATCGGAATTGAAAGTCGGGACGAAGGGAAATAAGTCTTCAAGAATTACCATGTTTTCTTCACCGAAACCTGAAAAGGACCCAAAGTAGTCCAATGATGCAAATTTGTAATGAGCACATGGGGCTCAACTCGTGTTTATACAGAAGAAAAGTATCCAGAGTCTACAGTCCAAATAGTCCAAGTGGCTACCAACCGCAGAACCCCAAGTATATGATTATGTCGTGCCCTCGATGGCCAAATGGTAGAGGAAAATTTTGGAGATAAGTCAAAGATCGGTCATACGAAACTATGATAAATAATCATGGTGACATCAAATGAAATACACAGTTGATCCTAGATTAAAGTTTGATAGATAAATTCCAGACTAAAAAAAGGTCGAGATGCTGCTGAGGGAAAGAAAGAGGGCGATCAATTCTTGTCATGTAGTGACATCATTTATTCTTTAGTTGATATTGCTCAAACGATTATGACTAGGTCTTAAAGTCGTATATAGACATGATTCATCGTTTGTACTTGTCGTATCAATCATGACTGTCTCAGTGATTTGAGAAACATTATTGACTATTTACTAGTTACCTAGTCAAGTCCGAATCACACGATAGAGATTAGGTAAATTTTACTAGGTAATTATTCTGATGAATCTAGATCTAGAGGAATACAACCTGGTAGTTTGGCTCTCGAAATATATGAAACTGGACATATCATGCATATTAAAATATATAGAAATCTATCTCAATCACGATTTCATATTAATTCATGTCATCATCAATAGCTGCAAAAGACAGCTTTTCCATTTCCTTATAATTCTTGCGGTCATTGGAGATAAGGTGATTGGTTTACACGGAAGACACTATAGTGTAATTGCGCTTCCCCTAAAGGATAAATTGAAAAAAGACAGTAATCAGAAATTTTTTGGGGTTTTCACCAGATAGTTCCCCCCTAAGTAAATATTACAGTTCATAGACACCTGCACAGACCTATAGGGTGATAAATCAGGATAATTGAATTCAAATTCAAACTCAAGGTTATCGACAATTCTCAAATAAATCTTTGCCTGGCCCTCAACACCATTTCGGCTTACCACTATCGATACGTGCAGAAAACGCGATTCTGTGTGACTAACAGATACAAGAAGTTTTGCAGCACCTGATTTTGTATATCTAATTGAGAGGCAGATATAAATGGTAATAACATACTGAAACCTTCGCGGCACTATATAGTGGATCTATGAGAAGACAGCTGGAACCCGAGTTATTGTTATGTGGAGATATAGAGCATACATGTTTAGTTAGTTGGGTGCGTAAAATTTTCGAGCTTTTACATGATGTTGAGAGCACCAAATATAGATCGCCTAGACTATGTCTCGGGTTGATTTTGAGCTAGTTTTGTGCATAGGTGGGCGTGTCATGGGAGGAAACAAACACCTGGTAGTAATAGACTGCAAAGGGCGAAGAAAATCTACCAGGCGTCAGCATTGTCTCCTACGAACCTCTAGCCCCCATCTTAGAGTTTGCAGAGCCAAGATTGAGGCACAACTTTTCAACTCTCAGTTATCTTCGCCTCCTTTGAAGATTCGTTTCCGTTGACACCCGCCTCGATTCTCAAAATGATTGTGACTCTGGAAAAACGAAGGATATTGTGATATCAAAGGTACACCGGCAGTTGGAGAAGCCTGTCATCCTCAAGTATATCCGGCCACTGGCAGGCAAACAAAAGCCCACGAAAGCAAAGTAAAAGATCCTTGCGCCCTCAGCAAATTCAGAATTCAATTCGCCGATGGATTGTGACGGTTTAGAGAATTCAGATATACTTGAAAGTTGGTCACGCGATGGAAATTGTTAACCTTTTCCTTGGAAAGCTATCTGCCGCGACGTCTCCTGTCTACATCTTATCTGCAGAAACTAGCGTTGACTCCCATCTTGAGCCACATGAGAATACTCCATCTTCCCCATCGGATACGGACACCCTTAGATTCATCTCTATGAAATTCTTCCTAGGGCCTTCATGGTCGTAGACCCAATGGAACAATAAATACGGACATAAAACTGGAAGCGATGCTTGGATATGGTGACATTACCATCATCAGTGCGTGCAATTATTACAAAGGCAGCAGGAGTGAGTCGGAAAAAACGCTGATATGCTTTGCTATCGCCTCCAATCTTCCAGCTACTTGTATCTTTGCAGCGGCAATGACAAACATGTGCCTTTCGAAATTCATATTGGTTTCCCTAGCCAAGATTCGAGGCCCTGGAAGATCCGCAGCGTCAGCCCCTCAACCGCGAGTACTTCGAAATACAGTTTCGTCGCTTGCTCTACCCGAGTAGCTCAGAAACTGCCTTGGCATTACTCATCCTATGGTCTCGTCGACGACCTTTCGTAAATCACTCATTCGAAAGAGCTAGAGTCATGTGGTCGGATAGAGGGCTTTCCACTGCGTATGAGAGATCAACCAGTAAGGAATGGCGGTGTATCTGTTGCCTAATCTTATCGCTTGAAATCATCCTTCATGTAGCCGATGTACCATGCTCATTAGCTCGTCAAATAATACTGGGATTAAAGAGATTCTCTAGCATGTCGATAAAAATCTGCCAGTGCCGAGTGAGTGAGTGAGTGTTTGTTATCCGATTGAGTCTGTGACTACACTAGGGTAGATGGGTCCTTTCTGCCTACAGGCCGGGAGATCTATACCTCCTTAACGACCTCTTTCAAGCAGTATTATCCCCACAGCTCTTCATTTGAGTATACAATCAGAGGAGCCATTATTCCGCCATTACCTTCCCTCTTCAGCCAACGAAACGACGGCTATTTGCAGGCGTGTAGCCGTAAAGAAAATTCTCAAAACCACTGGGTGCGGGGCTATCCGAATGGCTTCTCGTTTATATCAGTATACTTCATGACGAGCTTGGCCCTCAACTCTTGGCTAATAACTTGGTAGGATACTAAAGGACATGAGCTACAAGGCGTGATGTGAGAAAAACTCTAGTGCTTCCAATCTAAATTTAACAGGGGGATTTTTATTTTATTTCATTTAGCCCATGCAGGTATATCTGGCTATAGTATTTACAGAGGAGAAAACCAATTCGGTCAAAATCCCCCAAAACTGTCTGTCTCGTGTCGATTGGTTTTCCGAGGTTTCCCACAGGAAGTGCGTTTATACTGTTCATACAGTGTGAATTCCATCCCATCTCCCTCTACATCGTCTCATCTTTTCGTCCAATGCAATTTCTACTTCGCCTGCAAGCCGGAATTGTTCAAACCAGCCTATTGCCAGGATCCATTTTGTGGTTTTCCCCATACCACCTGGGCCGTTCATCATTGCCGTAGAGGACCTAGCTTTTGCCTTTCGGAGCACCTCTCCTCTTCCCATTGCCCACTGAGGACACGCCAAGACCATATGTTTGATATTTTGAGACGGATAGCCACACTGACATATTGGATTTATCACCCCGGGGACTTTCCTTCGATACAGATGAGAGCTGAGACCAATGTGCTACTTCTTATCTGAACTGTAATACTACTTTGGGCCCCGTTAAGGTTCCGGTGGATATCAGAGGGTGTGTTTCTGTAGGTAATCCTTTTTCTGCCGGTTGTCTCATCTATAGCAATATTTACGGCTTTCCAATGTTCAGGGTCTGCCGAAGCTCGATGAGCACATAGTTTCTCGTTCCCTGGACGCGTCTATAAGTTCTTCCACTCCTGCAACGCGACCACTTTACCAACGTCTTTTAGCCTCCCTTTCGCATTCTCCATGCCACGAATTCTGGTCCATTCTTCAATGTCTAGCTTTCGACTCTTGGCGTGCCTGTCCTTAGTTCCATAACAGGGGGGATACTAGTTGGTCAATTCTCGCCAATATTTTCTTATCCTGGTTACCTGTTGTTGACATCTTTAACTATCTTGATTGTCGTGGGTACTTAAGCCTAAAACGTGATCTATTCATAGACGTACGTCCCTATGACAGCAACAGAAAGCAGCTCCTGATAAATACTTCGAATGCGAGAGCAGTCACATTCCAAAAATTAACAGCAATCTAATTTCAGCTGAGACGTAAATGAAGATTAAGACAATACCAACTTTCCCAAGTGTGCAGAATATTCATCTAGATTAACAGATTTTTTCCAAATATATTCATACAGTTTACTAAAGTCCGACGATAAAGTTGGATAGATAATACCCCTTCATGGCAGACAATCCAGTCCACCATGACCCTGGTATTGTGTGGTAAAACATATGAAGCCTCGACTTTCAGCCAGGAAAAAATAGAAGTCAATACCTGCCTCGACAGGACCTACAGGCCTATTGTCTTCATCTTAGAATTACGCGAGAGAATAACTGAGCTGCGTGAACGGAAATTAGTGATCAGGTTATCCAGAGACACATGAGAAGCTATATGTGCAATTAGAGTAGATACCTGACGCACCGGCTTTATCGTGTACAGTAGGATCTCAATAAGCCTTGGTAAATTCCATCGGATGGTCTTTTGGTGACTGAAATTCCGTCGAGTAGCCACTTTCTTTTTACTGCTGTAGCAAGCTGAGTTGCTGTAACTGGCCATAATATCCATCAAAGTATCTAGTGATTTCGCCGTGAGACTTATTACGGTAAACAAATGATCATCATGTGTAATTTACAGCTTCAAAATTCTATTTCCCGAATCTGTGACATTATGTACACTCAATGCTATAGACGATTTCTAAAGTTGAATCATGGCAAGAAAAGAAGTACCCCAAATATAGTAACCAAAGAGCTTGTGCGCGTCCAAAACCTTGATCTCTTATAGGCAGTAATGACATTGTTACTTTACTCTACTTACCTTTAAATTTATGGTGATTAAAGCAAAGTCTATAGTGGAAAAGAATTCTCAAGGTTATTTTGACGGAGTAATGTTTGAAATGGATAAGGCTTTCTCTCATTCAATAGATGCCTTCTGAGCCGCAATTCTTTTTCAATTTCTCAATTATCCAGGGCTCTATTTTTGACCTCTATTGATATCGCATTTATCGACGCTAATATAAGTGCATCAAAAAGTCTTTTTTTAATTTTATACTAGCAAATCACGAGCCTTTTTCGAAAGAGATGCCCGCAATGTAATGTTAGTAGAAAGCTGGAGTTAGAGTCGGATGCAGATCACTTCAAAAAGTTCCGGGATCTTGTCTTGCAGATGTGGAACAATGATTTTAAGTAGTAGTAATTTGATATAGGTTCAAGAGATATTTTCGTGGATGGCTGTTCCTTTAGTCTATTCATTTGCCTATCATACCTGAGAACTCGGTTTACTAGAGACTATAGCTGTAATAATAAGTGTATGCTATTCAAAACAGGAATATGCTATTTACACGAGAGATAACGTAATACGGACCAGTAATTGCAAGACAAACCAAAAGATACGAGACCAAATTTTGTCTTCAAGGTATCTCCACACAACTAAGACGATGTAGATCGGTGAAGCTTTTTGTAATGGCTTCCAATTAGGTATAGAAACTAAGTTTTGGGAGATACTTGACTTTTATTCTTAGACTATCTACCCTAACATTTGTTCAGAGAATAAGCAAAAGACGCTGGCATTACCGAGTAAATTAAACTCACTCCAACGTCTCTTACCCCCCTACAAAGATCAACTCCTCCAGTACTTTGCATCCGTAGAGATGCCATTTAGAAACATTTTCGGTGAACAATTGAAGGACCTGACTCATCGTATCTATCGAATTGTGTTAGTCTTCTCAAAAACATTAACAAGACATTGTAACGTACTCTTGTTTTGAGATCCACATTTGCTGGAAGGTTGACAATGAAGCTAGGATAGAGCCACCAATCCATACAGAGTATTTTCTTTCAGGAGGTGCAATGATCTTAACCTTCATCGATGATGGTGCTAATGCGGTAATCTCTTTCTGCATCCGATCCGAGATACCAGGGTACATTGTAGTCCCACCAGACTATTTTTTATGTTATTCATCATATCTATAATTAGCTTATAGATTACATACCATGACAATGTTACCATAGAGATCTTTTCGGACATCAACGTCACACTTCATTATAGAGTTGAACGTTGTCACATGAATACCACCACTTTCGAGACCGAGGACAGATGGTTGAAACAGAGCCTCTGGAGCTCGGAATCTTTCATTACCAATAGTTATGACTTGTCCGTCAGGAAGCTCGTAGGACTTTTCCAAGCTAGAGGACTGGCTGGCGGTCTGAATTTCCTGGTCAAAATCAAGAGCAACGTAACAAAGCTTTTCTTTAATGTCACGAACGATTTCTCGCTCAGCGGTTGTGGAAAAAGTATAGCCGCGTTCAGCTAGAATTTTCATGAGGTAATCGGTTAAATCACGACCAGCCATGTCAACACGGGCGATGGCGTGTGGAAGAGAGAAACCTTCGTAAATTGGGACAACATGGGTGACTCCATCTCCGGAGTCAAGAACAATACCCGTCGTACGACCTGATGCGTAGAGGGACAGAACAGCCTGAATGGAAACATAGAAGGCCGGGGCGTTGAAAGTCTCGAAAACAATTTGTGTCATCTTCTCTCTGTTCGACTTGGGGTTGATAGGAGCCTCTGTGAGAAGAACTGGATGTTCCTCTGGAGCAACACGTAATTCGTTGTAAAATGTGTGGTGCCATATTTTCTCCATATCGTCCCAGTTGGTGACAACACCATGTTCGATGGGATATCTAAGAGTAAGAATACCACGCTTAGATTGTGCTTCATCTCCAACGTATGAGTCTTTCTGGCCCATTCCAATCATGATGCTAGTTCTGTCAGTAAAACGAACTTCATGAAATGTAATTAAAAATATTGGGCAGACTCACCCATGGTGACGAGGTCGACCAACGATAGATGCTGCAGGTTTTATTAATTGCTGTTTTGTTCAATCATGAAAGAGTTTGGTGAGGGCTCTGTTTGAAAATGTTGATATGGTCACAAACTTACGGAAAACAGCTCGCGGAGCATCATCGCCAGCGAAACCAGCTTTACACATTCCTGACCTATCATTGTCAGATACACGAACAAAGAAGTTTTGGTAGTATTGGTAGATTTTTTTAAATCGAGAAGTAACAGAGGACGAGGCTCATAGCTCGCTCGAAATTCGATCAGCTGGGCGCTTAAAGAGCGTTGGCTTACCCATTGTCTATAACGAGGGCTGCAACTTCTTCTGTGAATTAGAGTAACGTTAGCTCATGATATCTGAGAAGATTAACCCTCAATAGCAGACGCTATGAGTTCGTCATTTACCATACCTTCCATGATGAGTATCTAGGTTGAGCTGTCGTTGTGATGATTTAGTGAATAGGAAATTTCGCCGTAGCGTTCAGCGTTGATAAGTTGTGGAGGGAAAGGGAGGAGCTTGGTCGATGGTAGAAGTGAAGCGAAGAAAGATAGTGTTGGGAGATTTTGCAGATAGAAAGGATGGGTCGAGCGGAAAGTGTTAATAGAGGTGTTGTGTGGGCCTACAACAGCTGTGTCCAGAGGAGGCGAGGTGAGGAAAAGCTTGTCGCCGCTTTTACCAGGTCCTGTTAGCTTGCTAGTGACTACCCGGGAAGCTGGCAAGGAATACTATGGGGTTTCAACAGTCCAAGAGTTGTTTCGTGAGGCCTATTCTTTGGTGACACTTTGAACTTTGGAAGAATACAACTACAAGGAACCAAAAAAAACTTACGGTTATACCACTACAAATTCAAGTAAAACAATCGTCTTACAACCAGTTAGGCTTTCTTATGAATTTTCTTTTCACCTTGCTTTCTTGCAACTTTTTATCTAGTTTTCACGAGATACGATCTACAGATGCTTGGGCGTGTTATCTCACATCGTTGAAAGCAGGTTCAAATTTCTAACTCTAATTTTGAAATAATCCTCTCTTTCAAAACTGCAGCGCCTAGTGCTTGTTTTCGAGACCATGTCTAAAGGATTCTCACAAGGTACAGTTTTATATCCCCAGTTAAGTAGGTGATCACAGCATTCTTTACGCACGGAACTTTAAATGCATTTCACGCAGAGACCGTATACGCCAAGGGCCTGAGCCATTCCACGTCTTCTTGAAGAAAACTACATACAAAAAATTTACAATTTTTAGTTAAAGTAGGCCCTCAAAGAATAATGAGCTTTCCCAAGCCTAACTGGAGATAATCAAATTTATCTTTTAAACGAGTATATATTAGATTTTAATGAATTTATTGAGGAAGTGAAAGTCTTTCACCTCATCTTTTGTTCCAGGACACCAGTCATAAAGTTGGTATGCACATACGTTCGGAAGATGAAACGCGAAGAAAGAATTGTCACTGCATCTACTCTACCTACAGATGCCCTGTAGATACCTAGATAGGGATCTCGGTGCAGGTAATTAGATTGTTTTCATTCCACTACTTGTGTGAATATTTACATCAATTCCACAACCATTTAGCGGCTTAGATCTAAAAGTGAATATTTATTATAGCAATTATCACGGATCAAAATTTACTGAAAGGGTCACCGTGTGTTTCAACAGCACTCTTTTCCACAGTATCATATAGCTCGTATGATTCTCGACTGTCACCAGTAAACACTGCGGAAAACATAATTATTTCGGAGTCAGAATAAGCTCGAAACTACAGATTAAGTTTGGCTGTTTGAGTTCGCATTGACAATATGGATTGTGAGCTTTATGGTTTATCAGCTATGGGGATTGTGCCGACTAGGGACCAGGATTCCATATCAAAATCCAGGCCTAGCTTTATTAATTTACGAATTATATTAAATTATATTCAGAGATTCAGTTGATTTGCTTAGTTATAACCACAGGACGAGATTCTTATCGATTAGCTTGCCTCTGGGGTGAAGAAATTCAGTCAAAACGTTTGGCTTAAATGGACCTCGGTTGATAAAAGCTAATTAGCTCTTACATTACCTAGACTACGACAAGTTCCAGAAGGGCGGTATTAGGTTGTATAATTCATCATATCAGGCGTAATCTGTTCAAATCTTCCTATCTTATTTCAGCTTTAAAGACATGGGAAAAGACATGAGTGCGCGGAATCTAGCGACAATTACTGCCGTACCTCGGTTATCCAATGGTGGTGAATGAGGCTGCTAATCCCCAAGACGATATCTTATGCAATTCGTGAATGATTCTCTAGGTTTATTGATGTCAAAATATCGAATGCTTGTAGTATCTCGTGACCCGTCCCAAAATTTCTGGTTTGATCCAGTCTCGTTTATGATTTCAAATCGAACCACGTCAATCTGAAATTTTAAAATTGGAAATGATGAAATCCTAGAGCAAAGTCCAAAAGAAATCGTGAATAATTAGTACAACATGTAATATTCAATTTATAGATTACTGTGCGAGATACTTAAACATAGCTTCAAATTGTTCTAAGGCGGCACTAGAAAGTTACAGAGTATCTGAATTGCACCGCGACTTGCTGGCACAATTGACGAAGATAATATGGGTATATGGGCCCAGCCGAGGCGTACGGTACTGTTCTGCAAGAGTGAGACATGAAACGGCGCACAGCCATTTAAAGAATCAAAATGTAGGCTTTGAGTGGGTCTTGGAGCAGTCCCTAGAGAATCAAACCAATAAAATACACACGATAAAATCGATGTTGACAGTCATGTCGAGCCCGTGTGAAACAAGTGTGGTCCTCGGTCTTTCCAGCACAACGTCTACAGAGTCTACAAATTGGCCGTGTGTTGTTCGCATGGGATTATTCCTATACTCTGAAAGGAATTCACTTGACGTGTTCTGGTCCCTTTTCGGACCACCTTTGGTACTTCGACATGCGTGACCACTACCTTTTGTTCAGCAATTACAGCGTGCATTAGCCCCGCGAACTGCAAGAATCCTACCATGGGGCTTTTAACCAGTAGATTTGAAGCTCACTTGAACAGTACTTTCCCAGGGTGATGAAGAGGTGAAGTTACAATCGCTCCCTCAAGTTTCCTAATTATCTCGAGACCATAGCTTTTGCTTGAGAAGTCAAGGATGGGGTACCACAATCTGTTAGTACGCCCAGACAATTGCAGACAGGTCATCTCAAAGGTTGCTAATAGTATCAAGCGCTATCAATTATTCTAGGGGCAGTGCTGATCTGCTGAATGATCTGCCGCACGGTAGACGATCTAAATTCACGTTTGCTACTGTGCATCGGCAGGACGCTAGAACAGGGAAATGCAAGGTCTAAGCGATCGGTGCTCAGTTCTAGATCTAGTAAATCATCAAGTCACGTGAAGTAATCAAGGATCGATTTTATGCCATAAATAAAACAGACTATCCACTAGACGTTTCTACAGTATACTAATGCGGAGGGCAAGACTGAACATCTGTACGCGGTGTCCTCTACGAACCTGGAAGTGATAAAGACTCCCTGAGCCAAGTTCAATCATATTTCACAATTCCGAACAAGGCGGCCCACGAGGCAATGATTTAAAATTCTCCGCCATATCGAATTCTCGTACCCATCGAGATCGAATCCTACCTGAGTCTCATCAAGTTTACAAGTACATCCTCGTTTCAATGATCACACTTCTCATCAACTATTCTCTGGCCTCAGCTAGCCGCCAAATACACGCCCACGCCGACATTTAAACCAAACGCTGGAAACAAATTGTGGCGCACAAATCCAGGAGACATTTCTTTTGGATAGGCGTGAGAGGGATCAGGACAAGTTTGAAAGATGACACGGAGGATGGACACAATCTCGACGGGCGTATGATTTTGAATTTTGGCAGAGTTTTACGAATTAAGCTGTGTGCGCGCCAAGACTTCACTTGCGAGAGTGCAGCGGACACTATAACAACACGCAAACGATGGATGGTGCTGTAGTCCGCCTCCTGGTGGTGTTCTCTGGTATAGTTTGAGTAGCCTAGGCACCTACTCCACTTGGGAAGGAGACGCTTCAGATCACATTTCGCGCGGAGAAAGTTCAGTGGATGATGAAGGCATGTCTGGATAACTCAGGGTTTTGGAGACGTTCCCCTGGGTGGGTATTCACGGATGAGGGTTGACTTTGGGAGAAGAAAAAGCCACCATAAGTTCGCAGTGGTACTAGCAAATGAAATCCGAGGGATGAATGCTCTACTTGTAAATTGAGTCATCTTATCTGTATATCTTCTCTGATATTGTGTCATAGCTAGATAGCTAGGTACGCATTTCAAATCTGATGCAAAAAAATATGTTGATGCAACAAAAACTTGTCCGGGCAAGAAGTCCAAGCAATTTTCGCATGGTTTATTGATCATGACCTCTAATAAGACGGATTTCGAGCACCTGTCAGTCGTACCTTCCATGAATCTGAGCTAAAAATAGTTTCCCAGAGCTGTGATTCGATTACAGCAAAGAGTATTTGTGAGGGGTTTCTTCGGTATAGCAGTTAGTGGGAGCGGCGTTGGTAAACCTTTGGTCGAAAAATTGACCTGCAGAGATTTAGCGACTGTATATTCCAACGAAATCATTCATCTATACCACAAATACGAGCATTAGACCGGTTCCAACCTGTCTGCGATTCGTAATCAAACAATTGGAATTCCCCACCATCTCAGTTTTCCTAGAAGATATTTTATATTAAAACCCATCTCGCGAACCTCTCAAATATCATACTAACCACAACCGAAGCACTCCTAACTAAAAAAAAGTCAGAATCATAGTTTTAAATACAAAAAGGTGCCAATCTCTCCGCAACTGCCGCACGCTGTGAAGCTACGGTCAAAGTAATGGCCTTAAATTCGATGCCACCCCAGCCTAGAGGACCAAATCACAACTTGCGACAAATCCTCACTGACGAAATACATACGACATAGATCGAGGCAAAATCACTTCATTGATGACCCCTTTGGTGTATGTTTAGCCTCCAAGGAAAGTGACGTGGCAGTCATGCGGCGAGACCGGAGGGATAGACAGCTCCCTAAGTTTTTGACATGATTGAATGATAAAAAGATTGAGCAGCTACAATGTAGGGCAAAAAGGAAAGAAAAATGGAGAAGGGCATGGTGGGCGACTAGATGAGATCTTTAATGAAGAAAAAATATTCGGATAAGATGAAAAGTACAGGGACGAGTTGTACTCGGTTCTAATAAAAGGGAATAATTGAAGAATTTGATGGTGTCAAGGACTCAGGTGTGCGGTGGTGCGGCTTGGTTGGAATTTGCACTCAGATACGTCAAGTTCGAGTTCTCTCCTGTAGATTTTGGGTAGCTTGAAAACCTATTCCGTTTGAGAGAGGAGAACGCTGATTCAAATCCAGGAAAACCCACACACCACTCTCTATCGCGATGATACTGTATTTATGGGATGACGAAAGGACATTCGGATAGCCATGGGGTTTTCACACTTTTTCCTGTGGTGGATATGCACGATAGAGGTTATATACCGTAAGAGTAAACCTCGAGTGGTATCTGCAAATAAAATCTGCGTGTAAGTGTTCCAAATGCCAAACTGAGTCATCCAACATAAAATACATATCTTCCATAAAAACCCTGCATGGACCTAACGGCGCCAAATTAGGATAATTGAGTTATTTATTTTTAACATGTTCATCAAATGTGGATTTTTTAATTAAAATTACACATCCTACATAAGTCTAAGACTTGTAAATGATGTGTTGTATTCAACCACATATTCAATTTATTATGACAAGCAACCTAATCTTATCTTCCTTATCAAACATCAACATATGGGTGAAGCATGAGGTGGTCGGGTCGCGTAGGTGGGACAAGGTCTATTTTTATTATTCTTAAGATTAGGCTCTACGTTCACTTTGGGTGAAGGACCAATGGAGCCTGCAGGAATCCCTGCATTCTTTCCCACAGCCCAACTCATTTCAACCGTGTGAATCGCTGCCAAAGTTGCAGCTGATTAAAAAAGAATTCAAATAAGAAAATCAAAACAACCCCTTCAACCAGAAAATTCCTCTGTGTTGGACCCAAACATTACGATCCTCACACATACCCCTGCCCGTCACATCTCCCAAATAAAGAATTCCTTCAATCTCCGCTGAGAGCTAGAGATGGGTTAACAGGTACCATTGGTACAGCCGGTATCCTGCTATTGGTTATTTTTTTTTTACATCATTTTATTGTCCTGTCTGAGTCTAAGACTATGTAGGACATGCAGGTCCTCTCTGCCTACAGGCCAAGGATACCTATACCAGTAGTATATCCCCTCCTATGCCTCCCATACAGCTCCCCTCAAACAGTACCACCCCTCACAAGTCCTCATTTGATCATACACTTAGAGGAGCCGTTTGCCCTTCATTATCTCCCCTCTCCAACCAACGAAACGATGGCCATTTTCTGCTATTGGTTAGCAAATGCCTAAAACAGAATCATCGACGTCGCTGTGTCTTCAAGTTTCTTCTCCGGACACCGGAACTCCGAAGCCCGACCCCTGCGCCATGGAGACGTTGATTTGGAGGCCACAATTGCCTGTTCAATCCTTTTGAAGTAGCTCTGGCTCGTGCTACTGCCGCCAACCTCCCTTGCTCGACAAGGCGAGTCCATTCGAGCTGCTCTTTTTGACTGGTCCGGATTCTTTTTTTATTATTATTTAATGTGTATTCAGCTATGTAGCTATGACAAATAACCGGTGCTATGAATACATGGTGGATGACTCTTTTGACGTTGGAGACACTCATACTCTGAATTTTATTTGTAACTACCACCATGATATATGTTTGCTTACACAAACAGTTGACCCTCCTCTGTAAGTACCCACCAAAGGGAAATTCAAAACCTTTGATTATCCAAGCATGCCTTCGTCATACATGTATACCAGCGCCGCGAGTGATGTGATTTTATTTTGCCTGATTCGAACCAGCGATTTCCTGTCTCGAGTGGGATGTATATCAAAGCTATCCATACCTTACTTGAGAGACCGGCCAAGATGATGCACCACCGCACTATCCGACTGAAGTGGTGTTTATTGTGTCCCCTGAACTCTCCCAACCGAAGTTTTGGCGCATCCACAAAGCTCAATTCGTAAAACTTCATGCCTAATCTTTAAATTTTACGCCCGTCGAGTTTGTATCCATCCTCTGCATCATCTTGTGAATATGTTCTGATTTCTCTCATGTCCATCCTAAAGAATTATCTCCTAGATTTGTGTGCCACACTTTGTTTTATCCGTCGGATATAAATATCGGCATAGGCGTATATTTGGTGATCAGCTGAAGTCAGAAAAATTCGAAGAGAGGTTTGGTCATTAGAATGAGGAGGTACCGGGTCGTACTTGTAGAATTGATTAGGTTTAGGTAGGAATCGATCTCGTTGAGAGTGAAAAATCGACTTTGTGGAGTATTTTGAATCATTGCCTCGTGGGCTAAATTGAATAGTATTGCGAAATTTGACTTTTGATTGAACTTGGCTCTGAAAGAATATTTTACTCCCAGGTTCGTAGAGGACACCGCGTACAGGTGTAAAGTCTTACCCCTCCAGTCCAGACTTTCTGGGTCTGACTTGGCAGTCCCAGTAATCCGACCGATGGTCACCCACAGGTACGACATTGTGTGAGGGCCTTGCACTCGACTTCCAAGTGCATATTTGATACAAAGTTCTAGCAAGCTAGAGCGCAGGAGCAACTATGGATGGCGTGGAAGCCCAATCAGCATTTGCACTGTTCAATTTGTCGACGAGGCTTGTGAGTGGTAGCCATTCCAAACTCGTGAAAGGGACGTAGTCACGGTGGAACATTGCGTTCTAGCTGCGGTATGGCGCCCCGGAAAAGCATATCTCATGGGGCTGAACTTGGACCAGTTTTTTACCATTTATCCGAGAGATCTCACAGAAGACATTGTCAGCATCAGTTTCCATTTAGCCGCGCAGAGTGTTTATCTTTACAGGCGCATTGGCTTTCTTCATAGACACCAAGTTGTAGGGTTCTAATTTAGCAGTGATGTTCGCCGCATTAGAAGAGACATCTAAAATGCCTTTTCTCATTTCATCGTTCTTTGCTAGTATGGCAAAGCCAGAATTAAACCAAAAAATCAGGCTTTTGTCGAAGGATTTCCATTTAAAGAGATCCTTTAATTTCTCTTGCGCGTAAACTGGAGAAATTTTTGCCATGAGTGGTCGCCTTTAAGGCGCAGAAATAGTCGTTTGTTAGCTTTGGCCCTGAGGGCTTCTTTCTTTTGAGCTGTAGCCACAGGTTGCGGCACAGCTTTCACTATCAGAACTGCTCTTTGTTGTAGTACTTTTCTAGCCAGCGTGGCCAAGATGCTTGATGGGGGCTGCACTGAGACAGCAGGAGTTGATACGCTTCTGGCATCAGGAGCTCTAAGAGAATTGTTCAGCGATCGAGCAGGAAGGGCGAGTGGCATGAAGGCTGGACCTGAGGCCATGTATTGCGCAATGGCGGCGCGTAGGTGGACTCTCATCGAGTCTACAAAATTGTTTGTTTGATCCTGTAGTCAAGGGATTAAGGGCTGCTTCGACGCTAGACTTACCGCTGTTTCGGCAGCGCATCGATGTTCGGCTTTGAAAATTGGTCAAATTCCGGAGGGCAACCTTCTGTGGAGGTAGCTTGAGGCTGCAAGTTTTTGGCTGAAGCTACTTTTGGTGCAGCTTTCTCCGACTATTTTAGCTCGGTCGGAGATATATTTGACAGTTTTGCCATCCCTTTGAGAATGAAGGTTGGTTGAGTGATTTCATATACAATTTCGACTGACCCGATCATGTCAGTATCGAGTGCAGGGACGACGAGGACTTTTTACGTCCCTTTAATCGATTCCTGACCCATCTCCGCGCATTTTCGGGACTGAGCAAGGCCCAGCGTTTGTGCAACAGTCCTCGGGCGGACTCTCGTGTTGTTCTTCACGACGTTTGGACGTTTCTTTCGAGCAGGAGGTACGATGAAAATACTAGCGGCTCGGTCACAACTCACGACTATATGCGATAAGCTTGAGAGGAAGTGTAAAAAGGAAATTTTTGAATTTCTCGAATTGTGCGTTTTTCTGCAAGAAGTCTATGTTTTTGTTGTTTTATTAATGTCTTAAGCTAAAGCTCCAAGCCCACTATGAGTACAGGACCAGTGTTCACAGCCAGCCCGACTCCACCGTGTGAACCACTACTATACCAACATACGGTTAAAAATATGCGCCGCAGCAACTCCTTCTCCCAAAACCGACAAAAATAAAAATTGCAAATAAATAAGAACTGGAAGCAATACTCCTCGACTCGATTCCCGTTTAGTCGGGTTTAGTTTCCTGAAAGGTTGTATTCGATCTCCACTGAGAGTTGGAGGTGGGTGCACAAGAGAATACCCAAGACAATTGGTATCCTGCGCAAAGTTTTTGAAGTTCTCGAGGCACTTTGGTCCGAGTACCTTGTGTAGAAGGACACTGTGTGACAATGACCGTCTGATTCGATGCGTAATGTTTGCGTTAAGTCAACAATGTATGAAGTGCATAGGGATGGTATTGTGAATATCGTGAGCATGACTTGTAAATGTCTATTTACGACAGATACAAGGTCTATGATAGATACCTTGACAGGGGCGGCAAACCACCACGTATGAAGAGTTTGAGGCAGAGTCATATATGCTTGAGTGAAGCATCCGGGTCAGAAAGTCGCAGCCAAGGAGTATCATATATACTGAGCATTATGTCATAGTTGTGAACCTAGAGTCTAGTGATACGTAGGCAACGGGAGATCTAACGGAGTCAATGAGTCTCAGTTTACGATCAGGTGGTACTGCCGTAGCCATGTGAGATAAAGGCTAGCACAAGAGACTTGTATATGATATAGCGATATCTTCATGTTCAGATAGATGTAACGAAGCAAGCAATCAATCAAATATTATCAGAATCATTATTCATTTCATTTATGTATCATCGATTACACGATAATATTCCAATAGATGGTTTCATCCCCACAGGTGCACTCTATGAAAGCGTCTGTATTGTTGAAGCGACGATGGTGCGCCGCGAAATTTCTGTGGCCCGTACGGACTGCAATGAGATTTCGTAACAGTAGTCTGGAAAGCCCCAGCTCTAGTGGTTTGCGACGCCGCATTAGCAGATCAAGCTCACGATACCGTGGCGGGCAAGTTTCATTTGACCAATTCTCTAGCAAAGCCTGTCGTTGGCGATGCATTTTTTTGATTTAGAAATGCCATCATGATATAATAGGCTGAGTTTCCATGCTGGGACGTGTTCGAAGGTCGGATCTGGCCGCTGCGTCTGCTTCCTCATTTCCATGTATTCCCGAGTGCCCTGGTACCCACTTTCTTCTTACCCGAGCTAGCCCAGATAGTTCGCGACATTTCCGTACTTCTTGTTGGCTGGTAGAGGACCTGCTAGTGCTGTGTACATTTATTGCTTGACTACTATCCATCAACACATTAATGCATTGCGTCACTATTTTCGGTTGCTGGATGAAATCTATGTGTGAATGTCTGTGTGTATGTATTAGATTACGGTCATAGATTATACCCGCTATCTTGCAAAGATCAAAGACCTATGTTGAAAGCTAAGGTCATATCCATGACATGCCGAACTTGTTCCCACTATGTGAGCCGCTACAAAAGTAGTAGCTACTTGAATCTCATGTAGCAGTAAGTAAGATCAAAAATCAGAATATTAATCCTTGCCCAACGACTATGAGCTGCAATTAAGAATCAAAACTTTTGGTTGAGAAGCTGAGCTTATCGCCTCTTTCCTCTCCCTGGGGTATTATATTCCATAATAAACTTATTCAAGTTTTGCAAAAAACAGAGGTCTGATCGACAGGTGAGTTCCCGTAACATCGGGTTTCCTGCGTAAATTTTCTGAAGTTTTGAAAGAATTTCGGTACGAGAAGTTCGTGTGTAAAGTCACCATGGATCTTCAGACCCCTTTTTTGAGGTGGTTCGTTTGAATGAAACCAGAAGTGTATAAAGTTAGTAATACCAGTCTCCTCTCTGCAAGCCCGCCTAATAGGGGATTCTGTGTCTATCAGGCGCAGGCTCACTAGGCGCAACACTAGAGGTGGGGGAGAGAACGAAGCGCGCGAGGTACCATGGAAGGGCTCTCTAGAGAGGTTGTAAAGGGAAACTTGTGGAGTGTTCTATATAAATTAGCTGGGGGTGACAACATATCACAGTAGGTGGCAGAGGACGAGAGTGAGATGTAATTAAGATTATGTTACCGTTTCTGAAGACAGAAAACAAGCGTGAAAATTTCAGTTTTCAAAATGAGATTTACTTTATTGTACTCAATAAGCAATAAAGCCTAGTCGGATTAAAAACGGAACCTGTGAGCCCTGCCAAAGATATTTCTTCAGTATCCTCAAAATGTTGTTGAATCAACGATGATAGTCAGCGAAATTGCCGTGTTCCGTACGGGCCGCAATAAGTTTGCGAAGTAGGTGCCTTGATAGTTCCAGCTCTGGTGGCTTACATCATCGTATGAGTACATTATGCTTGCAATATCTAATAGTCAATTCTTTATCCCATTAATCGTTGACTAAAGTTTCTAGCCGGTTATTCATAAGACGGTGTAGGTATTTAAATGAGATGGATCCTAGCTAGATGTCCATACTGTGTAAAATTGGTGAGCTGGAACGTGCAGTTGCATTTGCCTCTTCATTCCCCTGGATTTCTGAATGATCGGGAACCCAATTTACTGTTGCGACAGCTGACTTCGAAAGCTCGCAAAACTGGCGTATCTCTTCGAGGCTGGTTGTAGAATTTCCTGTCTCAAACACTTTTATAGCATGATGACTATCGAGAAACAAATCCCCTCGCTGTATCGTCCCCGCTATTTACTGTTGCAATTCTTTAATCCTCAGCTCCACGTCCAAGAGTTCTCCTACGTGTCGGACACCACTCTCCTTGAGAAGGATCTTGCCACATCTCTTCTGAAAGAGCCCCCAAGCAGACCATCCCTTTCCTTGCGATATGCCATCCGAGAAGGGGCACAATTTCGATACGGGTAGATTGACTATCCTACGTTTGCTAGTCTCCTTTCCTTCTGACCTTGTCATGGATCTGGCCACGTAAGATGACGGCGGAAATGACACTGAAGCTGATGCGTCCGGGAGTTGTCTACAAGCTCGCTGTGAACGAGTCATTTCTCCACCAATGTAAACAAACAGTCGTTGGTTCTTGTTATCCCGAGTACCGACATTTGGGAATACAGCAGCACGAGAACTGAGAGGGTACCAATCATCCAGGATTTTTATTCTTGCGGAGAATCGTGGTCGGTTTCCTTCTAAAATAATCTTTCTGGAGAGGATTCATGTTTCCCTGTGCCGAACTTAATTCGGAGTAGATCACAGTACTAGCAGTGTAGATCTGAGGCCCGTCAGAATGGCTTTGTCCTTATGTTACAAAGGCTCTTGTCGGGGGGGTTGAGGCCTGACCACTAGACTCCCGCTCCAAAAGTCTTAATTGGAACGATGTAAGTCTTTAACGCTCTTATTATCGCTCCTAGTACGGATTCTTGAAATATGGAGTTGAAGGGCCGCTTGTAATGTGCAACTTTCAGTGCTTTTTCAGACCAGGCTGTCACATAGTGCTTGGAGTTAAGTCTAAGATTCAGGTGAGCTCCGAGCCAGCGAATATGTTCGACCGGTTCTACTAGGGTGTCATTCATATGGACACCAACAGATGCCTCACGATATCAAGGTGGAAATTGAACTACCCCTGACTTTTCTGTGTCAAATTGAAAGGCATTATTTCGCACCCAATCCGGCATCTGATCAACTTCTTTCTGAGTAGCAGCAGCTGACTCAGCAGTTGTGCGGCCAAACCCAAGAATTTTGATGCTGTAAGCATAACTTACCTCAGATTTGTGGTACCGCTACGCATGGGCTCTAACACAGAAAGAAAGAGAAGTGGCGAGACTAGAGAGCCTTGCGGTACTCCACGGTCTAGCTATCGCATAGTTGTGACTCCTTCTGAGTGTCGGACTTGTATCAATCGATGTGTAAGGAACGACATCGTCTACTTTAGAATTGGGTCTAGCCATCATTTTTCTTGCATCATTATCACTAGGCTGTTATGGAAAACTGTGTCGAAGGCACCTTATACATTTAGAGTGAGGAAAGAAGCAGCCCATCCCTGAGTGTGTGCCTCCTCGATATCGTGAATCGCACAGGAGACTACATCTGTCGCTGAGCGCCTTGGGAACGCGCCAGATTTTTGCTGTTCAGTCACATTATGGGCTGCTGCCAGTTGCGCCATCCGCTTCACCAAAGGTCTTTACAGCCTCATGCCAAGGCATAGGAGGTAAATAATTGATCTCCATCTTTTGACTGATGTTAGATCCCTTTTGGGTTTCAGTACAAGAATCACTTCAGCCAACTTGAAATTTGACGAGTGCGTGACGAGATGAATTCAAGTCCTGAAATTTTTGAATAAATATAGTCTAATGATCTCCCAGCAGTTCACTAGTAGCTGTACAGAGACTCAGCCAGCCTTCGGGGTAATGTTTGCACAACCGACGGTACAAGGTCGGATTTTTTTCTGGGAGATGTCATCTATCCACGGTATTCGGATAATGCTGGTAGTAGTACATGGCGGTAGATCGTCTGATAACTAGTCTCTTGCAAAGAGAAAGTCACGGAGAATTGTGGCTCGCCCTAGCAGATCTGAGATGAGAATTCCGTAGTGGTTGAGATGTGATGGGCTAGGACTTTTGGCCAATGCATAAAAGCAGTGCCACCATTAAATATTTATATTTTCTATTAGGAATTTAGGAGCAGGATGCTACGGCTCTTTATAACTACAATGCCTGTTCCAGATTCCCTGGCTCTTTACACGTGGTCTGAATCTACTCTCGTATAGTGAGTAGATTTACAAACTCGCTTGGCCTAAAGATAAGGATGGTCCCTATAGCCTTAAACAGCCCAGCCATAACCAACCGGGCATAGCCCGTAACATGAAAGGTGTCTAGATGCCTGTATGTTGAAGACTAGCCATTCTGATCAGCTTAATCACATCGTTCGGCGTTGTCATTTTTTCGACTTCTTGTATCTAGTATTATTTTTTGCAGTTCTGAAAACTGATCGAAGCTTTTTATTGCAAATAGCGCGTTGGAGGGGTGTTGCCACCTCTAAGTATATAGTCCACGCTATCTTGTATGCTGGGGTCCATCACGGGGTCTGTTTAATGCTATTTTTTCTGGTTCAATATCATTTTTTTTTTTGAATCAGATTGTAATCAGCTATCTAGCTATGACAATTAAATGGTTCAATATCATTGTTGCATTGATGTTAGTCTGGAGCTGGGAGCAAAGTTCTTGGACGTAGTCTTTAGCTTTTTCAGTTGCGTCTAAAACTGATAATAGACGCACTCACTTAGCGATAGCTTGCGCTAAGTAGGGCGGTCTTTTCCATATCTCTCAGATCTTGGCCGACTTGAGTCTCAATACTGCGGACTGGACTGGGACTATCCCTCGGATAGGGAAATTTTGCTGGTGACGCATTAGTCATCGTCTACCCATGATCGGCTACCATTGATGTTGGTACAGGTAGGGTCCAAGGTGTTACCAGCTTGATGTGTAAGTTCTATAACAATGAGGCACGTCGGATGACGTTCTTCCGCCCATTTATCGACCATTTCACAATGACTGCAGGGGAAAGTGATTGCCAGCTACCAGGCCCAGTACACCGGGGCACTTAAGCAAATTTTGGCCCCATAGTACAGGAGACATCTCGTGCATTGGCTCACAGTTTGGCGGGGCTGATAGCGAATAGCAATTTCCGAGTCTTCAAAGAGTCGGAAGCCCAGACGAGCGACGGACTTTTTTTCAATATGAGTTACCCACGGCTGATAGAGGCTCCAAGCTGTCTTTTTCCGTAAGGGCGGATTCTTGCCAAAACTTTCTTGGTGACTCAGGTAATTTCATTTGCCACCATATCATCAGTGATAATTAATTTGTCCAGAAGTGTTTGAATGATGACTGGAATTGTCGCGATACGAAGGGCCACCAAATCCGAAGTCTTCTCAAACCTTGCGTCTACGCGGACAAACTATTCAGTAGAGTTTAGAAGGGGCTATCGTATTTCCTAGTTTTTGGCTATAAATGCGAAACTAGTCAAAACACGGTATACATGTTCAATGCTTAGCGAGGGCTTTTCAAGCAATTTTGCTGCCGCCTCTCACGCGCCGGCTGGCGAGAGTTCACAACAGGCGTGTTATTTTTCGAACCGAAAAAACAATCGATCGTCTTGGATGGCTGTTGGAGCGTTTGTTGTGGGCCCGAATATCTTTTACTGGTGTTGCGGACATCTGAAGACAGCCTCGGGTTATTGTTGCCAAAGTAGGTTTGGCATGAGTCGCCTCGGCTTGAGTTAATTTTTGTAGCAGCTCTAGCTGCTTTACAACTGCTCTTTCAAGGACAGTTCCGTCTTTATCCTAATATTTAGAGCACGGAGGGAGGTTATGGAGGACAGTACCTGGTCCCAATATCATGAACTGAGCAATCAAAGCCCGGAGGTAGAATTTCATGGAGTCTATAAATTGGATCCTCGCCCCTTTGGATATAGGCGTTAGCACGCTCTCCATATCGTTAACAGTAGCATTGCATGTTGAGAGATTAGTTGCGGTCTAGACAGGTCGTTCTTCTTCGACTTCAAGTATAGCTCGAAGCTTGGGGAAAGAAGCCGGAATATTCTCGGAGACACTTTCGCTGAAAATTGAGTTTTGACCAATTTGCCTCAGAATTACCGGCTGAAAGGGTGTTGGAAAGTCTGAATATCGACTTTAGGACTCATTAGTCATCTATTTCGTCTAAATTCCAGGCAAGATCAACTCTCTCTACAGATGTCCTGAGTACGCTAGTCGCATATACTCTGTTGTCACGGTGGAAAGTTTCCAGTGAAGTTTTACGGGGCGCATATTCGTTCCAGGGGTTAGACCCCTGATGGCGCTTTACTTTTTTTAATGCATCAGATTTGAATTGCGTACGCAGCTATCCAGCTATAACACAATATCAGAGAAAATATACAGAAGAGATGACTCAATTTACAAGTAGAGCACTCATGCCTCGGATTTCATTTGCAAGTACCACTGCGAAGTTATGGCGGCTTTTTCTTCACTCCAAGTCAAACCTCATCCATGAATACGCACTCAGAGAACGTTTCAAAACCCTGGGTTGTCCAGGCATGCCATCTTCATCCACTAAATTTTCTCCGCGCGAAATGTGATCTGAAGCGTCTCCTTCCCAAGTGGAGTAGGTGCCCAAGCTACTCAAACTATACCAGAGAACACTAGCAGGAGGCGGACCACAGCACCATCCATCGTTTGCGTGTTTTTATAGTGTCCGCTGCACTGTCGCAACCGAAGTCTTGGCGCACCAAAATATCAATTCGTAAAACTTCTTGCCAAACTTCAAAATTTGACGCCCATCAAGATTGTATCCATCCTCTGTGTCATCTTATAGACTTATCATGATCCCTCTCACGCCTATCCAAAAGAAATGTCTCCCGGACTTGTGCGCCACAATTTGTTTCCTCCGTCGGGTTTAAATGTTGGCGTGGGCGTGTATTTGGCGGCTAGCTGAGGCCAGAGAATAGTTGATGAGAGGCGTGGTCATTGAAACAAGGCTGTGCTAAGTCATACTTGTAAACTTGATGAGACTTAGATAGGATTCGAACTCTTTGGGAGCAAAAATTTTACATGGCGGAGAATTTTGGATCATTGCCTCGTGGGCCAACATTTTTGGTATTGCGAAAGTTGACTGAACTTGGCTCGGGGAGAATATTTCACTCGCAGGTTCGTAGAGGACACCACGTACAGGTGTTCAGTCTTTCCCTCACCCATTGCAAACTATGGTGACCTGAATACAGTTGCCAACCTAGATTAATTTGATTTTGATTTGCTAATTTTAGGTCCTAATCTGTGCTCTATATCTCCTAGTTTACAAGGACTGGTGTACACGGCCGAGATCATGCTTTCCGCATGCCCACCTCGGTTTCACCGCGTGAACCACCCCACAACCAGTGGCTAGTTAAAAGAAAGAAAAATAGAAACTCCCATGAACACCCGTAACTAAAATTTCAAGTCCAGTAATCCAATTTGTGGTTAGAAAAACGACACTCCTTGTCTCGTTTTCCTAACTGCCATGCATCGTACTATGACTTAATTAACACCGTCTCCGCTGAGAGCTAGAGACGGACCTGCAGGTGGGCCCCCAAAGCAGCCAGTTTCCTGCGTAAAATTTGTAAAGTTCTCGAAGCACTTAGACCCGAGAAGCTTGTGGACAAAGTCGTGATGTGACATTGTCCCCCGTAGTCAACGCGTCTGGCGTGCATCTAGTCGACAGTGAATGAAATAGAGAGGTGATATTTCCTTTTCATACGCTCACTCCATTGAAGCGTCAAAGTTGTTAAAACGGCGGTGACATGTCGTAAAGATTCCGTAGCCCGTACGGACTGAGATCAGTTCACGGAGTAGCCGCCGGCAAAGTGTCTGCTCGCGTGGCTTGCGCCACGGCATGAGAAGATATTGTACATGTCGGCCGGTATGGTCCGTGTGTAAGTGTACGCGTACGCGTACGCAATGGGTCTCGATGATGAAATTATATTTCTTGCTCGCCCTAGATACAGGCGCGTCTGCTTTAATGGCGACACGCTAAGATGCACCAAGCGACGTAACTATCTATCGACACATTATGATCTCGATCCTGTCTCATGTACGTCCCAAAATAGTGTTGAGATAAACAAAATTATAACGAGTCCTCCCTGTGTCAAATACAGTAGGATAGATATCAGATGATTTAGATGTAGCGCATAGCTGATAATTTAACAACAAAGAGAAAATCTGTAGTTCTTTGGGAAGCAATTGTCAGAGGCAAACATTTAATTCCCTATTGGTACCCCAGTGGTAAATCTTTGCCTCAGAAGACTTTACTTGTAGTCCATTCCCTAAAGCGCGTTCCTCTGAATCTTCCTTTGAAACCCCTGCAGCACAGTTGAAGCATCATAATCCATTGGTCTTAGAGAAATCAAAAAGGATTGTGGGCTTAACAGCTTATTTTATTCGTTTAAAACTTTCTTTCTCTGAGGTTATTAAAATTTCCTTATGTGCCTAGGAGTGATAAGGTTAAATTTTTGAGTTATTCAACTCTTATGATTGCGCGAAAAAAAAAATGATATGAAAGAGAAACGAAAATTTGAAACTCCTGGCTCACAACAGATTACTCCTGGAAGGTGGCCGGCAAAGACGAATTCTTTACCTTCCAGTGGTGCCGGTGTAATCGCTCAGTATGCTCTGCATATCCGGGATAGCCAAGAAGAATCGCATCCGAATCGTAGTCAAAAGCAACCTCAAGCATATCTCCATTTGATGACCTCTCGACGATTTCTTTCTTACCATTCTCATCTGAGTCTTCAACCTCTTTCTAACCACGCCTCACCTCGCTTCAACAACCAATAAAGAAGTTACTCCAATTGCAAACAGGAGCTTGCCCCATTGATCACCGGCCATCACTCACCACAAATTTACGACGCTACTTATACCCGCAAGGAGTAAATCAAGTCATAATATACAAAGCTCAGGTCATGGTTTGTGGGGGACTGATGCTCTAATGGGGCTCTACATCTTGAGGAAGGATAGGCGGCTGAGATGTGGTGCGAGAGGGGGAATAAGTCTCTGAAGAATATGCTTGGACAGACACTTTCGAGGGGTTTTCAACTCTGGAACGTTTGTGGGCGCCAAGATTAAGATTTCGGCTAATTAGCCAGGAGGGCTTCTTTTGTCGATAAGTCAACGGCACTCCCCAGCGCCCTGGACGGCACAAAAGAAGTTGGGCTAAGCTACCATACAGCAATCACGCTCTGTCAAGACTTTTCTGACATTTCAGCACGACCTTCGGGAAGGAGTAGGAAGGAGGCTAGAAAGGCAGAGTGCGAATTTCCCGAGGTACACACAAGTCTGCAGCGCCCAGCTGGCCGGCCTGTTCGAACGCTTCAGAAGGGGCACTATGTCTTCGGATTTAGCCCTAATGTCGTTTTAAGGACAGCTCCGCACCCAGTGGTTTTGCGATCTTTCCCGGCTGCCATACACCCGCAAATGGCCATCGTTTCTTTGGCTGGAGAGGGGAGATAATGAAGGGCAAAGGGCTCCTCTAAGTGTATGATCAAATGAGGGCTTGTGAGGGGTGGTGCTATTTGAGGGGAGCTGTATGGGAGGCATAGGAGGGGATATATTACTGGCATAGGTATCCTTGGCCTGTAGGCAGAAAGGACCTGCATATCCTACATGATGTTAGACTCAAACAGGACAATAAAATGATTTTACAAATAACTCCTGGAAGGTATGTCATAAGCGACCTAGCTTATACATCTTAGGGGTGGAAGTTGTTCCGTTGTGATTTGGGTATGATTCAATAAGCTACTAACTTGGTAAACAAGAATTGGCTAGTACAGCATTTGATTTGTTTATGTTGTTCATCATATGTGGACCTCGATATCCACTTATCATAGATAAGATATCGCGGTGAGTAATAGAACAATTTGCTCTCCCCGCGCCAAAAATAGGCCAGTACCACATTTGTCTACCAATATGGTAGGGTAGAGGCCAGAGTGATTGGCGGGTGTTTAGATTAGTCTGCGCCGTAATGATTTAACATTACATGTTATATTTAGAAAACTTTCACAAATAGAACAATAAACCGATAGTAGTGAATTTGAGAACAAGGAAACTATTTTTCTTGCGAAAAATATAATTTTAGGGCATTACCATGTGATTTTTGGGCGCCATATATTGTCCCTCGGATACGTATGATAGTACGTTGATTCGAACGCTCAAAAAATTGTGATGCCTGGTAATATAAACTCTAATCTTATTCTACGCGAGTATTCACATAATTATTGAAGGGAGTGAAGTAATTATGAATTCGGATAATATTCATCTGAAACGTTTTGTTTCTATATTTTATATTGATCAAAATTACTAAGATGTGTTAGACTATAATGTTGTTTGTTGTGATGATCGTCAAATTCTTACCTATGAACTATTTCTGGCATCAGTTTTTCGCCTATCCCAACTGTTTAAGTTGAGTATTTCAGAGGTTGGTCGCGGGAAGGAAGTTTCTGTTAATCCTCGAGGACGTTGGAAGCGCCTTTTGTGCCACAAAATTATTTTGGAAGTAGAGCACATATTTATACTATCTCGGCTATATTTGGCGCTAACTCTAATATGGTTACAATGTGAGCTTTGGCCGCTAACTGATAGTTGTCTCCGTCTGATTGCTCTACTGTGGCACAGCCATCGCATGTCCGCCAAACTGCGCTTACATGAAATACAACGAGATGCGAGGAAACAAGAGAAAAAATGCCCCGCAACCGATACGGGGAATACGTTGAACCTTACAACAACATCAATGGCTACAATGAAGGAGGCTATATTCCACCACCGCCTATAAACGAGGTTGAAGATTTCGATGCAAATAGATCGCAAAAAAGCACAAAATATGGAGCTCAGAATTTCCCGTCATCTCAATTTCCGACAAATACACGAAGTGGAATATCGTCCTCTAGATTGGCCCCTGAGAGTCAGGCTGAAAAGCAAATTGGCGAGGTCCTAGAGCACCTCAAGAGTGAATGGCCCGCGATGTGTCAGACTGAATGTGTACCTGTTCACATTGCACTTCAGCTACTTGATACCAGCTCCGTTGGTAGAGCACATGAGTACCCCAAGTTTGAACAGACGCATAATTACTTACAGGAGTCTCTCAAAGCCATTGTACATGAACATCACCAGGGATTCAATAGCTCAATCGGTACCTTTCACAAGATTCAAACAAGCCTTCAGGCTACTCAGAAACGCGTTCAACACCTGAAAGACTCTATGAACCATGCGAAGGTCAGCATCGCCTCTACCGATCCTGAGTTGAAGAATTTGGCCTTAGCATCTCAAAACTATAACAATCTTATACATACTTTATCAGAGATTGAAGAATTAAGACAGGTATCAGATCAACTTGAGGCAAAGATTTCTGATAAAAGATTCATAGCTGCTGTGGATATGCTGCAAATGGCCTTACGACGTATACGAACGCCTACCCTTGACGAAATTGGTGCATTAAGTGATCTTCGAAGCTACTTTAGCAACCAGGAGGCAGCCCTAACCGACATATTGATCGAGGAATTACATGATCATTTGTACTTGAAGTCACCTTACTGTCAGGAACGGTGGCAGGCGATAGCTAAATACCAGGGAACACCCAACAAGATTAAGATAGAAAAACTAGCAGCTGTACGACCGTTTTACGAGATACTAGATTCTCTTCATTTGTCAGAGGTAATAATGGAAGATCCATCTAGGAATCCAGAAACTGATACTTTCTATTACATTCAAATTCTTGTCGAATCTTTAAATAAGCTTGGGCGCTTAGAATACACTGTAAACATAATCAAACAGAGGCTACCCGTGGAGCTATTAGGTATCCTCAATGAGACTAATAGCGAAGTCGACCAGAAGCACCCCATTTCTTTGCGAGGAAATCTAGCGCCTTCATCGAGTAACCAACCTTTTAGTGATCGAGAAAATGGACTTAGGGCTGGTATTATTCATGACCTACTATGGACGCTTTATGCCAAATTTGAAGCTACTGCTGAGAATCATCGAGTCTTTCATGAGGCAGTTAAAACGATCTCAAGAAGAGAAGGAAGTCGAACCTCGTCTATACTTCTTGGTGGATTTCGGGAACTTTTAAATTTGTATCAAAATGAGATCCAATCGCTATTGCATAACTATGTAACAACAGATGCAGATATATGCCAGTTTACTTCATCTAGATCTGGGCCAACGAAACGCGAGCTAACTAAAGATAAATTATTTAAATTCTCGGAAACAGATAATAAATCTATACAAATGACAACAGAGTATCAGGAACTGGAGGTGATAATAAAATCAGCTGTCCCAGGCTTACTCTCTGGTGGAAAAAATGGGTCTGACGGCAAAAAAGCACCTAACAGAACCGATAAAAGTCTCCGAGGAAGCTCGATAAGACCAATATTAAACGCATCTGGATATGAAAATAAAGCTGGTGCCACTGGATCCTACAAATCTCTTATCGAGCCCAGTATTTTCAATATGAGTCTACTGCTACCTCCGACACTTGTATTCCTACATCGTCTCAAGACAATTGTCCCCCCTGGTTCAGACCTCGCTACAAGTACTCTAACCTCATTTTTAGATAATTTTTTGGTGAATGTCTTTCTTCCACAATTGGACGAGACGTTAGGAAAGCTTAGCGACTCGTTACTTGAAGAATCTGATGCTTTCCAGCAAGACCCACTTTGGAGTAATGTCTCACGCCAGCCTATATTCAAGGGTACAGTAGCCTTCTTTAATATAATAACAGCGTTCTGTAAAATGTTGAACGCTATTCCCCACGATCAAGCCCTCAGTCAGCTTATTATAACTCAAATGGGAAGATACTATGACCACTTCTATGAATGGTTCAAGACTTTGACCTCCAAGGTCCGGGACTCCGAGGATTCATTGCTGAAGCTGTCAGCAAATTTCGCAACTACTCCGGATGAATTTTGTGTGATATTACAAAGACTATGGGCTCTTGAACAAACATCTGAACAGAATCATGGAGGTTTGTTTGAGCAAGAGATTGCTCATTTAATTAAAAAAACAAATGAGACACCCATCCAGCTAGATGATATCATTCTAGATCGAGAGGTCATATCATCGTTGTGTTTATTTTACACAAGTATGAGATGGCTTGCAGTTAAGATTAAACAACTCCGTCATATCACAAATAACAACGTTGACTCCTCACGCTGTGCTACTAAAAGGCCGATAACTAGAAGATGGTCCATTTCAGATGGGACATCAAAGGAACCCTGCGATAAAGTTAACATCTATCTCCCAATGACCCATGAGACAGTGAGGTGACTTATCCCTTCCTTCAAACCTATTTCATGCACTAACAGATAGCAGTGGATTCGATGCAATAGTCTCATCGTATGAAAAGCTTGCCGGAATAATAATCTTAACGCTGCGCACAGAAATCAGATGTCAAGTGATTTACTGCCTTGCGATTACTTTGTCACCTAAAACCGCAGCGCCTCATCTCCTCGAGCAAGCAGTTAATGAGCCAGACCCCAAAATATTGTCACTCAATTCAGATCTTGTCGCTTATGACGAAATAATTGTAAAACTACTGCGAGTTAGGGAAGCTTGCTTCATTCGCAAAGGCCTTGGTCTACTTGTGGATAACTTTCTGGTCACAAACGCCGGCATGGTAAAAGCCATGAACTTATATGGTTGTGGAAGAATGCAGCTGAACATACTGGTCCTTCAACAAAATCTGAAGGCAATTGAACCAGAAACTAATCTCAATCGAGCCACTGCATTCTTCAAACTCTTTATCGGAGGTCCTGATGCGGTCATAAGGCACGCTAAAAACGAGAAAGAAAAGGAGAATACTACAAAAAAGCTTTTCAGTTATGAAGAGCTCAAGACACTCATTGAACTTTGCTATAGTCAGCAAATTTCGAGTTCTGACCGAGGATCCCACACGATAGCCAGGCGAGCAATGGGAGATCACATGTTACAACTGACTGAGTACCTGTGGGAAAGTTAAGAAAAGATCCTATTTTTAGAAGGCGTAAGATTGAATAAATTTGCGTGCCAGACCCACAGTATCCCAGCATTGTCTTGAAGAGTAAGCCAAATAAAAAAGTGAGTCCTCACCAAAATTTAATCTGTAATATAAAGCCGCCGCTTGTTTCAGCAACATATAGGTATTGATTTCGCCTTCATGATGAGAAAGAAGCGATCTAATTAATCTCCTCTCATTAACAGGTCCAGTAAACTTCAACTTTATGAGCATCTGAGACCATTGAGATCACATTAAGGGTCCTATAAAGTTGAGAATACAACTAGTTTCTGATATTGCCGTGGTCATCAATACTCTACTGTATAAGAAACGTTTACTGATCAAAATTCAAAACATAGCCTTGCGAGGGATAAGATTAGATCTGATTTATGGTCAAGGTCCTTCTGAACCTAAGACTAAGGAATACGATAAAGCCATACGATATTTTATTTAAGCTTAACCCCTGACCGAGACTGGCCTCACGGAGGAAATATGACACATCTTAACGAGCTTAATATAGAATTCATTTAGCAATATGGGGTGTTTCTAATTATGCAAACCTGCCAATGCGGAACTGATTTCCAAGTTGGATATGATGATGCGTTTCATTAGCTCCTGGCTGTATGCCATTTTATCCTGCGTGCTCATTATGGTGTAATATGTGTGACAAGAACGACTTCGTCAACTCTTCGTTTAAACACATGTTCACACATTGATGTAAGATCATATAGTTAGTCACATCAGACGGTAAATATCAGTATGCTCTCAAAATTAACTTTCACCGTCCCCTCAATCGTGCAAATCTGTAGCAGTAAAGGCTCTGAAATTCTCAGCTAGCACAACATGCATGAATCGTTTAATGTGTTGAAGAGATGAGCGAATTCTGATCAGGCCGCGCAGGGTCAGGATTTGTGACTCACCTTTTGAAACTAGGTTGATTGCTGTCCAATCCAAGGTCTGCATGTGGGACCGACCTAAACGTCATATTATGGTACCACCCGACCCCGGGATTCTGAAAGATGATTTGATTGGCAGTTCCACAGGAGCCCACAGCGCAGAAAATGTAATCTCACAGTCCGAAATGAATGAGTAGGTGCAGCGACGAATGGCTAGAATCATAATTTTTTAACCCTGACAGTAGATAAATCTCACGGTACCGCTTGAGGTGGAGCCAGGGACGTAAACAACAACGGACGTGGATGTCGATCCAGTGGAACGTCTCGACAATTAGTGAGCTACACCAACATACCATGACCACTTACCTAATACCTCTACGGATGACTCTGCTCCTCGTCCGTCTGAATTATTTTGAAGTATTAATTGAGACAATTGTAATCGGCCGCGGATTGAGAAGCTTAAAGGTGCAACATTATACTATCCATTGCAATATTTATGTTTACTTATCCAACAAAGTATAAGGTTTTATGCTCCTTGAAGCAATGTTTAGATTTTTCACTGAGATCGAGAAACGTGCGGAATAGTCGGCCTGGACCAAAACCAGTGTAAATGATACACGGCCGTTGCCAAACAGAATCTTCTGTTCTCATATGTGCTTGACTACACGTGATTTTATTACACGTGTACCTTGAGGGCCCATTTGTCATAAACTCTCTCGTAATTTGAAATATTAGCGACAACTAAGAGTGCCTAGGTAATAATGAGGGCAATAGTTAAATCCGATGATTTTTACGGTAAACTGCCGCTGTAGCCAAGTAAAGAGACTATATCGTACAAATGCATGAGAGGTTATGCTAGCTGGGTGGAAACTCAGCGGCATCTGAAAGCACGAAATTAGTCCAGTCCTTGGATCCGTCAGTCCATGGACTAAGCTCGAGTACCGTGTCATTTAATTGGAACTTGTTATTAGGGCATTTTACTCACTTATTAAGACTGGTCACTCCGATTATCTTTGTGACTTGTCCCCACTTCAATTCCACATTTCATGTAGGAAGAAACGCTATTTTGAGGCTGGATCGGTACATTGGACGGCCCATGGGTATTCTGACCGTCCTGCGGGTTTAAACTAGACGCGTGTTTCAATTCGGCAGAATATCTTCGTCCGCAAGCAAGACACGTTCCTAAATCGCCGTGTTATCTAAGCGACACATTGTCATGGTTTGCAGGTGAACCTTGTGAGTTCCTGGAGAGGGAAAAGATGAGAAATTAGGTAGTGTAACTTTGGAAAGAAAGAAATTCTAGTACGATAGCCATAGGCATCAGGAAGGTGGATGAGATTTGACACCCTGTCTACATGTCAAAATTAGACGTGACGCATTACACCCACTCAAATTGGCAGATATCCTTGTCGCTCCTCCTATATCAAGATTAGTTAAGCCTGGAGGATAAGAAATTATTTGAATTTACATTGCCTCCATCAAGACATCCTTCGACTCGCCCGGCCGTCTCATTGCGTATTTTAGTGTTCCGTGTGTCTTTGCATCTACCCTTACTCTTACCCTTACTTCATCACTAACGACCCAAAGCTGACTACTCTCCAAACAGCCAATTGCTAAACCTCCACGCAGTTTACACCCTGAAGCAACTCTAATTATCGGAAATTTTGTTTACCCCATTTCATCGCAACTTCGCACTCCTTTCTTTTTAGGATCTCATTTACTTTTTTCGTTGCTCCTTATCTCGCCTCTATCTTACCGCCAATATTCTGTTTTGGTGATGTAGACGCATATGGCTAGTCTCGCTTTCCCGAAAACGAGTAACCAATTTATTAGATAGAAGCCTACCCCGTGTTCTGCTGCGTAAAGATGTGAATCTGCTTCACTTATACATTTTCATTGATACCTCACCCTTGACCCTTCTTCCCCCGTTGGAAGTTTACCATTGCCGGCCAAGCAGGCTCGCTTATGGTCTCAAGTTTCAGTACTTGCGGCCCAGAACAACAGCAACGCGCTTGTAGAGCATCAACAACCAAATTTATCACTTCTTCTTCATAATCCCCTAGTGTTCACCCCGGATAGCTGAATTAAATCTCAGCGCCGGCCTACTAGTTTTTCCAAACTGTTTTAGACTCCCCAGTCTATCGACATGTCGTATGTGCTTCCTTTCCGTCATCCATATTTGTGCGCTATACTGGTTATTTTATTATTCTCCAGCAACTGAAGCACTTAGAACTATTGACTAACTTTGTGTACAGATTTGGCTCAGCTTTCCGCTCATTCTGGCATGCGATGACCAGTTACGATCGCCGTAGGCCTACTATTCGTCACTTTAGAGCACAAGATTTTGACTTTCGAACTAGATTCTTCCTACGATTCACCTTATCGGACAGGCCAGCACGTTCCTTTGGCTCAAAACAGGCACGACCAACTCACTTCTATCGCCACGACTGCATCGGAATCTCGTCCCGACGTTAGCTCTTCGTACTTTGATGGAAAACAATCCTCATATCTCCCGAACGGGAACACCCAGCTTGGATCGCCCCCTGTTTATCAATATAGTCCTACACAAAATTCACCCTACTCACCTGGCATGAGATCAATTAATGCTCAGAATCGAATAAGCACGCACGAAAATTTCGAAAACATGAGTCCTGGGGAAATACAACTTCAAGCTTTTCATGAGGGGCTTCCCCCGCCACCACCTGTAGAGCATTCATGGAAACGGATTGATAGATGGGCTGAAGATAATTACCCAGAATTATGGGATCAATTGTGTGAAGGATGTACGTCTAATGACTTAAACGAACTTGAACACCAATTAGATTGCTCTCTACCCCTCGAGGTTCGTGAGTCTTTACAAGTACACGACGGACAAGAACGTGGTGGCATGCCGACGGGTATCATATTCAGCTCTATGTTACTTGACTGTGAAGAGATTGTACAAGAGTGGGAGAATTGGAAAAAAGTCAACCAAGAATACTTAAATGAACCAATCAACATCAAACCAGCACTACCACTGAAAGCTCTTGGTGGGAGCTCTTCCTCATCTAAATCAACATCTAATCTCACACAAAATCCACTATGGAGACAAGACCTCCTAGCACGACAAGACTCTCAACCTTCAGACGCTATACAGAGGGTCTATGCTCATCCTGCTTGGATTCCTATGGTCCGTGATTGGGGCGGTAACAACCTAGCCGTAGATCTAGCACCAGGTCCAGCCGGGAAATGGGGCCAGGTGATTTTATTTGGTCGTGATTACGATTGCAAATATGTAGTAGCTCGTTCATGGGCAGCTTTTTTGGCTACTGTTGCAGACGACTTAAACAGCGGAAGATGGTTCGTGGATGAAGAAACTAATGAGCTCAAATTGAGAGAATTCAAGTCAACCAACGTAGAGCCAGGATATTTGGACATTCTCAGATGGAGAATGGACCGGAAATACGGGCGTAAAGGAGCTAGACGCAAATTAACAAGCCTTGCGACGCATAACCAAACAGCTGGATCACCCGTCTTATCGCCGTACACCAGTCCGACCACCGAAAACGGAGATTCTCGTGGCCGATCAATGCAGAGGTTTATTGGAGCTTCTCCTGTGTCTAGCCCCAACCGACCGTCTTTTGGCAAAAGTCCATTATCTAGAGTTACAGAGGAGACGTCGTTGCCACTCAAAAATTTAACTAACGACAGAAAAAGTGAAATTCTTGTTGAAGTCGAAACCCCACGACCAAGTGAGGATGAGAAATCAAATATGCTGGGCGGGCTTCTTGAAACAGTTGACCTAGACACCAGGAAAAAGCAAAAATCTATTGGAATTAAAATAACAAGCATTGAAGTTCCGAATGGAGCAGTAAAAAGCTCTACAATTGAGGATACCACGATGAAAACTGTTGAAATTTGAAAGAGTCGGCTCAATCTCTTCACGATTTAAATGAAACAAGGCGTTGAAGGTGCGTTACAATGGAAATCTTCGCTGAACCCTAATGAAAAAACATGCATGTTGACTCTTATCCTTCGGCCCTACACTATTTGAGAATACCCTAGGCGTTGAGGAAGATATGATGGATTATGTTAAGTTTAATCTACAGTATGGCAATTCAATTTTGTGCTCTTTTCAACAACTATTGACAAGAAAAGGTATTATCTCATGAATGATTAATAAAGAAGAGCCACATTTAAGGGAACAGCCATAACTTTGGCATGGAGGAAGAGATAATTCTCTGAAAAAGTACTCATGATGCAACTCACCTTGATTTACCTGCATTGTAAAGTTTGGCGAGTGAGACAATTTCACTGATATCCTTGTACCACAAAACAACCGAATGGAATGAATAGTAGAGAGTCTAAATTTTTTCAAATCAAATCAATCTGCCCCTCTTGATGCCCAGTGATAGGGATGGGAAGTAGTTATCATACTACAATGTTTTATCCAGGCACAAATACATTTAACTACTCAAATCCCTTTGTTGATAATCCGGCCAACATGGGGTACTCGAGAACTTCTTTGGTTTTAACCCCTGTCCACAGCTGAAAACACTCCGAATCTACCACGAGTAATTCAATTTTGGAATGGGGGTTCTCTCATAAAATAAATAAAATTCACTCGTAATTCTATGTAGTAGCTTGATAGTTACTGATTCCCAGACATAAAATTTCACCTCGATCTTAGTAGGGACAAAACCTTCCATCTTATCTTCCCTTTTTATCTTATAAGCACGTATTAAAATGGAGCCATGTGAAATCTAACTTTGAAACGCGACACTTTGATCAATACTCAAAACAAGAGATCGGGTACTAACGTTTCAGATGAACCCATTTGTTGTCAATAACAGGAAGCCGAAAAAATATTATTTTGCCAGAAAGCTGCACAGTCCTCTACACTTGTTTCCTCATCAATTTGATCACATGAATTTTATTTGCTACTCAATCTTACTTGCTTGTTACCATGAATAATTCTGTGCAATAACAAGGCGAATATTGGAGCTGGTGAGGTGCAAACGAACGGTTCCGACATGTCGTAAAAAACGACAATGGCAACCTTCTGCGAAGGCAGTGGGGGAAAGCTAGTTCCAAATGACAAGAAACTTGAAATCCTAGTAAAAACTTCCAAAAATATCATACTCATAGGCATGGATGAAGTTAAGGGAGAATAACCGATAACAGAGGATGTCAGTGAATCCCTGAAGTCTTACAATTGTCACAAGAAGACCTGGACAGCGATGTCTCATAATACGTCTCCAGTCGTGTAGAGGATTAAAGAACGAGAGGACCTTTCAGAAAGAGTCTGGCGATTCCCGTGAGAATAGATACTCCGGCAGTGAGATTGGTATTGCCGGCAAAAAGAGCCTACGCGCCGGTCGTAGCTACACAAACAGTGAAAATGGCGGTACAGACTATAATCGATGATACATAGAGCTCCTAGCTAGAAGGACTGATTTTAAAGGCCAAAAATCATATACAAGGAGCATATGCTATTCGACAGATTCGAAACGAACACACAGAAGTTTTCGTTCAGTCGGTGACCCCGAGGGTTGCGATTAAAATGCGACAACCAGCCGAATACAACATTTTATGATAGGACTTTCCTATATAGTTTTCCGGTGTCTTACTACTAACGAGAATTGAAAGGGGCATAAATGCAGACAACCACGCCATCATCAAGGAAAAAGTGACTACGACTGGGTCAGGTTCACGGCCTAGTAATAAATAGAATAAGTTGGTCAAATAACAAAAGGTGGTACAATGGATTGAAAGAAGACTGCTGCAATAGAGGATCAATTTTGGTCAGCTTCCCATCTCAAGTAATGCAAACAAAGGTAGTTCGACATGGTATTTTGATAAATGCCACACTAATCACTGCACAGGTGTCGTTAGCATGAGCCCAGCCAAAGCAGCTATTTAATTTCAGCCAATAGGGACATTTACAGGCGTTGAGTGGAAAGAATGCTCGTTGTGGTGAATGCACTGTTGCTCACCAAATTCGGGACTGCTCCAGAAAAATGTTTTCTTACCCGAATTTCAGTATGAAACACCATTCATGATAAAAAGCAACACGCAGACTAACCAGGTATATAAGGCAAGTAAAGAGAACACTTTAATTCAACTACTATCTCTCACGGTAGAAATACGGGGTGAGAAACTAGCTATGGCAACAAAATAAATGGTCGGAACGACTGATGATCAGGAGCCACCTTTGGTCACCAGTAAGAACACTTAAAGACCCAAATGAGGGCCAATACATCCACGCAAGGAGTTTATGACCCACTGAAACCAACAACCGTCTCAGCAGAATTATAGACAGTGGGACCAATTTTCCGAATACTCAGAAGACCTAAGCTAGGTGATGAGGTACGTCAAGTTTTAAATTTCACATAAATTTAGCCTTATCGAAGGTAGGGTTAATCAAATTTACAGGAAGTTTGTGGGACAAGGATACAAATTAGCATCCTCGGCATTCATCTGCTACGTTTTAGGGTGATAGGACAACGACTTTTCTCTTAATTTGCCTTATCATATTCGTGATTTTGTAAATAAGGTTCAAGATAGGACGTTAAACATGATCAAGTTTAATTTAGTACTGGATACAAAGATATGTCTATATAAAAGGATGTTAATCTCAAAAAGATAGGGGACAAAGAATTGGCATAATATTTCTAGAACTACAAGTCCTACGATCGATTCCAGAATCCTCAGTGGTAGTGGAGTAAATACATGACACAGCTTAGAGCCAGAGTTTGTGTAGATTTCAAGTTTAGAGTCAACCCCATATCTAGCTTTGAATGACAGGACAAATTTAGCCTGCTGGAAACACTCAGAATTTTGGGGGGATGAAAGCGAAACTTATATTAGTGGTGCCCCTTACAAACCCCGAGATGAAGAATCTTCGCAGTGCTAAAATTGAATCACTAAAAACGGTTGATTTGAAAAATTTCATGTAGATTGCGATCAGGAAGAATGGCGTTGGCCTGGTTTTAGTTGAAAGTACGAAACTCCTGAGATTTAACGACTGTACAGATCTGCGAAATAAAAAAATCCATCCAGTTTCGAACTATAGAAAGGCTCAACCCTTTTCATTGTTCGTATGAAGGATATGTGATGCCTTAAACTGCCACAAATTTCAACCTGCGATAAAATGGAGTCGATATCCACTCGCAACCCTCTACAGAATTATCCGACAGTTTGAAAATCGCTATGGGTTCCAAGAGTAAGGCGACTCAAAGAATGTGGAGGCTATTTATGGATAGAATAATAATGATGTGAATCAGAAGAATATATGATATACTGTAGAGAGACAAAATGAGTTTAATTAGTATCTATCTGGGTGATTTAAAGACAGCTTTTATACACATATCTTCAGTAATTCAAATCAAAATTGGGTACCATCTACTAGTTCTCGTTCCATACTTTAACAGTGACAATGAATCGCACGATATTATACAACATGAGAATGGAAATAGATTCAGTGGATCAAACTGTATTTCACGGGTATCAAATCATACCATGCAGCAGTCGAGTCTCACGAATCAAACTTACTGAATGAAAGGGATGTAAATAATGTCGGGCGTGAGTCATGTGAGAGAATCTTAGTTATTCCAATTATAGGGAAGCCTCAGACACACAGGGTTTGGATTTCCAACACTTAGCACATGCTGAAGCTCTCTAAGAGTCCAAGGTTAAAATCGCCATCTAAGCAAAAGGCTATTCAAATCTCCGAAACTTCCCCTTACTGCTATGGCAAAGTCGGCGTACGTACCTGTGTGCGGCCAGACGTCTGCCGATGGCTTTATCAGCAACAAATCAGCACTAGTGATAAATTACACATTTCGTTGCCATATCAACCACAGTTTTCGACGGAAGCAGGGGCATTGTTATCTTGATCATCTACAGATATATGCATCGTCAGTTTATATCGTTAGGAGCACAGCGGCAATGTGGCAAGGCCGGGAACTGGATGGAACGTATCTTTCAAAAATGGAGAGACGGGTTGAAATCAATGGAAAATCTCCAACGGAGGAAGAAAAAAGAAGCTAATTGAAGGGGATCTACAATGAAGGAAACGACCCTGGGTGACATGACAAGTTAAGAGGAGCAAAGCTGGGAGTAAATGGCAGCTTTCTAATACTCGAATGTATAGAAGCCAAAGTTAGAAACTTGCGCAATACTGCGTCGAAATGAGGCTCTCTGGGCAGCGAGGCCTGGCATGGCTCAACACATGAACGAAGTCTCAAACGATCCGGTCGTTTTGGTGGAATGAGACTCATATAATTCATGGCAATGAACTCGATCGAACCCGGACCGGTCTACGTTTAAGCTCTTAAAATAGTACGGAGGATCCTTACCTCCTCACACATTAGGTAGTATACACACAGACAAGTTACTAAAACTGAAGTAGATGGAGCAAGCAAGTAAATAATCCCGAATATAGAAAATTCCTCTCATTTGGATACAGGCCATACGCTCCTGCGCATACAATTTTCCGTCACACGTCCTCAGTGACAGAATTTCTCAGTTTATGCCGATGTCAGAGAGCAAGGCCCTCAACATCTATGGGGAAAAATAAAGTCACAAAAATTGCAACCCTTTGAAATGTGGCCAAAGCTTATCTTGTAGATTCAAGATGTCCTTCATAGCTTAAGGCTCGGAAAGGTCTATGGTCAAGTTTTTACCTTATCTTAATGGCTGAGGTCAAATGACAAGCTCACAGGCTTCTTTGTGACCAGTCAGTCTTTCTTTGGAATTAGTCTAAACCATTGTCGACTTCTTTCAGACGCCCTCCATTACTTTAGCTTGCTCTTCGATATTTTAAGTCCTCTGGTTTATTCACCCGGTCATCATCCCATCTTTCGAGACATGCTCACTCACCACCTTAGCCCTCATAACAACAGCCTTTGCTTGGGCCATTACTTTCTGCTTGTAATTGTAGGTTCAAAGCTGGCTTTAGCTTTTAGTGTGAATTGTGAAATATATTTGAATTTCTGTGAGCCACATGGCCATCTTGTTGATGACTGATAGCCCTTGACTCATAATCAAGGTCTTCCAGTCCCGATTTTGATGTAGGGCCTGATTGAATGCATTGCTCTTTAATCTTCAATGTGCATGTAAGACGCTACCCTCGAGTCACAAGAATATACTTGGCTAAAATTTCTTCGCATTACATTTTATTTTCCATCGCCAGGGATGGAATTTTGGGCAACGAAGGCACCTAAGTAGTCTACTGGCAAACTTCATTATGTAATTATGACCGTGCGATGGTAAGTAGAGAGAAAAAGTCATGGATATCTCGAATCTCTAAAATTAGTGCGTCTGTTCATTTTTAAAAAAAAAAGGTTATTTAATGTAACTTCAATTATCTATCTATGGCTTAAGACTTTTGTCTTAAATGCATGAAGGATAAGTCTTTTATCATTAGAGATAATTATACTCTGATTCTCATTTGCAAATTCCACTATGATATGTGTTTGCTTGGACATACAGTCAACGTCCCTCTTTGAGTACCCACCAAAGGGAAATCCAAAACTTTTGATTATCCAAGCGTGACTTTATTGTTTGTGCACGTAAATATCGCGAGAATAAGGTCGAGACCTGATGGGGTTGAATCAGAGATCTCCTGACCGAAGTGGATGAAGTATCAAAACCATCCACAGTTAACTTGAGAGACCATCCCGAAAATTGTACCATTGCACCATGCCCTCATGACAATATTTATAGTGTCGCGTGCACTCTTACAGATCAACTTTTGCCACTCTTGATGTTCTTGAAATAATATTGTCCTTCCTAAAAATCGAGATTGAATCGATCCCTAGCGTAATTTATTCCATTTGTCCTCATTTCCCTCACTTCTCTCCTGGGGATTAACCTCAACAGATTTGTGTGCCATAATATCTTTCTCCGGATACTCATATCATCGCAGGCATGTATTTGGTGGGTATCAATAGCAAGTGACTGAGTTTACCAGGGCTCGGTGCAGTCTTTGAACTTCGTATTTGCTAGATTATGCTTGTAGATTGAACTAGGATTTGGTCTGAAACCTCTGTGTTGAATATGAAAGATTGGCTTGGTATGGAATGTTGAATCATTGCCTCACAGGTCAACCTAATTGGTATTGCAAAATTTGGGAGCTGAACTCTGGAAGAATATTCAACTTCCAGGTTCGGAAAGAATACCATGTGCGTTTGTTCAGGCTTCTTTACCCTTCCCCAGCATTCATCCATGCTGCTGTACCCTATTTATATGTCGGCTTTCTTTTTCGAAGCACGCATTGGAATGGGACGCCACACTAGGGAGGTGGGTCGCAATCATTGTTTTAGACAGGAACACCTGCAGCTTTGAATTTCAACATGTGGGGTTACGAACACTACACCCCTGCCAGTAGTGTCCACAACAAATCTCCTCAAGTACCATATAATCATAGAATCCGATAACACAATAAGGACCAAACATACCTACGAACCTCCACAACTCACCGTAGGACATTCAGCAACGAAACTGGGCAGCGATTTTTCAACCTTTAGCTGGATTATCTCCCCTCCGCTCAAAGATGCGATTGCGGTGACACATATGAAGATGAAGACGACGATAGTGATACTGGGGATGAGGAAAGGTATTGTAATACCAAACGCTATAACGCTAGTCAGAGAAGCCCTCAATATATCACAACTTATGCTGCCTGCTGGCTGGCGAATAAAAAGTCCACGAAAGCAAAGTAAAAGACAATTCCGCACACAAAAAAAGCTGATTTCGACTCGTCGTCCATACCGTCTCTTCTAACAAAAAAGTCCGAATCTACTAGCCAGGAGAGGTTTTGAATAACATGAGCTACTCGAAACCCCCATATCTGTAATGAAAGTTGGATGCTAGACTAGGCTCCTTTACGGCAGTGACTCTCTACTAAGTCGTTTCTAACATGTTTTGAAGACCTTCGGATTGTCCTATAGCATGAATCAGGAGAGAAGTAATGAGGAAGCTAGGAACGTAGAGAGAAGCTCTTAGGCATACACAGGTCTGCTGCGCCCGTCTGGCCGGCCTCTTAGAACGCTCATGAAGGATGGCAGTGTCTCCAGATTTTGCTCTGATGTTGGTATAAAAATGGTCCTGCACCAACTGGCTTTCATGACTTTTACATGTATTTATACATTTGCAGACGCCCATTGTATCGTTAGCTGGAAAGAGGGGATAATGATGGGCTAGCGACTCCTGTAAGTGTATACCATAATTAAGGCCTTGAGGATTATTACCGCTGAATAAAAATCACAAAGGAGGCATTGGTAAATATGTATTACTCGAGACAGGCATTCCCGGTCTATCGACAGAAAGGACCTACATATCCTTGTATATACATAGACTCGATAGGATAATGAAAATACAATCAAAATGTAGTTTTTTATGATTTTTCGTAAAAGGTCCAAAGTAGAAGTTGTATCCATAGTAAATCGCTTGTTAGTGGTGCTGAACCTTTCTTCATCACTCCGTGGGCTTGAAGTCTCTTTAAGCTGATATATTTTTCATCACAAATAGTTCTACTAATCCTACCAAACAATTTGTATATTTGAACTAATGTAGCTCATTTTCGTAGTTGGATGTTCCATCTCTTACTTTATCTCACCTAGAGACTTGCTGTGGATGCTTCAGGCTGGCGATCAGCCCAAACATCCGAGCGCTGTAGTTATATTTCCGGTCAGCGAAAATGCCATCACGTGACTAACTGAACACGAACAAGTGTTCATGCTGAGGAAATGGTACCTTGCTAATTAGTCCATCACGCTCTCACCTTAAAAAAACGCTAATAACTATCTCAAGAAATATCCCATTTAATTCAACAAATTTCTTTTCTTATCAGTAGAGAGCTGAATATAGAACCATATACTTCATCCACAAAAAAGCAAAATGTCCTTGTCCGAAGAACGCCTCTGGAAGTTCAGGAAACCAAATTGGATGAACACAGCTACTGCAAGAAGCTTAGGCGTGTATGGCTCGGGCATCTTAGTACGTTGTGAGCCCTGAATACCCTTTAGCGGCGCCTTCAAGTGATAATGTGCATCAGAAGAGTGTCTGTCTGGCTACTTGCACTGAAAGCTTTCACATCCCTCGTCAATTAAACACCGAATCCTCAGTTCATCGGAGCTGACACTTAAAATTAGTATTCTTTGGCATTTTATATGCTCCTCGACGTAGCCGTATGGTCGCATTCGCATAAGAACGGTAGTACCATCCATATCAACTTTACTGATTGGCTACCATTTATCTTCTCAACCCTCGGAATGCTCATAATCAACTCTATCGAAAAGACCCGACTTTCGGCCGATAGCTTCAGCTATTCGGGTGGGGACGTCGCATGGAAAGCACGAGTCGTCCTTTTTCTTGGCTTTGCAAGCTTAGCTGGTGGAATGGCCGGTGGCATAGCTGTTTTGGTTCTGAAATACGTACTTGGAAGTGCTGTCTGGCCAACTCTTTACATGGGAGTTGCAAATATCTTCTCTAACGCCTTCGTGATGCTCAGGTATGTTATCGATTTCCAGAATGCGTAAATTTAATGGCTCACACCTTTCCACTAGCTCGGTGATGCTTTGGGTCAGTCAAAATTTTGAGGACGAATACTCGTATAGTTTGGCTTTATAGCGATTTCCAACAGGAAGTAATTACCTATTAAGGTATCAATACTCTCTACAAATGATAAAATCCATGATAATTTATATCTACTGTAGATCATTGGCACAATGAAAGTTTCATCTCTTTCAACCAATTAAATCCACCATGCTTCTATCATCTTCGGCCACCAAAGCTAACGGATTATGAAATTATTCCCAAATCCGTAAAAGTCTCATCACGGAGCGTTAAGTGCTATGATTTTACATGAGATAAAGATCGAAATTATTTGATGTTACAGACGGACACAAAACTGTTAGGTGATATGTACGGAGATACGGGGGCTTGGAAGTAATTTTATGACAGAGTAACAGAGAAGACTGTAATTAGAGTTACAGTCTTCTGTTATTGACTGATCGCTGGTCTCTTAGCTTGAGAAGTGAGAAAGAAGTTATGTATTTGGAGGTTGATGTACTGGGTCGAGTCAGGCTAACATCCATTGCTTACATAAACAGTGACCTGTCCAAATGTTGGCATCATGTCAGAGACTGTACAATTATTGTTCCGTGATAAATTTGGGCGTCCACATAAATTTACGTCAATGCGCCGAAGCTCAAATTCTTTTCCAATCTTGGCTAAACTTACCAAATTCTAACGAAGATAGCGGCCCCTGGCTGGGCTGAGGGAGTTCTAGAACAAGGCATGACTCGGACGGAAAGGGAGGTAAAAAGCACTCAAAAACGTGGCAGCCGAGCCTGATGAATACGTGAATCAACGCTGCAAAATCTGGATCTCTGGACAGATGGAATTGGCATGATTCAATAGATGGACGAAGCCTCTAGTGGTTCGGTCATCCATGTGGGAATAGGTTTTTCTACTTCATGTCAGTAACCCTGATCAAGCCTGGCTTCACTAGTCCTCGAGTTCTTTAAAGGATGCGCGGGTTTGTCAATTTCATAGCACATTAATACACTAGCAAACCAATATGCCAGAGCTCTTGAAGACACGTTTTCGGATTCATCTCCTTATTCAATTGCAAGTCTCTGCCCAACCAATCTAAGCTTTATTTTTTTTAGCCTGAGTATATCATCTTGTTGCCCGCCGAGGGAACCTTTACATTAAACTCTTTCTTTCCCCCTCGAGGCAAATCTAGAATCCATGAGTTGACGCATCTGAAATCTAACATGGAAAATTGGAAACTATCCAGTGCCATTCATAGCTCTGTCACTGCCATACCTCTACTCGTAACGGCGAAAACGCCAGTCAAAGCTGACCACAGATACATGTATGTCCTAGATTTCGTTAAGTGCTCTGATTGATTTCTCGGCGGTTGGAATTATCTCTTCCGTAGATGGCGGACTTTCGGAGGTTTAGTCGACGGTACATTTTTTGGGGAACAATTTGTTTTGGAAGTTTGAGCAAGTTCTTGTATCCTTGATGGATATCTAGACTTTTAGATATTTTGCTGTAATCGGTGATACTTAGGTAGATACTGAAATCTGTAAGATGATATCGGACGATCCGGGGTTTTCCGAGAAAGTAAAGTAGGTGAAAAGTGGTGATTTTCTCAATGCGATATCTAGTCACGTTCAAGCCCAGTCTAATAGAATTTGTCGATATGTGCAGACGTGGATTCTCTACCCATGTGATTTTTTGCCAAAATCAAGATAACACAAGTTCTTAAGCAGCTTGTTGTGAATTTTCATACCAAAATTTTTGGGCATCACATCGACTCATAGTTGGCATCTTACTCAAAGGTTCACAGTGGACCCCAAAAACTGGCATTCGGTACCTGTCTTCTATGCTATACACTTGCGTGGTTGATCTAATTAACCACTCTGTTCACGTGTCATAGGGGGCGCGGGCCGCTTGGACACGAAGAAAGAGGCTTGAATGACCTGAAACAAATATACTGAAATATAACATCCTGTTGGGCCATAGAATCACTAGACCACTCTATGGCTATCACAGGGCCTCCTCCAAGCTTACATACTTAGGCGCCATATATTCTCATAAGCAACTTACGTACCATACAAACAACAAAATCAACATGGCAGCCCAGACCTCAGATCAAGCTGTCGTTTCTTTCAAAGTTCCTCGAGCAGTCGCCGGAAACACTACCTCTATTGCAGCTCAGTACGCTCGCGCTAGAGCTGTAAAAAGTACTTCACAGTCAGAGATAAAGAGTGAGCTTCCAGCGGCAGACCACGGCGAAACCACTAAGGATCCAAAAAATGAAATAAAGATTATCAACGGGAAGGCGCGGGAAAGTTTTACCCACGAATGGAATTGGTTGGCCGGTTTCTTTTTGTGGTTGATGTAAGTTCTGCTAAGAGCCTAGCCTAAATGGAAGTGTAGAGAGAAGACTAAAGTAGATCGAATCAGGTTTATTCATGGCTGTGGACTCTATTTCTTTAGTCAAGGCTATCTCCTCACACGGCTTGTTCTCCCGCAAAAATCAGAATGCAGCTCCCCCCCAATCGCCTTGTCTCAATCATTCAAAGGCGTCAGCACATACGGTGCTGGATGTTGGCACCCGAAGAGTTTTGAAAAGGCCATTGTTATTGTCATAGATGCGCTCCGCTATGACTTCACCGTTCCCAATCACAAAGAATCCGAGGCGGCATACTTCAATGCTCTGACATTTATGTACGAAACAGCGGTTAGAGAACCGCAGAACGCCTTTCTACTTCCATTTATTGCGGATCCACCGACCACGACTATGCAAAGATTAAAAGGGTTAACGACAGGAACTCTTCCAACCTTTGTTGATGTAGGTAGTAGCTTTGCTGGAGTCGCGATTGAGGAGGACAATCTTTTATTGCAGCTAAAGGATGCGGGAAAAAAAATTGTTCACCTCGGAGATGATACATGGACTGCACTATTTCCTCAGCTCTTTGAAGAGAAAATAAGTAAGGCTTATGAAAGCTTCAATGTTTGGGACCTACACACTGTGGATAATGGCATTACAGAACATATCATACCTCTACTCCAAAATCACAAAAAAAAAGAATGGGATGTAATTATTGCGCACTACTTGGGTGTAGATCATGCTGGTCACAGATATGGGCCCAATCATCCAGCTATGGCATCAAAACTTTATCAGATGGATGCTATCTTAAGAAATGTGACAAGTGTTATCGACGACAAGACCTTATTAGTCGTCATGGGCGATCATGGAATGGATGAAAAAGGAGATCACGGCGGCGAGAGTGACGATGAGATTCAGGCGGCGCTTTGGATGTATTCTAAAAAAGGAATGTTTGGAAGAACAAGTGCGGAGCAATCAATACCGCCTCAGACTGCAAAAGAAAGACATGTTAATCAGATTGACCTAGTACCTACACTAGCCTTACTTCTCGGTATACCAATACCATTTAATAACCTCGGTCAGCCGATTCAGGAAGCTTTCATTGGCAAAAGAGGAAATGACTGGGGAACCTTGGCGAATGTTGCGAGGATTACCGCTGCAGGTATTAAACGATATCAAACAGCATATAATTTAGCCCGTGGAATGAATGATACAATCATAGGGCAAAGTTTGGATAAACTTTGGCTACTCGCCGAGCAAACCCTCGTACGTGGTGGGAAGCAGACGAATAGAGAAGTATACGCTGCTTTTTCCACCTTCTCTAATGAAACTTTGACTTTCTGTCGAAGTATTTGGGCTCAGTTCGATGTTACGCGGATGTGGCTTGGTATCGGGGTAATGGCTCTCGGCATGCTCGTTTTGCTGCTTTTTGTTAATGGCAATCTTCAGGGTCATTCGGTAGACTCGGATCTGAAACTAAATTGTGTAGCAGCTCAGCCAAAATTAGAGAGCCAAAGTATAGATCATACTACTATGACTAGCCAGACTAGCAGCAAGCAGGTAGTTCAAGGCACTATCATTAGTAGTCTTATTGGACTAGTACTAGGGACTGTGACATGGAGATTCGACATTGGGGGCTCAGTAATGGATAAAGCTTTATTTACGTTAGTAGTCTCAGGAACTCTTGGTGCCCTATACCAAACAATTAGATTCCGCCGGATGGCGATAAGCAACTATTTTCCAGCGACAATATGGAGCTGGTTATCAGTAATCTTTACCCTCAGCCAGGCATTTGGTTTTGCCTCGAATTCATATACAATATGGGAAGACTCGATTCTCCTTCTATTCATTTCAACTTTCGGTATAGTGTCCATGATTTCGTCGCTTCGAATTGAGAAGGCTTCTAACCGAGCTCTGGGCGTTTATCATTCATTAGTTTTTACTCTTCTTGGTTGGGCTGCTTCATATTCGAAGCTATGCCGAGAGGAGCAAATGCCATATTGTCGTTCTACTTATTATGCAAGTAGTACCACATCTACCTCTGCATCATGGCAGTTGCTGCTTCCATTTATCGCTGCAATCGTACTTCCTTCCATCATCAAGACTTTCTACCAAGGTAGTCGGTCTTACGAAGGGCTTGCTCCTCTCTGGATTGGATGGGCTTTCCGAATCGGGCTAATATGTAACGCGGTTTTCTGGACATTGGATGCCGCAGACGACGGCAAGTGGCTTCCTAGCCTAGATCCTATGCTTTTCAAGCAGATACGTGTGGCTATAGCACAAACCATATTTGCTGTTGTGTTAGGAGCAGGCTTGGCTGCCTTTGTTTACGCGCCCCCTTGTGTCTCTATCCAAATATCTGAAAAGCCGGCCTCATCCACTGAAACGGAAGGCAACTCAGGGACAACGATGACTATATTTGGATTTGCTAACACGCATGGAACACGATATTTTCTTCTGGTGCTAAATTTGCTCGTCTGTATTCTCTTGTTACAAAAACCTATGGGCGCAGGAGCGCTAGCTCTTATGATTTGGCAGGTCCTCGCGCTTGCCGAAATTCTTGATCTCAACTGTCTAACCTCTTCCCCTGTTGGACCAGTCATGCTTGCTCTGCTTGGGTCCTTCTACTTCTTTAAAACTGGACACCAAGCAACACCTTCTTCCATACAATGGGAAAGTGCTTTCATTCCCCTACATACAGTTCGTTACCTCTTTTCACCATTGCTAATTGTGCTTAACTCTTTCGGAGCTCAGGCACTTTCCGCGTTAGCAGTACCAGGGCTGGTCTTATGGAAGCAAAAGCCCTGTGCAAAGCACCTTACTCGTAGCGTCTTATGTGCTATCGCATGGCACGTCTCTTATTACAGTATCATCTCGCTGATGACATCCATCTGGGCCGCCTGGTTGCGACGACACTTGATGCTCTATCGTATTTTTAGTCCCAAATTTATTACTAGCGCACTAGTTCTTTTGCTCGTTGATGTAGTGGTGTTGCTTGCTCTGGTGGGATTTCGAGCGAATCGTCTTAGCATTGGCTCGACCTTTGGCTGGATCTAGGGTTAAGTGGTGAGGGATTGAGAGGCATGAACAGATACAAATTCTAATGACAGTGCTAACATGTAATAAATTTTGGCGGCGGGTGAATGGCGCCACTGTTATGTCACAAATGGCGTATATATGATGAATAAAGCAAGGCAAATGAGATGGTATCATTGTACATTAAGTCAGTTTTACTTGAAAGTGTTTGAGAAGGATGTATTTTGACTGGCAGTACTATAGGTTCCGGTTGATCAGATGATAACTCAACCAATTTCACGTGAGTATCTCGTAGATCCGATTAATCAATAATGGAAGTATGGTTAGAGCCTAGTATTAAAAATCCGTAGTTGATGTTCTGTAGAACTCAACTCTTAAACCACTCAATCTACCCAGTCCTTTACCACGGAGCCCTACCTCTGAAAATGGAAGAAGTTTCCAACGCAAAGTCCCCGCAAGTGGGTTAATTGATGACACACAATCTGCTCTAATGAATTTTACCCCACCCAGGATCCATGGCATCTGTGAGATAAGCATGATTAGATAGGATCATATTAAAACTCAATTATAGTTCTGGTTGACAAGCATGAATGAGATTGGCAATATGGTAGGCACGTTTAATGGTTATTGTTCTTAGTTCAAATTAGTAATGTAGTATTTGCTTACCAACATGCTAGATAATGTGATACCCATCATAATCATATGTGTCTTGAATACCAATATCACTAAGCACTTATTGTACATGTATATCTGTATATAGAGGTCTATTGTGATCTGTATGGTGTATATTCTATATGCCTAATAGCCTAATATCTACCACTCTACAGAGGTGATGTGTGTAATAGTTATTCTGAACCTTGCACGGTGGTACTATGATCCGGATCTGCTGGATCCACCATCCGACAGAAGCTTAAGCACGGGTGAGGCCGGGCTGGATCAGGTTAGCCACCGTATGAGTACAAGTGCCTCGTCCCACCTAAATGACCGGAACCATGCCAATACGCATCTATGTGTTGAATCATGACGATTTCAGCAGCCTAGAATGAAAACAAACGAAAGCTTCCAGGCGATTTGCCGCATTACAAAAGAAAAACTTTGACAATCTCCCTTCCCTCGTATCGCCTCAGCTACCATGCGTGTGTGTCTCGAATTCAATCCCTCTTTCCATGCCAAACCACCTAGGCTTTTGATCTATGTCCTCCGAGTCACAGGTATCCCTGCCGTCCCCCGACTAGCTACCGCGTATATTCCGCTCTCTTAAACGCAGTCCCTGAACAGCTGCCATCCACTTAATCCAAGCATCATTTCCAGAGCCGGCTCCCTTCGCTTCCAGTTTTTCAGCCGCCATATTGCCAGTGCTTTCCGACACTGGACAAGGTGACCAACTGATTTTTCCCTCCCGCACCCGCAGTGAATTGTGGCGGTAGTATGGTTGAAGCGGCGATCAAGTGGGCATAGATCGCTCTCGGTAGCGCTAGCTCTAGCGGTTTCTTGCGCCTCATCTCGAGTTCGAAGTCGGCGTAACGTTTAGGGCGATTCGCGTGCTACCAGTCCGTCAACATTTACCTGATAAGTTCGCAGGCTTTTCGTCCAGATGAGGCGAGGGTCATCACATCATATATTGTCCTAGCGTTTTCCAACAAGTTAAGCTCTCTTCGAGCGAGCTCATCCGCAATTTCAGTTCCTACCAGCCCTTCGTGGCCTAGAATCCATCTTATTTTTACAGGAGCGGCTGACCTTGCGGCCATTTTCATGAACTTTTGGATCCGCCAGGACGATGAGCCTGTTGTTTCCGTCAGTAAAGCCTGGAAAGCCGCGGAATTTTCGAGCAGAAAATAGATGGCGCTGCGGCCTTGATCTCGCTTCCTGATGGTGATTGCTTCGAGAGCAGCCAAAGCTCCATGAACCTCCATGTCGTAATTTTGACTGACCCGCTTTGCTCAATTAACGTGCCTATGCCACTGATAAATGCCCATGACACCCTATCGGTGAACGCCCCAGAACCATCACTGTAAACGCAGAGGCAGTCTGGTGGGAGAGTAGGTAGCCACTATCTTATAAACTTAGCCAGTTCTTTCTTGCTTGTCCAGCAGGGGTTCAGCGGGACGGAGTGGTGGAGGAAGTTCGGCCTCTGGCAGAAATTGGTGCATCCTCTGGACCTTTGAATCATGTACTCTATCGAGACCAAGTCTACTTTTGTTGCATGTCTTTAGTCCGAGTCGGTGACGAGCGTTGTCCATGCTTTCCATGGCCCGAAGTCGGAGCGGATGGTAATCATCTAGTCTTTGGATTCGTGCGGCAGTCTTGAGCCTGCGTTCCTCGAGCAGAATGTGTGCAGGCGGAATGCCAGTATCCCTTCTCAGGGCTGCGATGGGCATGGTGCGCCAGGTTGGTAGAGCCACGCGGATTCCTAAGGCAGAAGTTTGGTCGTTTACTTTGCACTGTCTTTTTTAAGAATTTCACGCGACACCCCGATATGCTTCCCTGGCTGGCCCCGGGCACCAGGATTCCGCTGCGTGCAACGCGATTGGCAGAACTACCGTGCGGATGACTGTGGCTAGTAAGTCAGGCCTTGGTCTCTGGGTACACTGAGTGAGCCGTCAAAAGTGTTGCACTATCCGCATTGCTTTACTGGTCCAATTTGTGACGTGGCTTTAGAAGGTCAGGCCGTGGACCAATTAAACTCCGAGCCATCGGATGTTGTCGGATGCTTGTACATCGCTAGGGCCTATCCTTATAGTCGGAAGTTCGAATCATTTGGATCTAGGACCGAGGAAGTAGACTGCTTCAGCCTTGTCTGGGTCAAAAGAGTCGGCGTTATCAGCGGTCCACCCTAGGACTACATCGACCTCTCTCTGGACAGCTACAGCGGCTTGGTTTGGAGTTGAGCCTATACCGACGATAGCAACATCATCTGCATAGCCAAATCTCCAACTACTGCCTCCCATAACTTCGGCCATTTAGAAGAGGAAGAGAATTGGAGATAAAGGCGATCCTTGGGGCAACCTGCATTCTAGGAATACTGGGTCTGTTACTCCGTCTTCGTGTCGTACGCGGGCGGATCGTTCTTGAAGGAAGGACTTTATCCAAGTTATGGCTGATTTCGGCCAACCAATTTTGTTTATCCTTTGCAGCAGCCGTCCGTGGATTACAGCGTCTATTGCCCCCTGCACGTCTAAATTGACAAGGATTTCCTCCTGCCTTTTAATTTCATGTTCCACATCGTGGATAACGCATGAGACAAGGTCATTAGCGGATCTGCTTGAGAGTGCTCCAAAGAGCTGCTGCGGCATAGCCTTGCAAGTAATGGCGGTAAATGCCATGTGCTTTGCAACTAGTCTCTCAAGACCTTTGCCGAGGGAGGAGAGTAGTGCGATGGACTTCCATCCTTTAGCTGTGCTGACATTATGGCCAGGTTTGGGGAGAAGAATCACTTCGGCTAGCTTAAATGCCATTGAGAAGTGATTCAGTAGAAAGTGAGCCCTCAGAGAGTACTCTCACTGAGTAACCAATTGACGGCCAGGCTGTCCTAAGAAGACGAACAGAAATTGCGTCTGTTCCGGGGGCTTTATTTTGGCAGGCTGTTGTGACCCACTTGGCTTTTTCGTTCGTGATGCTCGGGACTAATGGATGGTTTCCGCGTCCTGGCTCGAGGTGCTTAGTGTTGAGGTCGTTTTGGCTGGTGAACCGACCGAGAAGAAGGTTGCGTAACAGAAGTGCTCTCTTTCCTGGGTCCGAGACAAAACCATCGGGAGTATGGAGTGGTGGAGCAACAGATGTAGGTTGCGGCTTTGCCCAGCGTGCCATCCGTTACATGTTGACGTCGGTTGTGGCTTCAGAGAACTTTCGACGCCAGTATTGGCATTTCGCACTTTTGACTATGCGAAGGAAAGACTTTCTGCTCTCTTCGTCCCTGAACGTCCTGTATTCGCGTTTGGCTTGTAGGCACTCTGTCTTCCACCAGGGTGCTATTCTACCCTTCTTTACGCTCCCGCGTCTTCCCGTAGCCCTGATAGCATCGCAGATAGTTTGGACCAGCTTATCAGCAAGGTTGTCTACCGTGTTTATTGAGACCAATGGCTGTATTCCTATTCCATGAGCCCACCTACCTAGCACCTTGGCAAAGTCTTCGAGGGCATCTTCTGTCATTCGTACCACCTGGCCAGTTTTGATAACAGCTCTAGCTTTCGAGTTCGGACGGGGGACGGCTCCTGCAAGAGTTCTGTGGTCCGATGTTGAGTTAAGCTCTATCGAGATATCTGCAAGGGCACTAGCGTTGGACCAACCTAGGTCGAGCGTGTTTCTGAGATCGTGGGTCGGGACGCCCGGTGTGGAAGATAGATGCATACCGTGCTCAAACATCCATTCGGTAAGCACCTGGCCGTCGTAGTGTAGCCTAGTGGCCATTGGCTGCCAGTCGGTGTGAACGGTATTGAAATCTCCGCCAATTACTATAGGCCCAGATGGAGCCCATAATAGTAGCGGCAAAAGGTCTGCTCCAGGAGCGCGGTATACGGAGATAAATGTGAAACCTTCTACCGTTACTGCGGTGAGATCTGGTGATGCTTCGCAGATTGCTTATTGTTGGCACCTCATCCCTTTTCGCGTGTAGATGAGGGGGTGTGGCCTTGAGGAGTTGGCAGCAACACGGGGGGGGAGGATGTTTTTCGAACCCGGGGTGCGATTTGGTGAGCCAGAAGCCGTCCTTTTGTTGGGTCCAGGGTTCCTGGATAAGTAGGACATCGGTACCTGAATCCCGAGCGGATTGCAGGATGATGTCTGTAGCGGGGTCTCCTCTGCCCAAATTAGCACAGAGGAACGAGATGATTGCTGCCGTTGTGTGAAGCTCGGTAAAGTTGAGGTCCCTTACAGACATTGAGGTTCGTTTGTAGATTCGTTGTCGGCAGTCGCCTGGTGGTTTTCTGCTTTGCTTCTAGTTCTCGGATCGAAGCATTTCTTTCTTTTTGACCCTGCTCACGGATCACCGACAGCTGGTCTTTCGTTCGCTGCACAGTTTTGCCGCCAACCCGGCTTGGTCTAGCCATATAATGGGGTTCGATAGCTGTATGTGGTACATAGCAGTTCATACATCTTGGGATGATCTGCTTACAGACAGTTGCTTTGTACTCGATATATCCGCATCGTGAGCATCGCTCTGCTCGTGAGCAATTCTTTGTTGGGTGATGTCCCCAGCATCGGTTGCATTGCGCAATTTTGGGCTTGCGCTGGAGTTCGTGTAGGCGACCGCTTTCTTCGAAAAGTTTTTCTACTAAGTTTGGCTTGCCGGTTGCAGAATACAGCACCCAGTCGGTTGATGGACTAGCCATGCTTGATGCACCGAGTACCAACCGAATCCCCTGGAACGACCATGTCTCGGACGAGGAGATTCGCATGTGCACCATAGGCTGTGCCAACACAGCGCCTGGAGCAGACGGGATCTCTGTGGAGCTTCTACAAACCTGCTGGAAGATGATTGGACCATTCGTTGGCGCTCTCTTCCGCGCCTGCATCAATCTCGGTACCCACCCATCCTGCTTCAAGCTGGCTGAAGTGGTGCTCCTCCGCAAGACGAACCGAGATCCAACGACCGTTAAGGGCTGGAGACCGATCGCACTTCTGTCATGTTTGGATAAGGGACTGGAACGACTCTTGGCAAAGCGGATGGCCCATCTCGCGGTTACGCTCGACATTGTCGGAGACCAACAATTCGGCGCGCTCCCCAAAAGATCCGCAAACGACCTCGTCAACTGCGTAGTCCACGACATCGAAGAGGCAAGCACCCAGGGATGGGCGGCAACATTTACGACACTCGATGTCCAAGGCGCGTTCGATGCAGTACTCCACAACCGTTTGGTGAGGAGGATGCAGGATCAGGGATGGCCGGACTCAATTCTCCGATGGACGGCGTCTTTTCTTGCACATCGAAAGGTGCAAGTCCGATACGCCGGGGGAGTAACCGGGCAGAGAGAGCTGGTTTGTGGGGTTCCGCAGGGATCACCAATATCGCCACTTCTCTTCCTTCTATACATGGCAGAGCCTATGCGAAGCGGCAATCCAGGAATGAGGTTCAGCTACGCAGATGATATCAGAATCCTAGGATTCGGGCGCAGCAGTGCCGAGTCGGCCGCTTCTGTACAGAAGGAAGTCGATCATCTACTGGAGTGGGCGAGTAACAATGCAGTCTCCTTCGATACTAACAAGTCGGAGATAGTCTAGTTTCCCGGACGAAAACGCGAGAAGCCAGTGGGCATTTGTGTGAACGGCGTGGTTATCGAGCCATCAGACCAAATACGCTGGCTGGGAGTACACTTAGACCTGCGACTGGACTTCAAACATCACGTCACAACGTGGTGCGGCAAAGCTCTGAAGGTTGCTCAGCAAATGCGATGCTTCAACTCAGCATAACGAGGAGCCGCCCCTGCAGCACTGGTTCGGGCAGTGGACACGTGCATTGTCCCCATAGCAACCTTTGGAGCAGATGTTTGGTGGCCCGGCCTCAAACGTCCGACCAAAAGGGGAATCATCACACCTCGGGCTAGCGTTTTCTGCGAGATGATCGACAAGGCAATCTTGACGGGACTGCGCGCTGCCCTTCCGGTAATGAGAACGACACCGAATCTTGTTCTCCATCGCGAAGGAGGTATCCCAACAGGAAAGATCATTCTGGAGGGGAATCGACTACGGCTTTCGGCTCGACTCCACTCACTAGACAACCGTCATCCGCTCCGGACTCGCGCCGCTGTGTGTCCAAACGATGGAACACGGAAGTATAAGAAAAATGCTCGGGCACCCGAGAATTCAGAGATCCACATGTCACGAGTACAGCGGGCTTATCGAGAACTCCCGGATGCGGAAGACGCCGAGCCTTTGCCACCGCCATGCTATCCCTCTAGTTTCGATCCAAGGATAGAGGAGGAGGACAAGGTAATCCGGCTCTTGCACAGTATGCAATAATCGGATATTTGTGCCTACCCGGATGGATCGTCGGAGGGGCATGGTCGCTCAGCATGAGAGTTCGTCTTGAAGAGGGATGAAAAAACTCTGTTGAAGGGATGTGGCATCAAGCATGGTGGTGAAGTGCTTGATGCGGAAATTATAGGGGCGAGAAAGGCCCTGGAAGCTGCGCTGGGATTGTTGGAGAGGGAGAGCGGGGGAAGGGACGGCAGGCAGTGGATCAAGGTATTTACGGATAGTCAGTCTGCAGTGAAGGCACTGTCGATGGGAACTTCAACAACAAGCTTCGACGATGCGCGCCAATTTAGGGCGCTATCGAAAAATGCCCGAGTCTCGGTGAAGTGGATACCAGCCCACTCCGGGATACAAGGAAACGAAGAGGCTGATAGAGCCGCACGCTCCGGCCTCCGACAACTGCCAAGTAAAGACAGCCAGCCTGGCTCCGTCACAATGGCGTACGCTCGTCGTCTCATGAACCGGAAACGTCAAGCGCTTCTCGACGACTGGTGGGAACATGTTTGTCCACCTAGGTATCGAAATCTGGGTCTTCTCATGCGACGACGCAAGCCACGCGAGCAGGCACTTTCCCGGCGGCTACTCCGTGAACTGATCTCAGCCCGTACAGGCCACGGAAACTTCGCGGCATGTCACCGCCGTTTCAACAACTTCGCCGCTTCAATGGAGTGTGCGTGTGGAGAGGAAACATCACCTCTCCACTTCATTCACTGTCGACTGCACGCACGTCAGACGCGTCGACTTCGAGGGAAAATGTCACATCACGAATTTACCCATAAGCTTCTCGGGCCTAAGTGCCACGAAAACTTTAAAAAATTTGCGCAGGAAACCGGCTGCTTCGGGCACCCACCTGTGAGTCCGTCTTCAGCTCTCAGCGTAGACGGCAGCAATTAGATCATAGCACGAAGCATGACAGGTAGGAAGATGAAACGAGAAGTGTCATTTTCCAATCACAAATAGGACCGTAGGGTTTGGAATTTTGGCCATGGGAGTCTGTGGGAGCATTAATTTTCTTTTTTATAACTAGCTACTGGTTGTGTAGTGGGTCACGCAGTGAGACCGAGTCGGGCATGTAGGAAGCATGATCTCGGCCGTGTACACCGGTCCTTGACTCCTAGCAGATATAGAGCATAGCTTAGGACCTAAAAATTTTAAAAAAAAATGCACCATTTTTGAGAAATTCGAAAATTCATTTTTTCCCTCTTTCCTCCCTTCTCGACCTCGTCGCATCCATCTCTGAATTGTGATCGAGCGTAGGCATTTTCACCATGCCTCCAGTTCGTAAAAAGCGTCCCAACGCCAAGTTGGACAACACGAGAGTCCACCCGAGGGCTCTCGAACAAGTACCTGGCCTTGCCCAATCTCCGAAATGCGCGGAGGTGAGTAAGGTCTCAATCAAAGGGAAGGAAAAAGCCCTCCCCGCCGTCACTGAGCCCGATACTGACATGGTCGGGTCAGTTGAAACTGTTGAGGAATTCCTCAACCATCCTCCGTCCCCCACGGGATTGGAGAATCATCAAAATCTCCTCCGACCGCATCAAAACCGTCGGAAAACGCTGCACCCAAAGCAGCGTCAAAATCAACGTCGCAGCCCAAAGCTGCCACGAAAGCAGAGTGCCCTCCGGAACTTCGACCAATTGTCGAAGCCGAACAACGACGCGCCGCCGAAACAGCGGCAAATCTGGCCCTCTGCTCCGCCGCCATCTCTGGCGTCGAAGCCACCCTTCTCCCTTTGACCAACGAGTCAAATAGACAATTCGTAGACTCGATGAGAGTCTACTTACGCGCCGTCATTGCGCAATACATGACCACGGGCCCGGCCACTTTGCCACCCGTCCTCCCTCCTCGCCCGGCGAACCCTCTCTCAAGGACTCCCGACGCCAGGAGCATACAAATTCCCGCCGTCCCAGTGCTGCCTGTAAAAAGCACCTGGGCTGCGGTGGACAGAAACGGACTGCGTTAAAAAGCAGTCCCAACTGTAAAGGCTGTGCCGCGACCTGCGGCCAAAGCCCCAAAAAAAGAAGCTCCCAAGGCGAAAGTCGACAAACGACTGTTCCTTCGCCTAGAAAAGGAGCACCCGTGGCGCCAGCTTTCGCCTACTGGCCTACGGCAACAACTGCGGAATGAGCTAGATTGCTTCTTGAGTGACGCCTGCTCTATACACCGTGTTAGAACCGGTTTTGCGATTCTGACAGGGAATGAAAATAAAAGGGAAGAGCTCCTAGATGCCGCACCTAAGTTTTCGGACTTCGGCGCCAAGCTCGAGGAAGCCTCCAACCTTGTCGCCTTTCGGATCGCGAATGTTCCGGCGACCATAAAAACAATCGACTGTACTTATACGGTCAATGCGGATTGGATCTCATTGAAGATCTACCGAAAAACACAAAAGCTTCCATACAAGGTGCTACCGCACGGGACATGCCGTCCTGGAGCGCCGCACAGAAATTGGAAAGCCCTTTTCGACCGGAACAACGCCCCTCGCCCGGGCTTCCGCATTCTCGAAGAGGCTGGCATGGCTACCATTCACAAGCCACGACCACAAATCGAACAGTGTAAACGGTGTTTGGGCTTCCACGCCACCCCTGGTTGCTCCCGCGCTCCAGCTTGCTGGAACTGCGGATCAAATATGCACTCGGAAGCCGAGTGCAAGGCCCTCACAAAGTGTCACAACTGTGGAGGACCCCACCGATCGGATTCTCGGGACTGCAAGGTCAGACCCAGAAAATCCGGACCGGCGACCAAAGAGCAGCTCGCGCGGATCCGCCAAATTGAATAAGGGGAGTTCGCGAAGGTGGCACAAGCTAGGGCTGCAGCCGAAAGGGCCGAAGAGGCGATCATCGCCGCGGCGAAGAATGTCTCGATGGCCGAGGCAACAGGTTTCGGAGCACTGGGACCTGAAGAAGAAGTTTGAGGATACAGCGACCTCGACGATGTCCCCTTTCGGAGCATCTACTAACCAATAGCAGGATACCGGCTGAATCAAAGGTGCCTGCTAACCCATCTTTTGCTCTCAGCGGATAATTGGCAAATTTGTCATTTAGAAGGTGTGATGGACGAGGGAATGTGTGAGGAGCACATTGCTTGGGTCCAATATGGAGGAATCTTCTGGTTTTCGGAGTTGTTTTGATTTTCTTGATTTTTCGTTTCTGTTTAATCAGCTGCACTTTTGGTAGCGATTCACGAGGTTGGAACGAGTTAGGCTATAGGAAAGATTACAGGGAGCCCTGCCGGATCCGCCGGTCCTTGACCCAATGTGGAAAATATAGCTTTAGCTTAGGAACAAAAATAATTAAAAAAAAAAAACGCTCGTGAGATCTCGGCATGTACTACCTGGGCCATGGCCTTCATGCCAGCTGCCCTTAACTTAAAATACTTCAAAAGCACCCTTCCTCAGGGCATTCTATTAACCATAGCGCAGACTGACTATTAATATATCTACATGAAGGGTGAGACAAACAATTTACCACAGGTAGAGAAAGGGCTACCAGTAAGTGATTGAGCCAGGATCTATAGGTAGTTATGATCGAGTGTTCGAGCTAGGATCAACAATGAATCTCTTCAAAAAATTAGTCTTGTGGACCCACTTTCTGGGAGCTTAGAACCCAGGGTATTTCAGCGTTGGGATGTCGAGGTCCGCCATGAAGTCGTAATTGGCTACGCCCTATTCGACAAAAGAAGATGTAGTCTGGTGACTTTTCTCGACCGCAGCTGCAGTTCAAGAGAGCGTTGGGATGTTGGAAATGGTAGTGGTAATCCGCAAAGTCCCGGTACCCTGACTGCGGCAAGAAGCAGGCCAGACTGAAGCTTGAGTGTTACGGGGTGAGAGAGTATACAAGATAGAAGTTACGGGACAAGATATAAATAAATACATAAGATAGAATGTGCACTAGATACGGAAACCTGATTTACCTCGGGTAGTTCTGTAGGGACTGGGCCGTCCAGGATGTGACAGTAGTCACGAGCTGTGGACAGGCACGACGTTTTATTTAATCAAAGACGGATCACTACCTGGTGGCTAGGAGTCTGGCTCGATGACTAGCTGAACTTTAAGCAGCATCTACAGGAATTGACTTCAAAAGCTAACCGTCTAGTCCATTTCTTACGACATATAAATGGAGTTCAACGCGGGGCAGTACCCGGAACTCTAATTCGTGCGGTGCAGGCATGCGTTTTGAGCACAGCTCTATATGGAGCAGAAGCGTCGTGGCCGGGTCTTACTCGAATAACTACACTGAGAGATAAAGAAGTCGGCACTGGAGTAGGCTGGCACATATCTCTGTTGGAATAAATTATAATGAAAGCTGCCCGAGTAGCACTCTCAATAGCGCTCTTCATCATGAAACAGAAATACTCCCGGCATCCACCATTCTCCAGCAAAAGATGTTACGGTCTGCAGCTCGTATGCGAAGAATGGATGTGTGGCATCCTCTAGCCCTTCGGGTGGCTGAGGACCCGAAAGAAACAATAAGACGTTTAGGTCTTAGATGGAGACAACGAGATCGCTTGTTCCGACAACCAGAACGATACATAACACGCCTTAAAATGAGCGTATACTAAGTTCCGATAGCTGAAGGCCCTAGAAAGCTCTACTTTCCGCATGCTCCCCCGTTATCGACTCCATGCGGTCGAGAAAAAGAAGCCAGGACAGGAAGCATCAAACTATAGTTAACTTCCCCACCAGCCAATACAGTTGTTAGCTTCGCTGATTGATCGACATCGGGTCCCGAAAAATCGGCTTGGGAGCTCTCAATAACCGGTCACTAACCTCAGTTACGTCGAGTAGAGAAGATCAAAATCTAACCTTTGCGTCATTATGGAGGTGTGTTAAACAGCGCAACCAAGAGCTCGTGGAAGAATGGTGGCAGAAGCATCGACCGAAACGAGACAAAGATCTGGACCTATTAATGCGCTGTAAATGACCGCCGGAACTAGCTCTACGGAGATGGGCGTATCACCGTCTAATTGCGTCAAGAACTGGCCGTGGGAACTACGCCGACTACCATCGACGTTTCAACCCCGAACATGAAGATCTTAAGTGCGTTTGCGGCCAGGAGAAAAGGCCCTGGTATTTTTCGGGGTGCCGACCTGCTTTGCAACGTCAGGGAAGCTGTGAGAAAATGGCCCCGCCTGGAGCCAGGGAAATGATAGGGGAGAAGGGATGGCAGAAGTTCATTCAATACTTAACCACAAGCAGATGTCACAGACTGCCAAAGAATGAACAGGGTGGTAGGTGATCACGCTGAGAATGATTCCAACTCGAGAGGGAATGTGCTTGGAAGATGGGGATTTGACACAGGGCACTGTATTTCAGATATTTATTGTTCCTTTTTAATTCTTTTGTCATTTCTGGCTTTAATGCCGGTCATGTAGGTAGTAATGAACTCTCAGAGCCCATCTACCCGTATCACGTCTAAATGGGTGTAGGGTCCGTCCTGTCACGTTAAATATTTCAAATCAAATCACGTACATCCCAAAATAGTGTTGCGACAAGATTTGTATTATACTCCCTATTGAGTCTAAGACCATAGACTTCTTAAATCTAACCAAGGACTTTAATTACAATTAGTAAATTTGAATTTTGAAATATGCCAGTACGTTTTCTCATGGATATTGAGGGTTAAGCTGTGACGGGCTAGAACTTTCGGCCAATGCACGAAACCAAAGTCACCATTAAATGGTTGTATTTTCTATGAGGAACTTAGTGGCAGGAATCTACGGCTCTTTGTAATTTTATTTGTTTATTTTTAAAAGTCTACCAGGCTTCAGCTACTACCAAAGCCCCGTTCCTGGGGGGACATGGTGACACCTATGTACTAAACTATATAACAATAAATGGGGTACTAGAAGGCCCTGGAAAATGAATTCATTAAGGTGTTGTGAGCGCTGTACAGCGAGACTCTCACATGGACATAAGTCAAGTGGCACGGGTCGGGCAAATTTCCAACATGAACTTTGTCTTCTCCAAAATAACAGAAAAACGCCTAGCACCACAGTATGACCGAGAAGCAACTCCAGTGTCCTCAGGCTTCTTTGGTGACCAGCTGGAGCTAGTCTCTCTCGAACGAGAGGGCAGAAAATTTGACGGGTGAATGACTTGTCACCCACTACGGCTCTTTGTAACTACAATACCTGTTCCAGATCCCCTGGCCCTTTCCATGTGATCTGATAATGATGCCGTATAGGGAGTACATTTTAAAACTCTTTTTTTCTTTTGCATAAGATCTTAATTGCGTATGCAGCTATGCAGCTATCCAACTATAACACAATATCAGAGAAAATATACAGAAAAGATGATTCGATATACAAGAAGGGCACCCATCCCTCGGATTTCATTTGCAAGTACCACTGCGAAGTTATGGCGGCTTTTTATTCACCCCAAGTCAGCCCTCATCCGTGAATATCCACCCAGGGGAACGTCAAAAACTCTGTGTTATCCAGACATGCCTTCATCATCCACTGAGTTTTCTCCGCGCGAAATGTAGTCTTCGGTGTCTCCTTCCCAGGTGGAGTCGGTGCCCAGGCTACTCAAACTATAACAGAGATCACCTTCAGGAGGCGGACCACGGCACCTTCCATCGTTTGCGTGTTTTTACAGTGTTCGCTGCACTCTCGCAAGCGAAGTGTTGGCACGCACAAAGCTCAATTCGTAAAACTCTGCCAAAATCAAAATCACACGCCCGTCGAGATTTTATCCATCGTCTGCATCTTCTGCATCATCATGTAATTTTGTCCCAACCCCTCTCACGTCCATCCCAAAGAACTATCTGTCACGGGATTGGGACTTCGATGTTTTCTCAGAGAGAAGGGAAAGAAAGATGATTGATTGCTCTATCCTCCATGATTTTACTTCTGTTTAAGTACAAGTTCGCTCGTCTTCTTTCAGTAAGTTTGCATCGTCCAGACCATGTAATCTCCCCATCCCGTCTTACAAACATTTTTTGTTATCTAATCTTAAATAAAAGATAAAACATAATGAGCGTTCATATCGCAAACGGTAAAATGCAGGCATAACCAATTATAGTATATAATTCCAGATGATAACCTAAATACAAACAAACAAAGAATGACTGCAGGGGGATAATAATAGACACAATGTGTAACGCACGGATGATTGCGTGTGCCTGTGCGTTCTTGTGTATGGATTACGAATGTCTTACTGTCGACTATGAACTCAAAGCACGCCTGTAATCTTGGATTGCAGAATGCCTATGGGGTTCGTTAAGTCTAGTGTAAGTTCGTTGTTCGTTCCATGCTAACCAGAAACTCCCTAAGACTACAAACACGCTAACCTATGATTACATAATATATACCACACTAATGTTATCATCCCTTTGTCCCGTGACCTGGACACACATGTGGATCCCAATTGATGGAAACCCGACCGTGCAAATTGTGCGCTGTTGATTGGCTCACGTGGTGCGGGGGAATATTTAAATAAGTCGGCGATCCTGTATTATAGAATCCAATTCACTTTTTATTAGTCTCAAGCTCTACTCGCATTATATTGTTGATTAGTCGGAGCCATGAGACACCTACGTGAAATCATTGCGATCATAAACTGATCAACTAGAAGCCACAAACATGCCTCCTTATCAGCCTTATTCAGCCTCACATGCGGGTCTCGATTAGTTCGACACTATCTCCCGGATTTGTGAGCCACAATTTGTTTCCTATGTCGGGGTTAAATGTCGGCGTGGGCGTGTATTTAGCGGCTAGCTGAGGCCAGGGAATAGTTGATGAGAGGTGTGATCATTGAAACGAGGATGTAGTTGTAAACTTGATGAGATTTAGGTAGGAGTCGAATTTGTTGGGAGCGAAAATTTGACGTGGCGGAAAATTTGAAATCATTGTCTCGTGAACAAACCTCTTTGATATTGCGAAATTCGACTGAACTTAGTTCTGGGAGAATATATCATTCCCAATTTTGTAAAGTACAACACGCACAGGTGTTTAGTCTTACCCTCCGATTTTTAAACTCGCTTGCGCCTTCAAGATAAGGATGGACCCTATGTCCTTAAATAGCTCTGCCACAAATAAAACGCACAATTCGTAAAATACGAAACCCTGCTTCCCCCTTTTTTCCACCCATATCGAACCCGTCGCATCCATCTCTGACTTTTGATCGACCTTAGGAATTTTCACCATGCCTCCAGTTCGAAAAAAGCGTCCAAATGTCTCGTTGGACAACGCGAAAGTCCGCCCGAGGGCCATCGAGAAATTAGCTGGCCTTGCCCAATCTCCGAAATGTACGGAGATGGGCAAGGTCATAATCAAAGAGAAGGAAAAAGCCCTTCCCACCGTCACTGAGCCCGATACTGACATGATCGGGTCAGTTGAAATTGTTGAGAAAGTTCCTCAACCACCCTCCGTCTCCCACGGAATTTGAGAATCATCAAAATCTCCTCCGACCGCATCAAAACTGTCGGAGAACTCTGCACCCAAAGCAGCGTCAAAATCAACGTCGCAGCCCAAAGCTGCCACGAAAGCAGAGTGCCCTCCGGAACTTCGACCAATTGTCGAAGCCGAACAACGACGCGCCGCCGAAACAGCGGCAAATCTGGCCATCTGCTCCGCCGCCATCTCTGGCGTCGAAGCCACCCTTCTCCCTTTGACCAACGAGTCAAATAGACAATTCGTAGACTCGATGAGAGTCTACTTACGCGCCGTCATTGCGCAATACATGACCACGGGCCCGGCCACTTTGCCACCCGTCCTCCCTCCTCGCCCGGCGAACCCTTCTTCGAGAGCTCCTGACGCCAGGATCCCAATCATACACGCCAGGATCCCAGCGCTGCCTGTCAAAAGCACGTGGGCTATGGTAGCTAAAAACGGACGTCCACAAAAAGCAGACCCTATAGCAAAGGCTGTGCCGCGACGTGTGGTAAAGGCCTCAAAGAAAGACGTCTCGAAGGCGAAAGTTGATAAACGACTTTTCATTCACCTCGGAAGTGACTACCCTTGAGGGAAATTATCTCCCAAGTGTGCACGAGCTGCAATCTAGGTGCCAACTGGTTGTAGTCTATTTGTGGATGGCTCTATACACCGAGTTAGAATCGGTTTCGCAATTGCGACAACCGACGAAGAATCGAGACAAGATCCTGGATGCCTCTCCAACCTTGGAGAGTATAAACGCCAAAGTTCAAGAGGCTTCGGATCTAGTCTCCTTACGGTTACCAAATGTGCCCGTAAATATAGTACTAAAACGAGGCCCGGTTGAGGATCCCAGATTGCCAGACCTCTAGATTAGTACGAGGCTCTGATTCATTTTAATGATTATTTAATGATGTTCACGTCGGAGTCCGGGCGCAAGATAAGGTTTACTGTACCTTAATATACCATATCCTGCATTAGTAGAAAATCAAGTTACATCTAATCTTAAGCTTTACTATCCATATTAGTAGTTTGGAGCCACAAGACGACAGTAACCTACACCCTCGCAAAGCTAAGCTTATCTAACTTTTCAGAAATTCTAATCTACCAGGAACATCAAAATATTTCTTGAAGGGAAACTCTCAGTTCTATTGTCACAGCTAGCCGCTTTTAGATAAATTCGTTAGAAAATTTCAGAAAGCTCTAAAGCTTGGCCCGAACATCCAACAGTTTTCAGTTTGAACAAGAAGTTGCGGGAAAACATTGAAAATATCGATATCAGAATTGAAGCATTGGAAAAGTAGATGGACAAATTGAAAAAATGACTACAGATCGCTTCGATAGAATCAAAGACTTATTGCAGCAACTTGTACCTTAAAAGATCAAAGAAAACCCGTCTGATGATACCAAGCTAAACAGTAAGCTTGTGGGCTCCTGCGCCTCCCAACCAATGTCATGACAAGAATACGGAGAGTCTCTTCCAACTGAAGAGATTATCGCTCTTAAACTTGAAAAATATCCGCTGAATTCTATGGAAAATTTTGTTAAAGGTGCATGGCTTGAAGCAATACTCGCATGCAACATTGAAGACAATATGTATACAAGATCTGAGAATAGAGTCGTTATTAAGCCGGAATACAGTCGGAAGGAAGCAGATATTACAGTTTTCAAGAAGCTGCGACATATACAATCTGCATGTCGAATAGCGCTCGTGCCCTATCATCTCTGGGCAGATCTTCTAACTCATGAGCTCGATGAAGACTTCATTGGAATTTGTGTTTGATCTGCCTCTAGACCTAGTATAACCTGGGTGGAAATATTGCACGCCATAATCGTCGCAATGAATGAACACGATGCTCTTCGTAGCCCTTTGAAAAATTTCAAGTGTTGCGCCAATTAAGAAGGAGTCAGTTATTGCTTTTACACAACGGTTCAGACGGGCATTTTATATGCTGTCTGCTAATGATAGTAATAGCTCATCAGTAACAACGATGATTACTTATGTTTGTAGTAAACACCTGCCCCGAATTTGGACACTGGTGGAGCCTAGCATTAACAATTTGTTGAACTACCAGAGGATTGAAAGGATAGTGCAAGTCACTGAAAAGATCTGCAACTGGTCAAAAGAAGAACAAACTTTCAGTTTCAATTCAACGCCTTCATTAAAAACAATAATTCAGCAGCCTTTGACAGACGCACATGTTTCCTCAACGGCTGATAGCACATTTTCACAGAGCATGACCGATCAAGTTTTTCCTTGCTAACAGCGACTTGTGTTATCGTTGTAGTAAAAAAAGTCATTGGGCTAACACCTGTCATCACCAAAGTGAAATGCCAAGAAACCTTAGGACTCAAAATGAATCTCAGAAAAGAGGTATTCAATATCGTCAACCATATCTCACCCGAAGATTTAACGCTCTGAGATCTAAACCTAGTATGGTTCGTTTAAATAACCAAGTCATCAGCAATAATCTACTCCAACACAATAAATCCTACATTGTGAGTGCAAATGATTTCACAGATGAAGAATGGGAAGCGTGACCTCGGCCGTGTACACTGGTCCTTGACTCCTAGGAGATATGAAGCATAGCTTAGTACCTAAAATAATACAATCAATCAACCAATTTTTGAGAGAATTTGGTGAAAATTTGCCCTATCAGCCCGTTTCACCCCGTAAATTCACCTCTCGACTATCTACTCATCAATCTTCCGTGGTACCGTACCACTGAGCCTCAAAATGGCACCGGTACCCCCAAAATCCGCGAAACCCGCGAAAATTGTGTTAACCACTAAAGTAGTAAAGCACAATCACCAGACGCGTCTGGAATCATAAAAGCAAATGCTGAACAAAGCAAAAAGCATTGCAATGCAAAAAGCGACAACGAATGGACTGACGCAGAACGACATCGATCTCGAAGTGATGGAGGCCGAAATAATTGCGCATATGGAAGAAATCGGCAAAACCGACATTGAGATGAAGGATGCCACTCCCATAATTGATGCTTGGATCCGAAAGGGCGTAAAGGACTCGCGTTGGGCAACTGCAGGAGCGGAGAGCTCCCAGAAGGCGACAACAGCATCAATGATTGCCGTCGAGAAAGTAGTCTCGGCGAAAGCATCGCCAGAATCCGCACGCGTTGCGGCACGAAAAATTGCGGTCCCGATAGCAAAGCGGACACCAACCGCGAGCACACCCAGGGGAACAGAAGACCCCCACAACGCAAAGGCAGCAAATGCCCCACAACTTCCGCCAGCCCCGGCCTCGATTCCTAGGACGACTGTGCGCGACAACCAACCTGCTGGTGGTGCTCCTACCAGTGTGGCACAAGAACACCCGCCAGAAATCGAAGCTATGTTGGAAGACGAAAGAAAGCGGGCTGCAAATGCCTCTGCCAGACTCGAAATGGGTTCAACAGTCATAAATACATTGGAAAGCGTTATACTGTCACTAAAAACGACGGATAACAAGGAATACTTGAACGAGATGAATGCATGTCTAAGGGGCGCTCTCGCCCACTTCCTACGCACTGGAACTACACCAGTGCTGACAAGCCTCCCCTCCCGCCCCGTCGGCCAGCAGGCCAGCAGCAGCGGGCCTCCTCCAAATTCAACAGCCAGGCCAGTAAGACCTGCCGTTGCAGTGCCCAAGGTAACTTCAACCTGGGCAACTGTAGCCGGGAAAAGACTACCCAATCAGCCGGCGCCAGTGATGGTTAGCCGTGCTCCACAAAAGCTGACCCCGCCGACCAAGAAATCGGACAAGACGGTCCCTTAGTCCACGCCGGACAACCGATTGTTCCTCCAGCTGAATTCAAAACATCTGTGGCGAAAGTTGTCTCCAGCTGGTATCAGAGATGCTGTGGCGCAGCTCACCAACGCGCCAAAAGTAGACATTGAACATGTCTACCGAGTCCCAACTGGTTTCGCACTTCGACCAAAGAATCAGGAATCTCGCCAGTTCCTACTGAACGTGGCGGAATGTTTCCTCCCTATCGATGGAAAACTGGAAGAGGACTGCGACATTGTGGCGCTCCGGATCTCGACGGTCCCCGTCGCCATCCACACTCTTATTGGAAGGGTGCCAGTGACGGAGGAGATGGTGATCGAGGAGATCACCAGGGTTACAAAGGCCGTTCCAGTCAAAGTTCGGCCTCACGGGAAAAATCACCCCGGCGCGCTATACCAGTCATGACTCGCTCATTTCAAGAGGGGAGCGGAATCAAGACTAGGATTCCGCCTATTCGACGACTCGGGCGTCGCGGTCCCACACAAACCACGACAGAATGTGCAGCAATGCAAACGCTGCATACAGTTCCACGGAACGCGCGGTTGCTCTCGCGCCCAAGCTTGCTGGAACTGCACCTCCACGATGCACTCGACAGACGAGTGCCGTTCACACACCAAGTACCGCAACTGCGGAGAACCGCACAGGTCCGACAGTCGAGTCTGTCTGGCGCGCCCCACAGAGTCCGGGCCAGTAAGCAGAGAGCAACTGGCCAATATTCGCATCGCGAGCCAACGCGAGCTAGCGGCTGTTATGAGGGCTAATGCTGCAGCCCGTCGTGCTGAGGCGACAGTTCAAGCTGCTGCTAGGCAAACGCAAGACTCTCCAACAGCGGTGAAATCGAATAACAGTTTCGAAGTTCTGATGATCGACGTCGCCCCCGACGCCACCCCCACAGGAACGACGAATCGTGTTGAGTCTTCCTGAAGGGCCCCTCACGGGTCCCTTCTAGCCTCCCACCTACGATAAGTTTCATGTCGATCAACGTAGGTAGGGGAGGCCAATCACACGACATTGCGCTTTCCCGAGCTTACGAGCTAGGCGTAGATATGGTGCTAATACAAGAGCCTTTGTGGAACAAAGCCACAAAGGAAACGAAGTCACACCCTGGATATGACTGCCATACACTACATGGCAGCGTAAACGTTCGACCCAGGGCAGTGACTTACACACTAATAAACAGTAGAATCCACTCGGCAACTCAAATCTTTCCTTGTGATCCCCCGACGGCGGACTACTGCTGGGTCGTGGTAAACGAAGTCACGTTTCTCAACGTGTATAAAGACCCAAACAATCCAACGGCGATTAGACCTCTCCTCAACTGGGACCTACCACCACGATCCGTCGCAGCTGGTGACTTCAACACGGTAAAATGCGCGTGGCAACCAGAGGTCACCCGCCCACGCGGACAAGGAATTGAAATTGAGAGATGGGCGGAACGTTACAATCTCACTTGTCTGATTGTGGGCGAGCCAACGCATCGAGCCGGGAACACGCTCGATCTTGCTTGGACCAACATCAACGGGGCCCAAGCATGGGTGGATCGCAGCGAGTGCGTAACCAGCGACCATCTTCCCATTCGAGGACAAATTCCCACCGGATTCGGAAAAAGGGGCCAGGAGCCTTCACAAATCAGGGTAATGCGTAGCAATTTGCCGAGATTCGCCCTTGCTATATCGCAGTTTACATACCCGCCAACAGCCCTGGACACGGTTTGCAAGGCAAACGAATACGCCAACGATCTCTGTTCCGGCCTTACTAACGCTATCAAAGCAACAGGAACACGAAGGAACAAAAGACACGGCAAATGTGCGCCTTGGTGGACTCCAGAATGCAAGCTAGCTCACACTGAATATCGTGTAGCAATGACTCCGGAACAGCGATGGATACATTCGAAGAAGCTTCGCTCAACCCTCAGAGCGGCAAGGAAAGAGCACCAGACGCGTCAAGTCGAAGCGATCACGACACCAACTAACGTGTTTAAGCTGATGCGCTCGGCCGAACCAAGGCAAGCAAGTACCCCCCCTCCGCTGAACCACGAAGGGAAGATGTACTCCGACCCAGCCGAGCGGGCAGCGGTGCTACGAGACGCTCTTCTGGCACGGCACCAAGCGACGGACGATCTACCGCCACTCGATGCACCGAGTACCAACCGAATCCCCTGGAACGACCATGTCTCGGACGAGGAGATTCGCATGTGCACCATAGGCTGTGCCAACACAGCGCCTGGAGCAGACGGGATCTCTGTGGAGCTTCTACAAACCTGCTGGAAGATGATTGGACCATTCGTTGGCGCTCTCTTCCGCGCCTGCATCAATCTCGGTACCCACCCATCCTGCTTCAAGCTGGCTGAAGTGGTGCTCCTCCGCAAGACGAACCGAGATCCAACGACCGTTAAGGGCTGGAGACCGATCGCACTTCTGTCATGTTTGGATAAGGGACTGGAACGACTCTTGGCAAAGCGGATGGCCCATCTCGCGGTTACGCTCGACATTGTCGGAGACCAACAATTCGGCGCGCTCCCCAAAAGATCCGCAAACGACCTCGTCAACTGCGTAGTCCACGACATCGAAGAGGCAAGCACCCAGGGATGGGCGGCAACATTTACGACACTCGATGTCCAAGGCGCGTTCGATGCAGTACTCCACAACCGTTTGGTGAGGAGGATGCAGGATCAGGGATGGCCGGACTCAATTCTCCGATGGACGGCGTCTTTTCTTGCACATCGAAAGGTGCAAGTCCGATACGCCGGGGGAGTAACCGGGCAGAGAGAGCTGGTTTGTGGGGTTCCGCAGGGATCACCAATATCGCCACTTCTCTTCCTTCTATACATGGCAGAGCCTATGCGAAGCGGCAATCCAGGAATGAGGTTCAGCTACGCAGATGATATCAGAATCCTAGGATTCGGGCGCAGCAGTGCCGAGTCGGCCGCTTCTGTACAGAAGGAAGTCGATCATCTACTGGAGTGGGCGAGTAACAATGCAGTCTCCTTCGATACTAACAAGTCGGAGATAGTCTAGTTTCCCGGACGAAAACGCGAGAAGCCAGTGGGCATTTGTGTGAACGGCGTGGTTATCGAGCCATCAGACCAAATACGCTGGCTGGGAGTACACTTAGACCTGCGACTGGACTTCAAACATCACGTCAAAACGTGGTGCGGCAAAGCTCTGAAGGTTGCTCAGCAAATGCGATGCTTCAACTCAGCATAACGAGGAGCCGCCCCTGCAGCACTGGTTCGGGCAGTGGACACGTGCATTGTCCCCATAGCAACCTTTGGAGCAGATGTTTGGTGGCCCGGCCTCAAACGTCCGACCAAAAGGGGAATCATCACACCTCGGGCTAGCGTTTTCTGCGAGATGATCGACAAGGCAATCTTGACGGGACTGCGCGCTGCCCTTCCGGTAATGAGAACGACACCGAATCTTGTTCTCCATCGCGAAGGAGGTATCCCAACAGGGAAGATCATTCCGGAAGGGAACCGACTACGGCTTTCGGCTCGGCTACACTCACTAGACAATCGCCACCCGCTCCGGACCCGTGCTGCCGTGTGTTCAAGAGATGGAACACGGAAGTACAAGAAATATACTCGGATCTATAAAAATCCAGAGTTCCAGATGTCACGAGTCCAGCGGGCTGACCCACAACTCCCGGACGCGGAAAATTCTGAGCTTTTACCGCCGCCATGCTATCTTTCGGGTTTCGGCTCAAGGTTAGAGGAGGAAGAGAAGGCAACTCGGTTCATCGATAGTGTACCGGCATCAGATATTTGCGCCTACCCGGATGGATCGTCGGAGGGGCATGGTCGCTCGGCATGGGGTTTCGTCTTGAAGAGGGATGGAAAAACTCTGTTGAAGGGATGTGGCATCAAGCATGGTGGTGAAGTGCTTGATGCGGAAATTATAGGGGCGAGAAAGGCCCTGGAAGCTGCGCTGGGATTGTTGGAGAGGGAGAGCGGGGGAAGGGACGGCAGGCAGTGGATCAAGGTATTTACGGATAGTCAGTCTGCAGTGAAGGCACTGTCGATGGGAACTTCAACAACAAGCTTCGACGATGCGCGCCAATTTAGGGCGCTATCGAAAAATGCCCGAGTCTCGGTGAAGTGGATACCAGCCCACTCCGGGATACAAGGAAACGAAGAGGCTGATAGAGCCGCACGCTCCGGCCTCCGACAACTGCCAAGCAAAGACAGCCAGCCTGGCTCCGTCACAATGGCGTACGCTCGTCGGCTCATGAACCGGAAACGTCAAGCGCTTCTCGACGACTGGTGGGAACATGTTTGTCCACCTAGGTATCGAAATCTGGGTCTTCTCATGCGACGACGCAAGCCACGCGAGCAGGCAGTTTCCCGGCGGCTACTCCGTGAACTGATCTCAGCCCGTACAGGCCACGGAAACTTCGCGGCATGTCACCGCCGTTTCAACAACTTCGCCGCTTCAATGGAGTGTGCGTGTGGAGAGGAAACATCACCTCTCCACTTCATTCACTGTCGACTGCACGCACGTCAGACGCGTCGACTTCGAGGGAAAATGTCACATCACGAATTTACCCATAAGCTTCTCGGGCCTAAGTGCTGTGTGTCCTGGTCATGTGCTATTATGTAATATTAATTAGAATTAGCATCATTAGGAGTTTTCGGTTGGAAGAGGGGACAATCAATTTACATCTGACTAAACGACTTACCAGGCATTCTGTGATACTAATTACAGGCGTGCTTTGAGTCCATAGTCTATTGTAAGACAAAGACGCACAAATAGCTATTTGCGCTGGTACCTCAACTACCATTTTTTAAACCTCACTAACAATAAAATGTCTCCAGCTACGACCCGCGCGACAGCCGCGAAGAGTTCTTCAGAGCCTCAAACACCACCAGAAGCATCACTGCCAGAGATACTAGCAGAACTCAAAAACATTAGTTTGCAGCAATCAGTCTTGAGCGGAAGAATGGATAAGTTGGAATCATTAGTGAATTCGTCCACTACTACTACGACAGAATCCCTTTCCGAATCACAAATCAAGGAGACTAAGGGCAAAGAAAAGGCTGAACCTTCGAAGTCAGACTTTAACCTGGAAAACAATAATAAAAGAAGCCCTCTCTCAATTCCGGGTTTGCAGTCGACTTGGAATCCAGCAAGAGGTCCGTTTAGAGCTCCAAAGCGTTCACCAGGTCCACGAAATGAGACAAATTTACTATGCTTATCGGACCCAAATTTAGATAGGGAGGATCGTAAGACTTGGCCGCTGCATAACAGTAACAGTGAATATATACAGTGGCTATGGAAATACTGGTGCGAACTCGTCGCGGAATCTGACTTGGATAACTCCACACTGGATGTCAGGAATAGCAACAAACCTTTTCATCCTGGTTTAAAACCGCTCTCAAGAACAAGCGACGTTGAAAATCTATTACACCTGCAAGAAATTCAGTCGGCGCTAATACAGGAGGGTACTTATTACCATTTATGGCCTCAGAGAGTGTGTCACCTCTTTCAGGGTGATTTCAAGCAAGTCAACTCCTTCTGCAGAACCCATCGACCGACATGGCCAATGACTGTTGAAGCTATTCTACAGATCCTTTCGTTATCAAATAAGCTGCGAAGCCCTGTAGACGCTTTTATTTCTTTCCGCACCGGCCCGCTACAAAAAGAGTCCACTGCTCAATTCTTGAGGCGTTTTGAACAGGCGTTCCTTAGAATTCCGACCAGAGAACGCTGCGATAGAGAAGTGGAGTATACGATTGAGTACACTCTACAAACTCATGCTGGTATGGTTTGGAACACTTTAATCCAGCAGAACGACGCTTTTCCTCTACACAATGCATTGTCAATTGCATGGACCATTGCAGAAAAATACCAGAACTGGATGGCGCAGTTGTCTTCCCGTCCTCTCGATCGAGAGCCTCTTCCAGTGTTCCAAGATCCTCTCCGAACGGAAAATGATACTTCACATTTTTCGCCATCACCTGTTTTCAATGATCCAGTAGCCTCTGTCAACGCAGCAACAGCACAAACAGTGTGTTACAACTGTGGAAAATTAGGTCATTTCAGTACTGATTGCAGAAGCACTCGAAAAACGGAGAGGTACAACCAACAATCCCCAGGAAACGAGGTTTTTGGTACATTTAAGGCTCGGATTGGACAACAAAAGGGGAATCAACAACAAAAACATCCAACTGCTAATCCCAATAGAATGGATAAGCGACAAAATAATTCTCCAATGTCTAACAAAAGGCCCCCCCTCCACCACCTCGTCGGTCAAACCATTCCGTTTCTGCGTACGCAAATAAATCAGTTCATTTCGAAGATGAAGGTTACGACCTCTGGGACTCAGACGAATTTCAAGATTGGGATCCAATCCCCACTACATCTAATGGGCTTAATGAATCAACCGATACTAGCAATGATAACGATAATGAGAACCCTGAATAGGGCCTTGGCAGCGGCGCTTTCAACATTGACGCCGTGAGCCTGGATAATACAACGGTCCTTACTGACAATGAAAATAAATTTCATTCAAAACAAGATTTACACCTCAGTTCTCAAGATTTTCCTTATATTTCGGCATATATTTCTAGGCAAGGCGCTACTGATCATCATCGATTTTTTTCATGTCACATAAACGGAGTTGAAAGTTTTGCATTTTTTGATGGTGGTACTGCTAGTTCCTATATTGTTTCCTCTATTGTTTCCACTCTCTCTTCTAATAATTTAATTTTGTCAAAATCGCCAGTACAGCTACAAGGGGTCGCAAAGAAACTAGGACCCGTTGTTAATTACGACTGCACAGTTTCAGTTGATTTTGGACACGGAATTTCATTACAGCTGGTCTGTGGAGTAGTGCCAGATGGAACATTTCCCGCACCTCTAACGTTGGGAAGATCAATTCTACACGAATTGGGAACTCTCTACGTTCCTGGTACTGACTGTGTCAAACTCACCAAATTTCATAACGCTCCATTACTTACACCTATTTCAAGAGAAGAATCTGATGCAAGGAAAGTTACAGCCTGGACAACGACAAATGTTCCTACTGCCTTCAAGGTGTTGAAGACCTCAACTGAACTCCCAACAGAGTTAGATGTCCGTCCACCTCCTTCCATCTCCATGGCTGAACAGAAAGAAATTGACAACAGCGTTCTGTTTCTCAAATCAAAGTTCGAAGAATTATTTGATGCAACGCAAGTTGCAGGCAGCTCTACGCGTGCAACAGGGGTTAAGCACGACATAATCCTAGACACCAATCTCAATTTAAAATCCGCCCCAGGACGTTACTCGCCCCAAGATACCCGTGTACTAGAGGATTTCGTTCGTGCTGGGATAAAAGAAGGAGTGTTGTACAGTGGTCAAAGCCCATTTTCTAGTCGTGCAATACTTGTTCCCAAAGACGGTAAGCCAAAAGGACGCATGGTAATAGACTTTCGACAAGTCAATGCTCATACAGAGAAGTCAGCTTACCCACTGCCTGTGGTACAAGACGAAATAAGGAAAGCTTCAGGTCATAAATTCTACATTAAACTTGACCTCAAGTCAGGATTCTATCAAATAGAACTCACTGACAGAGCACAAAAAATTTGTTCCTTCGTCACACCTCAGGGGCAGTATTTGTTCAAGGTTATGCCCTTTGGATTAACAAACGCTCCTGCTACTTTTCAGAAAGCAATGGATGAATGCCTTCAGCCAGTCCGAGATATCACGGCCAATATGATAGATGATGTAATAATATGGGGTAATACTGTGAAGGCAGCGACCCAGAATGCTACTCGGGTAATGGGACTATTACAATCATGTGGCTATAAGTTAAACCCCCGAAAATGCGCTTGGTTTGTCACGCAAACAGGATTTTTGGGCCATATAATTGACAGACACGGCATTCAGGTAGATCCTTCAAAGATCCAGGCAATTCTCGAGAGACCCATGCCACGAACTGTTACAGAAGTTCGGGCTTTCCTAAATTCATGTAATTACTTTCGTGATTACATTAAACTTTTCAGCAAATTCGCTGGGCCTCTCTATAGCCTTACGTCTTTGGAAGGCAAAAATGTACCTGTTACGTTAAGTGACGAGCAAATCGAAGCCTGGAAAGCTACACGTAATGCTCTTATTACTACTCCTATTTTGAGGCCCATGGACCCGCATTTACCAGTCGTTCTCGATGTCGATGCATCCGACAAATATACAGGTGGTGTTCTCCTCCAACCCGAAACCCCTTTCTCGCCATTCATCCGTTTAAAAATTTTACAGCCATCTATGGATGGGGCACATTTGCATCCTGTAGCTTATACGAGTCGAAAACTTAATCCTACTCAGCAGCGATACTCTTCACAGGAACGCGAAGCCTTGGGAATGGTTCAAGCGCTTCAAACTTGGCAAGATTGGATTGAGGGTTGTGATATTATAATTAGGACTGACCACGAAAGTTTGGCGGGGATTCGAAAAAAGTCCAATTTACCTCGGCGAATGCAACGATTTGTAGACGTTATTGAGCATTTTGATCCAACAATTGTTTACAAAAAGGGTAAATCGAACCATCTTGCGGACTGGCTTTCACGACCACCCAACATAGCGAACTCATTCCCAATCGCAAGGTACGACCCTGTCCATAACGATTCACTGAGTTCGCCATCAAATGCATTACCAGACGCAGAAAGACTGTCCTGGATAGATTTGCACTCGATTGCAGAGTTCCTACAGCATCGTGTGACTCTTCCTGACAGTCTTCCTGAATCTTGGGTTAAACGTAATTTCGCATCTCACAATGGCTCAACGTACCGAGTGATTGGTAACAAGTTCTTAATAATTCACCATTACGGCAAACTTGTGTCGGCTTTGGTTAAGTTGCATGAGCAAAGTGCACATTGTTCGATAGGAGCTTTAATTAGGGAGTCAAGAAATCATCTCTGGCATCCAGATATTGTTTTAGCCGCGCAGGAAGCGTTTAAGACTTGTTCCAGATGTCAACTGATGACGCAACCGATTGACATACACAAACAGGATAATTTACGCCCAGTGCAGGCCCCAGTACCTTTCACAAGGTGGGGGATGGATCACACCGGTCCGGTACGCCATAACGGTCAATCAGCTTACCTATGTACATCTATCGATCACGCGACTTCGTATGCAATGGCACTATTGACGCAATCACCAAACACTGCCTCTTGTTTGGAACTAACCCGACAAATTCATGCTCTGTTTGGAATCAAGCAATTAATAACAGATAATGGCCAAGCATTCCTAAGTAAAGAAATGTCTTCATTTTGTAAGGAAAGGTCTATTGAGCAGTCTATAACCAAACCATATCGCCCACAGACAAACGGCAAAGTAGAACGATTCAACGGCATCATTAAGACTATTTTCTATGCCATATCTGCTATTAACCCGTCTCGTAGTATCCAGTGGATCCTAGATCAGTCACTCAGCACGTATAATCGGCGTCCTAACTCAACTGGATATTCTCCTATTTTTCTTGCTCTGGGAGTCCCACACGAAGATTCTCCAAGCCCTTACGTGCGAGAATTAACTCCTGCTGAGGAAACTGCTTTCGCTACCGATCTCGTTAAACTGTATAATCCTAGGGTACAAGATGCGCGCCTAAACGTTGCAACAGGAAAAGCAGCAAGGGATGAAATTCGTTCATACCTCCAGGAAAAGAAAGCTCGGCTTAGGGTGTTTGGAAAGGGTGATTGGGTTTTGCGACAAAGGAAAAGAGATCATAAGGGCGAACCATTCTATGACGGTCCCTTTATCATTGCGGATGCCTCTCCTCACAACAGTTATGTTCTGCGCACTCCGGGAGGGTTTACTCTGCGAAATGAGTATCACGGTCAGCAGCTATTCCCGGCTTACGTTAATGATGGACATCCTGTAAGATCTCTTTGGTACGGCAGTAAAACTCTGCTTGAGAAGGACAGACGTAGAATTTCGGACGTACTAGCACAATGGAACCAGGTTGACGATGACGGAGTCTGAAAAGGGGGATGGTGTGTGTCCTGGTCATGTGCTATTATGTAATATTAATTAGAATTAGCATCATTAGGAGTTTTCGGTTGGAAGAGGGGACAATCAATTTACATCTGACTAAACGACTTACCAGGCATTCTGTGATACTAATTACAGGCGTGCTTTGAGTCCATAGTCTATTGTAAGACAAAGACGCACAGTGCCACGAAAACTTTAAAAAATTTGCGCAGGAAACCGGCTGCTTCGGGCACCCACCTGTGAGTCCGTCTTCAGCTCTCAGCGTAGACGGCAGCAATTAGATCATAGCACGAAGCATGACAGGTAGGAAGATGAAACGAGAAGTGTCATTTTCCAATCACAAATAGGACCGTAGGGTTTGGAATTTTGGCCATGGGAGTCTGTGGGAGCATTAATTTTCTTTTTTATAACTAGCTACTGGTTGTGTAGTGGGTCACGCAGTGAGACCGAGTCGGGCATGTAGGAAGCATGATCTCGGCCGTGTACACCGGTCCTTGACTCCTAGCAGATATAGAGCATAGCTTAGGACCTAAAAATTTTTAAAAAAAATGCACCATTTTTGAGAAATTCGAAAATTCGAAAATTCATTTTTTCCCTCTTTCCATTCCTATGATTACTTCTGTGCTTGACTTCTCGAATTGTTAACCGTCGCGAGGTATTTAAAATGCCTCCGGTGAGAAAAAATCGCTCAAAGCCGAGAACTTCAGTCAGCTTTGAACGGACACCATTGTGTCCAAAACCTACTGGCCTCGCGCAAAAATTATCAAGCCTATTTGCGAGTGAGGCTTTTGTCCCAGGGAAGTCCACAAATCTTCCCGATCAAGAGATGACTGATTCTGAACGGATCAGAGCAGAAAACAAAGGTCCCAAGACCAAAACTCCCGTCGAGCTGGCCCTAGTGGCAAGCAGTTCCAGGAAAGGAAAGGAAGTTATTCGAGAAAAGACAACCGAACGTGCAGAATCATCTGCAGGAAACAATGCTGTGTCAGCCTCTAAAGGCGCAGCATCGACATCAGCAGTGGAATTTCCACCAGAGCTGCAATCAGTGATGGAGGCCGAAAAGCGTCGCACGACGCAAATAATTGCCCGACTCGCAATCTGCTTGACTGCGATCAGCAGTGTCGAAGCAGCACTTTCACCCCTTTTGATGGGCGATAATAAAGAATTTGTAGACGGAATTAAAGTCACTTCGAGCGGCCATCGGCCAGTTAGTACAATCTGGCCCAGGGAGCACACCACCAGTTCTCCTTGGTCGCCCCGCCAACCCTCTTCCGCCGAGGGCACCAGAAATAAGGGTTTCTAACCCTCCAACAACTCAGGTTCCGGCCCCGAAGACAACTTGGGCTACCATAGCTCGGGGAGGCCTAGCCCGCAGCGCTGGGAAATCGACAAAAAAGGCAGCACCGCCCGCCCCCAAAGCAAAGAGTGCCAACCCGAGGACAAAAGTCGATTCACCACTTTTTCTGCGCCTCGGCTACTTCCACCCCCACCGTCTCCTCTCCCCAGCTGGCATTAGGTCAGCTGTGTCTCTGGCGATGGGAACCGCTGCAAATGATATTACGTTGGTTCAGCGGGTAAAGACCGGCTTTGCTATTACAGCAAAGAACGAAGCTTCTGTTGTAATTAAGGCAGCAACATGACTGCATTAGACAAATAGTTCATATTAGAATAATATGCACTGACGCCATGAGATATGATTAACCTATATCATCACTCACTGGCATGAATAGTAATTAGCCAATAGATGCCTTACAGCATACATTGGCTTCAGGATCTCCAACAACTTTTCCATTTAGGTTAGATAAGGAAGTATGTTGGAATTTACACTAGTGTGCAGAAAACTCCGCTTTCATGTATACAGAGGGACTTCTCGCTACACAGATAGAATTATAGCAATTTCTTTACAATTAACTATCCATTACACATCAGTAGACTTCGTCGTATATTAAACACATTCATCATAACTCTAACTCATCCTCATACTTGGTATGTCATTCTTACAATCTCCGGAACCATTCTAATTGCTTCTCGTAAGGAGCTCTTGAATTCCTCCGCAATGCGGAGAGATCCAGAAATACACCTAGAACCAGCATCAAATCTGGTTGCCATACAAATTGCCACCGTTCCAGAGACAATTCAAACACTCCCTGGCCCCATCGCCGTGACAGCAAAGATGGTTGCCGACGAAGTCACGCGAGTGACCCAGCTGGTTCCCTTTCTGATTCGTCCTCATGGGACTAGCAAACCAGGTGCGCCCTATTCAAATTGGCAAGCGCTCTTTCCCCGAGAATCCGCTCCTCGACCCGGATTCCGCCTTTTCGACGACTCTGGAGCTGCAAAGCTCTTCCGACCGCGTCGACCAATAGAACAATGCAAACGCTGCCTTGGCTTCCACGCCAGCCGCGGATGCTCCCGCACTCTAGCTTGCTGGAAATGTGGATCTAACATGCACTCAGAATCAGAGTGCAAGGCCCTCACCCGGTGTCGAAACTATGGGGGACCTCACCGGTCGGATTCCCGGGCCTGCTTAGCCAGACTGTTACGGCGTGCGCTAGGGATACTGGAGATTGCCGTCTGCCGAAGTTAATGTACTAATAATTGTTCAGATTATAATTGCTAATGAAGGATACTCAGATATAATCCAACCGGCGAGGTGCCAGGTGGTCAAAGGTCGGAGAACTACAGGAGAGTCGAGACACAAAGTCAAGCAGTCGAGTTGCCGAGCCAGCGATCAAGGCTGATAGATCAGGGTGAACACAAGTACGAGTATGTAAATACTAAATGAAAGACTGAGAATATCGGACTGTGAGGATCTAAAAGTATGATATTATATAAGTGCTAGATTTTGAGATCAAAGATCAAAAGAATGAAAGATTGAGAAGCTGGAGAACTACTATGTGGCAGCTCCAGCTTCCTTATATCTAACTCGAGACAGTACTTGACTCAACTAATACTATGGAAAATATAGTCATGACGCCAGCCCCTCCATCTCTAACTGTCAGAGTTTTCTCGGAAACCTTCTCCTATCCACTATTCCTGAGAACCTTCTCCTTGAAACCTCTTCAAGGATGCCTGGCCATAACACAGACCCAGCAAGTCTGGACTGGTGCCAAAAGAGCAGCTCGCTCGGATCCGCCAGATCCAGCAAGGGGAGGTCGCGAAAGTGGCTCGATTTAGGGCTGCAGCCAAAAGGGCCGAAGAGGCAACGATGGCCTCAACGAAGGATGTCTTGATGGCCGAGGGATCGGGTTTTGGAATACTGGAATCCGAAGAAGAAGTTTGAGGGTACAGCAACCCTCGGTGAAGTCTACGAAAAGCTTCAAAATATAAAGCAGGACACCAGCTGAATTCAGGTTATCTGCGAACTAATCTTTCGCTCTCAGCGGAGATAAGAAAAAGTCACTTGGAGGATGTGGCAGGAAAGGGAACGGGCGAGAAGCGCGGGATCCGGACCAAACAGTATTTCTTCCAAATTTGATTTCAGTTTTTGATTTATGTTTTTGATTTATGTTTTTGATTTATGTTTTTGATTTATGTTTTTGATTTATGTTTTTGATTTATGTTTTTGATTTTAGCTTTGCTGTTAACTTCTACAATGTCAGTAGAAGTTCATGCGGTTGGAATGAGTTGGGCCTGTAAGCAGTGATCCCCATCGGCTCCACCAGTCTTGTACCCAAAGTGGGCCTAGAGCTTTAGCTTAGGACTTTAACATGTTAATAAAAAAATCGGGCATAGCCCGTAACACAAGCTCTTGGATGAGATAGAGAAGAGTGTAAAATATTCTACATCACAAGCAGGTGGACGAATTATGTGTATAAGTAAGAGTATTCTTCGTTACGTAAGTAGTAATCATATATTCAACGAATAATAGCAGTTCTTTAGAAATATTCATCTCCATATAGGAAACAGCATTTCCAACGGCGAGTACCCTCTCCACTACATGACCGCTTAATTACAATATATAGCTAGGTAGGCTGCATATATACTCAATTGATTAAAAACAATAGTGGACCATACCTCAATGACTCCCCCATGAACCTTGCGTAATGTCTGGGCAGGTATGCATAAACAATTCTATATTATTCCTACATCATTACACCCATTCCAACAATAGCCCAGACGGTTGCCGAATGAGTCACGTGAGTAACTTAAATAGTTTATGGAGGCATAGGAGGGGATATACTACTGGCATAGGTATCCTTGGCCTGTAGATAGAGAGGACCAGCACGTCCTACATGGTCACAGACTCAGACAGGATAATAAGATGGATTCATTGTTAAGTGGCTAGGGATAAGGTTTACAGACAAGGAGTTGGATTAGGATACCTACGGTGGTCTGGCGTTATGGAAGCACTGACGACTTATTAATTACTATTCGCTTAATCTCATACACTTGGATATATGTAATTTGTAGACATAGCTTTGCTCTTTAGCTTTATTACCTTTTAAACCTTGAGTTCTTGCTTGCCATATTCTGCGTGTCATAACATTCATAATAATAACTATTAAGGAAATAATGACCCCTCGGTCATTGAGGTTGTAGAGCGCATTATTCCAAGTAACTATCGAAGAGAAACGAAGTACAGAATTTGTAGTCACGTGTGTATCGACAACGTGGCCCACTTCATGGCCCCAGTTGTTCTACCTTCTAACAATAACCAAATTAGTTCCCGTTCTGTTCCGTCCGCATGGAACTCGCAAACTTGGAGCGCCCTACAAGGACTGGCAGGCACTTTGACCTGTGAAGCCACGCCTCGACCCAGATTCCACCTTCTCGACCACTTTAGAGCTGCGAAGCGTTTTTAACCTCGCCGACAAGTCGAGCAATGCAAACGCTTTCTTGGCTTCCATACCACTTGTGGTAGCTCCCGCGCTCTAGTTTGCTGGCACTATAGATCCAATATACAATCGCAAGTAGAGTGCAGGGCCCCCACACGATGTCGATATTGAGGGGGACCACACCGACTGGACTCTTCAGACTACCTAGCCAGACCTAGGATATCCTGACTGGTGTACAAAGAGCAGCTCGCGGTGACCCGCAAAGTCGAGCCAGAGCTGCAGCCAAAAGAGCGGAAGGGGCTGTAGTCACCTCGAACAGGGACATTCCCATGGTGAAGGGATCAGTTATCGGAATTCTGAGACCTAAAGAGGAAGCTTGACACAGCGACCCGCGGTGAAGCGTTCGATGCTTCAATAACAAAGAATAGCAGAATAGCTGTAATTGAGGTTTATCCGAGTACGCATCTTTCATTTTTAGCGAAGACCAGAATCAGTCACTTGAAGGACGTGACGAAAAGGTAATGGGCGAGGAGTTATGGACCCAGACCAAGGATGTATTTCTACGCATTTCGATTTATGTTGGAAATTCCGACTCTCGAATTTAGGACTCAACCATTATCTGTTTCGTCTCAGGTTCCCGACAAGATCGACTTTCTCTACACATGTCTTGAGTGCGCTCGTCGCAACTACTGTTGTATATACGTTTGGGTATTTACCTACTACAATGTACCTTGGCTTATCATGGAAGATGAGAGGCGGCTGGTCATCACTAGGTTTGACAGGCACATGAGACTAGTGGGAATTTCTCCCTTAGATGTATATATAAGTCCAATGTTCTCATAGTTGTAAACTATCAAGTCTTCTTTACTTCATCACATATATCCATATAAAATTGTACAGAGCATATTTTCCAACAATTTAGGGGGTTGATTTTAGTTTTGCCGTTAATCTCTCATCTTTTTGTCGATGTTCACGTGGTTGGGATGAGTTGGGCCTGTAAGGAGTGACCTCAGCCGGCTCCATCAGTCCTCTTCCCATAGTGGATCTGGAGCTCTAACTTGGGACTTTAAGAAATACACACGTACAAATGTGCCTTGTCTCATATCAATGACTGAAACCATGCCAACACGCGTCTCTGGGTCGAATCATGACGAATCTAGCAGTCCAGAATAAAAACTAGAGAAAACATCCACCTAAACCACCACATTATAAAAGAAAAACATGAATCGTCTCCCCGCCATCGCTCAGCCTCAGCCATCACGCGCCAGAGCCTCGATTCAAGTCCCTCACTTTCGTGCCGAACCTTTTGGTTATCAGGTTACATCCTCTTAGTCAAAAGCATCTCACTGTTCTCCTACTAGATGCCGCGTATATTCCGCTCTCTTGGTCTTACTTCCCAAACAGCCGCCATCAGCTTGATTTGAGAAAATCTTCTAGCGCGGGTGCCCTCCATCTTCCGCTTTTCAGTCGTCAGGTCACCAGTGCATTTCTACACTGGACAAGATTACTCCGTGGGTTTTTGTTGGTAGCACTCGGTGGCTACGGTTTCCAGCATATGATTGAATACTGGTGTAAAATGGTTGTGTAATGGTTATCTCTATTCTATCTACATGATGAGGGATCCATATCAGTATTCACGTGGGTGCCCGTGCACGCCACACTCAACCTTGCTGCCTAAGGCATCTACATACCATAGGCCACTATGGATCCAAACAGTTTTCTATACCACGCTCGCAGTGAAGTCTAGCTAAGGTGTGTTCGAAGCGGCGACGGTATGCCGCTAAATCCATATGTAGAATTTCACCGGCGATCAGGCGAGTGCAGATTGCTTTCAGGAGCGTTAGTCCTGGCGATTTCTTGCGCCTCATCTCGAGTTCGAGGCCTGCATAACGTTACGAGCGATTCGAATTCAACTTGTCGGTCAAAATTTGCCTGGCTAGTTAGGAAGTTTTGCTCCCAGACGAGGCTAGGGTCATTAGATCATATGTCGTCCTTTTGTTGTCCCACGAGTCGAGTTTTTTCGAGCGAGCTTATCCGCTATTTCAGTTCCTGATAGTTTGAGTGACCCGGGTTCTATCCTACCATCACGAGCTCGGGTGCGAGACTGCCTAGTCTGGGGATGGAATTGCGCTTCGGCATGGTAAAATCGGGTTCTCTGGATGGGTTGACTTGACATGTTTAACACATGAGAGGAATCTGTGGTGGACTGGTTATTTAGGCGGGATAATGTTTATCTTGCCTATATTGTAGTTAAACTTATCCAGCACGGCCTACTTATGCTCAAGCTCTCATAGGAGTGCGGAGAATGGGAATTGCCTAGCACGTTAATAAACTTGCATACAACAGGACGCGTGTGTGTTTATTGTGCTACTTTGGTCTATGACAATCTAACACATTGTGCTCCTCTTTGACTAGGAGAAAAAAATCAAAGTTATCGTGGTTAGATATGTCAAGAATCGGTAGTTTTTTCAGTAAAAATTTAGATGTCCTCAATAGCCATGGGCTTGGAAAGAACTATTGTAAAAACTAATTGTATCTTAACATACCCACACATTCTAATTGTTAAATGTGAAATATAAATTAATTTTTTAGAAATAGAGTAAGCGGCTTTAGCTCACTTGGGAGAGCGCCAGACTGAAGCGTACTTCATCACAACTATCTGGAGGCACTGTGTTCGATCCACAGAAGCCGCAAGAACACGGGGATCACAGTTGCTCTTGTCCGAAGCTAAATTTTTGGGCAAAATTAATTTTGCCGCTCAGCGACGTCTCTTTTTCCTTACTTGTGACAGCAACAGCGACTTTAAATGAATAGCAGAAATAATTTTCCGCTTCACCAAAATATCAGGCCGTGGATGCTTGGCATGTTTGTATGCCTGAGGAGTCATTAATACCCGCGTCACTAGATATCATGAATGCCTTCGTGAGAAAATCAATCTTGGAATGGATCGCATCTACGATTCTAGGATGCGAAAGACGTTACGACTTCACCCAGAATGAGAATCGCCGCCACATTTGCATCTTCACACACTAGTGCATGGACTTGAACCATGGACAAGAACAAGCGATCAAAGCTACTAAACAATGGCTAAGGTCTCCGCCATCCGACTGTCTTTGCATTTACAGCAACGTTTATGGCGCATCCACTTGCTGGGTATCGTGGGCCTTTACGACTGTGGCTAGGGACTTAGGACAGCAAGTTGTGCAGAGCAGCTCCGGCAAAATTGCGAGCGCGAAAGTCTACGATGCCGAGATAAACAGGGCCATGGCCGCCCTCGAGGCGGTCACATTGGCCAATCGCCACACAGGAGCTAGCTTCATATACGTTCTACTCGACAACTCTGTGGCAGGTCAAGCGCTGATTTCGGGCAAAACTGTGCCGTTATTACAACATGACCAGAAGGTCCGGGAGCTTCCAGCGAAATCATGCGCGCCAGTCATGCTGTGTTGGATCTCAGGCCATATAGGGCTACCAGGGGACAAAATGGTAGAAAAAGCCAGCTCGTCGAGAGCCCATCTCGCTAGACAGTTTCACGTGGACGGCTGAGCGGCTAACACTCGCCGCAATAAGTCGAATTACCGTGGACTAACGAGACAACCACTGAACGACTGGCGGCACATAGCCCGGCCAAGAAGATTCGCCGAATTCGAGCTCTAGATGTGGCGCGAGCTACTACTGGAGCTTGTCCTCCCTAGACCCATTTACGCGCGCCTCATCGCCGCTCCGCCGGTCCTGTGGCCATAGTAGGACGTAGAGCTATTACTGTAGCTCAAGACTTTGACAACTCAACATCAAAAACATAGAAGCCTCAATTCCACCAACCTGCACAAGGGGGCTTGCGGCCTCCTAACTTACTTTCGCGCTGCAAAGAAGCATTCCTGGCCTAGACCGGGCATTCCTCCCAACAGCATTACCCGGAATATCGGGATGTACGTTCCTCATCATCCAGTAATTGCCCAGAATGCGTTGAAACCGTGATTTTCGAGGGCTAAGAATGACTACCGAGGAAGTTTGACGGGGAAGCCTCTCGGGTCAAGAATGGGAACTTTCCATACGTAGGTAGCTTGTTTGCTTCCATGAGTGCTTCTACTATGTATTTAAACCGCAGGCTATATGTTCCTCGCGCATGTCTTTATTTAGAGATCAAGAGATCAAGCCAGTCACGATGAGTGTACATAGTCCTAGAATTCCGGGAAGGATAGGAGTTAATTTAATGTTACCGAGTTATCCTTTGCTTTAATTACATACAATTCTTCTGTCGCAGGCCAGGCTCCCAGTTACCGGACATGAATGAACCAAGTCGTCACAGTCGGTATGGTATGATATTATTATTATCGTGACTGGGTACTACCCCAGCACCCAGAGGCATGACACGGGTAGTCTAGATCTATAGGACTCTTCGCTAGCTATATTACTGTCTCATAGAAGCTAGGAACGCAAAACAAAAAAAATTGACCATTTATAAGGTGCTAGTGCTCTGCACTGCACCTCAATCCTCGTACCACACCGAACGGTCTCAAGAAAGATTACAGTTGATCTTTCAACCCCCTGTTTACGATTCATTCTTGCTGTAGCATTCTGTTGCAATTGAAAAGCGCCAGAATATCTGCCATCCTCCTGCCCTATCATATCCCTTACAATCGGTCGGGTTTTCTGCGTTTCCGTCCGCCATCTCCGGATAGCCAGGCGACATTCTGCAAAATGTCATGGCTATTTTACTCGGCCACATTTGCAGAGCATTTCCACATTCTGGTGTCGGAACCGCCTGTAGTAGCCGGCGAAGTCACCATGCCCAGTCCTTACTGCGATGAGGCGGCGATATGCCCATCGAGGTAGAGCAAGCTCCGGAGGGCGTTTTCTCCGCATCAGTAGGTCCAGATCTTCATACCTGTCCGTTCTGTTCTTGTGCCACCAATCTTCCGCCAGTTTCTGTACGCGGATTGTGACTTGGCGCTTGAGAGCTGCAAATGTCAGGACTTCGTGAGCTTCCTCTCAGATGATCTTATATCTCAATAAATTCCCTTCTCTAGTCTTTGCTACAAGTGCTGCCTTTGCTCTCGCTTCGACCCTTTCGTTGCCTAGTATGCCGCTATGTCCAGGACCCAGCAGACCTCTATGGCTGGTCGATTCTTGCATAATTCCCAGAAATTCATTGCCTCTACTTGCGAGGAATTTGTTCTACCAGTTTCAAGGGCTCTGATCGCCTCATGATTATCGAGGAGTACCTTGATATCTATACTCCCTCCAATTTTTAATGCTGCCTTTAGACCTCAAACTGCCCCCACGATTTCCGCATCAAAAATCTCAGCTCCAAGACGGAAATTACCACCGCTCGCTAGGAGTTCTCTATGTCTATATTTGGCCTAGCCATAGGCTGAGTATGCTGGGCCGGTCGATGACCCATCAGAGTAGATACACAGCGTGCCTGCGGGAAGATTTCTAAGCCATAGCTTAATCTGCTTCGCCTTTTCCTCTTTCTCGCATTTGATCCCGGTTGTAGCCATCGTGATCCACGGTTTACAGAGCTGCCCGGAACCTTCTGATTCTGGTAGGTTGAAGTTTCCATTCTGAAGGCGTGTTAGGTATCGCTCTGGAACCCTAACGACACATCTTTTCTGCCCCTCTCGCAGTTGGAGTTGCTTGGTTGCCTCTTTGGGTGTCTCAACTGCCCTTGACGCGAGTGGATGGTAGCTATCGAGTCGGTGGATCCTGACCGCACTTGGGTGCTGTCGCTGCTGGAGCATTTTTCTGCAGGTAAGATACCCAATTCTCGGTGCAGACCTATATTTGGTGTAGTTCGCCACACTGGCAGTGCAGCTCGAATTGCAGTCAAAATAGTCCTATCTAGTAGCTGGAGGTGTCATCCGACACCCGTAATTAATTTCGTGTCTCGTTTGGTCGCGATACGGGTCAGTCTAAGCCACTAGGCTTCAGCGCCATAGATTGCCGTACCGACTACGTATGCATTCACAGCACAAATTAATGGTCCCGGAGCCGCGCTTCGTTGGACCCTATTAATGCTGCGTATGAAGTGGGATAGTCTCTGTGCCTTTTTACACCATTCCTAAACATGCCGTCTGAATATCAATCAGGATTCAAGCCAAACTCCGAGCCATCGTACATGCGGAGAAGGCATAAGAAGCTGTTGCCTGACTCTAAACGTTAAGTTGGATGAGTCAGGTTTCTTCTTCGGTCCTCTCCTGATGATCAAGAGCTCAGACTTTGAAGGGTCGAACCGAATCCTGTGTGTCGAAGCTAGTTGGACTATCCTGTTTACTTCAACCTGGGCAGCCTCAACAGCTTCCGAAGAACTTTTACCAACTCGGACCATCGCGATATCGTCTGCATATCCAGATCTACTGTTAGTTGTGCCATCCTCGAGTGGAATCGAGATATATAACATGAATAGAAGTGGCGGAAGTGGTGATCCTTGCGGGACACTGAACTCAACAAGTTTTTCATCTGTTACGCCTTCTTCATGTCATACCAGAACTTTTCGTTTTTCCAGAAACGATTGTCACAGTCGGTATATTGATTGATCAATCCCGTTGCGAGATAATTAGCTTCGGCCAGCTTCGGAAATGTCATGGCTTCAGAAACATAGAGATGAACCTCAATGCAACATTCATTGCCAATAATACAGTCAATTCTATAGCTTTCGAGCTCCAAAAGTCCTGCATCATAGACTTTTGCTACAGCACGGGTTCTACTCAGCTTAAACCGTCTACACGAGGTATATATTAGAGCAGAACAGTTTAAGCCTCAGTACTGCTAGATATCTAGGACTCGACGAAGGTGAGTTCTTCATATTCCAATGGTGCCCACATAATCGCTCAGTAAGCTCTGTATATGTAGGGTAGCTAACAAAAGCCGCATCTGAACTTCAGATAAAAGCAAAAACGAGCATATCTATATTGGACGACTTCTAATCATTGTCGGTCTTATCATCTTCATATGAGTCTTCAACCTCTTTCCAACCACAGAATATCTCGCCTTGATGACCGATAAAGGATATGTTACGATTGTAAGCGGGAGCTTGGCTCACAAATTACCGCCAATCTCCCGCGGATAAGATGGTGAGTTCGATGAGTAAAAACTGAGCTCAATGGAGATTCATTACGGGAAAATATATCAATGATCTTTGAAGTAACATAAGAGGATAGATGTATTGTACAAGGTCTAGCCTGGGTTATCGAGGAGCCCAATGTGCTAGATAGTCATAGACTCAAGTAGCACTATAAACAGACACATACATACCATCTTTCTCTTACTACAAATTGCGATAATTAGTATACTCGCAAAGAGGAATCAAATTATGATATTCAAAGCTCAGGACTTAGGTCATGGGATCTGTTGCTCTTGTGGGACTGATTTTTCAAGGGGGTTTCGACTTTGGGATGCTCATTTGCGCCAATGCTACGGTTTCGGGGCATCAGCCAAGAGAACTTCTATTGTCAATTAGCCTACGGCTCTCTCTAGTACCCCAGATGGGACAAAGAAATTGTGTTTAGCTGCTATACAGCAATGACACTCTGTCAAGACTTTTCTGGCATTTTAGCACGAACTTCTGGAAGGAGTTGGAAGAATACTAGAAAAGCAGAGGGTGAATTCCCTGAGGTACCCACAAGTCTGCAGCGCCCAGCTGGCCTGTCTCTTCGAGCGCTTCAGAAGGATCACTATGTTTTCGGATTTAGCCCTGATGTCGGTATTAAAAGAGCCCCGTAACCAGTGGTTTTTGAGATTTCCCGTCTACCATACACCCACAAATAGCCATCGTTTCGTCGTCTGTAGAGAGGAGATAACGAAAGGCAAAGAAATTCCCCAGGTGTACGATAAAATGAAGACTTGCGAGGGGTGGTTTTGCTTGAGGGGAACTGTATGTGAGGCATAGATATCCTTGGCCTGTAGGTAGCGAAGGCCTGCATATTCTATACAGCCATAGATTGAGATAGGACAATAATATGATTAATAATATTAACATTAACTAGGCCTCTAAACTCCTTTCTTTAGGGGTTCATTTAAGCGAGGTCTTAATCTGAGCGTGCGCAAATGATGAAAAGAATCAATTTTGTGGCAGGGCTACATATTTTAATACGGGTTTTGTATTTAAAGGAGATGCAAACAAAGGGACAAGAAAATATCCAACTTTCAATTTCGATAGAAACCGCTTACTATTACCCCTCTCGTTAATTTATACCAACAATCAATCATCTTGATGGTTATTTTTTCGTACACCTAGTCAATTTTCATCTTTCTAACGGAGGTACACAAGACGAGCCATAGCTCTATTATATCGAGTACCTCTCGTCTACACACCTATGCTCTCTATATATAAAATGATATCCTTAACTTTTCGTGTCAGTTCAGTAGAATAAAGTTGAAATGGAAGTATGAAGTTTGTTAAGATGTTTCAAAAAACATGCGAAAAAATTCGAAGATCTTTTGACCTATAAAATTATTCGTCTAACGCTTGAGATTAGATTCCCGCTTGATTTTCCTCACTCAGCACTGCCATCGTCATCAAAGAACCCAGCGTCACTGAATTCTTCTTCCGTAGCGTCCTGATCATAACTGCTTTTCTTCAACATCGGCGAAGTTTCTAATGAGCGGCTAGACATTTCCGAATCATTCTTGATCCTTAGTCCATCGCTTACTCCAATTTTCTTTGGTGGCATTCCTCGTATCGGAACTCGGGGTCGATTTGCTAGTTGTGCAGGAGTAAAGCGTTGGCCGGTAGAGCTGAATGCAGTGGGATTTTGATATGACTGAGAATCTTGACGGTTAGGAACGAGTGGCGTCGAGCTCCCGCTTATAGCGCCAACATCTTTTGTTAGAGAAATTGTGCTGCTTTTATTTTTGGAGGGTGCTTTCTCGGCCTTACTCTTCCTCCAGTTTCCCCAAGCAGCTGCTAGTGGGCCCACGGCTTGTGCAACACGTGGTGAAGCGGCGTCCATAAGACTAGCTATATTTGGGAGATTAAGAGCAGATCCGCCATTCATAGCTCGCTCAAGCTCCTGCTCCTGCATCTGCAAATTGGTCCTCAGTCGGATAGCAGCATCTTTAACTCTCTGGACATCCCATTGATCTTGTTCCAAGCTTTGTACTATATCTGTGAGGTCAGACATTCGCACAGCCAATAGCTCACGTAACCACATTATTTCATCATCGCGTTTGGAAATCTTGGCAGCAGCGTCAGGGTCTACCGAAGATAATACTGATGTAAGAGACTCAATGGTGCTCTCTCGCTCCTGAAGTTGTTCTTGTAGGGATATAATACTCTCTCTGAGAGCCTGAGGAGATATTTTTTCGGGACGTTGGGTGTCTGGGGTAGAAACTAGCTGCGATGAGTATACAGATGCTTGAGGGTGTGGAGACGCATTACTTTTGGAGCGAGCAATTTTCGCTGCAGATGCGGCAGCGGTAGCAGCAGTGTTTGCAATCTCTAACTTCTCTTCAAGATGTGCGATGCGATCTTGAAGATGTTCAGTTTTTGCCGAAGAAAGAGATAAACGGTCCAAAAGGTGCTGCTCGTGACGTTGTGCATTTTCCAGCGTATTTTGAAGTTGTCGATCATGTTGTGTTTTAAGGTCTTCAACTGTTTCAATCAATTTTAATTCTAGGCTACTGACTAGTGACTTTTTGGTCATCTCTGCTTCTTCTATAAGCATTTCACTCCTCTCACGAGCTGTATCAGCCTCAAGCTTAGTGTGATCTACGTCTGCGCGTAGAATTGACATCTGATTCTCAAGCGATTTCTGCATGATTTCCGATTGACTTTTCGCCACATCAATTTCTGCTTGCATATATTGTCTCGTTCTCTCTAATTGACTTAGTCCAGCTTCCTTTGTATCCTCAAGTTCTCGTTGATATCGCATGGCGTCTTTTTGGCTCAGATGAAGGTTTTCCTTTAATTCTTCTACTAAAGCCTCCATCTTCTTACAATCATTTACGGCACGCAAAGCTTCACGTTCACCCCGTTCAAGTCGCTCGATTTCTGTCTCGAGTCGTTCGCGAGTGCGACCTTCAGCTTGAAGGCGAGCATCTAGTACTTCTTGTCTGGCAATTAGCTCTTGTTCTTTCTTAGTGTGTCGTGTATTTTCGTCCGAAATTTGACCGGCTACGTGCGCCATATCCTCCTGCAAGTCTATTAATTTCCCTCTCATAACCTCGCGGATACGGATACTTTCCTCCGACTGAATCTTAAGGGCCTCGATTTTACGATAAAGCTCTTTGTTTTTCTCATTGGCTTGTTCCGCATCCTCGCTTTGGCGACAAACTGCTGCTAGTGCACGTTCAGCTTCTAATTGCCAACGTTGGGTCTCCTGCCGCGAGATACTTAAATCTGCTTCAGTCAAGTGCAATCTATCAAGAAGATCACTTTCATTTTTCTTGACTTGGTTATGGGCAGATTCGACTGCGGCGATACGCATTATGCTTTGGTTGTATTTCTCTTCTGTCAGTCTTACCTTGGAATCGCTTTCATCTAGTATTTCACGTATTTTTGTCTCCCGTTGATCCAATAATGTTCGAAGGCGACGCTCTTCTTCTGAGGAGATACGGAGTTGTCTCTGAATATCTGACAGATGATCTTCAGCAATTCTACGGTTTTGCATTTCTTCTTCTAGTCGAGTCTCGGCTCGAGAGGCCTGATCTTTCATCACAGTCATTAGAGATTTATGCTCTCTATCAACAAGTTGAAGTTTTTCTTCAAGTTTAGCTACTTTGCTCTTATTCTGAAGATTATTAGACGATTTACCATCGCCGATCATTCCCTGATGTACTACCGGTATCATCTGCTGTACTGATTCCTGTAACATCTCCCTGAAATCTTCTATGTTACAATTGAAGAGAGAAGATTTAGAAAACTGGTGCTTCAATTCGTCCAAAATCAGAGGTAAACCTTCCGAGGCTATATTTTTATCTATGGAGTCACGCTGGTATTTGAACACATTACTAGCGGCTAGGGCCTCTTGAATTATAGACTTCATTTGGTCGAGCTTTTTGTCACGCCTGGAACAGAAGGAAGGCTTTGGACTCCCAACAACCTCATCTTCGTCATCAGCATCGCTCCGCGCGACGGAATTACTCTTATAGTCTCTTGGATTACTGGGATTAATGACACTGATAGATACTTGAATATTCTCTAGAGTCCGTTCGAGAGGCCCAAGTTTTTCGGAGAGAGCACTACCAACAACTTGATAAATATGTTTTTTTAGGAGTGGAGCTCTAGCATGTCTAGACGTTTTATCCACTTCACTTAGAGTACAATCCCATTCACTGATAGGCAGATTATCTTCAATCTGGGCTGGATGAGAGGTAGGTGAGATAGTCATTTCACTATTCTGTAAATTTTGAAAACCTTTCTTCTTAGGTTGTGAGTTGCGCCTCAATGTAGGACTTGGACTTGGTGCAGCACTACGAAAGGAGTGATTGGAACTAGGTCGTACAGGTGGTGAGGAGTCAAGATCAGGGACTTTGATGCACCGTACCCGATTCGGTTCATGATGTTTTGGGACTTCACTTTCCACCTGTTTAACAGGATTAAAGGACTCTGCAACTTGATCTCTGTTATGGTCAACAAGGATATCAGTGTCTTTGTAAGGAGCTTCGCTGTAGTTAACTATTTTGCCGTGTGACTTCTCATCATGAGACAGTTTCTCTTCTCCTGATGAAAGATTTTTTTGAATTTCATCACTCTGAGGAACTAAAAGTTTACTAGGGCTGGCAATTTTGTCCAGTGTAACATTATTTTTCTCCATATTAGCTTCATCCGATGGAGTTGAACATTTTGCAAACCTTGATCCTGACAATCCAACTAATTTAGGAAGTGGGGGGAGATGTGGGAGTAATGAAGTATGATGGGTTAAAGAAGGAATTCGGGGCATTGTTGAGGATAACGATTCTTCTTTTACAGGGTTTTGTTTGCTTGTTTTTTCCAATACTGGGGATTTTGGTGTCGAATTTAGATGTAATGCCTGAGCCTTTTCAGGCGACGGTGAAATTTTCTGTTGATGGTCTTTATTTAACAGTGGTTCTTCGGTATACTCATGTTCTTCTACTTCGGATTTCTCTCGGTGCTCTTGAATGAGGTCGTCGGTCTTATATATTTTCAATTCTTCAGGTAACGTAGTACGGAGATTGGAAATATTTTCTTCCATAGGTGGTAACTGACAAAGATCGTTATTTGATAATTTGAGCTCGAAGCTGATATCTCTCGGTTGTAACTGGTGTCCAATTTCGTCCTTTTGACTGGCGTTAACTGGTAGATCCGTATTCTTTGGTGAATTTGGAACTACCAAATTATCCTGACTAGCTTGGTTAGTTTCTACATCTTTGTGTTGATTATCAAGCGATGCAAATAACGGTACAGAGTTCTGGTCACTCTTATTACCACGAACTCTCTTGACCCGGCCCTCACCCTGGGTAATACGTCCATCAACCCCTTCCACCACCTCGTCCTCTAGAGCCCTAGGATTGGAACCACTAGGACGTACGATAGGTATGGCTCTTGACTTTTTTATAGGTTTAGAATTCTCTAGCCCACTCAGATCAATATTGCTAAAAATTGCTTTGCTATCAGCATCGACTCTAGCTGAAATAGGTGGATGATTCGACGATTGGTTTGTGTAGGTAATAGAAGGGTTGAAGCAAGGAATTGAATTAGGCATTATTGTAGAGAAATTAAATTCATTGTTTCTTGGGTTAAATGTAGGGGCTGTGAGATCAAATTGGCGTCTTGGGATATCACAAGAATTAGGTATGGCCTTAGGGCTAGCCTGAATGGGAGGAACACCACCTGAAGGAAGAATATTATTCATGTATGGTAAAAATTTATTCGGAATAAATGGTCGGTTCTGGTATGGTTTTATTGGCAATGGAAGCGCAGATAGTGGTGTGAAAGAGCTAGAAGGATTGAATGTAAACTCTTTGGCCGTAACGTTGAGCTTTGAAGCTAGTGTCTTCGAGCGACCACGGGTTTGATGAGATTGATCAGCACCTACATCTCGGCTCTCCCTGATCCAAGGATTATTACTCAAGGACAGCTTTTGACTATGTCCGGAAGTAGTCAATGCTTTTAATGTAGGCGTTTCGAGGTTGCTTGAACAAATATCAGGCAGATCGTCCTGCTTTCTAGTAACTCCAGATTGTTTTAAATCTTTAGATTCATTGGGATTTTCAACCTTATCCTGGAATGTTACTTGAGAAAGTGTGTGACCCCTGCTATAAGGCTGAGGATGATGAAGAACCGGGCCTTCTTCGGGTAGTTCAGTCGCATATTTTGAGGCAGCTAAGCCGCCACTAATAAGTGAGCTGTGTCGCACATGGGCTGTAGAGCTTGAGAGTTTTGGAACATCACCCTTCAGAGAGTGCGGGCTGTAATCTTCGTGTTCAAGTTCACGCTGTATTTGTTCCTCAAGGTGATATTCTGCCTCGTCAACTTCTTCTTTGAGTCCAGTAATGGCATTAGAACATTGCATACTTGATTCGGGTGTTTTTGATTGATGATCTTGGATCAATAAGTCGTCCTCGTCCTCGCGTTCCTTGACTTCCTGCAGTCGTGGAGAAGTTTGACTTGAAGTTATCTGCAGCTGCTGCTGGGAAGTTTGTGACGGTAGTAAATTCTGCCGCTGCTGGCTTTGTAATGAATTGTCGGTATTTTGAGGAAAGTAGCTGTCTTGTGGGAAAGGGGAAACAGGTGACATGATAGAGCCAATATTGTGAAGCGAAGGTGACCGACCTCTGGCATTACTACCTTGTTGGTGGAACTTCTGGCCCGGAGACCAAATCATTGGAGACTGTTGGGGATACTGAAAGGGGGACCCAAAAGGATGCTCATTGGATGAAAACGAAATTGAGTGGCGTGAATTATATTTACCGTGTATCAGTCCATTTATTGGCGCATTTATCATTAAAGGAGAGTTAGAGCCCGTATTTGATCCTTGGTTAGCAGTGAAACCGGTCCCTGACATGAAAATAGGGGAAAAGGAATTTGGATGCGCGTGACCGCTGCCAGCTGATGAGCTGGGAATTGGCGGAGAGAATGGAAGGGAAGGATATTGATAAGATGTTTGACGAATCAAACTTGGAAAGGCAGCTTGGTTTGGAGGGGCCAAGTCATCATCGCCAAGCGATACCCCTAGAGCGCGTAATTTGGCTTCTTGTAACTCCAGCACATAAATATCCCACTCTATTTAATAATCAGTATTACTTGAATTCTTGATAGCTTGATAGGCCCAGCCTGTTTTTGGTAGGCTGAATATATGTACAAATATATTGATAAATTCAAAAAATGATAGTTACGAACGTTGATGAAAAAGTTGAACATACCTCTCTTATCAGGAATTTGAACTCTGATACATTTTGTCAGTCTTTCGGCGCATATATCTTCTTCTGATGGCCAGCTTAAACGACTTTGACCGGGTGCAGCTTCCTCATCGATCGCTAATCCAGGAACTAAGTCAAACCCTCTGGTATTGTGTCCTATTAGTTCCCACTTTCTTAACATCTCCTTGACATCTTTCTCGCGCATGGGCAGCTTGCTCGTGGCATTACCTTCGGCATCAAAGGGAGGAGGAAACAAAACCAATATATTTTTTCCCTTCCAGGCTATCTTTTTCTTAATCCGTTGAGGAAGTGTAGTTGCCAATTCTAATCGAGCTGACGAAGGAGATCCAAGTACCGAAGCTGGAGTATCAGAGCATCGCTCCCTTGATATTGGGCTAGGGGGCTCATTATCTTTTTCGTTGTTGGATGCCATATCAACCTCTTCCAGGGACATGGCCATGTTGATAGAACTTTCAGAAGCCATATCAAAATCCTCTTGGCGTAGCGTAGTAGCAGTTAATTGGCGCCGGTGGCCGTTTCTTAGTGCCTCTGCAAATTTAGCTTCCATATAGGTTTCAACAGTCGGTGTTTGTATATCGTGTTCCTCAGATAAAGCCCAGTTGAAAGGATCAGATATTGAGCCACTTCCTGAAGAATCCCCACTCGAGTCTGCGTCGCTAAGCCAGTGATTTCTCTCTGCTGATTCACCTCCCGTATGTTTTCTTATCCAATCTTCAGTTAAGCCTGTTTTTCCTCTTCGGGCTCTATTAGCAAGAACCGCAGCACTGATAGCTCCTTCCTGGGCAACAACCTCTTGCTCTGGATTTAGATTACCTATGGTAGGCGCAGGTCTTAAGAATGGCGTATGGAACTCTAGATGGTGTATAGGAGAATCACTTGAAGCTTCGCTCAGTGGCGTTTGAACGTGATCGTGAAGTAATAATCTTGATGTAGGTGATTTGCGATATGGGGATCCCCAGCTGGCTGTATAGTAACTCGATTGCTCTGTTGTAATGACGGGAGGGGGCGTACGTGTGATAAGATCTACGATATGACCGTTAAAAGTTGGCTGTGGAATCGGGGGCAAAACAGGAGATGAGCTTCTAGTCCCTTCGTCGACCGTAGAGCTAGTGGAGAGAGCCGGTGACGAGGTACGTTGTACTTCCCCTGCTAGAGCAGCAGGAGGAAGTGATGGTTTAATCGGATACAGCGTTTTATTCCTGGGGATGTCAGTCAGCTTTAAAAAAGCATTAATTCTATCATTAGTTGAGAGATAAGTCCTTAGATTCTGCAGGAAGACAAACCTTTTTGAGACCAGCGCAGACGAAACACTGGCCGTCTGCTGCTGTCTCTCCTTGTTATCTCTGGCCTAGATATTGGTTCAGGGTTATTTCTTGGGCTCGTGAGAATGCAGTCTAAGTTACTTTGTGATACCAAGACAAGAGAGTCGTTATTTAACGCAAGTAACGGATTAGGAATACGACGACATATAGATGCATATGATGCAAAGGGTCGCTCACAAAAAAGGCGTCGATACCCGAGAATTCCAATCAGCAGTAGGCATCCAGGCGATAGGACAAGTGAAGACTAGTTGTTCTAAAATCACGGCGTAGAGATGATGGGATTAATTCGGTGATGGATGATCTCTTGATGGGCCCCTTTGAAATGAAGTTACTCGTGCCAAGTCCCTTGCGCGACTGGGGGTGGATAGGTCAATTGGCCAAGATGTATTAAGCGAGCAAATAAGGTGTATGAACACATCGTGAGGCTCTCTCCTTTCCCCCTTTTCCCCATAAATGAAGTCAGGATCGTATTCTCTCAGGACCAATTGAGTGTTGCAACTGTAGTAAGAGACTAAACTCCATTGCTACTTTACAAGCGAAGTGAACTGGCTCTGTTCCAGGCTTACATGCAAATAACTCAAATGGTCCAAGAAAGTTTGTGTAGCACGCAAACTCGTTTAACTTTCATTCCCTCATATGAACTAAAATTATACATTCAAAGTGGCTCATGGCGAAATCATCTACAGCTTACTTCAGATTCTCTATTATTTCTTTCGGATGCGGCTGGTACAAGCAGTTGAGATCCCGCAGAGTGTTATCAGCCTCATTCTAGGTTTCGCAAGCACCCCACTAGCTTACTTCTTCGGAGACCTTGGATATGTTAAGGGCATACTATGGGTGCATGACACAAATGTCTCGCGGTCGGGCTTTAACTGTCTCGAAATAATAAGAGATACCTTTTTTCCAGCTATCATTATCGAAGGGCCGACTTAAGCTTCATGAAATGATAGCGTTAGCTCCATAAGTGAGAAATAGGTCTATAAAATAATCCGTGCTAGCTATCGGTTCATGACGGACAGATGAACGGACTGTATCTCCGGGATAAATTTAATGAACAACTCATCATCTGCAATTTTCCGTCATTGATGGATTCCACACCGTCGGTTGTCAGATTAACCTGATCGGGGAATTTCGGAGTCTAATTGACAATGACGTTTTAGTCCTCTGTTTGGCTCGGCTACATGTGGTCCAGGTAATTTTGAACCAATTTTCTAAGTCTACTAGATAATTACTCAGCATCGTATTCTTCACTTTGACTTTTGTTCAAATTTCTACCCAGCTGGAAGCAACTGCTGTGTATTTAAGTGAAAAAAATAAGAACAAAAGATGAGTGATGTTTCACCCAAATAATAGGCGCAACGACCAGTTCGGGAGTGACTTGCTGGCACGAAGAGATGTTTGGGTAGAAGGAGCTTGTAAAGATCTGATTGGATAGAGCACTGATTGGAGAGCTTACCAAAGGTTCGGACACACAGTGGCCGAATTTGGGAGGAATTGCGCTTCGACACAACTAACGAGAGCTCTCTAGTCGATCGGACTTGTCATGGTTCAATGCATGATAGAAAATCGGGGCACTTTAGGTAGGAGGTGTATACAAGACATAGTGTCATGTCTATACTGGTCGATCTGATCCTACCCGGCCCCACCCATGATAAGCACCGGCGCAGTACCGAGGGTAACAGCTGCTCCACACGATACCTTGCAAAAGATTCTGCTTCATAGCTTTTTTTTCCTCTATAATATACTGTTTAGACTGTTGATCAAATATCGTCATAATATACCCATCTTAGGCAAAAATTTCCGCAGTGATGATTGGGACATGTGTTTGAACAAAAACGTGCCGGGGAATTTGAAGCCTCCGCATTCCTTTCGAGCCCGAGCACAAGTGGGGCCGCATAACGGTAACTGCCGTGGATAACGGGAATCTCAGGCCACCCCGGGCTCTACCCACGTGTTGATTCACACCAAGCCGTCCGTCCAAATACGATATTTTGTTGTACTCCAAAGTCAGATCGGATTAGAACAGAAAGTATAAAGCTCATTTCATGTTATTTTCACCATCAATTTATCCTTGAGAGCCCCAATTCTGCCTCCAAATTACCCGATCCACATTATTTAAACAACTGTGTAAAAATATGATAGTTGTAGGAACTAGTATTTTTTAAAAACCTTCAGTATCGAATCGTCACGAAAAGCAATAACAGTAAAAATGACAGAGATACCAAAGTGCAGATAACTCTAAAAAATGGGAATTTCGAAATTCTGGATAATCTAACTAAGAAGCCTAGACTGATTTGCTTGAGTGAAGTAGGAGAGTGAAACTTACCTGACATGGAGGGAGTCAACAGAGCCGTAATCACTTTTTTTTTGTTAAATCATTTAATGTGTATTCAGCTATTCAGCCATGGCACATGACCGGTACTATGTATACGTGCAGGATGACTCTTTTGACGTTAGAGACACTCATACTCTGGATTTCATTTGCAAATACCACTATGAGGTATGTTTGCTTACACAAACAGTCGACCCTCCTCCGTAAGTACCCATCAAAGGGAAATTTAAAACCTTTGATTATCCAAGAATACCTTCATCATCCATGCATACTAGCGCCGCGAGCAATCACTTTCAATAGCCACTAGACTGCCTTATGAGAATTATTACAAAAGAAGTACCTGATTTAGAAGATTACAGCAATATAAGGGGGGATTATTCTCAACACCTGTCAGTGGTGTTCCCTCCGAACATCCAGCTCTCACTGTAGAGTCTACAAAGCCGAGGTTAAGTTACACCTTTGTCCTTACTTCCATGAGGATTCCTAATTGCTTTCGTGGCCTGAATCGTCTTCATCTCTCAACACATCCCCTATCACCACTATCATGAAGCCAACCACGGTCAGATCAGATAAAAGGGTCGAAGCCCTACTTATCACCAATCATTGGTCATGGAGGAAAAGCCATCCAATGAGTCTCCGGAGCGTACCCAGCACCTGATATGGCGATAGTGTATTGGATCAGATCGACCTCCAATGTTACAAAGAAGGGAGGTATAGATGAATATGCGCACCTCATGTTGTCCCGGTGTCTAGGCTTCGCCTGGTTAGGGCTGCAGGTTTTGAGACATTTTCCCGCTCACGCAGTTTCCAGGGCTATCGTTTTTATTTTTTTTGGGTAGAAGATTCCGTGGAAAAGGTGGCTTAATTCCACGGGTAAACACTGTGCTGAATGGCTGTTCATCACGGGTATTAAATATTGGAAATATCGTGCAATGAATTGGGCGAAATAGTTGTGGAACGAATGTAGAAGTTGACAAAAAGAGTTTCGTGTTCGGGTTACAGCTAAAAGTGTAGGAAGTTGTTGTTGTTGATTTATTAAAGTCCTGGGCTAAAGCTCCAAGTCCACCTTGAGTACAGGACCGGTGTTCACAGCCAGGGCTACATCTAAGACATACCCAACTTGATTCTGCCGCATGAGCCACCACAAAATTAGCAGTTAGTTAAAAATACGCGCCGCTGCGAACTCCTTCCCCAAAAACTGACAAAAGAAAAAATATAATTTGCAAAGAAATTATAACTGGAAGCAATACTCCTCGACTCGATTCCCGTCTAGTCAGGTTTAATCTCCTGACAAATTATATTCGATCTCCACTGAGGGTAGGAGATGTATACACAGAAGAATTCCAAAAATAGTTGGTATCCTGCACAAATTGTTTGAAGCTCTCGAAGCGCTTAGGTCCGAGTACCTTGTGTAGAAGGGCACTGTGTGACAATGAACCTCTGATTTGACGCGTAACATTTGTGTTCAGTCGACAGTGTAGGAAGTGTGCGCTACAAGTAGAAGCAAAATTAAACTATGCAACATGACCAACTTCAGCCAAAAAATCCAGTCAGCATATATCCAAGCAAGGACAGGAGGACGAAGGCTGAACACCTGTCAGTGGTGTCCTCTACGAACCTAGGAGTGAAATATTCTCTCAGAGCCGAGATTCAGTCACGAAAAAGGGTGGGATGAATTTTATTTGATGGATTTTCGGCTTGAAGGAGTTGTACTCGGTATTTTGGTTGAAAAATCAGTCGACAGAGATTTTAAAACCGCAAGAAAGTCGAATTAAAACTCATCACCACCAACATAAGATTCACGGATGGACCAAGGTCTGTCTAGGGGTCGTATTCAAACATTCGACATTTCTCAAACTCCTCATGTATTTGCGACGAAGCATTTCTCAGTCGATCCTACACCTGCAACCCACCTCCATATTCGTCAGATCACCTACCTACACACGCCCTAATGAGGAAAGTCATGATGGAAACGGGACGTGTATAAAGGAGGAAGATAAGGAAAGATATACCGAGGGGATTATATAAAACCTCAATGACGACAACAACCCAACGGTACGATATGAAAATGTAAGGCTAGAGCAACGATGAGATATTGGACAGCAATTATATTTCGAAGTCAATGAGGATGTCAAGGGCTCGGGCGCGTGGTGGCCGAGGCTGAGGAGGAATTTGCGCTGCGACGCGTCAAGAGAGGGTTTTCTGGACGGTTGGGCTTGACATGATTCAACACATGGGTGAAGTCTGAGGTGGTCCGGTCATTTAGGTGGGACGAGGTACATGTACTTAATGATAGTTAGCCTGATCCAGCCCGGCCCCACTCGTGCTCAAGCTCCAGTAGGAGTGTGACGGTGGTCACTTTACCTAGCACGTTAATATACAAAACAAACCAAAAATTAAGCAAGGACAGGCATTGGAAGCCACCTGGCATATATGAAAAAGATTGGGAAAAGCGGTACCAACATTTTCAACTACTGCCAAAAAAGTGTTCAAACAATTGGACATTTAATACTTTACTGTTCACCCTTCAAGAAACAAAGAATTCAAAAACCCTTTAACCATTCAAATTTCCAATTTTATTTAACACAAATGTGGGGAAAACTTCGCTTCTAAGATATCTTTCAGCCACTAGTTGCCTCTCTGGGGGTAGGGACGTGGGAGATAGGAATCAATCAACTAATTAGTCACAATTTACTGATCAAAATTTTTCCTTTAATTTCAAGGCAGAGTTAACATGGTCGATTTGGTTTGGTTTGTATATTAACGTGCTAGGTAAAGTGACTACCGTCACACTCCTACTAGAGCTTGAGCACGAGTGGGGCCGGGCTGGATCAGGCTAACTATCATTAAGTACATGTACCTCGTCCCATCTAAATGACCGGACCACCTCAGACTTCACCCATGTGTTGAATCATGTCAAGCCCAACCGTCCAGAAAACCCTCTCTTGACGCGTCGCAGCGCAAATTCCTCCTCAGCCTCGGCCACCACGCGCCCGAGCCCTTGAAACCTTCGCGATGTGTAACTTTTCCCTTCAATTCAGTCACAGCTTTGGTTCATTTCAACATCTTCTCATCCAATCCATGGGTCGTTTTCTTCAGTGGAGGCCTCATCCAGTGGCCCACCAAGGTCCCCTTAGATTCTTTTCCATTAACCCCCCATACCGCATCCCTTTGTCTTTTAGTCAGCCTCGTCATCCCAGAAACATTGTAGAATCTCCACCCCTCCGGCCTTGCCCCGTCGCTGCCGTACCCCTAACTGTGGTGGTCAAAAACGCGACTGAGAGCTCAAGACCGAGGCACCGATGCCCCAGCCTTTGTCTAACGCTCTAATTGGTGTACCGGCGACCTGTTGCACGTGTTTCGTCGATGGCAATTCGTCGCAGGTCGAGTTGTTGGTGCCCTTGGCCGAGGCGAGGACGCATTGAAGACCGGTATTTCGACCGTACCTTCACAGCGACTGGCAGTTGCGGAGGGTCAGACATCTTCTTACTTCTTTGTTGGCGATTTGACTTTTGAAGGTATGGGCTTGCTTCAGTAGGTGGTGAGATGATTGTGGAGAGGGCCACGAGATGAGTTTGGCTGGGAACAATTTTCCAGAGAAAAAAATTAAGATCTTGAAGGTGTCGGTTGTTGTAATAAGAACATCAGACAGTTTATAGCCTGTCTGCGGTTCGTATCTGGGGTGTAGATTTGTTGATCTCGTTGAGTTGTGCAGTCGTGAAATCTCTGCAAGTCGGAGTTTTAACCAAAAACGAGCTAACACCACTTCTCCCGATCGCCAATTCGACGAAAACCCTCAAATTAACCATTTTTTGTGACTGAATCTCGGCTCTGGGGAATATTTCACTCTCAGGTTTGTAGAGGACACCACTGATAGGTGTTCAGCCTTCGTCCTCCCACGGTGGATTTGGGAAGGGCTAATGGTTAAATTTCACTTATTGTACATAGTATCATAGCTAATTAGGCTGCATACGCTTAATTAATAAAAAAAATAAGAAAAGAGCCTAAGCCACAGCATAAACGAGTGTGGCGCCATTTAGGCATAGAAAAACCCCCAACAATCTCCTTGTGCCCGCGCCATGCAGCCGCTCATGTATCCAATAGGTAACCTGAAGCGCTACCATATCACCCTCGCCAACCTCTTAAATACGGAGGGCAAGACTGACACTTGTACGTGGTGCCTTCTACGAATCTGGGAGTGAAATATTCTCCCAGAGCCAAGTTCAGTCAAATTTCGCAATACCGAACAAGTTGGCCCATGAGGCAATGATTCAAAATTCTTCGCCATGTCAAATTTTCGCTCCCAACGAGTTCGACTCCTACTTAAGTCTCATCAAGTTTACAAGTACGACCAATTACATCCTCATTTCAATGACCACACCTCTCATCAACTATTCTCTGGCCTAAGTTGGCCACCTAATACACTCCGACGCCGATATTTATAGCCGAGGGAGGAAGCTAGGCGTGGCGCACAAATATGGGAGACAGCTCTTTGGGATGGACGTGAGAGGGATCAGGACAAGTTTGAAAGATGACACGGAGGATGGACACAATCTTGACGGGCGTATGATTTTGAATTTTGGCAGAGTTTTACGAATTAAGCTGTGTGCGCGCCAAGACTTCACTTGCGAGAGTGCAGCGGACACTATAAAAACACGCAAACGATGGATGGTGCCGTGGTCCGCCTCCTGGTGGTGTTCTCTGGTATGGTTTGAGTAGCCTGGGCACCTACTCCACTTGGGAAGGAGACGCTTCAGATTACATTTCGCGCGGAGAAAGTTCAGTGGATGATGAAGGCATGTCTGGATAACTCAGGGTTTTGGAGACGTTCCCCTGGGTGGGTATTCACGGATGAGGGTTGACTTTGGGAGAAGAAAAAGCCACCATAAGTTCGCAGTGGTACTTGCATATGAAATCTGAGGCATGAGTGCACTTATTGTAAATTGAGTCATCTATTCTGTACATTTTCTCCGATATTGTGTCATAGCTAGTTAGTTGCATACGCAATTAAAATCTGATGCAAAAAAAAAACCTCTTAAATACACACAACATCGTGCCGGGAACCTATACAAGATGGAGGGCCCATACGTCCACAATACCCTGTGTCACCAATTCCAACAATTAGACACAAACTCAAACGTTGACATAAATAATTCAATCGGGCTCAAATCTTCTGAAAGTGATTCGGAACATCATTCATTCCCAAAATCATTAGAACATTAGGAAGCCCAGAAATTTGAACGTATTGTGACAGATTGGGACCCAATACCATCAACAGCTGGATAAAAAAGGCCTCATTCACTAGAAGCTAGCTTATTTTTATAGTGTCAGCTGCAATATGAGCTTTCTATTATTTCTGCGTTGTTATACACTTTGTCGATCCTACTAGGTTTGATAATAAGTAGTCCTGTCTGACTGGTGTTTGGCGAATGGATATTGCGTATAACCTGTGTTAGCGTTGTTTACTGCTGTTAATAGGAGATTCTCGAGGAGTGTGTATGCTATTTGTCCACAGGGTACAAGTGTGAGTAAATAGGGGGCAAGGTCCTCCACAAGGAGAGATAGAGAGCACGACGTGATCTGATACGAGTACGGGCTCAAAGTGGTCTTCACAAGGAAGAGAGGGAATATCTAGAATGAGAATAATATTGAGAAGACGTTGCGTGAAGAACGCAACTCGACCGTAGACTACGCTTCATTATGTACATGCTCGTAGTTCACTGTAACGTTACCTTTCCCTACTCAGGCCTGCAAGATTTGTTTACTGATAGTAAATCATCATCCTAACCCCCGTTATTATTCCGTGAAACATTAGGAATCAACTTGATATCGAGTAGACAAGTCTGCCGTCATGGAGGTATGAGAGGTGCCTTTCATGAGAGCCACATGTATTTCAGAAGAAATAATCGTACAATTATAACCGCTACTATGCGTAATAGAGTTTATATAGTATCGCACATCGACAATGACGATCATAACCTAGCTTTGAACTCGACAAATCTCGACCTAATCACTGATGAAATGATTGTTGACGAGAAACCTTTTTGAAGAGAATTAGCTTAAAGGCAAGTAAAAAGAAAGATACATTCTACATCATCGATAATTTTCTCATCTCGGTCCCCAAAAGCTCAGGAACCTGCACCTAGCTACAAATCCTTCACGTACGATCGCAAATCCTAGTTCCAGAGAAGAGCGCGTTTGTGGGACTTGCTTATTGACGAAGATGAGAAATCGTAACTCTATGAAATTATCGCCTTGGAAGCTCATAAAGTTAGCTTCAATCCATTTTGATTCAGCCGATACTTTTCCACAGTCAATTCGGTGAAATAAATATTTCATAATAATACTGAATAAATTTTCTGGAAATTTACGGGCTTCTTGCAGTACAAAAATGAGTAAGGAATATCCGGCTCTTGACCAGTGGAAAATTCTGTGCAGCTACAATTAGGTGAAAAAGTAAAGGCTTTACGTCCTGATAATGCAGCTGAACTTTAGAAAGTTAGCTCCAAGTGATGACTAGAACAAGGAACTCGTTCAGAACCAACTACGATTAGAACATCCAGTAAAAATGGGCCTGCGGAACGGAATATTCAAATATATGAAAAATGGCATGAGAGCAAAGCTCAAAGATGCAAATTTGTCACTTGAATTTTGGGATGAAGCTACAGAGACCGCACCCAAATAGGCCCTGTCATTAACGGAATGAAAGTGAGTCACGAGGATGTATTCACCGATGTCAGGCCTGACATAAGTTACATTGCAGATTGGGTGAGTAAATGTTTGCCTTGTGTCAACCCTCACACCATAGCTAAAGGACACAGAAGAGGCAAACTAGTTCATAGAGGAAGAGTCAGTGTATTTATAGAGTATAGTGTTACAACGAATAAAAAATTACGTGTCTACAACCCCGAAGTTGGATACACACGAAAGACTATTAGGCTCAACGTTATGAAGCATGATAAAGGTGGTACAGTGGAACTAAGATTTCGTAACTGCACGACATGCCCTCAAGGCACTGCAAACATTTTTGATGATCGTAAGCCCCGCGATAGGCCTAGAAATAATGTGGATATCCTATCTGTTACAATTAATGCCAACCTACAATACTGCAGACCGACTCGGCACTTATCAGATTCAGTTGTTTTGGAAATAGAGAATCCATCTCCTGATACTAAGATAATGGATGTAGCAATTCTAGAAATACCAGCTCTAGACACGTCAATCAAGAAAACATGAGAATAGAATAAAATTAAAGTCCCTACTGAGTCTATAACTATGAAGGACCGAAAACAGGAGAAAAAAGGTGAAAAGGATAGAGATACTTCGAAATCAAAATCTATTGGCCAGCCAGTAAAACCTCAATCTGCTGTACATCTAGAAGCAGATGAACCCCCTATTACGCAGTTAATGTTAACATTTCTCTCTTGATATCGACCCGCACAAACAAACCGTATATTAGTAACTCATATTGATACTCAGGATTGTGACTGACAGCAGAAATTACCAGGTATCTTTCACGAACCCAAATTTTACCAACAAAGTCAAATTAAGTAATTACAAAATCTGAGAAGCCCGCAAAATGTGACCGTTGGCCGAAATTATCCCAATCTAAAGCAAAACATATCAGAGACCTTACAGTCATAAATCTTGACCATATATTTATTGATGTCTCGTTTCAACCACCCACAAGGTCTTCATTTAATGCTGAGAAATGTCCTGGACAGCCACGCTACTTCACAAGATCAAAACAATAAGAAACTGTAAGTGATAATGTGATGGATGAAGATGAAGAACGTTATCAGAAAAGTGGAAGGGTATTTGCTGCCAAAGTCCTCGAGGAAAATAATGAACTAAATTTATTAGAGTATTCATATCCAGTTGAATTGAATTTGAATTTGAAATATTTTACGTTACAGGAAGAACCTAACATCTTTTTAGACGTGACACGGATAGGTGGGCTCTGAGAGCTCATTGCTAACTGTATGGCCTGCGGTAAGGCCAGAAGCCATAAAAGGAAGTAAGAAAAAAAAAGGAAGAGTAAATGTCTGAGTTACGGTGCCCTGCGCCGCATCCCTATCTTCCAAACACATCTCCTCTCGAGTCAGAAACAATCTCAACATGGTCATCTCCCACCCTGTTCATTCTTCAGTAGACTGTAACATCTGCTTACAGTTAGGAATTGAATGAACTTCTGCCATCCCCTCTCCCCTATCATTTCCCTGGCTCCAGGCGGGGTCATTTTCTCACAGCTTCTCCGACGTTGCAAAGCAGGTCGGCACTCTGGAAAATGCCAGGGCCTTTTCTCCCGGCCGCAAACGCACTTAAGATCTTCATGTTTGGGGTTGAAACGTCGATGATAGTCGGCGTAGTCCCCACGGCCAGTTCTTGCCGCAATTAGACGGTGATACGCCCATCTCGGTAGAGCCAGTTCCGGCGGTCATCTACAGCGCATTAATAGGTCCAGATCTTTGTCTCGTTTCGGTCGATGCTTCTGCCACCACTCTTCCACGAGCTCTTGGTTGCGCTGTTTAACACACCTCCATAATGACGCAAAGGTTAGATTTTGATCTTCTCTACTGGACGTAACTGAGGTTAGTGACCGGTTATTGAGAGCTCCCAAGCTGATTTTTCGGGACCCGATGTCGATCCATTAGCGAAGCTAACAACTGTATTGGCTGGTGGGAAAGTTAACTATTGTTTGATGCTTCCTGTCCCGGCTTCTTTTTCTCGACTTAATGGAATCGATGCTAGGGTGCCACGTGGAAAGTGTACTTTTTCAGGTCCTTCGGCTGTCGGAACTTGACGCACGCTCATTTGCAGGCGTGTCAAGTATCGTTCTGGCTGTCTGAACAAGCAATGTTTTTGTCCCCGATCTAAGATCTAAGTGTCTTATTGTCTCTTTTGGATCCTCAGCAGCCCCAAGAGCTAGACGGTACTAGACATTTGTTCTTCGCATACAAGCTGCAGACCACAACATCTTTTGCTGGAGATTTATCGACGCCGGGGGTATTCATGCTTCATGATGAAGAGCACAATTGGGGGTGCTACTTGGATACCTTTCATTATCGTTTTGTCTAGTAGAGATATATGCCAGCCTACTCCAGTGTCGACTTCTTTATCTCGCAGTGTGATCATTCGAGTAAGAACCAGCCACAACGCTTCTGCCACATATAGGGCTGTGCTCAGAACGCACGTCTGCAACGCGTTGAACTCCATTTATATGTCGTAAGAAATGGACTAGACGGTTAGCTTTTCCAGTCCATTTCTGTACATGATGCTTGAAGTTCAGCTGGGTGTCAAACTAGACTCCTAGCCACCAGATATGAGGTGGCGGTTTGATCCGGCGATCTTTCACCAAGATGGAAAGGTCAGCAATGTTGATTTTTTTGGGTCCTCCTCTGGTTACTAGAAGTTCTGACTTTGCCAGTTCAAAATCGATCCTACATATCCTGTTCAAGATTTAATCTGTCCACAACTCTAAGCTTGATGATGGCCAGCAAGACGAAGGATAATATAACCTGTTATTCAAAGTAAAAGGACGAAAAGACATTAGTCAGAAGATAGGTCCAATATAGAAAGAGGTGATTAGCCAAGAGTGAGTGTGGACATTTTGAATGTAGACGGAAGCATCATCATATCAAAGAGGATTCGAGTGTGCAATATATGTATCCTACCCCTATCTACAATTACCATACCCCGCACTGCCATAAACACCATCAATCTCTGCTGTCCATCGCAATCCTGAGTATCAATATGAGTTACTGTTATACGGTATGTTTGTACGGGTCGATATCAAGAGAGAAATATTAACAGATCCAGCTGAAGTTAATGCTATTAAAAAATTCTTAGACATATTCTCGGGCCATGAATGATCCAAATTACGGCAAAGAGTGGGAGTTGGCCAGCGCGCCATTATTAGAATCGTTGGCAAACATGAAAAAAATAAACCCCCTATTTTCAAAAGAGATGCCGTTGCCATCAAGAAAATCACGGGGCACTTATCACACCAGCAGTCGCCTCTACTCGAACAAGTGACATGTAACCATCGATAGGACGCCTAAATCACATCCACTGAAGTAGGAGCCAGTTGTACTAGGAATTTTAGTCTATTAATATTTTCCCTTTGAATCTAAGTCTATGTGTATCCTGTCTACCCACAGTCCAAAGATACCTATGCTAGTAGTATATCCCCTCCTATGTCTCCCATGCAGGTCCCCTCAATAGTACTACCCCTCACAAGTCTTCATTTTTATCGTAAACTTATCGAAGCCCTTTGCCTTTTGTCATCTCCCCTCACCAGCCAACGAAATGATGGCTATATATAGGTGTATGGTAGCCGGGAAAGATCTCAAAAACTACTGGTTACGGGGCTCTTCTGATACCGGCATTAGGACTAAATCCGAAAGCATAGTGATCCTTCTGAAGCGTCCGATGGGGCTGGCCAGCTGGACGCTGCAGACTTGTGTGTACCCAAGGAAATTCTTTCTCTGTCTTTATAGCCTCCTTCTGACCCTTTCTCGAAGGTCGTGCTGAAGTTTCAGAGAAGTCTTGAAAGTATCTTTTTTTCACAAAGAAGCTCGCTCCAACTTCTCTCTGCCGTCTGGGGAGCAGAGAAATTCTATAGACTCATTGACAAGAGAATTGCTGCAGGCTAGTGCCCCAAAACCATGGCCTCGGCGCCCACAAGTATCCCAATGTCGAAAACCCCATGAAGAAACTATCAATTCTGAAAATCATGAGATTTTGCTTCAGTTGTTTTGTTGGAAATCAAGATTCAATGTGTATGAAAGTTTGGATTTCTCGGTATGATCATCAGGATAACTTGTATTGATTCGATTGCATACGAGTAAACTTGACTGGGAGACGTTAGGCTCAGTGGTATCCGAAGTTTAGTAGCTTGGAAATACTATTGTGCGATAATTGAGTGTTTGGTTTTTCCTAGATTACTGGAACTTCGAGGTCACTAAAGCCTTGGAAATCTGTATTTAACGATAGTTATATTTTTGTACATGATAAACCAAGTTAAAAGAATATTACATATTATTAATTCGCGTTGAGAAGAAAATTCGATATCCTACACATCTATCAATAGAAGTCTTGTCCCGAACTGCATGCTTGTTTTTCGAAATATTTCATAGAAATCCTTGACAATATCCAACTTGTCCAACTAATTCACATGGTCAGTGTCTTGTTTTTGAATTAAATGATCTTTTGGTCCCAGATCACGGGAGAACTCGGCATTTCAATTACGATTACCACAGAGAAGTATGTTTGTTTAGGTGACGCGTAACTCTCCTCATGGGTATATATTGCTTGTGTCCTATCTGCCTAAATTCTAGAGGGATTGCAATAGGGCTTGCGTTCAGGCGCATGGTACACGTTCCACTTTAAAGCCGAAATCGCCGGGGAACGAAAACTCAGCACCCATCAGTGGTGTGCTCTACGACCCTCCAGCTCTCACTGTAAAGTCTGCACAGCCAAGATTGAGTAACGCTTTTGTCTCCACTTCGATGAGGGATCTTAAAAGCTCTCGCGCTATTTCTAGTGTTTATCTCTCATCACATACCCCTATCACCATTATCATGAGGGTAACCACCATTTGATTAGATGATAGGAACAAAGTCTTACTCACCATCCCCTCCTGATTATGGAAGAAAGTAATCCGATAATTTTCCGGAACGTACTCAGCACCCAATACGGCCATGGTAGATTGAATCGAGTTGGCCTCTTAGGCTACAAAGGGGAATATAGACGAATATATGCACCTCATGTGGCTCCAGGCTTTTTGAGAAAAATTCCGCACACGCAGTTTCCATGACTTTTGTTTTTTTCTATTGGATAGAAGGTTAAGTGGAAATGGTGGCTAAATTCTACAGCCAAAAATGAGCTGAATGGCTATCAATTATGGATCTCATATCAGATTTTTTTTTCATAACGAAAAATGATAGGAGCAACGTTCTAGATGTGGCCTGGTTCACAAAAGAGCCCAATGTGCTAAACAGTCTCAAACTCAAGTAGTACAATAAAACCAATCCAAGCCGAAATCAGAATCTTTTACATGGGATTGATTGACGAGAAGCTCTGGAACTACGATGGGGCTCGTCAAGGGAGGTTTTCTCCATTCCAGCTCCGGGGTAAATTTCGCTGTGCCACTCTACAGTCAATTTAGGGCCAGAACTCCATTTTATATCTAAATTAATGGATTGAAAATGACTTGAGACTGGCTTGTAGTCCTTGTAGAGATTTTATTTTGCATTTAATAGAAGTTGTTCATATATAAAGAGTGTAGCGTTTTGCATTGTCGCTCATTATGGAAAGGCGAAATTCCTTCAATGTACAAATTATAGGAGCAGTTGCCTCCATCAAAAATTGCTTCTCGTGAACTTTAAACAACTCTCTTGTACCTCTGTAGTACTTATCTGGGCGTAAATTATTCAGTATTGATAAATTTAGCATACTCAATATAAATAGGACCAGTTACTCTGAGTCTAGGTGCAATGAGTTCTATCAGAAAAGCTAGATAGAGGGATTTGTCTAAGTCAATAGTACAATTTTTGACCATGAGTATGTTGCCAAAAAAAGATTTGCTGTTTGAAGTCAAGAAGTTGCTGGACTAAAACAGTAGTAAATAGTTTCGGTCAAATGACGTTTCGAAATTAGGTAGATATATAGATTAATGATATGAAACCTTGATTTCTTTATCTGGTATGTCAAGCATGTCGCACTTTTTGCCTCCCCCTCCCCCGAATATAAAATCTAGTCTTGGAGGTATTGGCGGCTTCTTCAGTGAAGTGTTTTTATCCGTACTATCAAGAGATTGCTAACACTTTTAAGCATCTTAAGGGGCTGGACCAGAAATAGAGATTGTTGGCTTAGATTTGGAGTAGATGTGGAACTGGTAGAAGATTATAGAATCCTCAAACATAGTTCCTAGACTTCCAATTAACCACGGTAGATTAATTATGATATAATTCTTTTCTAGTGAATGACTCAGGATGCTTAGACCATAGGTAGCATTGCCATAGAGACTTAGCAGAAAAAATAGAAGTGCAAGACCATCACAGGACTTGTTACGATAATTTTTAATGATCTGAGGGAGGCGCGCGCTTAGGTAGAAGATAGAGCTAATGTATCCTAGAATCTCAGCGCCAATTGGGGCAGACGACGTTTCGGTGAAGGAAAGGGTCTCTTCGGGAAGAGGCGTGGGGACCCAGATCTCGAGGTAGTAAGCAATGGCCCAGCCAATGATGCCAGCGGCAGTGACAGAGAGGATAGCAAGACTGTTGTATAGGGCAGCCCAGAAAGAATTATATTTTTGATGGCCAACAAGGCTGATTGGGTCTGTGATGGGAGTTTGTGCAAGCAGTGGAGCTTCTTCAGCTGCCGAATCTGGAAAAGCCGATGCAGACAGCTTACTGCCTTTGGGTCGAAATCTTTGATAATAAATTGTTTGAGAGATAAGAATTAAACTTGTCGCGATGTAGTAGCAAGCCAAAACGATGACGGTTGGTACAAGTGACGCCCAAACTGCACCTATCACCTTCCAGTTAATATTTTTCGCAAACAGCTTTGCGTGAGGAGAATTACCTGAAAGATTGGTTATATCACCGATCAGCCACACAGCCAAGAAGCCAAGAGATATGCCATCAGCACTTGAAGTTCGATAGTTTAGGACTAGCTGTGGAACCTTTTGTCTGTCAATACAGCTTGATATCGAGACTTCAAAGGAGTAACATGTGGGCAAGTGATATCCGGAAGTTACACTAACTCACCAGCAAAAAGATCCATGTTGCCAGACTGATGCTGCCAAAAATTCCCGACAGAGCTTCCTGTGTCGTTAATATCTCCGAAGTACTGCTGATATTTATCTGCATGTTTATTCCTAGTTTAGTATGAAATATCAGTCTTGATACAAATGATTAAATAGACATGCATTGGTATTAGAACAGATAATGGACCATTCTTAAGGAGACCTTGAAAACACAGACTTGGGGGGGCGATGTGGGGCAAATCTTCAGTCCAACCACATTCAAGGGTTGTTAAGCCTAGCGATGGAATTTAGTTCTTCCGACTAAGCGGTATTTTACATATTATACTTTTTTTATTTGCATCATATTTTAATTGCGTATGCAGCTATCTAGCTACGACACAATATCAGAGAAAATGTACAAAAAAGATGACTCAATTTGCAAGTAACATATTATACTTATTGCAGTGATAGAACATGAAGATTTCAGAATGTTTGTTTTTTTGATTGCTATTCGTATCAGGCATGTGCCCTACACCCAATAGGCGTGATACGGGTATGTGATCTATACAGACTCACTACTATCTACGTGCATGGCTTTACTTGCCAAAGCAACCATAAGAAATAAACATAAGAAAAAATGCAGTGTGTCCAAACAAAAGTGCCCTGCACCCTGTCCTATTCTTCCCGGCAATTGACTACTAAAATAACCACTGATATCCCTAGGGGAGCTTATAACTCTCCATCTACGGCCTTTTCCCTGCAACATCTCGTTACAGTTGCGAAATCGATAAATTTCTCCCAACCTTTTCTCCCCAGCATCTCAATTGCCCTCGGGAGAGGTTCCCGCTTCATGCCTCTCCACCGTTGTAGGGCTGGTCGACATTCTGCAAAGTGCCACGGGCGTCTTTCTCGCCCGCACTCACATTTGGCTTCGAAATTTTCATGCTTGAATCTTTCATGGTATTTGGCGAAATCGCCTTGTCCAGTCCTAGCTGTAATCAGCCTGTGGTAGCTCCATCTCGGTAGAACAAGTTCTGGAGGTCGCTTCCGAGTCATCATATGATCTAAGTCCGTATAGTTCTTTGGCGCATTTTCCTGCTACCATGCTACTACTAGTCCCTCCGCGCGCTCCCTGATAAATCTGTTGAGTGATGCAAACGTAAATTTTATTCTACGGGGCACCTCCATGGGTAGTGCCTCATTGGCCACCTCATTTGGGACTTTAGTTAGGGCGCCTTTGGCAAGCTTGTCTGCCATCTCATTTCCCTCGATCCCTGAGTGCCCTGATATCCACCGAATTTCCACTGACCGATGTTGCTGACAGAGATTTCATAGTGTTATGACTAGCTCATTATTGTGCACTGTTACAGAATTTCACGTGAAATGAATCATTCTAACACTCTATCTATCATGCAATAAAGGGATTGCCCGCGGAATAAGCCCGCAGGTCTTGCATCAGGTTAAAAAATGTACGACTACTCTCTTTGAGCTGTGGCACTGTTCATTATGAGAATATCATATACAACGCCTTCTCTAAACTATTGTCTACCAGGGATGAAACCAAAGAGGCTTACTTCTTTCGACAAGTTGGATGGCTTTAAAGTTTCCTGTTTTAGTTATGACAACGTCCCCTTATCATAAAAATAACCCCATAATCAAATGCAACTACAAGACTAACAACGACAAATATAGAAATAGTCATTTCAATCATATCTCATAACTCTTAATTCAAAACGCTCAGAATGCTCAACATTTGTGAATCTCAATCAGATCGCCGGAGTTAATTAGCATTCGATGAAAGGAAGTGAAGGTGATCCTTAGCCAGCGACCAAAGAGATACTTTTTCGACAGCTTATAGATAAGGCTCAAAGCTCTCATTGGTCATGCATTTATGCCAGCAAGAGTATTTATAGAAAGTATTTAGATATACATAAATATCTAGATCAAAAGTTAGCCTGTATTGCGTACCAAAAATCTTATTAATTATCGTCGTTGTTGCCGGTTTTTATTCAAACATACTAAAGAGTATTTGAATCGAAAAAATAATAGAAAACCTTGTACCTACGTTTAATGAGGGGTATCAATTATTTATAAAAAAAACTTAATGTGTCGGCTTTGGTTTATACAATGTGCCAACTAGTTGATAAAAGACCATATGGTTTAGAAGGGAATTAGTGACTGAAACTCTCTCTCCTCATGTCTTGGCGTCCAGTTAACCCATCATTTAAAATAATTTTCTCTTCTTCGAGCTCAATTGGAAGAACTGGTATCCAGAGCATGTGAAGGTAGTAAAGTCCCAGTCTATTCTTGTGGAAGGCATCTTGAAGACCTAAGATGAGTCGCCTGTTACTCTGTTCTCTACAATATTTGGTCATTTCTCAATATTATTTTGCATACGGTATGGCAGTGCAGCACATTTTCTCCATCCAGCTGTTAATACCAAGATATCCCGTTCTTCTTCATTACTTATACTCGAAACAGGACTCATTAACACTGATGGAGTTGTTGATATTCCAGAGCTTTTCTGATAGAGTGAAGTAGCTGTGCTAGATGAATAATTGTGGAATGTTGAATGTGTTGGAGGTAGCGATTGGTGATACGTGCTAATACTCTTTGGAATAGTGGGGAAATTAGTCGTGATTGAAAGACTGGATCTGGAATCAGAGCCTGGCAGATTCTTCGAGTCTTGAGATTTGTCTGAATCAGAGCTATCGATCCAATTATTCCTTGAACCATAGCTAGTTGTGTTTCGACAGTCTTTTTTTGGACTAAGAGACATTTTTTTCTTAGAAAGTGTATCCGAAGTATCTTTGCAACTAAAGTTTAACGGCGGAATTGAAGCTCTGGGGCTCACCGGCCTAGAATCTCTATTCTGAGACGGTAGAGAGTTGATTGAAGATAGCCGATTGTCGGTCAATGAAGGCGATTGACTCTGACATTGGGATTTTTCGGGTTTGATCGTTGGTGTCGAGCTATTTTTCGAATTGTTAATATTTGAATGTAATATCGGGGTTATGGAAAGAGGATGTGCTGCAAGTTCGAAAGGTGAGGTTTGAAGTTCATGTGCAAAATTTTCATAAGATTCTGTAGCCGTATTTCTCTGTTCTGCGCGAGATACAAGAGAAGCGGAAGGGAATTCTTGTGTTTCAACATTCTTCACTAAACTCAATATTCTATCTGGCTCCTGAGAGTGAAAAGGAGGACTTCGATGATCTTCAGTTGATTTTAGCCCAACAACAAAATTTGACGAATGGGACTTCCGCAGTAAGCTCCGATATGGTAGTGGTGGAGCATCCCCTCTAGGACTTTTTCCGCACATACTTTTTCTTTGTGATGGCAATGTATCGATAGAGCTAGGGAAATTGAGCTCGGATTGACAATCGGATGATTGGAGAATTTTATCCAAAATTTCAGCTTCCAAACATAAGTTCAGTCTCTCTGGCGTTAGCTTAGTGCTTTCGCAGCTAGTCTCAGATGCAATTATTTCACCGTCGCTATTAAATTTCATCTCATCATAATATGATGCTGGATTAATAGGAACTTGAACTTGGTCGTTTGAGAAATTTGCATTTGTACTGGTAATTTTATGTATGGAACTACATTGCGTTAATGGTTCGATTTTACTTATTGGCGCCGTAGATAATGGGTCTAGTGGCTCTGACTTCACCACATAATGGTTTGGCAACTGATCTGACAATATTTTTTCACTAGAGTCCCATTTAGGCCTTGTTTTTAAATCTTGTGGCCCCAAATCACTGTTTCGACGACTAGGCTGTCTTTTCATTTTATTGTTTGTCTGGATTTCGACAGGTCCCGCTGAGCACTCTTCTTGCATTTGAGCCTGCTGAGATGGCAAATTAGGGCTCAGTAAATTAATTTTCTGCTCAGATGTCGAATTTTCTTCAGAAAAGTATGCACTCTTACATTTCCTTATAATATTCCTGAATGTGGATATATCATTACTCTCATTTATCATCTTTGCTTGAATTGGTGTTGAAGGCATACTAGTACTTTGCGTCTTGAGAGATTCTTCTATCTTTTTTTGTTTTTGGGTGCTCTCAATATAGCTATAAAAGTTCTGAACCTTCGGAGCGAGAGGAGGAGGCTGAGAAAACATCCAGTTTTGGCGACGCTTATTAGCGTGAACTTGGGGCGGATGCGATCGACGGCTTTGGCGAGGGCTTGGCACCCTACTATTCTTCTGTTGAAAGTCTAGTTCTTGTGGAACTAAAGACCCAATCTGTGATACAGGCTCATTCTTGTTAAATCTATCCCTAGCCTTGAAATTTTCACTCATAGCAATGATATTTCCCCTAACTGGCTGATCGCAACTTTTATCACGAGACTCAGGAGATTTTGATATGTTAGGAAAATTTGAAGGCTTCTTTATCCATTCCTGTCGCTGACTTCCGTGTGTAGATAGAAGTGAATCATGTGAAGAAGATTTCGACGGAATGGCAGTTATTTCTTTTGGAGAATTTATACAACAAATTTCAAGATCTGAATTTGGTGAATTATTTGCTTCAGAAATTAACTTCCGAGTAACCTGCAACTGGGATTTTTTTTCGGCTAATTGCTTTCCTGAATCTTTGCACAATATTGTTTGTGAAGTTTCTGCTGAAGTCTTAGAGTTTTGTAGCTTTCGGCGATATCTTTTGGGTGTTATATGCCCGCTCTCTGATGAGCCAACAGGTGCTGGTGTGCTAATTACTGTAGTAATAGTTTTCCCGAAGCTTGAATCATTTATAAGTGTCTGAGATTGTTTGTATTCACGACTCTGAACTTCTCCTCTGTAATTTGTTTCACTAGACGCTTGGTCTAGACCAGTGGCTAAAATCTCACTTGCCGTTGAAGCTGGCTCTTGAGATGACTTTGAGCATGAGCCACCTGATTCCGCTAGATCTGATGCCGAAACTGTAATGAAGGATCTTTCACCAAAGTGATTAGGGACTTGAGGAAGGGAATCGATGGAGAAGTTGGTTTTCTGAATAGGGGCTTGGAGTGATTCAGATGAAAAGTTGTTGGAAATTGCAGTCTCCATTTTCGTGGTATTGTCCTCTTTTGAATTCATTAGTTCTGCGCAAACGAAACTAACACACTTTTTTATGATTGGATGGTTGCTTGATTGATTGGTTTCTTTAGCTTGAAATTCTGCGACCAATTTAGGAACAGTGCGTCGCGGTCCAACTTGGTCTAACTTTCCCTTTTTGGCAAGGATACTTTGATCTTCTCTGTGCTTCAAATCACTGGTGAAACATTGTTCTAAGTGGGTAGCTACTTCGGAATTAAACAGTTCATAAATTTCTTCGGTCTGAACTTCCTTTTTAAAAGATAGTTTGGAGCACACTTCGTCTATGGCATCTGACGTCACATTTTGGTGCAGTTGAGATGAAGCCAATTTGTTTACCGTTTGGCCCTCAGAGTCTGTAGAATTCTGACATTTGAGGGGTTTATAATTGAATGAGGAATCAGGTTGTTTTAAATGATTGGTTCCGATATGGTGCATTTGTTGGTCTTTTTGTTTGGTTGTCTCCTCAGCTTTAATTCTTTTTCGATCCTCGCCATCAGACTTGAAGAAATTGTGGGCTGACTTAGATTGATTTATCGGATTTTCAGTCACAAGTGTACCCGATGAGAGTAAATTTTGAGCCGTAATGTCCCGAGTTTCGCTCTCCATTAATATTTTTGGCGAAATGGTCAAATTTCCCTGTTCCAGAATGGGCGCATCAGGTCGAGATCTATGAAAATTAGACTGCATTTTGTTTTCTTCCTCCTCTTCCTTCAAGGCAACAGTAGATTTAATTATATGATCAGGGGGCTGTTGATCCTCTGAATTTTCCAAACTCGAAGTAGATACTTCTGTACAAAAATTTAAGATAGATCTTTTGCAGTCATTATCATTTTCAATGCTTGGATTTACCTGATCATTCTTCTTTATGTTGTGTTGAGATAATCTGCTAGATCTCGAAGCTCTCTTGGGACTTCCATCTAGGAAGTTGGTGCTCGAGCGGTCCTTGGCTCTTCTTTGGACTTTGGTGGTAGATTTCCGCTGTGGTGGTTTTGGAATCGAAAATTCTACATTCCCAATTCCTTGGCCCTTATTTATTACTGATAAGGGGCGGATTGAATAGTCAAGAGCAAATGAATTTTCAGATTGACCATCGGCAGTACAAAAGTCTTCGGTTACTATTTCAGCGCTCAGAGATTTTTTAGAGCTGGCTGAAAATCTAACTTCTCTAAATTTTATTTCCAAGACTTGGTTTGTGTCATTATCATGGCACGGAGATTTAATTATTGCATCATATAGCTCTCCTTTATGTTTTGGAGAAATATTTCCTCCGATGGACGTGGAAACAAAGGAAAATGGACTTGACGATAAGTGACGTGCAGGTGTATCATCTTCTCCCGTTTTAGAGATGACATCGTTCCTACACGATCGTAAAGAGTCATTTGAACTATATCCACTATCAGCATTCACAGAGGACATGGTTTGAGACAATATATCTTCAACTAGGCTGGGAATATTAGAAACTTCTTTGTCCCAGCTGTCAGATATCGAGCCGTGGGCTCTGGAAAACAACAATTCCCCATGAAATAGTTGATCTTTGGTAGTTGGAGGTCTACTTGGAGTTTCTGGCACTTTATTTTCTCTTTTTGATGTGGGGAGTGATGATTTTTGCCGCGTAGTTCTACAAGGAAGATCAATGCAATATTTTACCGTCTCAGATACTTTACTGTTGTTTGTACCTTGTCCCCCATAAGCACTAAACATTTCGACATCGAAGTCCAAGTTCGAAGTTTGAATGTCAAGAGTGAGATACTCAAGACTCGGTTCTCTTAACTGATTTGTTGCCCTGCTGGCTGGCCGCAAATTTTCTTTGCTACCGTGCATTTGTATAGGAATTTTATGCTTGTTAAGGTTATGAAGTCGATCATTCTGATTGTTAGAAGAGCTACCGTCTTCATCTGCTTCTCGATCGGTACCTATTGCAGGACTTGCGGTACCATTCATAATTCTAAGAGAGCCATGTTTGTAAGCGCCAATCGGCCGATAGTCAAGGTCGGTCGGTGTTTCTGTTCGTTGTGGTTGCGTGAACTCTTTGGTATTATTTGGCGTGTAGGCCCTTCGGTTGAAGTTTCTACCTTCCTCATAATAGCTGTCTCTTACTGAGGCCTGATTCAATGATCTCTGAGCTGGAACAGACATTTGTCCCTCATCATCTTCTTCCGCAAAAGCGACCTTCTTCGTAGTGTCTTGATGACGGAATGTAGTATGACGTCGGTTAATATCGAGTGCCGATTGTGAGAAGGACTTGAAGCCCGATCTCTTCCGGTATGGAGCTGGTTCGATTGACTCATGATTTTCGGAATTTTGCTTGAAAGGAAGTCCACATGCAACTTGCTGAACAACTTGATTCTTTCGCATTGACCACGAGTTATTTGTTCGGCAAGGACTAGCATTTATTTTTGTCAACAGATTTCTCATGTAATTATCCGCGAAGAACATACCCATCGTAATTATCAGGTACAGCATTGGAGACATCTGGATTGATGAGTTGTTGTTGTTGTCTAGGGCGTCTCTTGAAACCAGCTTTGGAAAATGTCGGCGAGAATTTTGAACTGCGTTCGGTTTCAGCATCCGTTGTTCCATTCTTGCTAAATCTCGACCGCGACCAGAAGACGTTAGCTTTCTTCATCTTGGTTGAGATTTTGCTCCGAGGTAAATTATCCGTTGTTGCGAATGGTTCCACCAAAGGCCTTCGGACCTCGAAGCTGTCAGGAGCAACATCGGTTGCACTACAATTATGGCCTTCTTTAGGATATTGTAGGCTCGCTGTTATTTTCCCATAGGATTTTTTACTTGGTCTATGGTGCTGTTGTCTATTTCCAAGACTAGTGGATGATGGCAGTTGCTGAACCATGACAAAAGAATGATTGTAGAAGCCGAATTAATCAGAGGGCATTCTCTTAAGCCTCTGAATCTGTGACAAGGAAGCGGTTTTGGACAGGGCACCGCACCAGATGAATAGAAGAGGGATAGATAACGAGGGCAGGGTTGTTGCGCAACATAATGGCGAGCTATCAAAGGAGACAACTGGCTGTAAAGCCCGGCGCGAAAGTAACTTCCTATTCTCCTGACACTGGACAAAGATTAAACCCTAGCGGAATCTATTGGTGAGAAGCCCAAATCCTTGTCGCTGGGATATTGAAATTCAGCCAACCCTGCGTTTCAGAGCAGCTGAGCAAGGATTCGCACGACCAATTCGGCATATCAAATCGCTTTGTGAAACGCTTCGGACTCAAGATCTGACATTTTTCTCGACACGACAACATGATCTCGCAAGCGCACATTCCCTGCCATCATTCGATATAGATGAAGGAACATCAGGCGATGGGATCCAATGGCAAGATCATGTCTGAACTAGTAGACACTCAAGATTTACAAAATTATCATCGATTTTTACTTCTTTGCAGAATACGCACCGTGACAATGTCAAACTCCAGCCACGTTCCAGTAGTTTGGAGTCCGAGGTCCGAGATGGCAAAGGAAACTAGAGCCAAGTCACCACTACTGCCCTTTAGAGAAACGGAATTCGAAGCATTGATGTGCCCTAAAACAATTTCAGTCCATAAACTTAGTGTGGAGCAGGAGCCGGTAAAGCGCGCAGGTTCGACGATGCGCGTGCCTATCAACGCATAACAATTGAAGGGGGTAGAAGCTCGATGTGTAGTTTTCGTCGGGGGCGGAGCTCGATAGCCCTAAAAGCTGGGCTGCTAAGTAGCACGCCACATACACAGGGTGGTATGAGTCCCGCTCGAAGCCAAAGGTGGAGGGAGCCCACCGGATGCAGATCCTTACCCACTCCCAGGACGGGACGAGACTTTGCGGGAAGGCTATCGCTGAGGGTGATTAACGAAAGCGGGCCTTTGCAGCTGTAATGCAAAAGTGTAAAGCGTGAGCTACAATTTACTCTCAGGCTGGCGTTTTATAATTCTGGCTTTGACTCCAATAGACTCTTTGGCCCGAAAATGAGACCGGATCTCTCACTGTTAGCGGCAGCAGCCGGGTTGAAAGCTGTGAAGAGCGGAGAAGAAATTGGACGAAGAATTAGAGTTTGTCAAGTAAACCAACGATAGGATGGCATCTGAATCTGCATAATGTACTTCTTGCCTAGCGAAGGCGAACGAACTAAGCGACTGGGCCTGGCCTCTACCGTCTTGGCGCTCTAAGGCGAGAAATAGCGGTATTACTGGAACTCTAGTGCTAAGCCACTGAGCCACATTTCACCAGACATTCCAGTGACAAACCCTCCGAACCGTTACTTGCACCCTCATAAATCTTTCTTGCCTCGGATTTCCTGCGCAGTCTCTACATGTTCTTTACACGCAAGCTCGCTCCCTAGGCTAGTGACCTCTGCACTTGATCCTGCTTCCTCAAAGATCTCTACTACAGTGCCAGACCTCTGATTTCATTTCTCTAAAAGGATAAAAGATCTGCCCAGATGCCCTGCTTTAATTAGTTTGTATCAACATATCAATGATCTTTCAAGTACCATCTGAGGCAAGGAGCGCTGTACAAGGTGCGGCCTGGGTCAGAGAGGAACCCAATGTGCTAGATAGTCATAGACTCAAGTAATACAATAAATACATCACATCATTAGCTCTGCATCGCTTAGTTTTTCAGCTACCTGCACGAGGACAAACATCGTGCCGAAACCGTAGTTGTCCTCTACAACGCTAGGTGATGAGGGCGCGTTCCATCCAAAGTCTTAATACCGTAATGCATGATGTTTACTTCCAACTAAAACTGGCTCTTAATTTTAAGTATAGCTATTATATCGAAGTATAATCTCAAAGTGATAAGTGTAGGAGCCGTGTTTTTATTCTCAGCTGATGAGCTACCCACACTCTCTTGACAAAGATATCATAAAATACACCCTTCACAGCGAAGCCTCTACCTTACTTATCTTATGGTCACTTAACCCCAGCTGGAAAAAATATCATCCTTAAGACCTCTTAAAGCTTTTTTCATCCTACCAGGTGCATGATATCGCCATGAAAATAGAGCTTGTCCCTCACTGTCCATGAGAACAAAGTTTAAAGTCAAAAAAATGGAATTATAAAATGTAGCTAGTATCTTTATAGATTCTAGGAGTCCTCTATAGTCATTGAATGAGATAGGACTATAATACAAATCTATCTATCTATCGCCATGAAAGGTAGCGACACTTTTATTTTGACGGGTGAGTTTCGAGAGAGGCTGGGATCTCTCAATTTTCTTCTCGGCACCTCCCGTGGTGCTAAGTGATTCGCTTCTATACTGGAGAAGGCCAAGTCCCTATCTGAAATCTACCCTATCCGCAACGTGTGATCTAGTAAGGTGAGGAATGCGCTGCACAGCGCTCACCATATCTTGGGGGAAATTATTTTTCAAGGCCTCTTGGCATCCAACTGTTAAAAAAGGTAGTTCCTTTTGTAGCAGTCATCATTTCTCCCCTTGGATGGGGCAATAGCGTTAGCTTTCGCCCTGTAGGCAATAAAAATAAATATTTGACGGGTGAGTTGTGAAGCGTGAATGCTTTCTATATCTTCAACCTTTCCCAGCCCTCAATATAGTTTAAAGTTTAAGCTTTCAGGCGTCTTCTGCGTATGCCTGCTACTTTTTGCATTATGATGATATGCGAGCGTAGGACTAGTGGCTACTTCAGTAAATGGAGAATGACTATCATTTCCAAGCCTTACCACGGTCTCCATTACTCGAGAATCGTGGGCTTGTTAATTCGATGAGATACCAGGATATCCCCTCAAGGGAAGTGGGTTTGGAATACGGCATCAAGGTCAAGGATATGACTCGTGCATAGGTGATAGTCTCGACCGTAATTGCTGGATATTTTCTGGTTTTCTCGCTTACATCACGTGCTGAAGCTGAGCAAATCATTATCTTAACTGATTCGATGCGAATCCTCGTTCTTTGCCGCCCCCGACACAGAGCAGAATCTCACCACGTTGATGCTAACTAGAAATTTGTACAGAAGAATTTTACACTCTGGCCCTTTAACCCAACCCAAATATATTGATAGTCATTTGTTCCAGTATTTTTATGCCCAAGAAACTTTATCCCAAATTTTTTTCATGTTAAGGAGCAGGATATCCCCTCCATAACCCTGTGCTCATGAAAACTAAAGGCTTTGGCTGTTCAGGTTTGGACAGTCAAAGGCCTCTGGCATCCAGCGCAGTAAGCTTTGGCGTCTTATGTCCTACTTTGGATTTGTATTAGATAGACGTTAAATAATATCATCATCAATACGAATTCAGCCACTAGGCCCTACCTGGAAATCAAGGGATTTTGTGAATAAATGTTGGATAGAAGGACTCACAGTCTTTTATTTTGTAGCGTTATCTTAAGTCATTGTACAGTCTGTGAGCATAATGGTAAACTACTTGTAAATCAGATGTAGAGTTCCTGATGAAGGGAAATTTGCTACATTTAAATTGGAAAGGAGAGTGGCGGATAGCTGTTCTGTTCTGTTTATTTACGTGCTAGGTACATGACACCTATCGCACTCCTACTGGAGCTTAAGCACGAGAGGGGCCGGGCCGGATCAGGTTAACTTCCGTAAAGTACAGATAAACCTCGTCCCATCTAAATGACGGGACCACCGCAGACTTCACCTATGTGTTGGATCTTCGCCTGACCAACCAGAAATGCACTGTATAAACGCTGTAGCGCAGGTTACTCCTAAGCCTCGGCCACCACGCGCCCGAGCCCTTGAAACCTTCGCGATGTGTAACTTTTCCCTTCAATTCAGTCACAGCTTTGGTTCATTTCAACATCTTCTCATCCAATCCATGGGTCGTTTTCTTCAGTGGAGGCCTCATCCAGTGGCCCACCAAGGTCCCCTTAGATTCTTTTCCATTAACCCCCCATACCGCATCCCTTTGTCTTTTAGTCAGCCTCGTCATCCCAGAAACTTTGTAGAATCTCCACCCCTCCGGCCTTGCCCCGTCGCTGCCGTACCCCTAACTGTGGTGGTCAAAAACGCGACTGAGAGCTCAAGACCGAGGCACCGATGCCCCAGCCTTTGTCTAACGCTCTAATTGGTGTACCGGCGACCTGTTGCACGTGTTTCGTCGATGGCAATTCGTCGCAGGTCGAGTTGTTGGTGCCCTTGGCCGAGGCGAGGACGCATTGAAGGCCGGTATTTCGACCGTATCTTCACAGCGACTGGCAGTTGCGGAGGGTCAGACATCTTCTTACTTCTTTGTTGGCGATTTGACTTTTGAAGGTATGGGCTTGCTTCAGTAGGTGGTGAGATGATTGTGGAGAGGGCCACGAGATGAGTTTGGCTGGGAACAATTTTCCAGAGAAAAAAATTAAGATCTTAAAGGTGTCGGTTGTTGTAATAAGAACATCAGACAGTTTATAGCCTGTCTGCGGTTCGTATCTGGGGTGTAGATTTGTTGATCTCGTTGAGTTGTGCAGTCGTGAAATCTCTGCAAGTCGGAATTTTAACCAAAAATGAGCTAACACCACTTCTCCCGATCGCCAATTCTACGAAAACCCTCAAATTCACCATTAGTCGTGACTGAATCCCGGCTCTAGGGAATATTTCATTCTCAGGTTTGTAGAGGACACCACTGACAGGTGTTCAGTCTTGCCCTCCTTTTCGACCATCGTTCTTTTTTTTTTTTTTTTTTTTTTTTTTAAATCATTTAATGTGTTTTCAGCTATCTAGCTATGACACATGACCGGTACTATGTATACATATAGGATGACTCTTTTGACGTTAGAGACACTCACACTCTGGATTTCATTCGCAAATACCACTATGAGGTATGTTCGCTTACACAAACAGTCGACCCTCCTCCGTAAGTACCCACCAAAGGGAAGTTTGAAAACCATTGGTTATCCAAGCATGCCTTCATCATCCATGTATACCAGCGCCGCGAGAAATGTAGTTTAGTTTTGCCGGATTCGAACCAGCGGTCTCCTGTCTCGGGTGGGATATGTGTCCTTGCTATCCAGACCTTACTTGAGAGACCGGCCAAGATGATGTACCACCGCATCATCCAACCACGGCGGTGTTTATAGTGTCGCCCGCACTCTCGCAAGCGAAGTCTTGGCGCACGCACAAAGCTCAATTCAAAAACTCGTTGTCAAAATTATAAAATTCACGTCCGTCGAGATCGTTTCCACCATCTGCAGCACCTTGTGAGCTTGTCCTAATCCCTCTCACGCCTATCTCAAAGAACTATCTCCCAGGTTTGTGCGCCACGCTTTGCTTCCTCCGTCGGGTGTAAATATCGGCGTGGGCGTGTACGTGGTGGTCAATTGAGGCCAGAGAAAGTCGACGAGAGGTGTAATCATTGAAATAAGGATGTACTAAGTCGTACCTGCAAATTTGATGAGGTTTTGGTGGTGATTGATCTCGTCAGGTGTGAAAATTTGATTAGGTGGAGAGTCTTGAATCATTGCCTCATGGGCCAACTTGTTCGGTATTGCGAAATTTGACTGAACTTGGCTCTGGGAGAATATTTCACTCCGAGGTTCGTAGAGGGCACCGCGTACAGGTGTCAGTCTTGCCCTCCTCGACCATCGTTCGCGGGTACTACGAAAGACGAGTCGTAACATGGTTACTTTTATAGGTATACCTCTATCATCATTTGTATGAGCAGGGGGTAAGATGTCTATGAAAATTGCTATATTTGAGCTAGCGATCTTCTGTCTCATGTGGCATAGGTGCCCGAGCTATCCAGACTGTAATTGGCAGAACGGCTCGGATGATGTACCATCGTACCACTTAACCCTGCCGGTGTTTCCAACGTTGCCTGAACCTCGTACTCCAGGGCGCTGCACACTCATCACTCTTCAATTTAAAGCTTCTTTCCAAACATAGACAGTTCACCTTTCTAAAGATTTTATCAATCATTCACATCATCTGAACCATTGGACCTGAGTCCTCAAATATCAATACGAAAGAACTGCCTCCAAGACGTGTGTACCACGATTTGTGTCAAGGGATGGATAAGAGGAAAATGGACGGGGTCTAATCTGGTGAATAAGATTGTCTACACAGAAAAAAGGGATTTAGGAAAGGACTAGGGATTAAATACAATCGCGTACGCGCGTAAACCCCTCCACGTGACCGCAATATTAATTGCGTTTCCCATCACAATTTGTTTCATCCTGCAAATATTCAATCTCTTGTGGGCGTGTATATAGAGGATATTTGAGGCTAGAACGAAGTGATGAGAGATGTTGTTATTGAAATGAGGATGCACTAGGTCGTACTTGAAGACTATATTAGGCTGAGGTTTAATTATCTTCTTGGGGGTGAAAATTTGGTTTTGTAGAGAGTCTTGAATTATTGCTAAATAGGCCTACTTCGTTTGAGCGAAATTTGACTTAACTTCGCTTTTGGATAAAACTTCACTGTCAGGTACCCAGAGGACACCGCTGAGATTTCTAGTCTTTGCCCTTCAGCTGAGCATATCAATAGGGCGACGACCTAGGGGTCTAAAGTTCCTATTTACCCACAAAGAATCTGCACCCCTCGATATAACTATCTCCTTCTTGTGACTACTTCCTGCACATATAGTGGATACCCCTATCATGAGCATACGTCTTGGCAGTGTCATTTTTGTCTCGCTTCCATGCTTTAGCATTCAGAGAGAGGGCAACCTCAACTCCAGCAAAGTCGCTACGAAATAAAATTATCCATGGATATAACTATTAGGTGGCTAGGGACATTTTAAACAGAGAAGGAATTACTTTATGATACCTACGGCGGTCCGGCGTTATGGAAGCACTCATGACTTAGTAAATACTATTTGCTTAATCTCACAGACTTGGATATATGTAATTCGTAGACACAGCTCTGATCTTAAGCTTGTTTGTGTGTTTATTCTACTACTTGAGTCATAGACTATCTAGCACATTGGGCTCCTCTCTGACCCATGCCACACCTTGCACAGTGCTCCTTACCTCTTATGTTACTCGAAAGATCATTAATATATTGCCCGTGCTGAATAGCCATTCAGCCCCCTTTTCCAAGAAACCTTCTACCCACAAAAACAAAAATGGTAGCAATGAAGCTGCGTGCGCGGGAAAAAGTCTCAAAAACCCTGCTGACTCAGCCAGGTGAGGCCTAGACACCGGGACCACATGAGGTGCGCACATTCATCTATATCTCCCTTCTTTATAACATTGGAAGTTAACCTTATCCAATACACTATCGCCATATCAGGTGCTGGGTACGCTCCGGAAACTCATCAGATGACTTTACTTCCATGACCAAGGGTTGGTGAAAAAAAGGGCTTCGAATCAAACATCTGATTTGATCCTGGTTAGCTTCTTGATGATAGTTCCAAGGGGTTGTGCTGAGGGACGAAGACGATACAGACTGCAAAAGCAATTAGGAACCCTCATTGAAGTGAGGAAGAAGGTGTAACTTAATCTCAGCTCTGTAAGCTCTGTTGACTCAGCAGCGAGAGCTGGAGGTGGAGGGCAAGACTGAACACCTATATGCGCTGTCCTCTTCGAATCTGGGAGTGAAATATCCTCCCAGAGCCAAGTTCAGTTAAATTTCGCAATATCAAAGAAGCTGGCCTACGAGGCAATTTTTCAAAATACTCCAGCACGTCAACTTTTTACACCCAAAGAGATTGATCTCCACCGAAACCTCATCAAGTTTCCAAGTAGGACCTAGTACATCCTCGTTTCAATGACCACACCTCTCATCAACTATTCTCTGGCCTAAGTTGGCCACCTAATACACGCCGACGCCGATATTTATACCCGAGGGAGGAAGCTAGGCGTGGCGCACAAATATGGGAGACAGCTCTTTGGGATGGACGTGAGAGGGATCAGGACAAGTTTGAAAGATGACACGGAGGATGGACACAATCCCGACGGGCGTATGATTTTGAATTTTGGCATGGAGTTTTACGGATTGAGCTATGTACGCGCCAAGACTTCGATTGCAACGATGTAGCTAGTACTATAAATAAAAGGCAACGATGGAAAGTGTCGTGTTCCACCTCCTGGTCGTGTTCTCTGGTATGGTTCGAGTAGCCTGGGCACCTACTCCACTTGGGAAGGAGACGACTCAGACCAAATTCAGCGCGGAGAAAGTTCAGTGGATGATGAAGGCATGTCTGGATAACTCAGAGTTTTTGAGACGTTCCCCTGGGTGGATATTCACGGATGAGGGTTGACTTGGGGTTAAGAAAAAGCCGCCATAACTTCGCAGTGGTACTTGCAAATGAAATCCGAGGCACGAGCGCTCTTCTTGTAAATTGAGTCATCTATTATTTAATTTTTTTTGATATTGTGTCATAGCTAATCATGAGGTGGGAAAATGTTCGAGAGGCAGCCTTGGGAAATGAAGATAGATTGGCTGTGAAAGGAGAAGGAGTAATTACAGCGATCTCTATGTACATTGTGCGTGGGTATTCGCTGAGTAATGCCAAGGCTTGATTGGCATTCATGTCATGTGTAGGTGTGTAGTTCTCAAAGTCCTACACTCCTACGGTGATAGTACGCGTGGAGCCATGAGGGCTTAATTTAGCTAGATAGCTGCATACACAATTAAAATCTGAAGCAAAAAAATAGAGCTCGAGGTCAGTAGGGGACACCACTGACAGGTATTGGAAATAGGCCCCCCGTGACAAGTAGACTGTAGATACAAACGCAAGGTAGTAAAAGAATAGCGGAGAATAATGAGAAATTTATAGAGTGGTGATGTTTCACACCAAATAGCTTTGTTGAGCTTAGTTAATCACATATTCCTTCAGACGGCATGGATGCACCACTAGATCCCGAGTTTTGAGCTTGTGAAAACCAACCTAGGCATTAAAAATATCCCTTATTTTCCTTACCCACTTATCAACATGAAGGGATGCAAAAGACCCCTGAGCCGTACGCCTATAGCCCTCACGTTATAGATTGTACCGGGTAAATGGGCACAGTTTGACGGTAGCGAGGCACACTACTGCTGTTGACAAGAACCTGCTTGAGTATTTGTAGGGCTAGAGTGGATAATTATGGATGTAGAGCTTCAAGGCTTAGAACAGTTGCTTGAGTGCGAGAGCCAACAACTTTTCAATGGTCATGTACTACTGAGGAGGCGAGTGCTTGCATCAGCATACAGAGTCATGTGACGAGAGTCCGTAAACCGACGAAAATAGAACGTGGTATAGGGAAAATAAATACAAGTGTGTGGAGAAGGAATACTTACTGCTCGCTCTGGATTGCATCTAGGCTCTCGTTAGCTAGGCCATGTGACCAAAGAGTTTATCCGGGATTCCGAGATCATCGAGCGTTTGCAGAAGGGCCGCTCCAGCATCTGTCCCGTGATTCCCGCCTCCATCATGCATCGTTACCCAACGGTGGCCTAGCCCTCAAGGGTGAAAAGGCGCTAAGGGCATGGGCATCCGTGGCCAACCTTCAAGTCTCCTCATACCTGCTAAATTCATACACAAAGATAATCTAGGTTGCTAAACCTCGGATCCGTCGGACCACAGGAAGTTTCTTTGTCTCTATCTCTTCTATCTTTATCTTGTTCATCCGCACTTTTAGTGTGTAAGGTTTTCCATTCGTGGCACAACAATCAACTTCCGACTCTGCTGTGCACCACAAAGCTATCAGTGTCTCTTCTACTACGTAATCAACACACTTTACACTTCCCGCTACTAGCCTCACATCCGTTTGCAAATCAGATTTAATTTTTAATTCCTGTTCCTTTCAGCAACGCACGAATTTCAGGTCATATTTGATTCGAACAATTTTACGTATCAGTCTAAATCTCTACACCCAAGAACCTTGACACGACTATATGCCCCTGGAGTACTCACTACCAACAATATTGCGTTATTTACTATGCCAAATAGCTTTTTCTTGAAAACTATTCTTTCTCAGTCTAAGAATATGTCTGACATAAAGCTTCTCTCCACCCAGATACAAATGAATCTAGTGGCTTAGGTAGTGTATGTTCCCTCATGTCTCATATATAGCGCCCGTCCAGTAGTACCACTATTCATAAGCCTTCATTGGTTCATACAAATAGAGAGGCTACCTAACCTCTAAGACATTTTCTCTTCTATTAATTAAACGAAGGCATTTTGCAGGTGTAAAGGTGCCAAGAAATCTTGAAAGTACTGATGAGTACTAGCTCCATTCCTATTGACATTAAAAACTATTTCAAGACACAGCTAGCATTCCGATGCATTCAGAGGGTTTGGCTAATCGGGCGTTTTGGAATTACGTGTACGCAAGATAAACATACTCTGCCTTTCCAGCCACCTTCCATTCCTTTGCATCAATTGCTCATCGGCACATTTTGGAGGGTTTTTTGAAATGCCAGAAAAGTCTCGACAGATAGTGCATGATAAAAAGTAGCCTAGTGTATCTTAATTTTGCTGTCTTGGGTCGTGGAAAATGCCGTAAATCACCCACATTAGAAGCACCATTGACTCATGTTGGGCTAAAACTCATCTCTACAGTGAAAGTTGGAAGCTCGTAGCAGATACCATAGACAGGTGTTGAGTCTTTGTCTCCAAACTGAATATTTGAATCAGGATACCACCTCTCCTAGCTTGCGCTTCCAGGTTTTCGCAAACCTACGTGAATGTAAAACAATCCATACTGATTCCATTAAACAACCAATGGCTTCACCTATCATGATTGAACATGTTAATGAGGTACACCTAAATCTAGTTACTACGGTTGAAACCACCCTTTTTGTTACGAAAAGTATGTGGCAAGGCAAAGGAACAACTAAATTTATTATGGGTCGAACCAAAGGTGAGGGCAGATTTTGAGAGTCAATGATAATTTGTAGATAGTGCTAAGTAACTTTCAGTTTAGAGCTGGAAGTTCCATTAGGCTAAGAATTTAATCGGATAATACCCGAAAGGTCTCATGGGGTCAATAAAGATTATGTTCCGAAAGCCATAAGAGGAGTTGTTTGACAGCCTGGATATGAACCAATAAAAAATGACCATCTGCACCCTAACTAATACAAAGTTGCTCGACAATAGAAGATTACGAGGTGCCCACCTAAATGGTGCACAGTTAAAAGTAGAATCGCAGATACAAGCCCCAATTATAATGACTTCGTCAACGTGGAAAGCAATATTTCACAAAGAAAATCTGGTATACAACGCTATATTGAAAACAGCCCTCACGTACGGGTCTCGTTCATGTGACGAGGTCGGGCCCTTGGATAAACACTAGAAACTGTAGTAAAGCCACTGAGAAGGATTCAAAGAAAATATCTTAAGCTCGTAACAGCAGCCTGCAGTTTGACCAACAGAAAAATACTTGAGCATAAAACCTCAATCCCATCGATAGAAATCTACCTAAAGCAAGGGAGGTTCCAGTAGGCCAGAATATCGAGAGCCTACCCGTCCAATAAACGATATCCTCGGAATCTGTTAAGATTCAGCTACCCAGAACCTCGAGAAAAGATACGTATACCCGAACTAGCAGCTGGGACATAGCTGTGGGCAACTGGAAGGAGCACAAACTAGGAGATAATAAATTCGAACTAGATAGAGACTCAAATCAGGGATTTAATATATAGGACTCTAAACTAAGGAAGAGATGCAAAAGAAAGTATCGACAGTTCTATGACTTTAAATAGCTTACACCTGTCCCGTGCATTCCATATAGAACGAATCAACCCAGTGCTGGATATTGTTATGTGATTATATTCCTACCAGATACCATGGTATAGGGTCGCCACAATAGCCGAGTGGGAACAAATTTATGGGAGTATTGACACTAAAGAATGGCTGGAAATCTTGCAGCATTACAAAAGTGGGCCAAATCTTGGATAGACCTAGTATGGAAGCAGTACTTAACCATGGAGTAATAGTATATCCTAAGTTATGGATAGCAAATATCTTCTTCGACAAAAATACGGGAAGCACAGGAATGAATGACTCGGAAACACCTACAAACGTCAGAGTAAGGCTCAGAGTATATGGACATGTAGAAGGAAATTCCGTGTGAATATACACCATAAAATATTATTATGGGTATCAGATCCCTATGTCAAGAATATGGATATGGCTGGCTCTATCTGGGTCAAATAAAGAGGTGAGATGTTTGTAATGATAGAGATCCCGTTATACAAGGCCATGGTGAGCATCCGAAAGGGTAAAGTCATAATAAAAAGATGGGTTCATCAGTAAGCACAACAATAACAGTTTCAATTGACAGTTGAATTCGAAGCCACGATATAGAAGAAAGAAGAGGGGAAATTCAAGATACATTCTACCATTGAGAAGAATAGAATGGATCTCACACCAAAAAATAACTGTGACAGTGCATTTCCAAGAGATTATATAGCATCGGAGGCGGGATAATAACGAAGAAGTTTAGGGGGTTTATATCGAAATTCTTTTCCTGTGTAATTATTAAAGTTCATAAACGCCTGCATAACCCCATAATGCACCAAATTATCCTGAATGAACAAAAATTTTCAGACACTTTACGTTAGTTGGACTACTTTCTGTAATCAGCGCACCAAATAATAGCCTCCTCGCATTGTTCATGCAGGGTTGAAACTGCTCAAAACAATAGTTTGACGTTAAAGAGACTCTGGAAAGTATTTGATCTGCCCTAATTACTGTCTCTTTATTCTTTCCATGACCTAGTTTCCATCATTTAGTCACCGCCGTCGCGTTGAGGTTATGTGAGATCCAGATACGGCACAAACACATCGAACACCATAATACTTGATCCGATCACATGGTTTGTTGCCCCTATAGATCAAGTACTGATATTCAAACGTCGTCTCGTTGAGTGAACAACTAAAGATATGTCGCCAGTATAATATCATTGCTGACCTGTGATATGCGTCCGAGACCCAGCGCCTGGCCCACAGTCGATATTTACGCTCGTAGTCTTGTAATCCACATCCATGCACATCGCCCAGGAAAAATTTTGCAAGAGCTATGAGAGGCCGTACAAAACAATTAAACGATTTTTGCTGGAGGAAGAGCGCCTATAAGTTGCATCATGAGTAAACCTCTTGAATCTCTCCTGTCTACTACACAAGAGGAATAGAAAGCACAGAGGTAGTCTGACGGAGATTAGGGCTTCGATTTTTTATCAAAGCCATGGAGAGTCGGAAATAGTTAGCGATTCAAGAGTTTCTTGTCTAATAAGGTATTTGTGTTTGTCATATGACAACTTGATGATACTTCTTATTTGAGAATAGCGCGGGTGCTACCTAGTGATTTCTTTATTCTTGCACATATAGATTACATCTACTAGGAAGGAGGAGAGAATTAAGTGAGACATACCGAAATATGCGTTCTCATTATAGCCACATTCTAGTGTAGTCATCACCGCAGAAGTATATTCCAGCAATTATATCCCTTCATCAATGGGCCAAGCGTACTAAAATTGCTACTGGCGTATAACTATACCACATATTCTACTTGTAGGACATCCTACCATGATCAACGAAATTCTAGACTGATGGCTGGAACTAAGATGCTTGTTGCCGAGATACACTGAATCACAGCTACTCATGGAGAAGTTACCATCATTGGAAATGATTAGCACCGCATAGCTATTTCACCTTTCTCGAGGATCTTTTTGTCCTGCAGGCATTAAAAATAGAGAAAACGCCCACCATAGCTGGATAGGTCCAAGTGCTGCGGAAGATTATCAATGATGCAGCTAGCTAGGTTGAAGTCTACTAGATAACCAATCACCGTATAATCTCCGAGAGGAAAGAAGATAAGATGACTTTAAGAGAGCTTGAGGTGGGATATAACGAGTCAGAAGGTGCGGGGCTTATGACGCTCGCTGAGACGAGACGCAAAGTCAGAACTCTTCAAGGATGATTGATCGTGAATTGGGTGACAGTAGTTCATCCATGGTGCCTTTCGAAACTGATTTCATCGATGCGAGCTTAAAGACCATTAGACCCTACGCTTCTCGGGCTCGCTTGTCCATGTCTAACCGCTATCCAATTAGAATACGGAGATAGTGCCGGCAAAGACGAATTCTTCACCTTCCAGTGGTGCCGGTGTAATCGCTCAGTATGCTCTGCATATCTGGGATAGCCAAGAAGAATCGCATCCGAATCGAAGTCGAAAGCAACCTCAAGCATATCTCCATTTGATGACCTCTCGACAATTCCTTTCTTATCAATCTCATCTGAGTCCTCAACCTCTTTCCAACCACGCCTCATCTCGCCTCAACAACCAATAAAGAAGTTACTCCAATTGCAAACAGGAGCTTGCCCCATTAATTACCGGCCATCACCGACTACAAATTTACGACGCTACGTATACCCGCAAGGAGGAAATTAAGTCATAATATACAAAGCTCGGGTCATGGTTTATGGGGGACTGATGCTCTAATGGAGTTCTACATCTTGAGGAAGGATAGGTGGCTGAGATGTGGTGCGAGAGGGGGAACAGGTCTCTGAAGACGATGCTGGGACTGACATTTTCGAGGGGTTTTCAACTTTGGAACGTTTGTGGGCGCCAAGACCGAGATTTCGGCCAATTAGCCAGGAGGGCTTCTTTTGTCGATGAGTCAACGGCACTCCCCAACGCCCTGTACGGCACAAAAGAAGTTAGGCTAAGCTACTATACAGCAATCACGCCCTGTCAAGACTTTTCTGACATTCCAGCACGACCTTAGGGAAGGAGTTGGAAGGAGGCTAGAAAGGCAGAGTGCGAATTTCCCGAGGTACACACAAGTCTGCAGCGCCCAGCTGGCCGGCCTCTTCGAACGCTTCAGAAGGGGCACTATGTCTTCGGATTTAGTCCTAATGTCGGTATTAGGAGAGCTCCGCACCCAGTGGTTTTTGCGATTTTTCCCGGCTGCCATACACCCGCAAATGGCCATCGCTTCGTTGGCTGGAGAGGGGAGATAATGAAGGGCAAAGGGCACCTCTAAGTGTATGATCAAATGAGGGCTTGTGAGGGGTGGTACTGTTTGAGGGGAGCTGTATGGGAGGCATAGGAGGGGATATACTACTGGCATAGGTATCCTTGGCCTGTAGGCAGAGAGGACCTGCATGTCCTACATAGTCTTAGACTCAGACAGGACAATAAAATGATTTAATAAAAATAAAAATAAAAATACGGAGATAGTACAGCTTACAACCGTCTCAATTGATTAGGAGTGTGTCAGAATAGGCAGCTAGCCACTAGTTGTAGTGTTTATCAACTCTCTTTAGCTTTTAAGAGGAATTTGGGGAAAAAAGTGAGGGTCGTAAAGAAAATAGCTAACAGGAGCCTCCACTCGAAGTTGTAAAATGCTCAAGAACATATACCTAGAGCTTGTGTTGCCTCTTTATGATATTCTCCTACTTTCTATGTCTAAAATTGAACACAAGAGCCTGATATGACATGAATGAGAGAATCTAGGGATAATTTTTTGAGAGGACAGGATTAAACTCGAAGCAAATTGGAGCGCTGAAGCCATCATAACAAGACTATGCCTGAATCGGTAAGTCAGTTAGTGTATTCTAGCTCAGCATGAGCTGATATATGAGGATAGCTAATGATACTAATCTCATTCTGTCATGTCACTGCTTGTATGTCTTGGATACCAATATCACAAAGCCCCAAGCTAAGATACACCTTTTGAGTCAATTTTCCGACCTTTCATCGTCCCAAGACGTAAAGATGCCCTCCGGGAGGCGTAAAATTCCTGCAACACTAGTGTCCACTGCTCGAGTTGTTTCGCGCGCCGCCAAACGTGCGAGGCCTCGGCTCCCAATTGTTCAGGAGGAAGTTATCCTAGCGGCCGCAGCTGAGAAACAACAATATCCAGCTCAACCCATCTATATGGACTCAGGAGACGAGTTCATGGACCCAGGATGGGAAAACGAATGTCCTTCAAACTCTCCCTCTGAAAACCTTTCCCTTTCTTCAATGTCAGCCCCCGTACTGGCAGCAGCTACCTAACTGCATCCCCCAAAAAATACTCTGAAAAGAGGTTCTAATCAGGGTATCTCCAGCTCCATTCACGCGTCTACCAAAGGCAACGTCGCAATTGAGCAGAAACCCACCTCAACTCTCCCGCGATCTAGCTTGCGTACAACAGCGCGGATTATCAAAAACCCCTTGGCAGCTATGACAAATAACATAGCTGCTTCATTGTTGGCCTGGAAAAATGCTAGAGCCCAACAACTTCGTGGTATACCGCCAACAATCGCTGCGGACCTCAAGGCTATTGTGACGCGACGCGCAGCTCGAGTCATTGCAGGCCTCCCTGTCTTCGGGCAGTCTCAAACTGCTCCAAATCTAAAAATTAGCGCACAGCTAGCCCCAAGATCAGAACCGCCCGCAAGTTCTTCTTACGAAAATGCTGCGGAGAAAAACTTGACCGCACCTACACACCCTCCAAATGCTGCGCCCAGGGTTACCACTTAAAAAAACACAGGCCTGAATCTAGAGTTATGATAGGCCTAGCGCCTGAACAACCTCTGGGATACCAAGATTCTCTTCTAGTCCTTACAAAGCTGAGAAGATTTCTCAAAAAACCGGAACTAATCAAGGACATTAGATCGGTTCCTTCTGGGAAAGCCCTCGTGGCTCCCTCATCCGATCAAACTCCCGATCTCATGAAAGACGCCCTTGCTTTACAGCCCGCTACAGAAGTTGTGCCAATCGAAAGACAGGAAAAATAAGAGAATTTCCTTCACGGTCCATTCCCCAGATATTGGCACAATGCTTCTAGATCTCCCGAAGCCCTTTCCGATGCTGATATCCGAGAAGAACTCTTAGCGGCAAAATCGACACAAAATCATTTTTTTCTATTAGTTGGACACGTAATTCACTTGCATCCCCTGAATGGGAAGGGACTCTCAGACTAGTAGTTGCAAAGCCAGCTGCAGATAAGCTCCCTTCCAGCGTCCGCTTATTTCCTCGATGCGCCAAAATTCGACCGGCTGACAATCGCCCACGCCTCAAAGTCTATCAACGCTGCCATGAGCTTCACAAAATCAATGTCTGCACCCGGAGAGCTTGTTGCAGACTCTATCCGTCAGACTCACACAACGGCCCATATCTGACACCCATAAACTGTCTTAATTGTGCTGGCCCGCACGTGGCCTCCTTCACTGAATGCCCGGCGAGACTCTTCCGAGCTAACAGAGCATTCGTTTGCCCAGACAAGGTGAAAATGCGGGAAATGCGCCATGAAGAATACAAGTCCTGGCTAGCTCCTAATCCTCCGCTAGGTCTCCTTCGACACCACCCTCGCGCGCCATGACTCCAGCTCCTATTTCAACAGTAGGCTCGACATTAAGGTTCGCTACCCTGATTTCCCTCAAGGAGTCACTATGAGGGACCGAAACCTGGGTCGAAGAAGACAGAAGACTACAAGTCTCTGCTTCATCCAGATCAAGGTAGATAGACGTGGCCCTGCTCACGATGCCGCCATCGAACTTGCCTCCAACTGCGGGGCTGACTTGGTATTAATCCAAGAACCCTGGATTTACACAGACCTAACTCGTAGAACAGGAGGGCAAGACTGACACCTGTACGTGGTGCCTTCTACGAACCTGGGAGTGAAATATTCTCCCAGAGCCAAGTTCAGTCAAATTTCGCAATACCGAACAAGTTGGCCCATGAGGCAATGATTCAAAATACTTCGCCATGTCAAATTTTCGCCCCCAACGAGTTCAACTCCAACCATAGTCTCATCAAGTCTACAAGTACGACTTAGTACATCCTCGTTCCAATGACCACACCTCTCATCAACTATTCTCTGGCCTCAGCTAGCCGCCAAATACACGCCCACGCCGATATTTATACCCGACGGAGGAAGCAAAGCGTGGCGCACAAATCTGGGAGACAGTTCTTTGAGACGGATGTGAGAGGGATTGGGACAAGTAAACAAGATGATACGGAGAATGGATACATTCTCGACGGGCGTGTAATTTTGAATTTTGGCAGACTTTTACGAATTGAGCTGTGTGCGCGCCAAGACTTCGCTTGCGAGAGTGCAGCGGACACTATAAAAACACGCAAACGATGGATGGTGCTGTGGTCCGCCTCCTGGTGGTGTTCTCCGGTATGGTTTGAGTAGCCTAGGCACCTACTCCACTTGGGAAGGAGACACCTCAGACTACATCTCGCGCGGAGAAAGTTCAGTGGATGATGAAGGCATGTCTGGATAACTCAGGGTTTTTGAGACGTTCCCCTGGGTGGGTATTCACGGATGAGGGTTGACTTGGGGTGAAGAAAAAGCCGCCATAACTTCGCAGTGGTACTTGCAAATGAAATCTGAGGCATGAGTGCACTTATTGTAAATTGAGTCATCTATTCTGTACATTTTCTCCGATATTGTGTCATAGCTAGTTAGCTGCATACGCAATTAAAATCTGATGCAAAACAAAAAAAAAAAAAAAAAACTCGTAGAACAACTAAAACTCACCCGAGCTCCCAAGCCTTCTCTCCTCTTCCTAAATGGACGGTCCAGCCTCGAGTAATGACGTATATCCGCAAGGGACAAGGTTTATCTCCTTTTCAGCCGGCCATACATTATCGGGATCTTCTGCGAGTCCGGATTTCACAAATAAACAAACAAGTCATTGAATTTTGGAATGTTTACAAAGCTCCAAGTGGAGCAATTGGTTCCGGGGAGGGCTTTCAACATCTAATGACTACCAATGGAAATCCAGATATTCTTGCGGGAGACTTTAATATCCACCACTCAACCTGGGATCCGAAAGCTAGGAGTGACAGTGTGGAAAGCAACTCTTTACTCTCTTGCACAGGCTCGAGGGGACTCAAACTCTTGAATCACCAGGGAGCTCCTACACATGACGCCGGTACTATTCTCGACCTAAGTTTTTTCCGGATCAACGTGAGTGCTTCTTGCGAAATTCGACAAGATCTGGAAGTTGGATCTGATAATAGGATAATCCTCTGTCAAGTATTCGATCGGGAAGCCGAGAAACCTGTACCAGGTAAGCTCCAATTTTCTGCCTGTAACTGGGAAAAATTTCATGGCTTTGTGACGAATCGGCTTGCAACACCTTCCTCCCATATCATTGAAGGGGAGGCCGCAACCATTGTCGAAATTATCCCAGGAACTCTGCTCGCTGCCTGTCCAAGATCACGCAATCAAGCAACAAAAGCCGGCTAGTGGAGCAAAGAGTGCACCCAAGCCCATTTGAGCTTTTGTAGAGCTTGTCACGTCGGCCTATCAGCAACTTCTGAACGACGTGCCTTTGGAAAAGTAGTGAGGATATCAAAGCGGGCATTCTGGCACGACAAAGTAGAACAAGTCCCCAACCTTAAAGAGGCCTACCAAGTCATGCATTGGCATAAAAGAGAGGCGCACTACCACACCCCTCCCCTAGAGGGACCATAGGGCCCGATATTCCATCAGGCAAAGAAGGCGCAGCTTTTCCAGGAAGCACCCCTTAGCCGTCATCTTAATCAAGCAGATTTTGATGATGCAATCCCTACAGGGGCAAAAAGATCTATTGCATGGCCTCAGCTGACATAAGTAGAGATCTACAACTCGGGCTGCACTGTTCCGACATCCGCTCCTGGGCCTCACAATATTACCGCAACAGTACTTCGGCGCGCCGTGAGGGAACAAAATAATGGCATTGAAGCGGAGTTGGGTTATTCCAAGTGGCGATCATTTGTATTTGGGACCTGGAACATGCAATAAGATCAAGGTGTAGATCATTAGCAAAAGCACTTGGACTCATGTTTACCCTGTAAAGCAAGCTGTATATAGGTCCTCTCCACCTTGAACCTCTTTCTAGATCTGTAGTAAATCTTTTCATCTTACGGTTTATCGACCACGATCATTCATCCCTTGACACGCGTCTGGCCAGTAATCGGACCTAGAATAATCTCCTTATTCCACCAATGTGATGAGTGGGAGATACACCCTAGCGCATTTAAGAAAGCTAACGTTGTTATAATACCAAAGTCTGGAAACCGTAACTGAACACTCCCAACATCATACCGCCAAATCGCTCTTCTATCGTGCCTTGGAAAGGGATTGTAGAGACTTGTGTCGTGTCGTCTTTCATTCCTAGTGCTGAGACATCAGATTCTTTCTCGGGATCAGTGTAGCACAGTCCCACGGAGATCAGCTACGGATCTCACCACTGCATTGTCTTGCGATATTCAGGAAGCCTTGGCCAATAAACATGTAGCCGGAATGGTTACTTTAGATGTCAAAGGTGCATTTGATGGAGTTCATAAAGGCTACCTGTGTCAGTGCCCATGGGGTCAATGATGGCCCTTCAATGTATTACAATGGGTGTCTTCTTTCATGTCCGGGCGAGAGGCCTCAATCACGCTGGATGGAACTATATCTCCGGTGTTCAAGATACATTGCGGACTTCCTCAAGGGTCCCCAGCTTCGCATATCTTATTTCTATTGGCAATTGAAGATATGCTCCATCTCTCCCCAAAGCGTTTCGGCTATGCAGACGACGTTGCATTTATAGCGTCCACACCAACTCTTGCCCGCTGCGGAGAGTTACTTCAGACGCAGTTATCTATGACCATCGCCTGGGGATGTGAGAATGGCATCGCCCTTGAAGTCTCGAAAACGGAACTAAAATACTTCCACTAAAAGCACGGATCTCCACTAGAACCTAGCGTACATGCGGATGGAGTTAAGATCATACTAAACGCCTACACGCGCTGGCGTGGGGTCATCTTCGATCGGAGCTTCCGATTTAGAGAATATGTCAGACAAGCATGCGGAAGATCCTTGGCTGTTACATGCCACATTAAATGTCTTTCGAGAGTTACCCGAGGAATGAGCCCTCTAATTTTGAGACAAGCGCTCCAAGGAGCAGTCTTTGTGATCTTGTTCTACGGGGTTGAGACATAATATTTCAAAGAAATGCCGAAAGGATTGGTCCATCGGATCCAACAACGGGTGAACGATGCAGCTTGAGCAGCATTTCCTGTATTCCGTACAACACCAATAGCTGTTCTTCTTCGTGAAACAGGCTGGGGCCTGCGATAGGCTGGCTTAAGCTCATACATGATCGCTTAGCCATCCGCACTGCGGCAGCAGATCCTAGAAACTCTCATCGAAGACGGTGGAATTCATGGAGAATGTGCGGGATCCGACGAAAGATTTCCCTAGAGCTCTCAGAAGATAAGATCCCTCCCCCTTGGGAAGTTGGACGCGATGAATGTTTGGAAAAGATAGGTGCTGTTGGCCGAACAACGGGAGTCGATTCCTTCACTCAATGGTACGCCCAACAATCCATGATGGACTTCTTTATTTTCTCCGACGGCACTATGATCGAGAACCAAGCAGGAGCCGGATATTCAATTTGACGCGGCGCGACCCATGAGATTGCTTGCGGAACCATCCCTTTAGGAGTTCAGCAGAAGTTTACGACGCAGAAATATCTGAAGCAATAGAAGCTCTAGTAGCTGCCCTCCACAATCCCATGGCTTTTTACGCAACCAACGTAACTATCTGCCTAGATAATCAAGAAGCGGCTCTTCGACTCCTCTTGTTAACACCAACTGCAACAAGCTCTCGCCACATTGCAAAATTTCGGCAGCTAGCAGCTAGCTGGACAAACAGGACACGAGCATCCTGTACTAAAGCAGGAGCAGTCAGTGTTAGATGGTTCCCTGGACATTCTGGAATCCCTGGAAATGAAGCAGCAGATGCTCTAGCGAAGTCGGCTTGTGTAATGACTGAGCCACCCCTACCCCCATACATAGCACGAGAAAAAAGAGAAATTTCTCTGTTGTACAACGCTTCCATCACCTCTTACTGGGCTCAGGAAGGCCCCACTAGATACAAGGAACTCGGAATTGGCCCTAGCATAGGGGTATGCTAGAACTGAAAGGTTTAAACCGACGTGCACTTGGGACGTTAATTGCGGCTCGTTCCGGACATGGAGATTTTGCCCAGTATTGTCGTTGTTTCGCACACGAAGATGCCTTAATGACCTGCTTCTATGGCGAAGAAAAAAGCGCAGATCACTTTTCTACTGCAGTATAGGAAATTGCCGTGCCCGTCTTCGTGGTGCACATCAACATCCTCATCTTGGCATTAGATGGATACTCGGCACGCCTGAAGGCGCCCTCGTCTTCGAAAAGTGGGTCGAGCAGAGAAAACTCTACGACGAAGTCCAACAAGCCCACTAGATCCCCTTGGGAATGAAGGGATTTTGTGGTGAGCTGATGTTGAATAGAAGGACTCAAAATATTTTCTTAGCGTTATCTTAATTTATTGTACAGTCTGTGAGCATAATGTCAATCTACTTGTTAAAAAGATGTAAAGTTCCTGGTAAAGGGAAATTTGCTACATTTAAATTGGAAAGCAGAGTGGCGGACAGCTGTTGGTTGGTTGGTTCATTAACGTGCTAGGAAAAGTGACTCCCGTTGCACTCCTACTGGAGCTTGAGCACGAGTGGGGCCGGTCCGGATCAGGGTAACTATCGTAAATTATAAGTGCCTCGTCCCACCTAAATGACTGGAGCCATGCCAAAACGCATCTATATGTTGAATCATGACGAGTTCAGCAGCCCAGAATGAAACAAACGAAAACCTCCACGCGATTTCCCGCATTATAGAGAAAAACTTATACAATCTCCCTTTCATCATTCTGCCTCGGCCACCACGCGCCCGAGCCTGGATTTGAATCCCTCTTTCCATGCCGAACCACCTAGGCTTTCGATCTATGTCCTCCGAGCCACAGGTATCCCCACCGTCCCCCGACTAGCAAGTGAATATATTCCACTCCCCTGGACATATTCCCTAAACTGCTGCCATCCGCTTGATCCTAGCAGTACTTCCAGCGCCGGTGCCCTTCGCCTTGTACTTTTAACTCGCCATATCGCCAGTGCTTTTCTACACTGAACAAGGTGACCTATTGACTTTTCTCCCCCGCACTCGCAGTGAAGTTCGGCTGTGGCGTGGTTAAAGCGGCGGTGATATGCCGCAAAGTCCCCGTGTCCGGTTCGGGCGGCGATCAATTGAGCATAGACCGCTCTCGGTAGTGCCAGTTCTGGCGGTTTCTTGCGCCTCATCTCGAGTTCGAGCTCGGTGTAACGTTCAGGGCGATTCGCGTGCCACCAGTCCGTCAACATTTGCCTGGCCAGTTCGCGATCTTTCCGTCCAGATGAGGCGAGGATCATCACGCCGTATGTTGTCCTGGAGTTTTCCACCGATTCAAGCTCTCCTCGAACGAGTTCATCAGCAATTTCATTCCCTTCTAGACCTTCGTGACCCGAGATCCATCCTATTTTTACAGGAGCGGCTGATCTCGCGGCCATTTTCATGAACTTTTGGATCCTCCAGGACGATGAACACGTTGTTGCTGTCAGTAAAGCCTAGACAGCCGCGGAATTGTCGAGCAGGAAATAGATGGCGCCGCGGCCTCGATCTTCGGAAATCATGGGCACTAATTCAGGGGATAGGCTGGGGCAACGGAGAGATCTCCATTGTCTCCGAGACTTGAGCGACTGCACTTGATGTGCTACATCTCGTCCCTTCATCCCATCATGATTCTGAGCATGAGGGTGAACAAAGCTTTGGAAATGGCGACCAGTCGAGCCCACCAGGCCGCATGTCAGCTCGAACGATTGCAAGAACAAACCAGACGAACTAAGTCTACATACTTTCGAGTCGTGTCATCAACGAACCCGAGGAGAAAATAATTGCGCAGAGCAGACATTCAGTGATGAAAAGGGCGACCACGACTGGTTTTGCTGATATTGTGGTTGGCAGGTGTAGCAGCGGCTTGTTTCTGTCCGAAATCTTGGCCGACAGATATTTCACGAATGCACAAATCAGGTATTCCGACACTGAAAGCGCCTCGTACTAGAGTTGAGACATTTCTCATGTTCGTGTTGAAGCAGCCGAGACCAACGTGGTGTGCCCTAGGAGATTTTTTCCGACCACGACTAGCTCGCGACACCCGCCAACATCGATTCGCCACCCAACGAAGAAATCCAAAAGTCAGAGTCGCCATTGCGAATGAAGAACGTCCAGCCCTCTGTACCCGACGCGAAACATACAGATACGGTAAGGCTAATGGCCTTGAATACATTAACGAGTCCTGCGACGAACCGGCACCGATGAGATGGGCACAATATTCTGCCGACACACTAGCTAGCGTATTTGGTAAAGACTGGGCCATGCATTTTTCCAAAGTAGCCAAGATGGAGAGATTGCCGGGTGCAATGAAGGAATTAAAGAGAAGGCGAATGTACTAGGCTTGCAATGAAGGAAACAATCTCCAAATAATATTGGCTGATGCCGGCTCTGAAGATAGGAGAAGAGGGAAGAGCGGGAAAATGCCAAGTCTGAGGAGTAATTTGCGCTTCGAAATCGGCTGCTTTCGACGCTCGGCCTTGGCTTGATTCAACACATGGGCGATTTCGGAAGGGGAAGGAGGCTCAGGTATTCGATGATCATTAATTTGATCAGACCTGGCCCACTCATGCTCGAGTTGCGAAAGTAATGCGCCGCACTGTCATTGTATCGTGGGCTTAGACAAAACAAGTCCAAGGCACCGCGCATCATGTCGCCGTGTCCATCTTGAAGTGTCAGGCAGCGAACTGGTCAAAGGGCAAATTGGGCGTGGGACAAGCTTATTTGTAGACTCTTAATATGTCGGGGACGAGCCCGATAGCAATGGGCATGATGTAATTTGTAAGCCCTTCACATCTCCGTGGTGGAACCGAAAATGTTTTGTTTTCGCTGATATAATTATCCAGATAAGCAGGGACTTGCGCTCCGACTTCATCCGTCAGTATCCGATCAGGGGAAAGGCGAGATAAACTTGGGTCAACCAGATGTGTCGGTCCGGACTGATAGTTCGAGGATGGGATAGGAGTAGCAATTATTCGGCCTCAGTGGCTCATATTCTACAAAGACCGATGCGAACGACTTACCGCCAAGCCATCCGAGCCAGAGAGGGACAAGGCGCTTCGGTTGTGCCGGAATTACTGACGTCGGCGACGTGGAGATAAATCGAGACCATCACTTCAATATTCCTCTCCCGTACAAAGCCCAAGCATGGTCGGGACGTAAATGCTAGTCTTTCAATCGCCTGCATAGTCATACCTGTTGAAAACGCCCTCAGACGGAAAAGGGTACGTCAAGGCACAGCACTCAGCATAGAGTGGGTAAGAAGAGGCAACAGGAATAATCAAGCGGGAGAGCGCGTGATATGGGAAGTTCTCCAGATGAAGTGGACATTGGCTCGACGAAATCAGACTGGTTTTGCGCTCGAATTGAACTCGAGACACTACCTTGGCGCTGTAGAATTTCAAAGCGAAGAGGGCTTTTATGACATTTACACCTATCAACTAAACCCCTGCGAGTCTCGCACGCCCGTCATAAACGGTGATGGGCAGGTCCAGTGTTTGTGCCATGCCCGGACCCTGTACCCCCGGCTACGTGGAAAATCAGACGTGCACGCGACGATGAGTGCGGTTAGCTCATCCGAGATGTGTATAATGTGATTAGATAGTGTGGGCCTCTGGAAAAAATGCGAGGGAGTGCTGATGTCGAGGGTCTAAATAACAAAATTGGGGAATTTGGCGTAATATTGTATGGTGCAGAGAGAGACAGAGAATTAGCAAAGCTGCATGCAATGGATAATTGTATTTCCTCTTCAGCCTTCCGAGTTCACACTCTGTTGGTGGAATTGACTTCTTGCTTAGCCCCTTTACTTGACCATTGCACCAACTTATCTCGGCTCATTACCAGCCCTAGATTAGTATTGTCGAATGAGCTAATGACTTAATGATCCTTCATGGATTACCTTAGAAATGATGACTAATTATGTTGATGAGTGGTGAGTTAGCTGTTAAAGAATGGGGTTGGGAGTGAGAGGGCGTTACTGCTTATATGTCTCACTTCGAAGGGGAGGAGGAAGAATCAAGATACAGGTTAACCACAATCATCATTACAGCTATGGAAAGTTGTGATATATATACCACCCGAGTATTCCGACAGATATGTTGCAGTAGCGTCTAATCGCTTGGCACAAGCTTATGCAAGAGATACTACTGGCACCCTTGCCCCATTGAGGTCCCCGGCTAGACTAAATCACGAACTGTAGCATTTAGCCTTCTCAAACTAAACATTTCATGCAAAAATCCACATCGAGTCAAGTTCATTAGAATGAGGCTTGTGATCTCGCCGCTTGCAGAAAAAAGAATTATAACCACTCAGAACAGACTGAATTCAAAGTCGTAGCTATTGCTCCTACGGTTCATCAGCTTAATCTGTGGAAAGTGATCCGATTTGAGGGGTAGAGCGTGTAGGCTAAGGTGATTATTACTACTAAGCATTTACACCTTGTCTTGTTACCATTCGTGTTTCTCCGATGGTGCAGGGGTAAATTTTGCCGTTCTATTCTTACAAACTGTAAGACGAAATATAATACTACTTGTGTGAGAGCATAAATTAGTGTGGGAATGAGTGCCTACTGTTAAAACCGACTCATCAAAGCCCTCATGATTGGAGAGATAGACGTAAAGTATCAGGGCATGTTCATTAGCAAAGCCTTGAGTTGTTAATCGCTCGCTATGAAAGGGGAAAGGCGATACTCTTACATGCTATCACACGCCCACCGAGTCGACCAACACTCAGTACCTTTCCCCAGTCTCGACCATCAATCCGCACCGTCGACCAAGCCTCTGGTCCTGCCATTCTTAATCTAGTGCTGGGGTGGTCAGCTAAGCTCTCCTCCCCATCACCGACCTGACTCGGGTCTAATTCTGGGTTTGTCAAGCCTGTCCAAACGCTTGAAATGCTCAGAGCATCGGTGGATATACTAAGTCTCAGACTGCCGTGCATATTCGCAGCTAATTCGAGTTTGGGCCCAGGAGTGGTAGAGCTAGCTTTACCAGGTCCCGCGCTAGGAGACATGGCAAGCTTAGTGAAGCGGTCTGATATGGCCTTTAGCTGAATGAGCGAGGGCAGAATAACATGCGCATCTGGCTCACGCACTCGAGGCTCATGAATTCCGTCGACACTTTCGGCAGTTAGGACGCGGATGGGAATATCCTGCGTGACAATCGCCTCACGATCACGTGGAATCATGGCATCCAGACTCTCTTCTCGAAGTGACCGACCATCGTCTCCGTTGTTTTCGTCGAAGAGTCCATTGGCGGCATTGCTACCACTGGCTATGTGGGTAATGATGGTGAGAGAGAGAACAGGTATTCCTTTTCGTTTCGTGAGGCGAATGGAGGCTGAGGATGCATTGATGGCTGATTTGAGGGCGCGGGTTAGGGGGAGAAGGGGAAGCTCTAGGTTGATGGTGTTGTTCGGGGCAGCTGACTGGATGGTATATTCCTCGAATATCGAATCAATAGATAGGGATCTTCATTTCTTCAGCTGCAAATCTCTGCTCTGAAATGCCAGTAAGAACTCACGCCCAGACCTGTGTCCCCATTTCAGGAATAACGGTAAAGCGGACGGCATCTTCGTCCAAACGAACCCATGCCAACTTACCCAAGTGCGATAGCGAAGATGCAAGTTCTGCGCGGCGAATTAGTAATTTCATGGGTGTGCGGATGCGTGGAGAGGTACTGGAAAACGTTTGGATATTTTTGATCGAAGTCTTGAACCTCATGATGGTAAATCGTACCCGTCACGCACGCAAACCCCGGTGACTTGAGGGAAGTACGTGTGTCATGACTAAGCTTTTGTAGATTACTAATCTATAGCTTGAACCAGCTAAAGCGGGGCGAATTAAATCTCCATATTCTGAGCATATTCACCATTGCAGCACTTGAACTTCTCAATTCATGTGCCCCTAATTTTCCACTCTTTGTGTGTGTGTGTGTGTGATTGTTGTGCTGCTTGGGTCTAGGACTATCTAGTACATTGGGCTCCTCTCTGGCCCTGGCCACACCTTGTGCAGTGCTCCTTACCTTTTTTGTTACTTTTAAGATCGGTGATATATTTCCCGTGATGAATAGCCATTCAGCCCGACGTTTACCCGTAGAATTCAGCCACCTTTTCCATGAAACCTTCTACCGAAAAAAAAAGTAGCAATGGAAACTGCGTGCGCGGGAAAAAGTCTCAAAAATCCTGCAGCCCCAGCCAGGTGAGGCCTAGACACCGGGACCACATGGGGTGCGCATATTCACCTACATCTCCCTTCTTTATAACAGTCGAGACCAACTTGATCCAAACTACCATCTCCGTATCGGGTGCTGGGTACGCTCCGGAGACTCATTGGATGGCTTTTCCTCCATGATAGTGATGATAGAGGGATGTGTTAAGCGATGAAGACGATACAGACGGCGAAAGCGATTGGGAATACCCATGGAAGTGAAGACTTTGTTACTCAATATCGGCACTACAGACTCCACAGTGAGAGCCGGAGGTTCGTACGGGACACTGCTAACAGGTGTTGAGAATAGCACACCCTATTTCTTTTTAAAAAAAACAAATGCATCTAACCTGCGCAGGGAACGAACCTGGCTTCGTGTGAATTCAACGTGACTCGTCAAAAGATAAGAGCGAATACAAGAATGAATGATAGATTTTTTTTGCATCAGATTTTTAATTGCGTATGCCGCTGTCTAGCTATGACACAATATCAGAGAAAACATACAGAAAGGATGACTCAATTTGCAAGTACCACTGCGAAGTTATGGTGGCTTTTTCTTCTCCCAAAGTCAAGCCTCATCCGTGAATACCCACCCAGGGAAACGTCTCAAAACCACTGAGTTATCCAGATATGCCTTCACGATCCACTGAATTTTCTCCGCGCGAGATGTGGTCTGAGGCGTCTCCTTCCCAAGTGGAGTAGGTGCCCAGGCTACTCGAATTATACCAGAGAATATCACCATGAGCCAGACCACGGCACCTTTCATCGTTTGCGTGTTTTTATAGTATCCGCTGCACTCTTAAAGGCGAAGTCTTGGTGCGCACAAAGCTCAATCCGTAAAATTCCTTGCCAAAATTCAAAATTACACACCCGTCGAGATTATATCTATCCTCCGTATTATCTTGGAAACTTCTCCTAATCCCTCTCACGTTCATCCCTGAGAGTTGTCTCCCAGATTTATGCGCCACGCTTAGCTTCCTTCGTTGGGTGTAGATATCGGCGTGGGCGTGTATTAGGTGGTGTGAAAGGACGGGACATGAGCTTCTAGCTGACGTGTACCCAAAACAGAATTTATATTCTATCCGCAGAGAAGGATACCCGGAGGCATGCTCATGAATATAAAACTTCGCGTCGCGTAAGGCGTCCGTTTACATCAGCAATAACAACGCTTGACCACAAATGTGTTAACGCTTGGCAAGGGACCGGATAAACTCCGGTTCCAGACTAAATGGCTATAGCCTGTAACAGGTGGCCAGCTAAGGTCAGAGAATAGTTGATGAGAGGTGTGGTCATTGAAACGACGATGTACTAAGTTGTACTTGTAAACTTGATGAGACTTAGGTAGGAGTCGGACTAGTTGAAGGCGAAAATTTGACGTGGTGGAGAATTTTAAATCATTGCCTCATGGACCAACTTCTTTGGTGTTGAGAAATTTGACTGAATTCGGCTCTGGGCGAATATTTCACTGCCAGGTTCGTTGTGGACAACACCTACAGATGTTCAGTCTTGCCCTCTAGCAGCTATACTTATTTAGCCTGATTGTTATCCGTTTAAGCGTTTCTAAATTGCAGCGGGTGCATGCCAATTTTCACACGATGTACAGACATAATGTCTACTAGATAGCTGCACACGCAATTAAAATCTGATGCAAAAAAAAATAGACACAATGTCTGCCAAGTAGTATGAAGTATCATATTTGTGGCCGACCCACCTATCCTTGACTTACTTATTATGATTCAACACTGAAGGGCAAAAGCCAAGTGTCGCTCAATTCCGCATCCGGGAATCGAACCCGGGGCTCTCCGGCTCATAGATGAAAGCGGAGTATGTTAACCCCTACACTAATGCGGATGTTGTAGGTCAAAACCTATATATTAATTTAGTGTCTCCAAATGCAGCGTCTTTTATACTGAAGCCTTATTCTGGGCTCGGAGTAAACATAATCAAGGAGACAAACAAAATATTGAATTGGAAATGTGACGAAGACCTGATAGCACCCATTCTATTGCGAACCCCAATTTCATCACAACGTCCCCATGATGATTGTTTTACAAAAGAGATGGAGTCAAAAAATTAGAAGATCTTGATAACCCCAGGCTCCCACTCGTCCTTGAGATTGCGATAAGAAGTATGTTTGATTGCCCTAAAATGATTTGGCCTGCGTCGGGCTGTCAGGGGATAGCTCCTTTGAATCAAATAGGATATCAAGGCCGACTGGAGTTAGAGTTAACAAGTGATGTGGATCCGATCTCATTACCGACCTTGACCTCTTACAAGTGTTTGTTCAGTCGCTTTATGTCGTGCAGGCACAGAATACTAGGCTCCGAGAGCTTATGCTAGTCCGCACAGTCAACCCATTCTACTGGGACTATCCGAAGTGGCAACAGCCCCTCTATCGCCCTTCTAGTCATAATAAAGCCCGGTTACCGCGCACGACTAGGTAGCCTTTAAATTTGGGAGGAAATAATTGTCTCTGATTTCAAAGGAGTTCTATTTCTTAGAATCATTTAATGTGTATTCAAATATCTAGCTATGACATATTACCGGTGCCTTGTTTACATGATGGATGGCTCTTTTGACGTTGGAGACACTCATACTCTGGATTTCGTTTGCAAATACCATCATGGTATATGTTTGCTCACACAAACAGTCAACCCTCCTCCGCAAGTACCCACCAAAGAGAAACTCAAAACCTTTGATCATCCAAGTAAACCTTCGTCATCCATGTAAGATTACACCGCGAGATATGTAATTGTGTTTGGCCGCATTCGAACCAGCGATCTCCTATCTCGAGTGGGATATGTGTCAAAACTATCCAGACCTTACTTGAGGGACCGGCCAAGACGATGTACCACAGCACCATCCAACCATGGCGGTGTTTAGAATGTCGCCTACACTTTCGCAAACGAAGTCTTAGCGCACACAAAGCTCAATTCGTAAAACTCCTTGCCAAAATTCAAAATCACACGCCCGTCAAGATTGTAGCCATCCTCTACATCATCTTGTGAACTTATCCTGAGCCCTCTCACGTCCACCTCAAAGAGCTCTCTCTCAGATTTGTGCGCCACGCTTAGCTTCCATCGTTGGGTGTAAATATCGGCGTGGACGTGTGTTAGGTGGCCAGCTTAGGCCAGAGAACAGTTGATGAGAGATTTGGTCATTGAAGCCAGGATGTACTAAGTTGTACTTGTAAACTTGATGAGACTTAGGTAGGAGTCGGACTAGTTGAGGGCGAAAATTTGACGTGGCGGAGAATTTTAAATCACCACCTTATGGGCCAACCTCTTCGGTAATGAGAAATCTGACTGAATGCGGCTCTGGGCGAATATTTCACTCCCAGGTTCGTAGAGGACACCGCGTATAGGTGTTCAGTCTTGCCCTCCAGGATATGATTCACTCCTCCACATACAATATGATTGGTTCCGACCAAGGCATAGTAAAGTCTAGCAATACAAGCTAGTAAATGCCCATCTCAAAGACCCCACTTCACGTCCACTAGGCCTGCATCCTCTCAGTACACATCCGCGACGAAATCAATAGCCACAAGAGGATATAAATTGCTGCGGAGTAATTAGAAAATATTGAAAAAATTATGATTAGGATGGATGTAGAATCGAATCATGTAGACACCGAATTCTGTGAAGCGGCTTTCTATATTGATACAGACTGTGCGCGCCGCGTCTACCTATGCGGAAGTGAAGGCGCCACTTTAAACACCCTCATGGTTGGATGGTGCAGTAGCAAATCACCAGGGTCAGTCTCTTTCATATACTGTGGGTAGTATGAATATCTCTAACGTCAAAAAAGCCATCCAAAATTTACCTAGAGCGCTGATCATGCATCAAAAATGGTTGACTGTGACCATAATGAATCATTCTGAGAGATCCATTCATCTTGCTCTGCCAAGTACTCTTGGCCCAACTAGATAGCTAACTACTACTTCTATCAATGTGTTTCTACCCAGATATCCCAAGTGACGCTTAACTTCTCAAATAATCAGGAGACAACGCGATTGGAACTGGTATTGACAGAAACAAGCTGGAAATCATTGTCTGACTCAACAACCCTTGACCATAGAGAGAATGGGAGTATGCTTCTCATATAAACCCTAATAAAGTGAAATTTATAGCTGCACGTAGCAGATGTAATTTATATATGGCGAAAAAAATTTATGGCAAATCCTACTGCCTCATCATAAGTCGTTTCTGCCCTGCCCTTAGATCCATTCGCTCAAAACGTTCTTTCTCAAAAACTCTCAAAAACTCGACCACTATTTTTGCAAGCTCTTCTTTTGCATTCTTTTTCCCATAGATATTGGTAATCTCTCCTATTACGCCTTTTACACGATGATCATTGCCAAAATCGACATATGCGTCATAAAATGAACTGCCTGGAGTTACAGGCTCAATAACATATCGTGGAGGACTGAAGCCGAGTCTTTGACATAGTCTAGGGACTCGAGAAGCACACGTGGAGGCAGCATCTTGCGACATGGAAGTCAGTGATTGTTTCTGGGACTTGGAAAAGCGGACGGCGCCAGAATCTGGCATATAGTTGTTATCTATAAGCCAATCAATTGCCTTTTTCGCCGCGTATTGCTTGGCCGGCTTTTTGGAAGCAAAAGAGAGTGTGGTCAGAATGGAGCCAAATGGGCGCGGGTGCTCCGGAATTAGAACGGTGCATGAAAATCTCGGGAAATGCATTGAATGGGATGACTCTTCGATAAACTCAAGATCTAGCCTTTGGGAGGCTCTGATATGGGCGGCTCTATATTCTGAAGCGATTAATCAGAATACTAGATGCAATAAAGTCGAATCGAAGCAACGAGACGAGTGAACAAACTAACCTTGCAGCCGTCCGACCCAGTTAACAGCGCCTAATTCTAGCAATGCCTTTTCCTCAGCAGCTTTCATGTTAGAATCAGGACTATGGGCGGCTGCCTTCATTTTATGCCTCGGTTCATGGGGTACTGCAAGCTTCCTCGTTTCCACCTCTTCTTCCCATTCATCGATATCATGGATACCGAGATGCGAGTGGTGGTGTTCAGATTCCGACGAGGCAAAGATATCAAAGTTTGAAACATCCATGGTGAGATAAGATAGAGATAGAGGTGCATAGGAAAGTGGATAGTTGGTAGGGTGTTAAGTGCGGCGGCAGGCTGTGAGTATACTTAAATAATCTAGCCCTTTGTCTGACATAATCATGAGCGAGGATGTGAGCAACTTGCCGATTGAAGCTTGCGAAATTCACTGGACAAATTTGCTACATTTTACACAGAGCTCATTACGGATAGCTTCGAGTAACATCGGGCATAGGCCCAATGCGTCATGGGCATTCATATGGTGGGAATGCCGTTCAAGGAATGAGCACACATGACAACTCTGCCCTCTCTATTGGCGTTAGAGGGTGGGTCCAGGAGTTTTGGAAAATTAAAGACTAGCGGATGTTACGCGGTGCAGCGTTCTGACAGGGCGTACATGGCCTTTTCTCCGCTCCATCTCCTACCACAAGATATGTATAAAGCTCTCTCTGCAAAAATCTACTCACAATTCAAATTCGTTAGCGTCGTCCTTGTAATTATGAGGCGAATGCTCTCATCTCTTCCAATATTTTGTTCCCGACCGTCCATAATCCTAGCCACGAACGACAAAGGCTAGACACCTATCCGTGGTATCCTCTGCGAAAGTGGTGGTGAAATATTCTTCCACAGTCCAGATTCAGTCACGAAAAAGAGCTGACCTCTGTGTTTTCGTTGAGATGGCGATCAGGAGGAGTGGCGTTGCCAAGTTTTTGGCCGCAAACCCGATCTGCAGAGACTGTACGACTGCTTAAATTATCGCTTTCTATTACCTTTACTCCCCACACGAGCCGCACTTAGGCACTAACCTGTCTGTTACCCGAGCCACACGCGACAGAATATACTTATCATGTCAATTTTTCCAGGAAGATCTTACGCAGCTTAACTCATCCGACAACCCTCACCATAGCCATCGAATCGCTTATCAATACAATCAAAATCTCAAAGGCTTTAATCACAAGCTAAGATTCAAGATTTTTCCGACCCTGCGCAACTGCTGCTCGGTGTGAAAGCACTTTCGACGTATCAGTCTTAGTTGTCAATACATCTCAACCTACAAGACCCTTCAACGACGAATTTGATGCAAAATTCCGCTCGCTTCTCAATTAGAAAATTCGACAAAGGCCAATGCATGGTTGCCTCGGCTTTGAGAATTTCGACGTATATTCGGCATTCACGGTATGTGACAATACCGAGGTCCCAACTGATTTTAAAAAAAAAAAATCAAAAGGACGGAGACGCCACAATAGAGGAACAAACGGGATTCAAAAAAGAGGAGGACATAGCGGGTGGCTGTAAAAGGCTTCCAATGAAAAAAAGGACTCTTGGATGAGACAGTGCATGAACTGACAGTAACAGAAGTAGTTGTACATGTTGTTGTCTTTTATCAAAGACGATATTGGACATGTAGGTCCTCCATGCGTACAGGCCATAGATCCTTAAGCTAGTAGTATACCCTCACCTACGCCTGCTATAGAGCTCTCATCATTTATAACTATTTCTCCAAAGCCCTTATTCGATCATACCCTGGTAGGAGACCTTAGCCCTTCATTTTCTCCCCTCTATTAAAAGAAATGAGAGCAACCTCCTTGTATTTGGCAGCCGGGGTAAATCGTAGAAAGCACTGGTTGTAGGTCTCTCACCACCGACATCAGGACTAAAGCTGCCTGGGAATGTTAAGATTTGAAGGACTTGGGTGCTTTGTGCCTGAGCCCGCGACGCAGCATGCCTTCCCGTGTGTTACGATCGGGATCTATAGTCGGTCTGTCTTGGCATATTTAACGCAAGGGTCAAGCCTGGGCTAGTCTGATGACTCATGCGGGACAAGATTATAGCGTATAATGGTAATTGATGTTATCCAGGCCGGACCCCACCCGCTTTCAATTTCACAAAGGAAAATAGAGGATACCAATTGCCAACATGTTAACATAAAAATAACTCTCCCATCGCCGGCAAAGACGAATTCATCACCTTACAGTGGTGCCGGTGTAATCGCTCAGTATGCTCTGCATATCTGGGATAGCCAAGAAGAATCGCATCCGAATCGAAATTGAAAGCAACCTCAAGCTTTTCTCCATTTGACGACCTCTCGACAATGCCCCTCTTACCATTCTCAACTGATTCCTCAACCTCTATCCAACCACGCATTATCTCGCCCCAACGACCAAGAAAGAAGTTGTTCCAACCGCAAACAGGAGCTTGTCCCATTAATCACCAACCATCTCTCACTACATATTTACGACGCTACGTATACCCGCAAGGAGAAAATCAAGTCATAATATACAAAGCTCGGGTCATGGTTTATGGGGGACTGATGCTCTAATGGGGCTCTACATCTTGAGGAAGGACAGGCGGCTGAGATGAGGTTCGAGGAGAGAACAGGTCTCTGAAGACCATGCTGGGGTTGAAATTTTTGAGAGGTTTTAAACTTTGGAACGATTTGTTTGTTTTGTTTTGTTTTTTATTTAACGTCGTGCCAGCTCACAAAACAACCGCAATTTTTGAAATCGATGAAAATTCCCCCATACGTCCCCTTCACCCTTCAATTCATTATATCGCAAACTAATATCAGCGTTTCTCACAGTGGCAAGACCCCAAATCACCGAAATGGCGATGGGGCCCACGAAAATCACTCGCCCCGCGCGCTAGCTCAAAGCAATGGCGAAAATTAAAACCAGGTTGCAACAGCGCCTGGATTCAAGGAATCTATCGATCGAAACGATAGATCAAGATAAGATGGAGTCAGAGATGACTGAAAGAATAAGAGCCTTCCAGGAAGACTCCAACTCAACAAACCCAGACGCAGAAATGGGTGATGCGGTCATAGACCAATATATAATGGAGGGTCTCGACAAGTCCAGATGGAATGTCGCCCAGAAAAATGATGATGTGGTCCCTGTGACCTCTGTCATTACAACAACAAAGATAATTGCTGCTCCTGCTGTCAAGAAGGCAGCAATTCCAGAGGTGAATAAGGCTAATCAAGCCACACCTACTCAGATCGCCAGCAAACCCCCATCAGTGGCGACTGAAAAACAACAACCCTCCTGCAGCGAAAGCAGGAAACAAAAAATCAATGGCTGCCCCCCGGAACTACAAGCCATGATTGAAGCTGAAGAGCGCAGGGCAGCTCAAGCAGCAAAAAATATAATGATCTGCACTGCTGCGATCAATGCTGTCGAGACCGCGGTCTCTCTCTACTCGGAAGAGTCGAGCGATCCGTTCATCGACTCGATGAAGTTATATCTCCGAGCAGCAGTGGCTCAATTCATGAAGTCGGGACCCAGTGCGGCCCCCCCAATCCTTCCCCAGCGCCCAAGCTGCCAGGACAATATAAGTTGTCCTATAACCAAGGCCAAAGAAAGAACTCCGATGAACGATCAGGAGCAAAAACGCCCAGTGACCCAGGCAAAAACGACCTGGGCAACAGTCGCCCGGGGCTCTCCACAAATGTGAATCGCTCCAGCGAAGACTGTTCGAGTCGCCCCAAACCCAGCAGCACAGGTCAAGAAACAAGCTAGACCTGTGACTGCAAAGCCAAAAGATGTTCGTCTGTTTCTTCGACTCGGAGAGGAGCATGCATGGCGCGCTCTTTCGCCAGCTGGCGTGAGAGATGCCGTGACCAGATTGGTGGAGGTTTCATCCTCCAATATTGAACATGTGTATCGTGTTCCCACCGGCTTTGCAATGAAAGCCAAAAACGAAGAAGCACGCCAGCTTCTCTTAAACGCTGCTGAATCATTCAGCAAGGTTGAAGCTAAGTTGGAGACAGCCTCGGATCTGGCTGCCCTTCGAATCGCAACGGTTCCAGTGACCCTATACACACTTATGGGCAAGGTCACAGTCACTGAGGAGATGGTGGCAGAAGAAATAACTCGAACCACTAAGGCGGTTTCGGTACGTGTCCGTCCACTCGGAAAGGGGAGAGTAGGAGCTCCCTACCAAACTTGGATAGCTCACTTCGAGAGAGCGTCTGCCCCTCGGCCGGGCTTCCGATTTTTTGACGACTCTGGAATTGCAGTTTGTCACAAGCCTAAACAGGCAATAAGCCAGTGCAAACGATGCCTGCAATTCCACGGCACTCGAAGTTGCTCACGTGCCCCAGCCTGCTGCAACTGCACGTCAACGATGCACTCCTCCGCAGAGTGTAAGGCACATACAAAGTGTCGCAACTGTGGGGGCCCACACCGATCGGACAGTCGTGACTGTCTAGCTCGTCCTACAAAGTCTGGACCAGCATCCAAAGAGAACCTCGAGGCAATCAGGCAGGCGAGTCAACGGGAATTTGCTGCAGTTGCACGAGCAAAATCAGCTGTCAGACGCGCTGAAGCTGCAGTTTCAGCAGCCTCTGAAAAGGCAAAAAAGCTCAGACGGGCTTCAATTCCAGCAACTGCTTCGAAGTGCTGATGACCGATTCATCGCCTTCTGTAACCAAGGTTACAGAGGACGTGAATCGTGAAGAAAGCTTATAAAGGGCGCCCCACGGGCCCCTTTTCGCCTCCCTCCTACCTTAAATTTCATGTCGATAAATGTAGGAAGGGAGGCCCGACACGGACATCGCGCTCGCCCGAGCTTTTGAGCTGGGAGTCGATGTATTGCTTGTTCAGGAACCTCTGTGGAAAAAACAGAGCAAGTCAACAAAGACTCATCCGGGATATGATTGCCATATTCCCCGTGGTGAGGATCAGTCTAGGCCGAGGGCAGTGACCTACACTCGGAAAAGCGGCAATGAAATAATCGCAAAACAGATCTTTCCCTGTGCCACGCCTACGGCAGACTATTGCTGGGTCGTGGTCAATGGAATCACGTTCCTCAACGTCTACAAAGCGCCCAACGACCCACAGGCTGTGCAGCCTCTCATCAACTGGGATCCACCGCCAAATTCTGTTGCGGCGGGGGATTTCAACTCAGTTTACTGGGCCTGGCAACCGAGCACCACCCGAATCCACGGACAAGGAGAGGAAATCGATAGATGGGCGCAACATCACCATCTATCCTGTCTCATCATTGGGGAGCCCACGCACAAAGCTGGCAACACCTTGGATCTAGCCTGGACTAACATCAATGGCGCGCAAGCATGGGTGGATCGAAGTGAATGCGTAACCAGCGATCATCTTCCTATCCGAGGACAAATTCCGATACGAGCTGCAAGAATGAAGGCTGGGATACCCAAGCTCCGAGTGACGAAGAAAAATCTTCCAAAATTTGCTGCCTTCACTGCCAGATGGATCAAGCCGCCTTCAGCCCTAGACACTGTCGAAAAAGTTGAAGAATACGCCCATGAACTCTGTTTCCAAATTAATGCCGCCATTAATGCGACAGGAACCCGAGCCAGAGCTAGTAGCGGAAAATCAGCACCTTGGTGGACCCCGGCATGCAGGGCAGCACGAGACAAATATCGAGCGACTTTACCCTCTCTCCAGCGGAGTGTCTGCGCGAAAAAGCTTCGATCAGTTCTCCGAGCTGCGAAAAAAGAATACCAGACGCAACAGGTCGAAGCGATGAAGTCGCCGAGCGATGTGTTCAAGCTGCTGAGAAAGGCCAGTCCACGACAGGCTAGCATTCCACCACCACTCAATCATAATGGAACCCTCATCTCGGACCCATTAGAGCAAGCCACAATACTTCGCGATGAGCTTCTTGCCCGACATCAGGCGTCAGACGACTTGCCACCGTGCACAGCGACAAGCAGCAACCGAATCCGGTGGAATGAAGACATCTCCGAGGAAGAAGTAAGACACTGCACAATCGGCTGTGGTAATACAGCCCCTGGAGCAGACGGAATCTCAGTTGAGCTGCTAGCGGCTTGCTGGAACACAATAGGACCGTACGTCGCTCAACTCTTCCAGGCCTGCGTGAGGATTGGCATTCATCCATCCTGCTTCAAGCTGGCTGAGGTCGTTCTGGTCCCGAAACCTAATCGAGACCCAACGACAGTCAAAGGATGGAGGCCCATCGCCATTCTTTCTTGCCTAGGTAAAGGTCTAGAAAGGCTCTTGGCTAAGCGTATGGCGCATCTCGCTGTGATCTTTGATGTAACGGGACATCAGCAATTTGGCGCGCTCCCAAAACGCTCGGCAATTGACCTCGTCTCCTGTGTGGTACACAACATTGAAGAGGCAAGCTCCTAAAAGTGGACGGCTACATTTGTCACCCTGGACGTTCAAGGTGCCTTCGATGCAGTTCTACATAACCGTCTGGTGAGAAGGATGCAGGAGCAAGGTTGGCCAGACTCGATACTCAAGTGGACGACCTCGTTCCTAGCACAACGCATGGTCCAATTGCGTTACTCTGAAGGAGTCACCGCTCAGCGACAGCTAAGCTGTGGAGTCCCCCAGGGCTCACCGATATCCCCACTCCATTTCCTTCTGTACATGGCAGAGCCAATGCGAAGCGGAAAGCCAGGTATGAGGTTCAGCTATGCTGACGACTTCGGAATCATCGGGTTTGGCCGCACCATAACGGAATCCGCCGCTGCGGCCCAGAGCGAAGTCGACGATCTCCTGGACTGGGCGGGGAAAAATGCGGTTACTTTCGACACAAGTAAGTCTGAAGTGATTCAGTTTCCCGCACGGTGCCGCGAGCCTGCGAAAGGAATCTATGTCAATGGAACCCTTATCGAGCCAGCTGAACATATTCGCTGGTTAGGTGTCTACCTAGATCCCCGACTGACCTTTAAGCACCATGTAACAACATGGTGCGGTAAAGCCTTGAAAGTTGCACAGAATTTGCGCCGCTTCAACACTGCTCTCCGAGGAGCCGCTCCAGGAGCGCTTATCAGAGCAGTCGACATGTGTGTTGTTCCTATTGCGACATTTGGTGCGGAGATCTGGTGGCCAGGTCTCAAATGCCCAACGAGAAAAAGCATGACAACCCCACCAACGACACACTTATGTGGCATGATCGACAAGGCTGTCTTGATGGGACTTCGAGCTGCTCTCCCGGTAATGAGGACGACAGCAAACGTTGTACTGCACAGAGAAGGAGGAATCCCACCAGGGAAAATCATACTGGAGGGTAATCGACTTCGACTGTCAGTTAGGCTCAAAACTCTAGATGACCGCCATCCGCTGAGGATTCGTGCGGCTGTGTGCCCAAATATAGGCACGCGGAAATACAAGAAGAGAAATTGAGCGACTTCGGTCCCTGAGGTAATAATGTCTCGAGTACAGCGAGCGTACCGACAAATACCAGAGGCAGAGGGTGCGGAACCACTGCCACCTAAATCCTACTTACCGAAAGCAGGATCTAAAGAAGAGCAAATTGAGATATGTAGACAATGGATCAACCAGGTGTCGAAGTCGGAAATTTGTGCCTACTCGGATGGCTCATCGGAAGGGAATGGACGCTCTGCGTGGGGTTTTGTTCTGAAGAGAGACGGGCAGACTTTGCTTACGGGAAGTGGCATCAGGCATGGGGGTGAGGCTTTGGATGCAGAAATCACCGGGGCAAGGAAGGCTCTTGAAGCAGCATTGGGACTCCAGAGCGCGACACAACGAGTCTTCCTTTTCCTGGATAGTCAACAAGCGATCAACGCACTTGAGACAGGCAAGTCCACGACAAGCCACGATGAAGTACGGAAATTTCGTGAGTTGTCCAAAACAGCTCGCGTGGCAATTAAATGGGTTCCCGGTCACTCAAGAATCCAGGGTAACTTGGAAGCCGACTCGGCCGCCAGGTCTGGCCTACGAATACTGCCGAGCCCGGAAATACATCCAGAATCCATCACTCTGGCATTTCTGCATGGCCAAATGAATCGTCTGCGGCAGGCGTTACTCGACGATTGGTGGAACGAAGCTTGCCCACCCCGATATCGCAAGCTCGACCTGCTCATGCGACGAAGAAAACCACCTGAGCTGGGTCTTTCGAGGTTCCTACTCCGAAATCTGATTGCATCTCGTACGGGCCATGGCAATTTCGCGGCGAATCACCGCCGTTTCAACAATCTGGACGCTCTCATGGAGTGCACCTGTGGGGAGGAGACCACTCCAACCAATTTTATTCACTGTCGACTACACGCTCACGTCACGCGTCGACTTAGAGGGAGATTGACACATAGTGGCTTTATCCAAAAACTTCTCGGGCCAAAGTGTCACGAATTTTTCAAAATCTTTGAGAAGGAAACCTGCTGTTTTGGGTTGCCATCTACAAATTCGTCCCCTGATCTCATCGGGGACAATATAAATTAGTCACACAGATGATATGACAGGAAGACAAGTCGAGGAGATTTGTTTCCGAACCAGAGATTGGTAAATCTACAGAGCAGGATAGTTTTGTGGTTAGGAGTTTGGTTTTTTTAAAGGTTGAATTTTGTATCAGTGCGCATTTTATACTAGCTACTATTTGTGTAGTGGCTCAAGTGGTGGGATCAAGTTTGGCTTATCAGGGATATGATCTTGGCTGTGAACATCGGTCTTTGACCCTTAGGGGATAACGGGTATATTCTAGGACCTAAATTAATAAACAAACAAACAAACAACCGTAAGGTCTCGTGTTGGCCAGCTCAGTCTATATAAACTACCCGACGTGCCGACGCTTTTAACTAGGCCCGACATACTTTGGAACGATTGTAGGTGCCAAGATTGGGATTTCGGCTAATTAGCCAGGAGGGCTTCTTTTGTTGATGAGTCAATGGCACTCCCCAGCGCCCTTGACGGCACAAAAAATAAAAGTTAGGCTAAGCTACTATACAGCAATCACGCTCTGTCAAGACTTTTCTGAAATTTCAGCACGACCTTCTGGAAGGAGTTGGAAGGAGGCTAGAAAGGTAGAGGGTAAATTTCCCGAGGTACCCACAAGTCTACAGCACCCAGCTGGCCGGCCTCTTCGAACGCTTCAGAAGGGTCACTATGTCTTCGGATTTAGTCCTAATGTCGGTATTAGAAGAGCTCCGCACCCAGTGGTTTTTGCGAGTTTTCCCCGCTGCCATACACCCGCAAATGGCCATCGTTTCGTTGACTGGAGAGGGAGGATAATGAAGGGTGAAGGGCTCCTCTAAGTGTATGATCGAATGAGGGCTTGTGAGGGGGTGGTACTGTTTGAGGGGAGCTGTATGGGAGGCATAGAAGGAGATATACTACTGGCTTAGGTATCGTTGGCCTGTAGGCAGAAAGGACCTGCATGTCCTACATAGTCATATACTCTTTTTTGTTTTTTTTTTTTGCATCAGATTTTAATTGCGTATGCAGCTATCTAGCTATGACACAATATCGGAGAAAATGTACAGAATAGATGACTCAATTTACAATAAGAGCACTCATACCTCGGATTTCATTTGCAAGTACCACTGCGAACTTATGGTGGCTTTTTCTTCTCCCAAAGTCAACCCTCATCCGTGTGTACCCACCCAGGGGAACATCTCAAAAACCCTGGGGTTATCCAGACATGCCTTCATCATCCTCTGAATTTCCTCCGCGCGAGATGTAGTCTGAGGTGTCTCCTTCCCAAGTGGAGTAGGTGCCTAGGCTACTCAAACCATACCGGAGAACACCACCAGGAGGCGGACCACAGCACCATCCATCGTTTGCGTGTTTTTATAGCGTCCGCTGCACTCTCGCAAGTGAAGTCTTGGCGCGCACACAGCTCAATTCGTAAAACTCTGCCTAAATTCAAAATTACACGCCCGTCGAGATTATATCCATCCTCTGGCACCTCAAGTTACTAGACAGGACTATTTTGACCGCAATCCGAGCTGCACTACCAGTATGGCGAACTACACCAAACATAGTTCTTCACCGGGAGTCAGGGATCTTACCTGCAGAAGTAATGCTTCAGCAGCGACAGCTCCGAAGTGCGGCAAGAATTCGCCAACTTGACAATTATCATCCGCTATTGTCAAGGGCAGTCGAGACACCTAAGGAGGCAATCAAGCGACTCAAACTGCGAGAAGGGCAGAAAGAACGTGCCTTTAAGTTTCCACATCGATACTTAACACGCCTTCAGAATGGGAACCTCAGCCTGCCGGCATCAGAAGGGCCTGGGCAGCTTTACCAACCAAAGATCGCGATGGCTACTACCAGGCCCAAATGCGACAAGGAGAAAAAGGCGAAGCAGATCAAGGTTTGGCTCAGGAATCTTCCCCCAGGAACACTCTGTGTTTACTCAGATGGGTCATCGATCGTCCCAGCATACTCAGCCTATGGCTACGCCATATATAGGGGCGGCGAACTTATAGCGAGTGGTGGAAAACCCCTTCCCGGAGCTGAGGTCTTTGATGCGGAAATCAACGGAGCAGTACGAGGCTTAGAGGCAGCGTTAGAAATTGGAGGTAGCACAGATATTAAGGTACTACTTGACAATCAAGAGGCGGCTAGAGCCCTTCAAGACGGCAGAACAAATACCTCGCAAGTAGAGGTAATAAATTTCTTGGAACTACGCAAGACTCGACCAATGATAGAGGTCCACTGGATTCCGGGACATAGCGGCATTCCAGGAAACGAAAAGGCCGATTCGATTGCAAAGAAATGCCTCGCGTCAAATAATCGTGATGGGAACATGCCGGAACCAGAGCGCATCTGGGAGGAAACTCACGAAGTTCTGACTTTTGCAGCTCTCAAACGCCAAGTTAACATCCGGGTACAAAAACTTGCGGAAGAATGGTGGCTTAAGAACAGATCCAGTAGGTATGAAGATCTGGACCTACTTATGCGGAGAAAACGCCCTCCAGAGCTAGCACTACCTCGATGGGCTTACCACCGCCTGATCGCAGCAAGGACCGGGCATGGTGACTTTGCCAGCTATCATAGACGGTTCCAACACCAGAATGAAGAAATGCTCTGCAATTGTGGCCGAGAAAAGCGACCATGGCATTTTGCAGAGTGTCGCCCGACCATCCAGAAATGGAGGACGGAAACGAAGGAACCACGTCCTACGATCAGGGAGATGATAGGACAAGAAGGATGGCAGAAATTCTGGCGTTTTTTAACTGTGACAAAGTGTTACAGCAAGATTGAATCGTGAACGGGGGATGTAAAGGTCAACTGTATTGCTTCTTGGGACCGTTCGGTGTGGTACGAGAATTAAGGTGTAGCGCAGGGCGCTAACACATTAGAAATGGTGTCTTTATCTGTTTTAGTTTTGTGTTTCTAGGTTTCTATGAAATGATGATGTAGGTAGCGAAGAGTCTTATAGATCTGGACTACCCGTGCCATGCCCTCTGGGTGCTGGGATAGTACCCGGTCACGATAAAAATATCATTTTCATTATCATTGTATCCATCCTCTGTGTCATCTTGTAAACTTGTCCCAATCCCTCTCACGTCCATCCCAAAGAACTGTCTCCCAGATTTGTGCGCCACGCTTTGCTTCCTCCGTCGGGTGTAAATATCGGCGTGGGCGTGTATTTGGCGGCTAGATGAGGCCAGAGAATAGTTGATGAGAAGAGTGGTCATTGGAACGAGGATGTACTTAGTCGTACTTGTAGACTTGATGAGACTTGGGTAGGAGTCAAACTCGTTGGGAGCGAAAATTTGACATGGCGGAGAATTTTGAATTATTGCCTCGTGGGCCAACTTGTTCGGTATTGCGAAATTTGACTGAACTTGGCTCTGGGAGAGTATTTCACTCTCAGATTCGTAGAGGGCACCGCGTACAGGTGTCAGTCTTGCCCTCCAGTCATACACTCAGACAGGATAATAAAATGAATCAAAAAAATACGTTTGATCCGCTTCATGAATCTGCTGACTGATAACTTTCCCATGGGCCTAATACTTGCTACCAATCCAAGTATTACCAGGAGTCATTACGCTATGATGTTGCTTCGACCTCCTGGCAAGTGGTGCCATTTCATCTATATCTGTCCATCCTTCTTTCAGTCTTATCGTAATTATCCTTAATGAAATGCTTCGGTTTCCTTCTAAGCTTAAACAACGGTCAAAACGTAACATGAGATAAGTCAAAATTTGCGATAAAGAATTGGCCTACGAGACAATCATACAAGACACTCCACAAAATCAATCTCTCTCCCAACATGATCAATTTTTACAAGAGCGTCAACAAGTTTCCAATCATAACCTAGTGCAGTCTTATTTCAACGACCAAACCTCTCATCGACTCATCCTCTGGCCACCATATACACGCCTTAAAGAGTTTGAATACCCCACAAAGGTAGCATGTTGTTGTGCATAGATCTAGCTGGTAGATTTTTGTTGGAAATCTTGACTTCGTATGTATGAAGGTTTAGATTTCTAGTTTGATCATCAAGATCAATTTACTTGATTCTATTGCATACGATTAAGCTCAGCTAGGGGAAACGAGGTTCAATAGTATCTGAAATGCAGTGGCTAGGAAATGCCACCATGCGGTAATTGTGTGGCTGGTTGTAGCTAGATCACTGGGAGTTCGGGATCACCAAAGCCTCGGGAATCTGTATTTAAGGATTGGCTTATTTGTATATGTTAAACCAAGTTAACGGAATACTATATTTTATTAATTCATATTGAGAAGAGAATTCGATATCCTATACAACTATCAATATATTCTTGTCCGAAATTGTACACTTGTTCTTCGAGATATTTCCTCCTAGAAATCCTTGACAACTTCTAACAATTTTTGGGATGGATGTGGGAGGAAATATGACAATTGTCTACGAGTATGTAAAGAATGAATAGAATATTGAGAAATCTGCGCAGCATTCCACGCTGCCCGTATCGCCAATTTGACATCGTGAATCTTATTTTTTCATCTTCATTACCCTCCTTTCATCATTTCATCTTCTATGCTCCAACATGGCAGGTGTGGGTAAATCCAGCGGTTTCGACGCGCCGCAAAATGCGACAATGGCCTCAACAAACAACGGCAGCGGAGCGCAGACAGCTCCAAAGGATAAAAACTTAGAAATCCTAGGGAAACTTCTAAAATAGGTTAGATTAATCGTGATGGGAGAGATGGATGAGGAGGACTTACCATCAATGGAGGACGTGAACGAGGCCGTGAAGGCCTTTAACGCACACAAAAGGGCCTGGACGGAAATGTCCAAGAAGAAATCTCCTACCGAGGAGAGGATGATGGCGCTAGAGGAAGTCGTCAAGAAAAGCCTCGCGGATCCCGCTCGTGTTTCTGCGCCAGCAGTGGTTTCGGGCACGCCGCCACCAAGGAGTTACGCGTCGGTCGTGGCTCCGCAAATGACAAAAACAGCGGTTCGAATAAGAATCGATGGAGCAGAAAAATTGAAGCCGGAAGAGCTGCTTTCAAAGGCAAAAGAGCACATTCAAGGTGCATACGCGATTCGTCAGATGCGAAGCAACGACACCGAGGTGTATGTCCAGTCGGCATCCCAGAGAGACGCGGCGCTAAACATGCGACAACCAATGAAATTCACAATTCTGCGGCAAGATTTTCCAGTCGTGGTCAACGGTGTCTCATTGCGGACACGAATCGAAGGGGGCAGACATGCCGACAACCACGCCATCATCAGGGAGATTGAAACGGCGACAAAGGCTCGTATTCCAGGCCTCACAATTAACAGAATAAGATGGCTACACGATGGAAAGGAGTACCAAAGGTCAAAGAAAAATGGCCAAAACAGGGGATCAATTGTGGTAAGCCTCCCGTCAGAGGCCATGCAAACGGAAGTGGTCCGAAACGGCCTTGTGATAAACGCCATGCTCTTCACCGCGCAGGTCTGGTCACCACGGGCACAGCCAAAGCAGTGTTTCAACTGCAGCCAGTGGGGACACACTCAGGCGTCATGTGGAAAGGCAGCCAGGTGCGGTGAGTGTGCTGGCGCTCACCAAACTCGGGACTGTCCGAGGAAAAGGGTTTCTTGTGCCAACTGCGGCAAGGAACACCGTTCATGGCAGAAAGCAGCGTGTCGGACCTACCAGGTCTACAAGGGAAGTGTGGAGAAGGCTCGGATGGAGCTATTATCAAGAACGGCGGACATATGGAATGAGAAACCAATGATGGCACCGATACGAACAGTCAGAACGACTGATGATCAAGGTTTTACTTTGGTAACCAGTAAGAAGGCTGAAGCACCCAAGAGAAGGCCGGGACGACCACGCAAGGTAGTCGAAACCCCAGTGGCACCAACCACCCCCGCTCCAATTCCACCACCAACCTTGCCATCTCTTCAAACACTTCGACGACCAACGCCGGGCGAGGAGGTACCTTCTCTTTTCAATTTCCCATCACGATAGTCTGATCGAAGGGGGAGTTAACGAAAACTGCGGAAAGTTTATGAAGTTATGGTTGAAAGGAACGTTCTCGGCATGAAGCCGGGTCGGTTCAGAGTGGCATGACATCGGGTTTTGTTTCGTTAAAAGCTTTTTCCCTTACCAAAGCGGCTTACCGTCTTCATGGTTCTGTAAATAGATACCGCATAGGATGTTAAACTAGAGAAATGAAATGAATAGAATATTGACGAGGTTAAGATTTCGAATTTTGGCCAATAACTTTTCAAGTCTAAAAGCAATGTGCGCGTCAAGCCTCTGATTTCTAGAGTGTAGGTGACACTGTAAATATCGTTATGATTGGATGGTGCAATGGCACATCGTCTAGGCCCTTCTCCTGGGTAAAGTCTAGATAGCTCGGACATGTATTCTGCATGAGACAGGAGAAAGCTGGTTCGAATCTAGAAACACTCGATGATATTTTTTATGATGCCTATTTACCGATTGACGGGGACATGTTTGGATAATCAAAGTTTTTAAAAATTCTCTTTGGCGGAGACTTGCAGAGGATCAACTGTTCTGTGTAAATTGATATGCCTCATAGTAGTGCCTTCGTATGGAATTCAGAGTGCAAGTGTCTAAATGCAAGAGAGTCATTCAATACATGTATACGAAGCACTGATTATGTGTCATAGCTAGATAGCCGAATACACATCAAATGACATAGAAAACGAGTCCAGCTCATGATAGTACCTGAACTAGCACGGTTAAGCTTATCCAGGAGCCTTAGCGAAGCCCCGTAGCGAGGTAGTTCTCTCTGAATATTACTTGATTCTGCTTCAAGTACGTAGTAATCAGCTTAGTTGAGTCGGATAACTGGGCATCGCAAGCTGACAAGTGAGAAACGGGCTTGAGTCGCTGTGGACATATACCCTTTCACTGCTGCAAGAGGTGCATTTTTTGGACAAAAAATATTCTATCCAACCAGTACTGATCCCCCAATATCCACCTCTACCTCTCAGGACGGAGGGAAAACACTCACAGAAATCCTACTACCAACGATCTCAGTCGCAGAAAACGCAAATTCATCGTGGCCCGTCACCACTTTGAGGGTCTCATTAGAGGCCCTATATGCCCTCCTAACCCATATCCGGTACCAAAACAACTCCCGCAGCCCTGAAAAAGAAAATAATTGTTACTACCTCAATGGTGACACTCTTAAATTACCATCCAACTTTGTGGCTAAGATTTCATCCCCGCCAGCACACGAAAAGAGGTAAAAGCCGTTTGTTGCTACTAAAAAATCATGGTTTATTCCTCGCTCCTCCAGTTACAGAACTCCTACCACTAGTCAAGCACTCGTCAGCGTTGCACCGCGTTATACCGCCCTAAATATGTCTTCTTACGCGATCGTGCAACAACTTAACCATTCTTTGAAGAGGGTTTAGTTAATGAAGTTTAGACGACAAAGAGTGGCTTCGCGATCTGTCTGGTATCCCTCTCTGACTGATAATTCCTTGCCGCTAGTATGGACGATATAGGCAACTTCCTATCACCTGAAGGCTACTACAAAGTGGAAAACAAGTAACGTAGGCAGCAAACCTAATTACCGGTATCTCACAACCTTGCCAAGGATTTGATTAAGTATCGATTGTCGAGGTTGAAGTAATTAAGGAGATGATTTCTGGAATTCTCAGATATCCAATATCTCTCCAGTTGATGTGTGACAATTATCTGGGAGCCTGTTCTGTGATAGGCAGAATGTGTTTGTGATTAAACAAAAAGACAATTCAGTGAAAGCGACTTGATTCTATTTCTACTCAGAACTCTAGCTCTACACACAAAGAACTTTGAATGTTCCAAAAATAAAGGACTTGACTACCCCACTAATTTTAGGAGACCTTCGTTGAATGACGCTATCGTGGTAAAAGTATAGTTTGTCTAAAATAACTTTTCAGGTTTACGAGACTGAGTACGCCTAAAATTAGCCCCTACTCGCATATCTTGGTACGAATATGCTTTCATGTGCTTCTCTTCAATCAGCCTATAATTACTGATCTTAGCTATGACCTTGTCTTATAATCTTATTTTGCACCTATGCGTATAACTAATAACTCAATTGAAGCTCAATACAGAGCTTGAATAGGCTGGGCTGCACTATCTATTTCAAGATTCCTCCTCTTAGGTGTGCAGGTCCGCATACACCATCTCTCTGAGAGGATAAGAAAGACTTACTGCAGAAAATGGCACAGATAGCATAACAAGCTTGTTTGTGTCAAATATCCACGCTATAAATCGTGCGGCTCTATTCAGCTCCTAAAAAATAGGCAAAGAATCTTTGTTTTAGACAAAGCTCACCAGTGCTCTTCCAAGTACGCTAATTGTTATGGGCCTGATCTTGCTGAATCTCTAGAATGTCTTCCCGGACCCAAAAGAGATAACTTAATGCCTACCACAAAATAGACCGTATAAATCAAATAAGTCTCTTCGGTCGCTAGACTTAAGTTACGAGCCGTTTGTTGTGGTGTTACCTCTGAGAAGGAGACTATCATAAACCAAGCCAAAACTATCTTCCCCAAGAATATGGGCGCTAAAGATCACATTTCCGTCTACATTGAAAGCTTCTTCAAGAAGTCACCCAATCATTTTCGCAGGAGATTTGCGATCTTTATAAACCTCGAGGACGATGGTTTTATACTACATCCATAGAAATTAATTCATGAATAATGCAGTCTCAATGACTTAAATTGTATTCATAAATATTAGACTATGTTCTTCTACTCTTAAAATCGCTCTCGAATCTACATTTTGGTTAGAATCGGATATTTTGCTTATATAAGGGCCTTAGAGAAAGAAACAGAGAGCAAAATATTTTTGTGATCACTCATCATTTGAAAGTTTCTCGACGATCGAAAAGTAGCTGGTCTGCCTTCGAGTTTTAACCTGTGCAAAAAAGAGATCAGGGATATCGTCTACTTCAACTCGGCCGGGTCGAGATGTGGATGAAAATTGTTTAAGCAAAGACATTATTTTTCTTACTGCTCAACCTCAAAGCTATCCCCCCAATCACAGTAATAAATATATACAATGGCCTTGATGCAGCTTTAAGTACAGATGCTGGCTTAGCTGCGCTTCTCTCTCTATTACACTCCCAAGGTCCCTAAGGCTTATAGGTGACCTAAATCTTTATCACACACACATACTGGCAGACTTCTCATACAGCCTCTACTTTGCCTTAACTCAATGCTCTATTTCACTTACTAAATAAAAGTTCCACATCTTTCTCGTCGGAGCCTGATAAACATACCCATAATCGATGGAATGTTCTTGATATATGCTTTGCCCCTAATGATCTCTTAGCGGGAGGATATATTATTAAAGTACACACTGAGCTAGAAAATAAGTTCTATCACTTTCCTCTGGTAATAAATATCAATTTCCTTCTCTGAGCTTATCCCAGTCTCTCTAGGCCCCAGTTTGCGACAATCGAGGGAGAACCTTTTTTTCTTTGGTACAGACCTATATTGAATTTCAAAGGCCCCAGAATCTATCGTAACAGGACTTGATAGTTGAACTAAGGGATTAATGGATTTACCCTAAAGTGCGTACTCTGGAGCTGCAAATTAGTACCTTCCAGATAATAGTGACCAGCTCCGGTATGATCAGAGCTGCCGAGAAGCCAAGTTAAAAAATGGGAACTGGCGCGTTTACAGCCTTCCTCAGGTTCCGCTCAAAAATAATTTCGGAAGGTAGTGAAAAAGTCGCATCTTTTTTATCAACAACTGTTCGAAGCTAGCAACTTAAGGAGCGTCTTCGATATTTCAAAGTGGTATAATTAAATAGGCAACTTCCGAATCCTCATAATTATTTATCAATTTTCTCCTAACTCGCCGCTTGCACAAATGTTTGAAGCTAAATGATACCTTCTCACCATGAATATTTTACGAAACCAGTCCAACGTTAAAAATATCCCCTTTCTCATACCCTCTGCTACAAGATCTAGCCTTCTATTCTCCAAAAATACTGCTTCAGAGCTGCCCGGCGGCATTCTAGGTGCAGGCAATTTTCGCCTGATCAATTGATATAAATTTACAACAGAGCAAGTCCAGAATAAAACCAGTTAATTTTATGAAATCAGAAAAACAAGCTCTCCTACTTCTCGCTGTAAACATAGGGAATTGTAATTATCAGCGCCAATCATAACAATCTATGTTGCTAAGCAACTACATCCAGACCGAAGCATTGGTAGCCCCCGTATCTAGATAGGCCCTATATTCCATCCCTGCCGTACTGGCGCAGATAGTACAGACTCAAGGGGTTAATCCCGTAACAGCATTACAAACTATGGAAAAATTGGAATCTCAACGGCTATGATATGCTTCACCTGACGTCAGATCTCTAGGCTACTTCTTGAACTCTTCCAAGAATGCTCAGAGCAAGGACACCGCCCACAATGCTTTGGAACAGCCGCTCTAGTCATCATCTATTGTACTAGCTCGGCAGAACTGTTTCAAAATAGCTAAAAGAAGGAAGAGCTACCGTGTTAGGAAAGAGTGGAAAATATAGGCTAGTGCACTGTGGCAAGACTCCATGGAATGCAAAATATGAAATTGAATTCAATCGTTCTTCTATCTTGAAGTAAGCAACTTATTTAATCTGATAGCTGCTTGGTCATCTATGTAATAGGATCTTGTACTATTTCGCTAGAATGCACGAACGCTTTTGATGCAGAATAGAATCTCTTCACCTGCTGGATTTAGTGATTATTTACATGATATAACTCTTCCAATCTTTTATAAGATGTCATTAATTTTTGGAGTGCGCATCAGGTATTTCCCTCGAATATCACCATCATTAGCAATAGAGTATATTGGGTACCTACTGACACTCAAAAGCCACAGTTACACGCACTTAGTATCCATCTTCGCAACCTTTCACTGCACACTAACCTTTGTAATTATGCCGGAAGACAGCAGTGCCATCTTGTTGCCCAACCCCTCTCGGCTCTTGATCACAAGAGTATCTGAACCCGCGACAAAGCAGATTTGACTACACCAAGGCTATACCGACCGATTACCCTCTGACCTGTTTTAGGAAGAGGCTTAGAAATAATAGTCGCAAGGAGTATAGCCGGAGTAGCTATTACACAAAAAGTTTAAGCAGACCAAATCTTTGGATCTCTACGACTTCTTTCGTCCCTTGACCCCACAATTTGTCTCACTCATGATGAAGAGACTACTACTGTTGCTACTCTTGATTTTGAATGGGCTTTGGGTACAGTACTCGTAGGATGGCTGGCCCAACGACCTTTGTAGCTGAGTCAGCTTGTTTGCATCAAATCGCAAGGTGTGTATTCGTATCGACGGGCAACAAGGCCTCTCCAAGGAAGTCAAGCGTGGGCTAAGAAAAAGCACCTCGGTCTCTCCTATTCCTTTTGTGCTATCCTTTGCGCTTTCGTCTAAGAAAAGTGTCTCAAAAGTCGTTTTGGGGGACGCTGAAGATGTTGCAATTATTGACAACTCATCATCACTTGACGCCGACTCCCGTAGAATTTTGCCAGCACTTAGCCAAGCCAAGTCTCGGGATGCAGCCGCAGGAACAACCTTTGACTCGAGAAAATCAGGACAAAGTCACCACACTCGGAGGACTGGGGATAAGGGAGTTGGCTCAGAGATCCAAACAAACCCTTTCGTCATCTTGGAAAATCCACCACAACCTCGCCTCCTATTGAACGGCACAGAGATATTTTGAGAAGTGTTTGCGGTGGATTCAATGATCTCTCCTTTTCCCATCTCCCCTCACTAGCCTATATACATGCGAACCATTTATCATCAATCATATCATTTCCGCCTGGCCTATCAGTCTTAATTGAGCAAGAAACAGCTTCGGATGTCAATCTCCCGAAACTTCCCACCGCAGGAATCCCTAGTATGAAGCGCGCGCGCGCACAAATAAAATGAACGAACATGCTTTGGTAGGCCTAATCGAAGCGCGCGCGTAAAGGGAAAAGGGAATGACATGTGCTGGAAATTTGCAAATCAACTCTCAATCAATACAAGTAAATTTGGCGCGCGCAAATCAGTGATAATCCAAGCGCGCGCGCAGGACTGGCGCTTCGACAAATGATCATGAGCTGTGCACTGGCACGACGTTAAATTAAACCAAACTCATCAAGTGTACGCGGCCTAACTGGCCATGAAACTTTGATTTGGTGTCGTTTAGGTGTCTGTTGGATAGGCCGTGTCTCGGTATCTGATCAGATAACAATGTACGTTTGTATAAAAGTTATTCTTCTTTTCGTCAATCTACAACCGTGATACATCTGTGATAAAATTACATGAGGCTGACCATTCAGCCTTGTACCCTTACATCCTGGCCCGACTTCATTCCCATGTCGCCTCAACTCGTAGTACCGAATCTACTACGCGATCGAGGGCTTACACATATGATCGCAAACAACAGTGTCTGCAGCCATCTAACGATGACACAAATTTCTGTTTAAGCTGGGTTATAGAAATAGTCGCCATGACTTCGTAGCAGTATTTGCAACTGGAATCCGAAACGTGAGTGCTCTATTTTGAAATTGAGTCGTTTACTCTGTACTTGATCTCTGGTATCGTGACATGGCCAGATAGCTGCATATACAATTCAAATCTAGTGCAAAAAACGATGACTCATGATTAGTGCCATGTGCACATGTTGGACGACGCTTTTGAATTCAGAAACAATTGTAGGCCCGATTTCACTCGCTAGTACTTCTGTGAGCTCTGTTTGCCAACATGGAATATCCGGCCCGCGTCTGGGAGTGCCTACCGCAGGCACTCCTAAAACCTATGAATGTCCTGTGTTGCATTTAGAGCCCTGTAAAAGAGTACTGCCGTGAACATGGTTGAATTTGAATTGAATTTGAAATCTCTTACGTGACAGGAAGAACCAAACATCTATTTAGATGTGAGACGGGTAGATGGGCTCTGAGAGCTCATTGCTACCTACATGACCGGCAGTGGAGCCAGAAGCGACAAAAGAAAAGAAATAAAACAAAAGGAACAGTATATGTCTGAGTTACGGTGCCCTGCGCCGCATCCCTATCTTCCACACCCATCTCCTCACGGGTCGGAAACAATCTCAGTGTGGTCACCTCCCACCCTGTTCATTCTTCGGCAGACTATAACATCTGCTTGTGGTTAAGAATTGAATGAACTTCTGCCATCCCCTCTCCCCTATCATTTCCCCGGCCCCAGGTGGGGCCATTTTCTCATAGCTTCTCCAACGTAGCAAAGCAGGTCGGCACTCTGAAAAATGCCAGGGCCTTTTCTCTCGGCCGCAAACGCATTTCAGATCTTCATGTTCGGGGTTGAAACGTCGATAGTAGTCGGCGTAGTCCCCACGGCCTGTTCTTGCCGCAATAAGACGATGATACGCCCATCTTGGTAAAGCTAGTTCCGGTGGTCTTTTGCAACATGTGAACATGGTTGAGCTTTGCTGGGCTCGAGCCTATCATCTGCTGCCTCAAGTAGTCTAGGTGTCCAAGCTAATCTAGAAATGTCATTTTTACGGTGTCGCCTGCGCTCGCGCTAACAGAGTCGTATAGGGCACAGTGTTCTTCAATTTGTAACCTCCCCCGTATATTCATTAGCTAACCCTTTTGCTATCTTATCCATCGGCCCTGATATCTCCCGCATCTAATCCCAAAATGTGCCAGCTAGATTTTTGCCCCACAATCTTTATCCTCCTTGGCACACTTATTTTGTAGTGAGCGTGCATTTGAAGGCCGGTGGCTGAGTCGACGAGGGGTGTGATTATTGAAATAAAGATTTACTGTGTCTTACTTGTAGATAATATGATGCTCGAGGCCACTTTTGAAAATATAAAGGCCCATTTTGATTCAAAGGTTTATCCAGTCTAACCCGTTCTCAGTCCATGACGACTACGACGTGTGGGTTTGTCCTGTGGACAGGCTTATTGTGCCGATGCCCCCTTTGTCGCTCTGATTTAATTGGATCATCACTTCCAAATCTGTAGTATGACTTATATTTTGGAGTATTAAGCCTTCTGATATCTCCTCACTCCAACCAATGAAGTGGAGAACAAGCCCACAAAAAGCACGGATTGTGGGGGCTTCAGACGCCGTATCAGGACCAGCCCGAAGACATGACTACCCTTCTGAAGCCTCGCGTGAGGCCGGCCAGTGAGCAGCTATAGACTTGTAACTCAAGAGCAGCACTCTCAGGCCCATCTAGACTCCCACCGGAGTTCGCGATTCACGACAGATCGCGGGTCGCGCTAAATGTCGGAAAAGCCTATTCAGATTGTGTACCATTAGCTGGCTTACTATGGTCCGTGGTAGACAATTTGCTTGTCATCTGCATGTCAAAAGCTTAGTGGAGTAGCTGCTTCACATATGAGGCCCTGTCCGATGCAGATGGTGGTTATGGTTAAAGTCCAGCACGAACGAAAGATGTGCATGTAGAAAGGGGCCATAGCGGCGTGGAGAAGCTTGATTATGCTGGTAGACGCGGGGGTATGGCACGCGACGTCTCCGCGTTCTAACTACACACAGCCGCATGCGTCGGCCCCGACCCTGGTAGCGTCCACGTAGAGCCGAGCACGGCATCAGATCGGCGGCAATGCCGGGTCCGCATCTGAAGATGAAGGAGTTCTCTCGCGTCGTAGCAACGTTACAATTGCCAACTTAACGCCGAAAGGCTCCGGTCCTCGTTCGGAGATTCGTGACTGGATAGTGACAGAGCCTTTAAAGAAACCACGGGTTAGGGCAGTAGGCGTCTTGCAGTTACCGAGCCCGAGACCAGCCGAGAATGAGGTATCACTGCGTAAACTGACGCAAATAACACGCCAAACCTAACGGGTCCACAAGGGGAATATGGAGAAGGCTCCGACGGGCTTTTGTATCTTGAACGGTGGATAGATGACCAGGGATTTACTTTAATCGTCCGCAAAAGGCCCGAGCTTCTGAAAAAGAAGTTCACAATCATTGTGGCCGCTAAAATTTCATCTTCTCCCGGGCCAATTCCGACGGGCAGCAGTGCGAGCGGGATTCGTAGGACTGAACACTAACCTTTGATGCTCCGAGAGCGTTCCGCGTGTTGTCATAGCTAGACTGCTGACCATAGTGCAATTTAAAATAGCCTTTCGAGAAGATGCCACGTGAATAGGCGAGAAGGAATTATAGGCTGCTCCGGTCATGAGGGCGTCTTAAATGGATTCTCTCGGGTCTCCCCTGTTTGATCCCCTGAGTGCTATGAGCAGTAAAATGTCTGTGCACGTAGATCGTGCCTTCGCTCTGGGACTGGAGCCATACTTATGCAAATACAATTCTGCAAACACCTACTGATAGTTCCTAGGGACCTCGGGCCTGGCTGCTTCCAAGCGATTACCCTACATGATGCCGCTATTTGTCCGCATCGACCAGTAAGTCGGCTCAAGATAAGACGGTAAACATATCCGGACCATGTATCTATGTAAACTTTCCTTCAACTATACCGCCTCATCAGATCTCCCTTGAACCCATCCAATAGGGTCGCGTAGCTGAATCCGCGGATATTAGAAGACCTATAATAAGTTGTATGCGGTAAACTAATATGACTTTAAGAAATTTGACGTCCAAGATTTAGATGTATGAGCGTAGCACATTAGGACCCCATCGCGCTTCTGGTGATATGAGTTTTGGGTGGTTTAATGACGAATTGAACTAGGACAGGTGAAGCGTTGGAATACGATGGACGTGAGACGGTTGAAATTATGTATAAATTCTACTCCCTGTCTAATTATAAATCGGGATCTACTTTGAAGGGCATGATTCATTACTGTTGTTTTTCAAGAAGCATTTATGGATTATTACAAGAACATTCCAGCAGCTGGAGCTGCCATGTTTAACTATAATGTATCGAGAGTATTCTCATCCTCGTGGGCTGGCACTCTTTTAGAGGAGGTAGATACCAGCAGCCTTCAAGTGTCCGCTCGGCGAGAATTTTATCACTAATCTGACTTTTTTGCCATAGGTTATAAATCTGTAAAATAAGTCTTAGAGTGTCAACATAAAGCCATATATCTTGCTGAAACCTATGATGGAAAAGGTGTTGTAACCACACCCACGGTATCATCTTTGGCTTCTAAAGTGTTAAACGATATATCATCGATAAACTTTTGCGTCCACCATTTTCCTATTCACACATGTAATAATAAGTACAGTCTAGTGGAGTCTGCACTTGAAATGATTAGGATAAAGATTCTGAAACAGTGGTAGATTTAGTGAGCCGATATTATCCCTTTGAACGGTCGATTGCTTTTGCATGGGTATGAAATCGATCATTATCCGAGGTGAGTTTGATCCCATACAGGCATCCCGATATATGTAGTAGGCTTTTTGACCAGTTAATCGGCAGCTTTCTTTTTATATCCACATTTACGACTTGCACGCAGCATAGTCTTTTGGCCGTAAGTATCCACATTATGAGCATGTTTGCCTTCTCAGGTCGATTTGCGTGGCATGATTACCCCGGAAACGCTTGAGTTGCGCAGCATTGGATTCATGCTCCATTTTTCGTAAACACCTTCTTTCCTATCAAAGCTGAGCGCCAAGGTCTGGGGTCTAGTTGAAAAGTACAGCATCCAATCTCGTTGTAGGGACATCTATCATCAAAGAATGGTTCTCCGCCAATATTTTTGAAGTAAGTAGCATTGGTTCCTTGAGAGTATGAGCTGAATGAATATTCATCACGGGCAATATATCAATGATCTTTGAAGTAAAATATGAGGGTAGGAGCACTGAACAAAGTGTGGCCTGGGCCAGAGAGGAATTAAATGTGCTAGATAGTCATAGACTCAAGTATCACAATAAACACATCTCTCTCCCTCTCCTTCAGAGTATTAAGTACGTCAGATATGCTCGAGACGTTTGCTGCTTAGAAAAATGAATTTTCACAAGCTAATCTTTTAGTCGTCTTGAATTTTAAATTGAAGATTGAGGCTAGGTTTCCTGGTGGCTGAAATTTAGATAATGAGTGTAAAACTTAGAGAGAGCTTCGTGTGAAATCAGGTGAATATTCAGAAGTTGTTAGTATAAGACTGAATAATGGTTTAATTTCACGCCAAACGTTCGCCAGAGGACTTAAAGGCCGAGCTTATCCTGCGTGCCTTCTTGGGGTTAAATGTTTACAAAAAAATGGTTTACTTCGTGCTGTGATTCCATCCTCGCACCATAATATCTAAACCTAACCCTAATTAGGCTGCGGAGCATCATCACTAGTCCGATATGTCTCTACGCAGATTATCCTTTCGCCTTTGGACGGGTTCCAGACTTATGCAAGCATAAATCTGCTTACAATCGGATTACACACATCGCCACGATTGGTCTATCCTTGAGCGTAGATGACTACACTCCACTTGTATCACAGATGCAGTGAGAGTAGCTTGATTTTTGCCCCAACAAGAGTTGGCGTCGGTTTTTGCCAGGAGCGAGCGTTCAGGTTGCTTGTCTTTAGGATTGGTAGGAAAAATCCTCCTCAAAGCTTTCAGTCCTACTTTAAAGATATAAAATGTATTTTTAGTAATATTTCAAAGACGTTATTGTGTTGCATTTGAGTCCTCTGCGGGCGCGCGAGAGTTTCCACTGCACACCTGATGCCAGCTGTTGGATGTTTTGTGATTCTATTGTAAGCATCTGTTTTTGCTTCTTAGATTTACCTTACTTTGATAACACTGGGGCTATCCGCGTTCTACTTACGTGGGTCTTTAACATCTCCAAAATGGAAAATTTAAAGATCGCTGTTCGAATCGTTTCCTTAGGTGTCTAGTGATGCATTGCAGAACCTGCTCAAGACGAGCTCTGTCTCATCAAAATACCTTTGGAATATCCTGGCGTATTCTATCAGGAAGTTACTTACCTATTCCCTAGTGAGCCTACTGTTTTATTGCAGGGGCTACACAAGTTCACTTCGTTCACTTGTTTCACGAGTCTCATTTGATATAACCATCAATATCAATCGAGTCACAATCGAATTAAGCAAATATAAGTTCAGTGTATCAATTTATTCTTCCATAATTTTTGTCTCAGTATTAGTATTCAATAAAACTACATACTTTGAAAGGATCTTATCTGGATTTTAACATAGTTTGTATATCAGTGGGAGCTTATTTTGACGCCTTTAAAGTCGTGTCGTCTAAGTCTATTGATGTAATGAAGGAAGCGGTATGACGGCATTGCAATGAACCGTTCTTGTTTGAATGATGTGCACGTGCCATGATGTATGATCGACCTATGTCATTACTCATTGATGAGTGAGTGAGTGTTCATTTTCCAATTAAATCTATGACTATTTCAGGACATGTAGGTCCTTTCTGCCTATAGTCTGGGAGTATCCATGCCTCCTTCGCAATATCTTTCCAGCAGCAATAGCCCCACAGGTCTTCATTCGAGTACACACCAAGAGGAGCCGTTATCCCGTCATCATCTCTCCTCTCCTATGACGAAGGGGCCGACCAGCCGGGCGCAGCAGACCTGTGTATACCTAAGAGCGTCTCTCGAATTTTATAGCCTCCTCCTTACTCATTCCATGATTCATGCCGCAGGACAAACCGAAGATCGTGAAAGCATGTCAGAAAAGTCTTGGTCGAGAGTGACTATCGTGAAGGAGCTTAGCCTAGCATCCAAAAGTCGTTACGGACGTGGGGTCGTCGGGTAACTCATGTATTTCAGATGCCCTCCTGGCTAGTAGATTCGGATGTAAAGGTTAGAAGGGACGATATTATAGACGAGTCGAAATCTGCTTTTCTTGAGAGCGGAAGGGTCTTTTACTTTACTTTCGTGGGCTTTTTGTTTGCCCGCCGGTGGGTAGCACATGTTGTAATATAACGAGGACTTCTCTGACTACAGTTGTAGCGTTTGGTACCACATTATCTTTCCTCATTCCTAGCATCATTATCGCCGTCTTGGTCATCTTGTGTATTATCGGAAGCGTATCTTTGACAGAGGGGGAGATAACTCAGCCCAGAGTTGAAAAGGTGTTACTTAATCTCGGCTCTGCAGACTCTACAGTGAGGGCTGGAGGTTTGTATGGGACACCTAAGACAGGTGTAATAGTCATTGGCATGATTCTGCATACCCCAAAAGATTTACATAAGCATCTATTGGCCATAGGATCTCCGGTATTGTACCTTTTTCGGTTAGACTAGAAAATATATGGGGACATCCACTAGTGTGCATAAACCCCTCACTTGTGTACACAGAGGTATTCCCTGCCCCGTAAACAACACAAGCACTTTACAACAGGAAATTTACCCAATTTTCATATTATTCACATGCTTGATAATATTCCCGAGTATTCTCAGGTTCTTACATCGACCAAAGTCCCGAGAGTAAGACTCATAAAACGTATTTCCATTAAATCAAATCGTACCCAGCCATCTATTTTATTATCAGACCTGCCTCAGTGAGATTGAAGTCGTAAGCCTTAAACTAAGGGTTGAGACAATGGAAATACCAGTGGACAGAATTAGAGGCGTTCTTTTATAGAAGAAATATCGGGTGTATAAAATATTTACACGCCCCATTCCTCTACAGTCGGACTTTTTCTCATTGGTTCTACCATAAATGTCCTTCGTCAGAAGCAATCTTGACTGTCGATAAGATTGATAGATCTAAGGTATTTTTAACAGATATCTACATAGAAACTTGAAAATTAAACAGCCTCTTGATTAGCAGAAGGGTACGATAAAGAAATTTTGACGGTAGACCACAGCGGTACCTCAACTTACAGACATTTTTGAGGCCGGACGAGTGATACCCGTTGCAAGAAAACTGAGCAACAATCTTTCAGTCATCATAGCATATTGAAAGCCTTTTGGTATCTTACAATAGTACATGATAGATTAGTGACCCAACTTATTGATAATATCACTATCAGCTGATCCAATTCCCGTAGATCTTGATACAGACAAAGTAAGTCGGGGTCGGCGCACTACGTTAGCCGATAGAGAGCACCGTTATGGCCCGTTCCCCTACCCATGGAAACAACTCGTCCGAGTTGGAGTGTATGGAATCAATGAATTGTGCTTACTCGTTTAGTTCGAATTCTCCATTATCTTTGTCATTAATCTCATAATTCATATCATAATTTTCAATCTAACCCCAAGTAAATCCATTCACAACCAGTATTTGCAGCAGATGTCCCCCTAGAATGCACTTGCCCGTCGATTCATCCAACCCTTTACCTCACTCGTGAGCCAAGCCGATCCGTTTGAGCGCTTGTGTGTGCTACTTTTCCTACTCTCATCTAAACTCGGCCTATTTTCTATATCACCATTATTTGATTCGTTGGCTTTCGTTTTAATCTTCGTACGCCAGTCAGTTTGAACGCGACTTGCTTTTCTTATCCCATCGGCACTTTGCCTACCATTGGAAGGGCCTATTTTTTTGTGGCTATTCCAGTTATTCACTGCTCCAACATTATGACAAGATGTATCTAGATTTCTTAGCTTCATATCTTGAGCCTCTGAACTTTCTAGCCATGTTTTACTGTTATCAAAGCACCAACGATTTAAGCCAACACTGAAAGTATCTTGTTCTGTAGAGAGACTCAACTTTCTCTCTTTTTCGGCTTCTAGCCAAGCTTGTGCTATACGAAACTCCTGCTCTTGCATAGCTTGAATACTTTGCTGAAGAATGTTAGAGTCCTCACCTAATTTGCACGTAGCCTTGTCATCATAGCTCGCTTCAAGCTCAGCGATAGCGGTGCAACTATCTATACCACTTGACTTGGAGGATGTGACCAATTTTTTTTTCCTTCGTGAAGGACTGCGTGAGGTACCATGTGACGAGTGCAGATGAGGATTTGGAGTAGGTGGCGAAGAGTTTAAACTGGGCGAAGAAATGGTATGGGGTAAACTGGGTTGATGAGGACTGGTAAGACTTGAGGTACAAGAAATAGACTGTTTTTCTTCCTCCCGACTCCTATCTCCAACTTTCGACTTATGTGTGTTGACTAGTTTGGCCTCTTCTTTTTTTGAAGGTTCAAAGACGCAAGAAAATTTAGAGTCTCTTTTCGTATGCTTCTTCACCCACTTATTGTCTGTATTCTCCGCATTACATTTCAAAGCATTCTGATCCGGTCCTGACAAGGGTGTGGTAGTGTTGTCTCTGCTGCTTTTCTTTGTTGAATTTCTTGGGGAAGGAGTGGATTGACGGCATCTTAATTTCTGAGTACTCGCCGCAGAAACAGTCTTATTACTACATGAGCGTCCAGTGGTTGCTGGGTTGCTACGACCAATATCCCATCCAGCATGTAGTGCAGCAGGTATTGAGCTAGCTTTAGAAGTTCGCGGAGCTAGAATGTGATGCCAGCGCCGAGAAAGTCGATGAATTGGTTCCGTCATCCTGTGCCACTTTTCTGACTTGTTGCGCATCTCTTCAAAGTCTCCCGTCGTTTACGCTGTGCCTCACTATAAAGACTGTGTGGTTGTAAGATTTTATGCGTGATTAATTTGATACTCGAGTCTAATATAGAAGCGTTGGTACTGTTGATAGTGTTTTCGAATGTCTAGGATTTTGTAAATCGACTTGCTGACTGGCTCTAACTGTTGACTGAATAGTTTGACTTAAATGGCTTTGCGCAGCTATTTGATCTTGTGCCACGCTCTGATTGATATATTGATTGAGCCCTCATTTGATATGCTAGGCCTGTCAAGTTGCGTGATATGCGGAACTCTGTCTTATTAGTTTCTGCAGGCCCCCTACCTTGACATTCCTATCAACCTTACAGCCTAAGGAAGGAGTATTCTATGTATATGCGTTTTTAATCAACTTCTAGATGGCTTGTGGAAGAACGACGGATTACCAGTATTGCCGGGAATCGTTTACAGGGTGAGCCTCTCACTTGCCCTTCAGTCGACCCAGGCGGACAGAGGGAAAACAAACTAACCACCCCTCTATTGAATGGTCCAAGCTCTTAACTTCGCAGCGATAGGTATCCTGATGACATAACTTCCATCCGTTGAGGTGATTATCGATATCCAATTAACCACTTTTCCCAATCCACAAAGATGCAGCCCCGAGCCTCTCGAAGTTGTTTCGGGGAGAGTGTGACAATCAACGAGTACCGCCGAATTGGCAAGAACAAGTGCGAATCCCACGTAGGCAAGCAGGCTTGTCTGTTAATAGTGGATTTCGATTTGATGGATTCCCCTTGCAGATAATCCCCTGCGCCCGGCCTGACGGGTGGGGTAAGCCGAGCGTGAGTGAAGGGGAGGGATCTGTATGGATCAAACGAGGAAGGGTTTGGGTGACAGCCACGGTGCAACGAAGAATGAGAAATATGCGGGCTTATCTTTTTATTGCTAGGAGCGCTCGATCGACGGCGATGATGGTAACAATGATAATGATGATGATGGTAATGCAAGGCTAGTGGTTATCTGTTTCGGGACTCGCGAAAGGGTAAGGCCGCACCAGAGGCTAGATGACTGATTTGAAATGACAGGTCCTGTCCATCGGATTGGGATAGTGGGACTTTTGACATCTATCAAAAAGCTCAGCGTCAATATTAAGAATTGTGTGAATTGGGAAGGAAGCGTTGCTGATCGTTTTATTTCTTCTTTCTGCGCTTGAATGGAGGGGAGTGACATGCGACCCTGTTACCCTTCGCAATTTAGAACAATCGGCGCTTATGTCCTTGTACCTGACCGTAAAGCGTGAGCAATGCCATTATTCATTTCCAGATTCGTCTCCAAACGGCTGACTGGAAATCGGCCTGTCCGGCCTTAACTCAGCGTCGTACCTGGATCGTAATTTGTCAAGCACAATGACAGGCTTCATGCGTAGTGGAAGATGTGCGGAAACATGTCATCGGGAAAAGCCAGCGAGAAGCAGCGGATGACGTCTAGCATGAGTTTGCATACCTCTATCTACCCTTGCAGACTGTGAGATTGTTTGGCGGAGATCAAGAGCCCCAAATATCAGCATGAACTGACTCAAAGACGATAGTGGTCCCCAGAATCGTAATTCTTGGGCTTCAATTAAACATCAGGCCTGAACCACAATGATGGGACGATGTGGGAAAAGGAAATGTTGCCCTCCCGACTTCTTGGCGCCGGGCAAAGACTGATGGCAGGTTTTGCTGGGGCTGTTGATGGTGACAGGAGTGTTTAAGCCTTACTTAACTCACCATAGACTCATACCTAGGTAGCCATTGTCGGTAGTATCCATGTGACCCACACGCGTGAACCTAGCAGCCCCTCGTTCATCCCTCCAATCTTCACTACTATTGGACCGTGGTCTATTACAGACCTGAAAGCCTCGGTCGGTGGTTTAATCATGGCATCTATCATGTAGTCCGAGTCAGGCTGAGAGTTAAATCGCTTTGGAGCCTTTCACACGCTCGACTTTTCGAAAGGTCAGGCTATCGACCTTGACAGATACCTGACTCAGACCCTCACCACTACTCTTGCATATACTCTAATGTAAGACTAGGAACCCCCAATTCAAGGAGACGCAGTCGATGCAGTTGATGCATGGAGAGCCTTCAACTATAAGGTTGTATTTTCCTTTTCTCCTGTTCGTCTAGCCTGAAATCTATCCTCGGATAGAAAAATACTCAGGCTCAATGATGGGAGCACCGATATTGGAGCCATATTCATGCACTCCGAGGGTATTCTTCACCACTAACTTAAAATAGACTCCAATACTTTCTACCAGCCCTGCATCGCTAAAGATAATTAATAACAGGGTGCTTAACTATTTTCAAACAAATACAGGTGGATATTTTACGTTATCTTTAGTAATTCAACATTTCAGGAATTCTTCGCTAGAAATAACGACGCCCAAGCTACGATGGTCATCTTTGAAATATAGTTCATTAATTTTTACAGACAGCTGTAATCTAGGACACAGGTAAATACTCAACTTGTCCTCATGTCACACTGCAGCGTTTCTATTCCCTAGAAATTATATCCATAAAGATCTACACCTAAAGCATGAGTCACAAGTGTATAGAGATGTTACCCGATCATGCCTGGCTTGTTCATAGCCCACATGAATGTCAGGCGACAGCGACAAAATATCTATCAGCGGTCATCCCTGTGGCTTTCGAGCCATCTCTCGTTCATCTACCGAGCCAAGACAGAGTTGCACCTATATTCTTCACTAGGCTACGTTTTATCACATCATCGTGTCTGAAGATCTAGAGTTGGCATCATCCTTGAGTAAATCCAAAGCTATCACGACGATTGGAAAGAAAATAGAAGGCGCGTTTGAGCTACCACGAATTCTCGAAAAAGTATGCACCGCCAATTACACAGTAGAACCGGCATTGTAAATTTTATCGTTAAAGCCCTACGAAACTAGTGGTGAGATATTCTCCTACAGCCAAGATCCGGTCATGAAAAATTGTGGCTGTGGCATTCATCGCCGATGATGCAACATCGGAGAGCTGTGTTATTCACTTCTCAAGCGGATCATCCACTTGCAGAGATATAAAAACTGTGCAAATCAACAACTTCTATCAAATTTATCTCCAATGTGAATCTAAGATAGGATTTAATGAGAGTTTTCTATCAAAACGACTGACAACCTTCACAATGTTAAATGTTATTGGATTATCTTTCTCAGCCAATCTTATATTGGGATCTCCTTTACAGTCACCTAATCAGCTTCTGGAGGAATCTAATCATCAAAATTACTGACAAACATAAAATAAGGCAGCCAACTATCGAAACCACTTAGCGCTTTGAAGACACATTCGATATGTGGGATTTATATATGCGTTTTCAACTGAATCAGGGTTCAAATAATTTCGACCTATAATGAAATGCCAGCAATGAGGTTGGTAGAATTTTGCTTCGAAAAATCAAGTAGAATATTCGACAAAGATTAGAGTAATTATGTTTTGTTCATTAGATCTTATTCATATATTAGGCCTACACGATCAGGAGCAAGGTAGCGAAGCGGAAAATCCAAGGGTTAGAAAAATGACAGGTTCTAACACAAATATATTTGCAAATGAAATTAAGAGATACAAGAATGGAGGAATAAAAGGTAGTTTAGACAATGAGATTTTGGTCAGCGACTGAATAAAGACTAAAATGACGCTAACAATCTTTGGATGACATAAAGATATGCTGGGACCACAAGAAGGTGATTTTACGATAAGGAAGGACTCGATTAAGTTAAATGTGGGTTTTCTGAATGGCCAAATTTGGCATGATTTAACACATGAGTGTAATTTGAGTTGGTCTAGCCATTTAGATAGGACCAAGCTCGTGTACCTAGTATTAGCTGAGCTGATTCATTTTATTTCTACTAGTGCTAAAGCTCCACAGGAAGTATACAGGATGCTACTTCCCTAGAATGTTAATAAAGAAAGTAAAATAAACCACATGCTTCAGCTACCCTGTGCCAGTGGGGGATATGGATAAAGCCGACGATGATAAGGTCAAAGATCTTCATATCAGTCGAATTCTTGTGGCTTGGATCGAGGAGAATTGGTCTGTTCTATTTATCCATGGATTCATTGTTCATTTGACAAGAAGGCTACACCAGGCTCGTGAGTTGCTGTATTTTTAGGATAGAATTTCTCACGATTGAATATTCTTTAGTTGAGGCAAATATTAAAATGAGGGGCTTAAAAGAAACTATAAAAGTAAACCTAGCTTGTGTGGGTAAAAGTCTATTACATTCTCTATATGGCTACTCAAAAACTGCCCACGCATGTTGGCATTTTCAAAATTTACACTAACAACTCAAGAGACATTGGTGGCCTTTAATTAGACGGTGAGGCGGAATAATTATATCCTGAAAGCTTTTTCGTACCACGATTAGAATTATATCTTAGCTGAACAAGCCGACTTGTGCGAGAAAGACCTGACAAAAATACGAGTTTCCTATTTTGGCAGGCGATGGAGGATTCAAATTGTTCATCGGCTTGTTCTGGATGAGAATGAGTAATTTTGATTCCGCCCGCACGATGATTCCACTGCCCCAATCTGTAGCACTAGCGCCGACGACGATTTATAGTCCATGACAGCAGTGCACGAGCCCGTTTTGCACGACGCAGATCGGGAGAACTTGCCGAAAACGGCATTTAGTTTGCGATTTTTTAAAAATCATTTAATGTGTATTCAACTATCTAGCTATGACACATGACCGGTGCTGTGGATACATGTAGGATGACTCTTTTAACGTTAAAGACACTCATACTCTGGATTTCGTTTGCAAATACCATCCTGGTATATGTTCGCTCACACAAACAGGCAACCCTCCTCCGCAAGTACCTACCAAAGGGAAACTCAAAACCTTTGATTATCCAAATATGCCTTCATCATCCATATGTGCCAGCTCCGCGACAAATTTGATTATATTTTGCCGGATTTGAACCGGCGGTATCATGTCTCGAGTGGGATATGTGTCCTAGCTATCCAGACCTTAGTTGGGAGACCGGCCAAGACGATGTACCACTGCACCATCCAGCCATGGCAGTGTTTACAATATCGCCTGCACTCTAGCAAACGAAGTCTTGGCGCACACAAAGCACAATTCGTAAAACCTCCTCGACAAAATGCGAAAATTCACGCCCGTCGAGGCTGTATCCATCCTTTGCATCGTCTTGTGAACTTGCCCTGATCCCTCTGACTTCCATCCCAAAGAACTATCTCCCAGATTTGTGCACCACGCTTTGCTTCCTCCGTTGGGTATAAATATCGGTGTGGGCGTGTATTTGGTGACCAGTTGAGGCCAGAGAAAGTCGACAAGAGGTGTGATCATTAGAATAGTGATGTACTTGTAGACTTGGTGAGACTTGGTTAGGAATCGATCTCATTGGGAGTGAAATTTTGACATGGTGGAGCAGTTTGTATCGTTGTCTCGTGGGTCAACTTGTTCGGCATTGTGAAATTCGACTTAACTTGGCTCCGGGAGAGTATTTCACACCCAGGCTGATAGAGGACACCGCGTATAGGTGTTCAGTCATGCCATCCTAGTTTGCGGCTAGCGTGCCCTTGATAGCTTGGTTTCGGATTGCCGGTCGTTACATAACAACACTTTAATTAGAACATGAGCATATTCAGACTTCCCAGACTTCTACTTCGCCGAAACTAGCCAACAAATATTCACCCTGGCCTAGCGGTTCACTGCGGTTTGGGTACAATTTTTCTACGCATAGCTTCGCGAGGGCCGATCATAATTTCCACTAAAGTGTGTTCAGCAAAGTAAAGATCGAACCTCCTTGATGTGGCGCCACAAATCTCAGACGGGAATATTGGTTCCCATGCATCGAAAGATCATGACAAGAATATGTATCAAGGATGTCCAACTACTTAGACTAGGAAGCCGCTTCAGTCCTGATCAGCGTCCCGATAACAATAGAGATTTTCAAGGCGGGACTGGCTATTGCATGGTTCCGTTTATTAGCATACGAATCGGGCGGTGGTAGTATTTTCGGGGTTGCATTTACCAGCGATACGCCAGGTTTTGTCACAGGTTCTCATACTTGGATCCTAGTGAAATTATTTGTAGATGCTTCCCAGAGTAACACGGCAAATATGGTCAATTGACGATATATGATCAACAAGATATCATTTTATGGAACATTTGTAAAATCTACATCGGGAGATGCTGGAGGTTTTTGTTTTGATGACTGGCCTCTAGTAGTCTATGAGTGAGTAGGAAATAAAGCTTCTCTCTACTTGTGGGTCAAAGGGGACTATTCTCAACACCTGTCAGTGGTGTCCCCTACGAACCTCCAGCCCTCACTGCAGAGTCTGCAGAGCCGAGATTGAGTGACAAAGTCTCCACTTCGATGAGGATTTCCAATCGCTTTCGCCGTCTGTATCGTCTTCATCCCTATGCACATCCCCCTATCACCATTATCTTGAAGCCAACCACGATCAGATCAGATAGTAGAGTCGAGGCCATTATCACCAACCCTTGATCAAGGAGGAAGAGCCATCCAATGAGTTTCTGGGGCATACCCAGCACCCGATACGGAGATGGTGGATTGGGTCAAGTCGGCCTCGACTGTTACAAAGAAGGGAGACATAGATGGATATATGCACCTCATGTGGTCCCGGTGTCTAGGCCTCACCTGGCTGGGGCTGCAGGATTTTTGAGACTTTTTCCCTCGCGCGCAGTTCCCGTTGCTACCATTTTTTTTGGGGTAGAAGGTTCCGTGGAAAAGGTGGATGAATTCCATGGGTAAATACTGAGTTGAATGGCTATTCATCACGGGAAATATATCAATGATCTTCCGAGAAACATGAGAGGATAGGAGCGATTTACGAGGTATGGCCTGGGTAAGAGAGTAGCTTAATGTGCTAGATACTCATTGACTCAAATAGCACAATAAATATACACACATACCCATGGGCCTAGGTTCAGTCTAATTCCGCAATAACGAACAAGTTGGTCCACGAGGCAATGACCCAAGACTCTCTACGAAATCAATCTCCCTAGAAACCTCATCAAGTTTCCAAGTACGACCTAGTACATCCTCATTCCAATGACCACGCCTCACATCGACTATTCTCTGGCCTAAGCTGGCCACCAAATACACGCCCACGCCGATATTCACACCCGAGGGAGGAAACAGAGCGAGGAACACAAATCTGGGAGACAGTTCTGTGGTATGGGCGTGAGAGAAATCAGGAAAGGTTCACAAGATGATATAGAGGATGGCTGTAATCTCGACTAGCGCAAAATTTGGAATTCTCACAATTTTTATTAATTCATTTTACTGTCCTGTCTGAGTCTATGACTATGTAGGACATGCAGGTCCTCTCTGCCTACAGGCCAAAGATACCTAAGCCAGTAGTATATCCCCTCCTATGCCTCCCATACAGCTCCCCTCAAACAGTACCACCCCTCACAAGTCCTCATTTGATCATACACTTAGAGGTGCCCTTTGCCCTTCATTATCTCCCCTCTCCAGCCAACGAAACGATGGCCATTTGCGGGTGTATGGCAGCCGGGAAAACTCGCAAAAACCACTGGGTGCGAAGCTCTTCTAATACCGACATTAGGACTAAATCCGAAGACATAGTGACCCTTCTGAAGCGTTCGAAGAGGCCGGCCAGCTGGGTGCTGTAGACTTGTGGGTACCTCGGGAAATTTACCCTCTACCTTTCTAGCCTCCTTCCAACTCCTTCCAGAAGGTCGTGCTGAAATTTCAGAAAAGTCTTGACAGAGCGTGATTGCTGTATAGTAGCTTAGCCTAACTTTTATTTTTTGTGCCGTCCAGGGCGCTGGGGAGTGCCGTTGACTCATCGACAAAAGAAGCCCTCCTGGCTAATTAGCCGAAACCTCAGTCTTGGCGCCCACAAACGTTCCAAAGTTGAAAACTCCTCGAAAATGTCAGTCCCAGCATCGTCTTCAGAGACCTGTTCCCCCTCTCTTGCACCACATCTCAGCTGCCTATCCTTCCTCAAGATGTAGAGCCCCATTAGAGCATCAATCCCCCATAAACCATGACCTGAGCTTTGTGTATTATGACTTAATTTCCTCCTTGCGGGTATACATAGCGTCGTAAATTTGTAGTGAGTGATGGCCGGTAATTAATGGGGCAAGCTCCTGTTTGCAATTGGAGTAACTTCTTTATTGGTCGTAGAGACGAGATGAGGCGTGGTTAAAAGGAGGTTGAGGACTCAGATGAGAATGGTGAGCCAGGTAATGTCGAGAAGATTTCAAATGGATATATGCTTGAGGTTGCTTTCGACTTCGATTCGGATGCGATTCTTCTTGGCTATCCCAGATATGCAGAGCATACTGAGCGATTACACCGGCACCACTGGAAGGTGAAGAATTCGTCTTTGCCGGCAATTCTCACAATTAATTCTATGAACTTAGCTTTGTGCGTGCGCCAAGACTTTGGTTGCGAGTGTGCAGGCGACACTATAAACACTGCCGTGGTTGGATGGTGCGGTGGTACATCATCTTGGCCGATTTCTCAATTAAGGTCTGGATAGCTAGGACACATATCCCACCAGAGACAGGAGACCGCTGGTTCGAATCCAGCAAAACTAAACTACATTTCTCGCGGCGCTAGTATACATGGATGATGAAGGCATGCTTGGATAACCAATGGTTTTCAAACTTCCCTTTGGTGGGTACTTACGGAGGAGGGTCGACTGTTTGTGTAAGCAAACATACCTCGTAGTGGTATTTGCAAATGAAATCCAGAGTATGAGTGTCTCTAATGTCAAAAGAGTCATCCTACATGTATATATAGTACCGGTCATGTGTCATAGCTAAATAACTGAATACACATTAAATGATTTAAAAAAAAAAGTTCGAAATCTCATGCCCATCAAGGTTGTATTCATCCTCCGTGTCATGTTATAAACTTGTCCTAATCCCTCTCACGTCCAACCCAAAAAGCTCTCTCTCAGATTTGTGCGCCACGCTTAGCTTCCTCCGTCGGGTGTAAATATCGGCGTGGGCGTGTATTTGGTGATCAGCTGAGGCCAGAGAAAATTAACAAGGGGTGTGATCATTGAAATAATGATGTACTAGGTCGTACTTGTAGACTTGATGAGACTTGGATAGGATTTGATCTCGTTGAGAGTGAAAATTTGACGTGGTGAAGTACTTTGAATCATTGTCTCGTAAGCCAGCTTCTATGATATTGCAAAATTTGACTGAGCTTGGCTCTGCCAGAATATTTTACTCCCAGATTCGTAGAGGACACCGCGTACTAGCGTTCAGTCTTGCCCTCCCTCTGACCTCTTGATTCGCTGTTTCCCGCATATTTGCGTCAATTGGGCAAGATCTATCCTCCTTTAAACTACTCAAATTACATCTCCCCATTTTTGGGCAGCTTTATTTTATCAGAGGAATATTGGGATGTTTTCCGAACGGGTAGGTCCCCTGAGATGCAAAAACATTAGAACTTTTGTTACCTCAGGAAAATTTCGATGGGCAGGGTAGCCATTTCAAGATCTAGCACTCTTGCGCGGGTAGACTTGTACGCTCCGGTGATGATTTTCAGGCAATTCCTTTGTCTACCTCTGAGAGGTTTATCTATCCTCTTGTTAGATTATGGAATGTACTTCGGAGTAAGGACTACCTGGGAACGGAGAAGAAGTGCAGTTTGCTTGATTATCTTAATGTGCTATAGGTATCACAATATATGCAGTAGAGTTCCAAAGGAGAAAGGTTACCCGGAACCGAGCTGACTGCAGAACTAATCGAGATCCCTGACCAAGAAAACCAAGGCATGCAAGAGAGAATACGAACAAACTAAGTATTGGATTTGTTCGGTAGGAATGTGATTCAAATAGGCTCAAGCACTGAGTCCGATTGGATCAGAAGTATAGATTCCCGCCTGAACTCAACGGCATAGTTCAGGCAGTATGCATGCAACTACATTAGTCGATAGAGAGAAATACAAGTAGCTGTATTTCCAACACCACTCTTGTATTTTTCCGCCCGGCCTGACCTCGGCCGAGATAGGCGACCCGTAGGTTAGTGCTAAGCAACGGTGTAAAAGACGCGTTGATGGCATAAAGTAACGGTCTGTAACAGTTTTGATAAAGAAAGCTTTGGCGTTTGTATTTCCAAAGGTAATACATTTCTTAAATGAAAACCAAAACTTATTTTATATGCAACGCTTTATATATACACGAGATCATGCTATCCAGAAGACTAGTAGCTATCCTGCAGTGAAGCCCTTATTATTAGGGTATCAGCTCGTATCACGCCTAATGGGTGAAGGGATTTACTGGTACGTTAAAGGTATCAAATCAAAACAAGTGAAGTAGATGTTCACGTATTGGAACAATGTGACCACCCGATGTAGTGAACGTACCTCGAACAACTATAAAGTTTTATCTGTTGCAAATCTCTCCATGTCGAATCGAGGAACTTGGGGAGGAATTGGAGCTTGGATTGGAATTTAATCGATCCAAACAGATACCCCTATAGAGGTCAGTAGAGCATCTTATGGAGCAAATATTAACTGATAGGAACCTAAAATAATGATTTCTGGTAGAGCTCGTAGAGGCTAAGGATCTTCAACAATACAAATAATAATTCAAAGTATGAAAATCACAAATCATATTATAATATCTCAATCAGTAGTTTATATTTGTAATCAATAAGTAGAGTTCAGAACACATATGCGTCACAATATTATGATAAAAGATATTTACAGCATAGAGTCTTGGCTCCTGAATCAGAGATAGAATCTCCTCATAAATAATCTAAAGAGTTCGTGCCCCGGGAGATGTAGAGACAAATTCTAACAGTTGTTTAGTCCGTTCGTTTTTACTCTTTATCTTTTTTGTTCTTCTGAGTTCACGTTGGGAGCCGACTTCAAGATAAAATATTGCATCTCTCTAGCACATTGTAGAAGGTATTATGTGTGATATTTATGAATTTTCATTCACAGAGATATTCAGGCACGGCCAATGAGAGAAGATAGGCTCGTCATTTTTTCTCCTTGGCCAAGAGTTCGGGCCGGCGAATCTATTACTAGGCGGCCAGATTTTCGGGAAGTGGCGGGAGTATTTTGGGTACATGAATGCAATCATGATGATTATTTCCGTGGTTATCGTAGCAAATTTCCCTCTCAAACATTTTGTAAAATGTAAGGGATATTTTTATCGCGAAGGCAAACCATAATCGGGCCTCATTCGGTAGGACAACGTGGGTCATACATTTCATAATTTTCATCTTCTGTATCGCTCTCCATGCATTCATCAGGCGGCTGAGTCTCTGAGATTTTGATGCTCTCATTAAGCACAACTGGTGCTGATGGAATTGAGTCTTTATCCGGTGCAAACGCGCTCTTGAAGCCTATCTTTTTGAAACCACCTTTTTTGGGCCCAGAACTGCTGGAATCCCCATTTATTTTGATGGAAATAAGACCTGACTGTGTATTTGCTTTCATCTCGGCTTTTCGCGCCTTGCTAGAGGCCAGCGGATCTTTGGTTAACTGTCGCATATCCTTGAGTCTCTGCTTATGAGAATGATCATAAGATGATAGGTGGGCTTCATATTCGTTCATCCGCGCGTAACCCTTGCTACAGAGCTCACAGTAGAAAGACTTTACTGCTTCGCGTGCAGAATCAGTTTTGGGGGGCAGGATTGGTGAACCCGCGCTGGAGGAAGGTCAGTGAGTTTCTTGAAAGGTTTGGTAGCTTACAGGTGGCATGGCGAGATTGAGTTATAGTGTCAAATCGTAGATGGCACTGTCACGACCTGCGACAAGCGCGCCAATATGGTTAATTTTCATTCACATCTCCTCTAACCGAGGTCTGCAGCTATCTACTATTTTAGAATCTAATCAACTGAACCACGAGCTCATCATCATCTGCCACATCAAAGCCTCTTGCCCGACTCCTCACTAACCTTGGATATCGAGTAAACTAAAAATTATTAAGTGTCTTTGAAACAGACAACTATCACTATTTATTGACCAGTGCAAGGGGGGGCTATTCTCAACACCTGTCAGTGGTGTCCCCTACGAACCTCCAGCTCTCACTGTAGAGTCTGCAGAGCCGAGATTGAGAAAAAAAGGCCTCACTTCGATGATGATTCCCATTTGCTTTCGCCGCTTGTATCGTTTTCACCTCTCAATACATTCCCTTACCACCATTATCATGAAGCTAGCCAGGATCAGATCAGATGGTAGGGTCGAGGCCCTTCTCATCTCCAACCCTTGATCAAGTAGGAATAGACACCCGATGAGTTTCTGGAGCGTACTCAGTACACGATAAGACGATGATAGATTGGTACAAGTTGACCTCGAATGTTACAAAGAATGGAGATGTAGATGAATATATGCACCTTGTGTGGTTCCGGTGTCTAGGCCTCGCCTGACTGGGACTAAATTTTTTTGAAAATTTTACCGCGCACGCAGTTTCGATTGCTTCCATTCTTATTCTTTTGGGGGAGAAGGTTCCGTGGAAAAGGTGGCCAAATTCCACGGGTAAATACTGAGCTGAATGGCTATTCATTACAGGCGATATATCAATGAACATTCGGGTAACAAAAGAGGCAAAGAGCACTGTACAAGGTGTGGCCTGTGTCAGAAAAGAGCTCAATGTGCTAGGTAGTCAAAGACTTAAGTAGTACAACAAACACACACCTCTATTGACCAGTGCTACAGGTGTCCGAACCTTGAAACATTTACTTAAAAATTGATTCATACGCTCAAATCTACAAGAACATCTGAAAAATCATTAGGTGATTGGGGAATCGTGATATTCAGGCGTATACTATGAAATGAGAAGTGCCGTGGAGAAAAATATCGGGCTCGTGGTATAGCCAATGAGTCAGGGAGCCTCCGAACTCTGATATCGACGTGATCATTCTTATTAAAACGTCTAGAAAAATGAACGAAAGTTCAATACGGAATAGAAAATACTGAGTTGTGAGGATTTTAAGAATAAGAGCATCAACTGATGCAGTTTTTTTCCGTCATGGTAATACTCTGCCTTGAAAAGATTACCGGAGACTATTTAATGACCTGACCTGTTATCTATTATTCCGCAACTCAAAGCTGGATCAATATAAATCTTTCCTAAGCTTCTCAAAACTTTGCTATTACTGTAGGTGAACAAAAGAATCTAAGTCTAGTACAACGTCTCGGATGAGAAGGTTCGATGAAATACATTCAAGAAATGGAAAATTTATATTTCAGTATCCAGCACAATCTTGAATTTGCTTCGCATTTGAATGTAATTAGATTAGGACATGTCATCTTCCATACTCAGGCCGTATTGTCTCGAAAGCTGTACTAAATATTTTATGAAAATTTCATCTTTACCAATAATTTAAGGGCGTAGCACGTCAGATGGCGCTAACCATGGTTTGAGACTGGTTTGGTATTGATTATGCTACTTGGATAATTGACTATCAAGCACCGTGGGCTCCTCTGATCCAGGTCACACCTTGTATAATGGGCCTATAGTCTCCTGTTACTTTAAAAATTCCTGATTAATGCCCATGTATGATATCTACTCAGCTCAGTATTTACCCTTGGAATTCAGCCCCTTTTTCTACGAAACCCTCTATCCAAAAACAAATAGCAATGGAAACTGTACACGTGGAAAAATTTACCAATAACTCGAAGCTCCAGCCATGTAAGACACATCACATATTCGCGGTGTCAAACACAAGCCTGGGAGCTAATTATTCTCCCAGAGCCAATATTCAGCCATCTACCAATAGTCGAACCGATTTTTCCCTGACTGAGAGTCTTGTGGTGAAGAGTAATTCTTGGCTGATTTTGGTAGATACTCCCGTATTATAAAGATTTCTTAACTACATAAACCATGAAGAAAATTATCCAGACAATTCAATCCAATACCAGCTCAAGCTGAATATTGCACTCCCCTTTGATACAAAAATGGATTTTTGAAGTCCCTCGATAATATTGAAAAAAGCTACAATACCACCCGTGACCCTTTCACCCAACACTATTGTCGACGAGGAACCATCAGAGGACGCCAAACTTGGTTTACTGAGGATAAATTTTCTATGAAGTCAAAGCCTGCCAGTCAAGACAGGTGAGATTATGGGCAGTGGAAGCCATGGAAGTGGTCAAAATGAAGGGCTCAAGATTGGGAAGGTACCACCTAGAAGATTGTCAGAAGCAGTCAATCTTTCAAATCCCTTATCACATTCCAAGGTGCTGAAGAGTGGCTGGGCTTCATTTTAAAATTTCTCGGCTCTTTTGAGGCGCTGACATGAAGCTAAGTAAAAAACCAAACATTCCGGGGCCATATTACAACGCATACATCGCGATACACCTTGGCATAATACCAGTCCACTTTCATAATGCTCCCGGCGGGGCCCAAAGTGCCTCGCGCGGCTGCTACGCAGTCCACAAAGTTATATGCAACGCGTACAATCGTCTCAGATTCCGTTTCTCATACCGTACCAAGAGGAAGAAAGCCTTCTGAAAGGCCATTGGTACTGAAAACCAGCCCCAAATTGACTATACACAAATGTACGCATCTGACAATGACATTGTCGTTGATTCAGGCAATGAATACCCATCAGACGCCTCTGGAGGCTTCATACCAGATACCACAACTTCTACACATGACGATGGTCTATTTGTGGTTCTAGATCGATCGTAATTAAAACAGTATGGCGATAAATTTAACTCGTGGCTCTACTACAGCTAATTCCGCAGAATGCAATAGTCATGCTTGAGTTCTATTAAATTTGTCTATATTATTCCCCAACTCCCAACTCCGAAATCAACACTTTGTGCGTAGCTTACTAACTGTAAGCTAACCGCATTTGGTGGTCTATGTTACACTTTTTTTTGCACCAGATTTTAATTGCGTATACAGCTATCTAGCTATGACACAATATCAAAGAAATGTACATTATAGATGATTCAATATAAGGAAGAGCGCCCATGCCTCGGATTTCATTTGCAAGTACCACTGCGAAACTATGGCGGCTTTTTCTTCACCCCGAGTCAACCCTCATCCGTGAATACCCAGCGAGGGGAACGTCTCAAAAACCCTGGGTTATCCAGACATGCCTTCATTATCCACTGGATTTCCCCGCGCGTAATTTGATCTGAAGTATCTCCTTCCTAAGTGGAGTAGGTGCCCAGGCTACTCAAACTATACCATAGAACACCTCAATGTCACATTACGTAGCCTGCTACGTTTAGGATCTACAAATCATCCTCCTTCTCCAACTGAGCTGTCCGCAGCTCACCAAAGTTTATTGCTCAACATTACAGCCCTCTATAGTCCTTCAAGCTCCTACGATCCTGCTCCAATATTATTTCACTCCAGTACCATAAGCTTTTCATTGAGTGGCCTTCACGAACTTATGCTGGGAAAAAATTAGTACCATTGTAGCGGTTACCTAACTTGAATTCACCTGGTGAGATCAGTGAGTAAGTGTTATTAATTTGAAATGCTGCGATCGCCTAGGGTCTATCATAGCAAGGTTCAAATTTATGCTTCTTTTGACGGACTCGCAAGACCCAATCTCCCGGGGCGTAAATTCTCGTAATGGCTTTCTTTTCTTGGAGGTACGCTCGGGTCTTGTCGCGGATTGCTTTCATGCTGGCCACGTACGAGCGAGCAAGAGATAGGTGCAGTGTGAGATCTAACAAGTTCTTCTGTCCAGTCACGTTCTTATTCTAGCGTTGGTTCTCGGACATATTCCGTATACGCTTGTTCTTCGTTTGAAGGTTGTATTCTGAAGAGCAAGAAGAACGGGCTGTAGCCGTTAGGAGATATACGTCGGTTGTATATGGAAATAGTGCGAGAGAGTGCGTCGACTAATTCCATTCCCGGGGCATCGAGGAGGGTTCTTGTTAAAATAGCCTTTAAGATGCCGTTGGCCTGTTCTACCCTTCCATTACTCTGTGGTCGGATAGGCGTCTACTGCGTGAAGGAGAGATTATGTTTGTGCTGGAACTGCTGTGCTTCCATTCCAGTGAAACACAGGGCATTGTCACTAATTATTTCACGCGGGGTACCGAAAGTGTTCATAATGTACATGAGCAAAGTAATGGTGTTCACGAAGTCTGCGTTGGGAACCAACCTCGATTCTAGCCATCCAGTGGTTTATTCAATCGCATGAAGAAGGATTTGGGGTCCGATTTTTGTGTGGTCGATTCCCCAACATGTCAGCGGCAGTGAAGGCTTTATTGGAGTTAGGTTTCCCAAAGCTGGATCCGGGGGTTTCATTAACTGGCAAGAATGACAATTAATGATTTCTTCGTGTGCTGCTAACATCAATTCGGGGCGCCAGTATCTCTGTTCGGTTTCGCGTATTATTGTGCCAATGGATGCATGACCTTGGTCCTCGTGAATTCTTGTAACAATTGGTACCAGGTCTTCGTACTCTAATACCTCTAATGGTGCCGCAATTCCCGTTGGGCCTGGTGGATCACCGATTAGATGAATTTGGGTCTTTTTGATGAGGTGAAGTTTGTTGTTGGGAACTGTAAAGTTCTGGTTCACCCAGTCCTCAGAAATCTTTGATGGAAATTGCTGATGTAATCCTAGATGCTCGAAGATGCTCGAAGATACATTGGAGATCAATGCGATTCAACTGATGAGGATATTTCACCTCATCATTTTCTTGCAATTCAGGGACCCTTCCCTCTTGTTCTAATAGTAGATAGGCTGAGTCTGTCAGTTTGGAAAGGAAGTCTGGAAGAACGTTGGCTTTGCCTGGTCTGTCGAGAATGCGGATATTATAATGCTCTATGGTATCAGGGAAACAAATCATGCGCGGTGGTTGTTCAGCTTTGGTCAGAATTGATTTGAGAGATTCATGGTCCGTAATGACTGTTATATCTCCGCCTTCAACTCAGTGTCGACAGTGTTGTATGGAGAGGAGTATACCTAGAAACTCTTGTTCCTGCGCAGAGTAGCGTTGCTGTGTGTGATTTAACTTCCCGGAGCTGTTGTGAGGGCATATTTGATTTTATTGAATGATTCAATTGTCTCTGCAGTCGGTTCTACTGGAAAATGTTTTGGTCCTATTGAAAGGTCGGTTAGTGGGCCAGCCAGCTGAAAGAAATTTTTAATTAAAGAACGTAAGTAACTGGCTATGTGTTACGGCCTTGTATTCCCGACATTAGGAGCCCCTGATACTATTGTTCCTTTCGGGTATTGTGTTATGATCCTATATGCGCACGAACCAATTGTAAATTATGTATATATGTATATCTCTTGATACCTCTTGTTATATTCTTTCCCTAGTTTAGAATCTTATGAACTATATTCCTGAATTGAGTGTTTACCTGATTCTACTTGGTCATCTTTTAACCTGTGCTCTCCTCCGTCCGTCACACTGTCTTAACAAAACCCCTAATATCTGAAGACGTTGACGGTATAGGGCGGTCGCGAATGGCGGCAACTTTTTCAAGATCTGCTGTGATACCGTATTTTGAAATGAGAAATCCGAGGAAGATACCTTGTTCGACAAATAGTCTACACTTGGCTGCGTTGAGAATTAAGCCATATTTAACAAAACGGGTGAAAACTTGCTGTAATCTCGCATGCAATTCCTCGTGCGAATCCCCCCAAATGTATAAATCATCTAGAAGGCCAGATAAAAACAGTCGATATGGCTGTAGTACTTCTTCCATTAAAGATTGGAAAGCTGCTGGAGCATTGCATAGACCAAAAGGCATGACAAGCCATTCATAGATACTAAAAGGCGTCACGAAGGCTGTCTTTTCTTGTGAATCTTTATGCATTGGGACTTGCCAGAATCCATTTTCTAGGTCTAAGAACGCGTAGAATTTATTTCATGCAGCTCGCTGTATTTTATCCTGAGCATTTGGGAGTGGGTGCGCATTTTGCTTAGTGACCTTGTTGAGTTCTCTGTAGTCCACACAAATTCTCCAGATTTGTTCGTTTGTCTTGGATGAGGACTTTTTGGGTGTGAGGTGCAATGGTGCTACCCACGGGCTTTGACTTTTCAGTATGATTCTTTCCATGAGAGTTTTGCAAAAATCCCGGATTGCTTGTAACTGATGTGAGCTTTAGCTCCTTGGAGCAAGCTTAATTGGCTGACAGTCACCCGTAATTATGACGTGTTGTGTCTTGTATAGAAGGGTGGTTTTTCGGAGGGATTTATTGAAAATGGAAGGAAAGTCGTGAATATAAGAGCTGGTAAAAGGAAATGCGTTAGCTAGGGTTGACTTGTGCCATTTTGGTGTGAGAGGGATATAGTTGGTCGGAAAAACACCCTGGATACTATCTGAATTAAAGAAAGGGAAAAGAGTTAGGGATGACTGTAGGTTGGAAAGATGTATAGTTCTGTTTGGAAGAAAATGTAATCCGAGAGCGTGAAAAATAGTTTGGCCCAAGGTAAGTTTGACGAGAAATGTATTATCAGGGACGATCCCACCAGAAAATGTAACTGATTCGGTCTATTTGGAATGATTATTACTGCGCTGAATGTAGAATTGTACTGTTATAATGGCATCTTTGGTAAATATAGGTCCCATTCCACCAATTCCTGAAATCATAGAAAAGAAGTATTTTAGGAAAAAAGTCGGGTGGCCAAGGAGTTGGAAACAAAACAAGTGGAAGATCCATAATTAAAGAAATTATAAAAGGTATGAGGGGCTAAGACTTTCGGTCAGTCCACGAAAGCAATGCCAGGATTAAATATTTATATTTTCTATGCAGTTCAGGAGCGGGCAGCAGTAGCGCTTTATGACTACTAAAGCTATTCCAGATCCCTTGGCTTTACATGTGCCCTGCTAGTGTTTCAGTACCATACGAAGATTTACCTACTAGCTTACGTCTACGAAACAATGATGGGCCCTGTTGTCATATACAGCCCAGCCAGAACTCAGCCGGGCCTAGCCCGTAACAAAAGGTAACAGAAGGAAATTTCGAAAGACGTGTAAGGAAAAGCTTGTGTGGCTTTCCGATCGCCTCTATAATTATAAATGGCCCGCCGCTTTTGAAGTCTAGCTTTTTCGAATGTCAAAGAGATCTAATATTTCTAAAATTAAGCCAAACTTTATCACCAACCTTAAAATTTCGAGCTCCGATTCGATTTTTATTAGCGTTATGTTCGTATTCAGCAGAGTGGAATTGGATGTTTTCGAGTAAAAACATATTGATTTTACGGAATGTCTAAGCCAGATCCTCAGCATCATGCCTTTCGAAACGTACTGAAGCAGGAGCTGCTGGTGAATCAATTGATACTTGTATTTCAGAACCGGAACAAGGGTGTTCTCAGTAGACAGCACAAAAAAGGCGAAACTCCAGTTACTTGGGTATAATGGTTGTTGAGGGCAAATTCGGCTGAAGATAGATATCGGACTCAATCATCTTGCGAAAAGTTTACATGAGCTCGAAGAAACTGTTCAATTCGTACATTCATCCGTTCTGTTTGTCCATCTGTCTTGGGATAAAATGCGGTCGGTACACTGTGTATAATTTGCAATATCTTACAAAGCCATTTATAGAATTCTGCTGTGAACTGAGTTCCACGGTCGGAGATTATTCTGTCAGGTAATCCGTGAATGCGAAAAATTTCTCGGTAGAACATGTATGCAGTGTTTCGTGTGCTCATATTGTGGAACAACAATTTTGTCGCGATAAAACAGAATTCCGTCTTTCCAGAACATTCAGCCAAAGTGAAGTTGCTAACTCGGGATACCTCCTGTTTTTCCAGTGCCTGTATTACTATCCTTAAAGATTTGTCTTCCAATGCTTTTCCACGGATTCCTCCTAGAAATGGCAAATCTAAATTTTCTTCTTCATAAATGTCTATAGTTTCAGGGTTAATATAATTATCTACAACGGGCGCTACAATTTCATTGCTATCAAATTCGTTTATCATAACTTCGGAGCTATCCATCCTAGGCGAAAGATTGTGTGGCTTCAAGACTCGTTGTTCCAAGAATTTCTTCAATAAAGGATTATGGTTACCAACTGGGCGAGAAAGAGCGTCAGCAGGGGTACTTTGGGAACCCGGTCGATAATAAATGCGAAAGTTAAACCGAGACGAAAATTCACTCCAGCGTGCCTGTTTTCGGCTCAATAATCCTGACTTCATGAATTATTTGAGAGCTTTATGATCTGTGACCACATCAATAAAGTCAGATGTTCCTTCTAACTCAGGTAGCCACTCTTTAAATGCTTGTACAATTGCTAGGAGTTCCTCGTCATATATTTCATAGTTCGACTCTGCTGGACTCATTTTCTTTGAGAAGAAGGCTACAGGTCTCCACTGTTCGGATTCATCTGGTTGAAGAAGAACACCCCCAGTACCACGATCTGAGGCATCTGTTTCCAAACGAGCTGGTTTGTCCCAGTCGAAATGACGAAGGACGACATTTTCACGGAATTTTCTTTTGATTTCCAGGAACGATTTTTCTTGTTCGGGCCCCCAGCTAAATGTCAGGTCTTTCTTCATAATGTCAGTAAGTGGCATTACTATTCTTCCAAAATTACTGATATATCTTCGATAAAATTTTGCTAGGCCTATAAGCCGGAAAATCTCTTTTGTACACTCAGGTCTATGCCATTTCTCAATAACCTCTAATTTCGATGGATCCATTTCAATGCCGTCAGTTGATATAACAAGACCCAGAAACTTAATTCTCTGTACGAGGAAATCACATTTTTTGATATCTATCCGCAGATCTGCTACAAGTAGCCAATGAAGCACCTTCTTGATATGGTCTTCATGTTCTTTCAGTGAATTACTGTAGATAAGTGTGTCATCTATATATGCCGTACAAAATTTATCCAAGTAATCTTAAGAGCGTCATTAATATAACCCTGGAACGAGCTAGGGGCATTTGCAAGAGCAAACGGCATAACAAGATACTCATAAAAATCGTGGTATTGGCTACCGATTTTTGATCGTGAGGTCGTTTAATGCCCTATAATCTACGCAAAACCAAATGTAGGTATCACAGGGGCTATTCACTTTATAAAGTGAATGTGGGTTCAGTAAACGTGCTTCTTCTCTTTCTCTAGGTTTTGGATTACATTCCTATAGAGTAGCTGTCTCTGCCAAGACGCTAGCCAGTATTTTGCCTCTATTCACCGCCCACATGAGATTACTGTTTGTACAACTATTACTACACCAAAGGCCACCGCCAGGCTTCTTAACAAAAAGTACAGGAGACGAGGCCGGAGATGAACTAGGTCTTATGAATCCCTTTTCTAGATTTTCGTGGATATATTTTTTCAGAACTAGGAGTTTTTCTCGAGACATTCCATAGAGTGGCCCCCAAGGGGGCTCTGAACTTGGTTTTAGTAATATCCGACGGTCACTGGGTCGATGCTTGGGCAATCCATCAGCTTTCTCAGTTGAAAACACAGGCAGAAACCCATGATAAATTGTTGGCAATTTTCTGCAGGATCAACTACTGGTTTGTCTTTTAGCGCTTCGCGAATGTCAGTTATGGACACAGCCATCACCGTAGCACAATCCTGCGCTGCCAAATTGTCAAATATTTCTCTATCGCAATATTCAATTTCAATAGGCGATTGATCTAGTTTGCGACGCGCCTCGACTTCTCTGGGTGAAATTGCCTGAAGAATAACAGGTAGATTTTTTGCATGTTTTCGGCATTTCTCTTGTTCAAACCCTAGTATTTTGTCGCCCCACTTGATGGTTGGATTGTAGAATTGCAACCAAGGTAAGCCCAAAACAAGATCAAAGTAAGCAGGAGTTGTAACAAAAAGCAGTATAATTTCCGAGTGCCCATTAATTATAAGATTTGCTTTGGCCATATGTGTTGTCTTACCCGAAGTTGTATCAGTTCCGTCGAATACTTTCAAAGAACGGGATCGAGGAAGTTCTCACAATTCGAAATTATTTTCAAGCGCAAACTTGGTATTGATAAGTCCATGAGCAGATGCTCCGCTATCAATGAGAGCTAAGGAAGGAATTTTGTCTTTATTCTTATTTCTAACTGAACACTCAATTATAAAATGACTATTTTCTTCCCAAGTTGACTCATTATTGCTGCAGATGATATACCCAAGTCCTCTGAATAGCCCTTTGGGCGACTTCTCAAAGATCATTCTAGTTTTCCGAATCACCCTGCGTTCCCTGTACAATAACATTGGCTGAATTTAATTTGAACAGAGCTCGGATGGGTTTCATACGGCAAACTCGAACTGAATTGCCAGATTTTCCACAGTAAAAACTGTTGGAAATCTAGACTCCGTATGTATGAAGGTTTAGATTTCTAGTTTGACGATCAAAATCAATTGAATAGATTCGATTGCATATGATTAAGCTCAGCTAGGCGACATAAGTTTCAGTAGTATCTGAAATGCAGTGGCTAGGAAATGCCACCATGCGGTAATTGAGTGGCTGGTTGTAGCTAGATCACTGGGAGTTAGGGATCACTAAAGCCGCGGGGATCTGTATTTGAGGATTGGCTAACTTGTATACGTTAAACCAAGTTAACGGAATATGATATATTATTAATTCATATTGAGAAGAGAGTTCGATATCCTTTACTACTATCAATATATTCTTGTCCGAAATTGTACACTTGTTCTTCGAGATATTTCCTCCTGTAATCCTTGACAATTTCTAACAAAAATAGAGTCCTAGTTATCAACTTTTATGCTTCTCTTCTTGCGCCAGAGAGCCCTGATGACTTATTCACAATGCTGATAAGTCCATGGGGTCTTCTACACGAGGACGATTTGGTACAGGATGATTTGAGGTATTAAGCTGTAGATGTCGGCTGTTGTGATTAGAAAGTAGGTTTTCCACAGTGCGTTGTCAATTTTCCATGTCCTACAGCCTGGCTATAGCGCTATCTAAATCTAACATATCGATATCCATTTCATGAACTAAGGCTTTCTTTAGTTCTAAACTCATCTTGTAAAATATCAGGTTTCTCAGGGAGCGCGACTTGAAATCATAACCATCAATGGAAGCATCTTTGGGTATATCAGCTATCCAATGCGGAAAGGGTCTATTTCTCTGAAAGTTTGAGTGGAGTCTATTTGTCGCGTCGCTGACCCGGTCTGGGTCGCCAAACAAGGTATCTAAAACCTCAAATATCTGAGCAACCGAAGCAAATAGAACTGAACTATCTTTAATCCAGGAATTGAGATGTTCTCCGCCGATAAGTCTCATCTGGGAATATATATATATATATATATATATATATATATATGCCATTTTGGTGTGTTCCGTTGGAAAGCGGTCAGCATTTGTGTTCAACTTGAGAAAAATAGACTCCCTCCAGACATAGTTATCTTCTTTCTTACTAGGGAGCGGTTCGCAATCGGCGAGGAGCATTGTTTTTTGAGGTCGGGGCTGTAAGAGTTCAGCTAAACGAATCAAGGTGTCATTAGAGGAGTCTGATCTCTGTTTAGCTGCTTTAACCCTAGCTGATTTTTCCATTTCCTGGACTCGTAGCTGTGATGCAGCAAGCTCCCTATTTTTAGTCTTTGGAGCAATATTGCGCTGCGTCAAAGTCTGAAATGCGTCAAATAGTAATTTGGGATCCTTCTGAAATCCTTCCGCTAGCTGAGATGGTTCCGAAACCACAGATAAACGTGAGAGAAGTTCTTCGAGTAAAAGTTTAGAAGTAGGTTTATTCTCGGATGACATGATTCTTCGAGAAGATATAAACGCTTGTAGAGCTTTTTGTAATGTCAGGCTCGTTAGCTTAATTCGGAGGACACGGGTCGGAACGGGTCGGAGTCGGGGTATAAGGTAAAGCTCATGATAATAGGATCAACCTAAAGTCTAGATTAATTACAAGACAAAAGGCTATAGAACAAATTCAGTCCTAGACATTCCTTAAGTACTCAAGAGCGGCTACTACAATCAGGGGTATGATAGTCTCAAGCTATAACATAGCAACTGATTAATACGTTTATTAGTAACTGTTGCTATCACAACCTTGTAACCATCGCAACGCATTGACTATGTTACTAGGAAAGCTCCTGACTTGATTGACTAGATTAAACGCAGCATCTCAGTATTAGCCTATTGCACAACGGTGGTAACAAGCAGACCGTTTTCCTTGTGGGAGAGCCAGTCTGTGACAGCTTCTTTGATAGTCATTGTCTGAAGTTATGGGTTCTACGACAAACGATTTCTGGTTGGGACTGAAGCGCTTGAATCCTTTTTTCTTGGTAGCCGCATAACGTTTCTTCAGGTCATCGCTGAAATTGGAGCGGGCTGGAAATCGACACAAATTTGACTGAATACTGTGATTTTTGGGCGGTGAATTCGAGCGATAGTCTTTGGACCAGTGTCCTGGCTTTCCACACTTGAAATAGTTGCAGTGTTGAGAGTTTACAGCGTATTCTCCACCTTCGTCGAATGTACTGTATGTGGGGAACATGTTATTTCCCTGGAACCTAGGATCTATTATTGTCTGGCCTAGCGCAGGTGGGAATGATTCAACAGCTGGATCTGTAAGACTTGGACCACGCTGAAAGTTGGTATCTTCAAACAGCCAACGGGCAATGGCTTCAGTAGATTTGACTATGTGGTCGGTCAATTCTTCGTTTGAAATGGACGGGGCTCGAGAACTGATTATGGGTCATGTCCGGGGTAGGAATTGTCGGATATTTTGGCTTAAAATTTCTCGACGCTGGAGTCCCACCACCATATCAGTTGGGAGAAAGAAAAAGGCTTTTCTTAAGCTGCGTGCAAAGTCTAACGTTGTCTCGCTCTTGAGGGCGGTAAGTTTGGCAAAGGTGGTCAGCGGAGAGCTTAAAGTATTATTGTTGTGCAGAACCTTGAGGATGCACTTCACTGTGCTCACCCAGTCTAAAAGGCCGTTCGCGATGCCTCTTCTAGCTGTTATAAAGTCATGGTCCATTATTGAAGCTATCCTCATTGATCAAGCCGAATAAGGCCATACAGACTTGCATTAGGTATAGTTTTTCCAGGGTGTCTACACTAGCGAACCACTGTTTCCAGTCGTTTGGGAAAATCGCCTTTCGGTCGCGTTGCGCAGAGGGCCATTGGGGTTCTTGGCTTCCTTGCGTGTGAAAAAAGTGGAAAATATCTTTTGACTCGCAATTCTTGATCGCTAAGGCCTGATGTTTGAGGATTTACGGATTGATAAAGATTTATTGTTCCATCCGCAAGAAATTCGTCGCTGATTCCAGCGGGTGGAGCATTGAAAAACTGAATCTGATTCGACAATGGATTATTATTTCGGCGAATTTCAGTGTACGTGGAAAGTGGGAACTCGGACGAGGCTTTTAGTGATGGGGGCTCCAGTTTGGGCGCTGCTGACGATGGAGAGGCTTGCTGGGTGAAGGTTGATGGTTGATGTCTCTGTTTACCCTTGTCCAGCGGTAGTACTTCTTGAGTTGGGGTATTTATTAGACTAAGATTGTTGTGCACGACTCTCGCTAGTCTTGTTGTTAGCCAGAGAAGAGAGTTGACTTAGGATGAGGGAGAGCGCTTCGTCAGTTTTCTCTGCCTTCTTTAAGAGTTAAGTGAAAGTTAATTTGGTTTTGTTAGTCAGTTCTTGGATTGATTTATCCGTCCCTTCCGCGAGCTTCTCCAAGTCACTGCTCAATTTTAGAGAACGCCTTGTAGCGTCTTCTTGGTATGCCACCTGGTCGGCAATCGCTTTCTTTAGATTGGACTCGAGTTCCAAGTTTGTCAGGCCTACCATCTTGTCTTAAATTTGATGTGAAGTTGAGTGGCATCGTTAATTTTTGATTGAGGTTTTCTCTACAAAAATATACATTTTTGTAGTTTTAGACCGATCATAATTAAAACATAATGACGACAGATTTAACTCGTGATTCTGCTATGACTAATTCCGCAGAATGCAATAGTCAAGCTTGAGTTCTAATAAATTTGTCTGCAGCGTTCTTTAACTCATATCTCCGAAATCTACAATTTGTGCGTAGCTTACTAATTGTAAGCTAACCGCATTTAGTGGCCTATGTTACATTACGTAGCCTGCCACGTTTGGGATCCACATATTCACTGCTCCTCGCCATCTACCTATCTTTATAACCAGTTCCCCCGAGTCTCTAGCCCAGGGCCTCGCGGAATCTATTCACGCACAGTCTAATGCTCAAACTAGCCCCTTAACCCCCTTATCCTAAATACCTCGTACGTATCAAGGCACCTGTTGCCAAAGACCACCAATAAATACGCTGACGTACTCACCGCGTGGCAGAATGCGGGTGCCCGTCACCTCCAAAACCTCCCGCCACGAAATTATAACAAAGTGGTTTTATTCCCAACTCTCAGAGCCAAGAATTACAATAACCATAGCCTAGAGCCCCACAAACATCATCTCCTGCTCTTTACATCCCCAACACCTGTAATGAACTTGGTCAACAAACTAAGCCCTCGTACGCGAATGTAGTAGCAAAATAAGCTTCAATCTCAACCTTCCCCTTTGTAGTAACTACTATGAAAGAAATTGGAGCCCCCAATACCGCCCCAAAGTCTTCCAGAGATCCTAGTTACGTAATAAAAACGGATGCAATAGTTATTATACGGCTATGGGCCAACCACCCTCTACGTTATGAAGATTTACTACTTGCGCTGACCAAGCTCTGGCGGCTTCTTAGCAAACCAGAGCTTAAAAATGATATTCGGACAGTTCTTACTGAGATCCCCCTAGTTGCATCAACCCTCAACCGAGTTGCAGAGCTTCTCGAAGCTACCAGGGCACTACAACCACTAGTAGGGGAATCCCTGGCTAAACATCCAGGAAAGCTCTTGAACTACCAACTAGGATCTATTCCAAAATACGGTTACTGTTGGATAGACTACGGGGTGAGTTCACGATCGATCGTAAAGGTTGAGAAAGAGTTAATAGTATTCTGTCTGTCTGTCTCTCTGCCTCGTCAGAGAGAGAGAGTCTCAACTCATAACTAAAGTGGGACCTAGCTAGCGTGTTCATAGCGAGCTCGTCATGTGATCCTACATGATGACAAATCTATTATTGTGGAGCTCTATGAACCGACAGTTATAATGCATTTAGTGCTCGTGAAGCAATGGCCCTTGCCAAAGTCCGCCAAAAGCTTAGTACAGAGAAGATCAACACTAAATCTATCTTTTTTTTTTTAAATCATTTAATGTGTTTTCAGCTATCTAGCTATGACACATGACCGGTACTATGTATACATATAGGATGACTCTTTTGACGTTAGAGACACTCATACTCTGGATTTCATTCGCAAATACCACTATGAGGTATGTTTGCTTACACAAACAGTCAACCCTCCTCAGTAAGTACCCACCAAAGGGAATTTAAAACCTTTGATTATCCAAGCATGCCTTCATCATCCATGCATACCAGCGCCGCGAGAAATGTAGTTAGGTTTTGCCGGATTCGAACCAGCGGTCTCCTGTCTCGGGTGGGATATGTGTCCTAGCTATCCAGACCTTACTTGAGAAACCGGCCAAGATGATGTACCACCGCACCATCCAACCACGGCGGTGTTTATAGGGTCGCCCGCACTCTCGCAATCGAAGTCTTGGCGCACGCACAAAGCTTAATTCGAAAACTCGTCGTCGAAATTCTAAAATTCACGCCCGTCGAGATTGTAGCCATCCGCTACATCATCTTGTTAACTTGTCCTGGTCCCTCTCACGCCTATCCCAAAAAAAAGTCTCCCAGGTTTGTGCGCCACGCTTTGCTTCCTCCGTCGGGTGTAAATATCGGCGTGGGCGTATACGTGGTGGTCAATTAAGGCCAGAGAAAGTCGACGAGAGGTGTGATGATTGAAATAAGGATGTACTAAGTCGTACCTGCAAACTTGATGAGGTTTTGGTGGTGATTGATCTCGTCAGGTGTGAAAATTTGATTAGGTGGATAGTCTTCAATCATTGCCTCATGGGCCAACTTGTTCGGTATTGCGAAATTTGACTGAACTTACTTCTCTGCTTCAATGGAGTGTGCGTGTGGGGAGGAAACATCACCTCTCCATTTCATTCACTGTCGACTACATGCACACCAGACGCGTCGACTACGTTGGACAATGTCACATCACGACTTTGTCCACAAGCTTCTCGGGCTTAAGTGCCTCGAGAACTTTACAAATTTTGCGCAGGAAACCGGCTGCTTCGGGGGCTCACCTGTGAGGCCGTCTCCAGCTCTCAGCGGAGACGGTGGTAACTAAGTCATAGCACGATGCATGGCAGGTATGAAAACGAGACGAGAAGTGTTGTTTTTCTAACCACAAATAGGATTACTGGGCTTGGAACTTTAGTTATGGGAGTTTACTTTTCTTTTAACTAGCTACTGGTTGTGTAGTGGTTCACGCGGTGAAACCGAGGTGGGCATGTGGGAAGCATCATCTTGCCCGTGTACACCGGTCTTTTACACCTAGGAGATATAGAGCATAGCTTGGGACCTAAAGTTAGCAAATTAAAATCAATCAAGTAAAATAAGTGCGCGCAAGAGTGGTGCTTCGACATATAGCTAATTGCACTTTTTCCATCGACCAATATGGTTGCATGCACCTTGCCTGAACTATACCCTTGAGTTCAGGCAGGAATCTATACTTTTGATCCAATCAAACTCAACGTTTGAGTCTGTTAAAATCCTATACTTATCAAACTAATCCAGTATTTGGTTTGTTCGTATTTTCTCCTGCTTGTCCCAGTACTCTGGGTTAGTGGATAATCCTTTTCTGGTCAGGGATCTCGATTAATCTGCAGTCAGCCCGGTTCTGGCTAACCTTGCTCCCTTGCAATTCTACTGCATCTATCGTGATACCCGTTGTATACTTAGTTAATCAAGCAAAGTGGCCTTTCCCCTTCTCAGCTATTTCTTGCTCTGAAGTTATTTCTACATCCTATCAGATTGGGCGAGGATAACTCACTCTTGTAAAGTCGGCAGAAGTCTGCGATGCGGAAATTGCCGGGGCCACGGAGGTCTAGCTGCAGCTCTCCGCAATCCGCTGGCCTACTTTGTCCCAACGTCACGGTTTTTCTTGACAACCACGAGGCCGCCGTTCGTATTCTTTCGGATGTGCCCACAGCGTTGATCTCTGCAAGAATCTTTCTCGTTTGCAAGCTTGCATTAAGCTGAAAAAGAAGGTCACGCACTCAAAATACAAGGCCTGGGGAATTAGCATTCCAATGGCGCTCGGGCCATGCAGATATTTCAGGAAATAAATCCACCTATACGACTCCAGCTCCACTCCTGAAACTCTCCATTGCAAGGGCAAGGAGTGATGTCAAGGCCCGATACGAAGCTTCCATCGTACTCTTTTGGCCTGAAAACTTACTGTCTGGAAACACAGAATTAGGTGTTGGCCCTACTACTAAGATCACCATCGAGCTCCCCCGTCTAGGACAACGCGCACTCTGACATTTACTAACTGCACGGTCTAGATATGGCCATGTGACTCTTAATCGCCGACGGCTACACCACAAAAATACCATCCTGACCTGCGCAAACGGAGAAGAGAAGTCTACTGTACGCCTATTAATTGCCACCGCGGGCATTGCCGGTCTCAGCTCCATTGGGCGCAGACTTCCACCCCCAAAAATCTTGAGCCCTTGCTTCAGCGGAGGGAGGTTGCGCATTACACATCTGGGTGCGTGTCAAAAACTCCAAAAGGATACAGCAACAAGACTGATTGGAGTGGAATCATGGATTGATGCAGCCAGTCTTATTTCTTCCTTTTTCTCAGAAGTATTTTTCGGTTTATTTGATACCATCGGTAAATCACGTGCTTCGACCGGAGCTCGATATGTGTAATTTAATCTTCAGGCGCAAAATAACTAGATCATCGCTTTCATTTGCTATTTGGGGTCTGTGTAGACACCAACACGTTGCGTAGTTTTATTTATTTATAATACTTAACGTCGTGCCCGCGCACCAAACGTGAGCTACTCACGTGCCGGTCAGCTCAGTGTAAATAAAACTACCCGACGTGTTGGCGCCTGAACAAACCCAACAAAGCAAATGAAAGCCAGGATCTTATCATTCTGCACTTGAAGATTAAATTATACATGGTTACCGATATCCCTTCGACTTCCATGCTTTCAGATAGTATTGAATGTTGAATAAATTAAATTAAAAATATGGAACGGGGAACTTGGTTGAATCACATGACTCCCTTTCGGTCAGACTTGCTGTGCTTTTCCAAAGATATTTGTGGCACGCACCCAGCTATTAAATGCGTGAACTCCATCCGCGGAAGCTAGAGCCCAAGATATGGTGGGATTAGGATTCTGTGCTGCGTGGAGCCGTACCTGGTACTGTCCGAGGTGGCAATAGAAGAAGTGGTTGGGGGACTTTTCTTCTCCGCATGAGCAGGTTAGAATGGCGTTTTCGTGCTGAAAGCGTCGGTAGTAGTCTGCGAAATCGCCATGTCCAGACCGTGCTGCTAGTAGATATCCTAGTGTGCGTCGCTCTAGACAGGCGAGCTTGATAGTAATCTTAGTATTAGGACCAATTCCTAATTCTTTATATCTAGATGGAGAATTTTCTGCCCAGTAAAGTGCAACAGAAGCCTCATATTGGGCTTTGCCTTCCCTTCTTGCCCTCGCAATAGAGAATACCGAGTGTAGAGCTGGAGCCGCACAAGCGGCTTTGACAAGCGCGTTGGTTGCTTCGTTTCCCAGAATACCTGAGTGGCCCGGGCACCATCGGGTGGCCACTTCCCTAGGCGTTGTGTTTTGGCCGCGTGACCTTCTTTTCCGGTTTTCTGCAAGCTTGCGAAAGAGAAAGATTTTCGCTGAGCTAGACGCTGTGGGAACATCAAAGAGAAGACGAAGGGCGGCCTCCTGGCGTTGCGTAGTTTTGTCAAGACTGGGCTAACCGGTACACGAGGTGCTCAAGTGCTCTGCACAGGTACGACATTCACCTGAATCAAAAACAAATGCTGACAATTGATGGCACATTCTGTTGGTACGATGAGATGGGGAGATTACGTAGTCGATAATATGGCTATCGGCTGAAGAAAGACGAGCGACCTTGTATTGGAAAATAGCTGAGATCCTTCAGGAAGGATCCAGTCATTTCCTCCAAGACATACACCCAAGTCTCGACCTATCTTCACGAATTCAGTCAGCGTGAGGAGCAAATTTCAAGCAAACTAGACTGTCCAATAACCTACTTGTCCAGCATACAACACACTCTGCCTGCACTAAACCCAGGCCATACCTCGTACAGCGCTCCTATCCTCTCATGTTTCATGGAAGATCATTGATACATTGCCCGTGATGGATAGCCATTCAACTCAGTGGTTACCCAAGGAATTCGGCCACCTTTTCCACGGAACCTTTTGCCCAAAAAATTAAAAATGGCAGCAATGGAAACTGCGTGCGCAGTAAAAAGTCTCAAAAAACCTGCAGCTTCAACCAGGCGAGGCCTAGACACCGGAACCACACGAGTTGCGCATATTCATCTATATCTCCCTTCTTTGTAACAGTCGAGGCCGACTTGATCCAATCTACCATCGCCATATTGCGTGCTGGGTACGCTCCGGAACCTCATCGGATGGTTTTTTTATATGATCAAGGGTTGGTGATGAGAAGGGCCTCGACTCCACCATCTAATTTGACCGTAGTTAGCTTCATGATAGTGATGATAGGGGAGCGTGTTGAGAGATGAAGACACTATAGACTGCGAAAGCGATTGGGAACCGTTATCAGTGAGGACTTTGTTACTCAATATCGGCTCTGCAGACTCTAGAGAAAGAGCTGGAGTTTGATAGGGGACACCACTGACAGGTGTTGAGAATAGTCACCCGGACGTCATCAGAGCAGGAGAGATAATACAGCAGAACTGGAACTAATATACAAGAACATCGAGTCTAAGAGGATAGAAGGTAGCACCGGGTAAAAGGAATATAAAAGGCCTTGGACGGATCAATAGCAGCAGTGCTCGAGTCTCTGGGCACAAGCAGATCCCGATCTGCGGGAAGCAGCAAATTGGGTGAAAACAAGCAAACAGATAGAATTATGATGAATCATAGACAAATACCGGTCGAAATCCACCTAAACCTCTGAGTAGAATTGTCATTTAAGAAGCGAGCATATACTGCCGTTTTATCCAAAACAGGCCATTAGAAGGAATAAAATGCTATGAAAATCGACGACCAGATCTTTTGTTTTGTTTTTGTTCATTTACGTGCTAGGTATATTGGTTCCCGTCGCACTCCTACTGGAGCTTAAGCACGAGTGGGGCCGGGATGGATCGGGTTGACTACCATTAAGTACATCTACCTCGTCCCACTTGAATGACCGGATCACCTCAGACTGCACCCATGTGTTGAATCATGTCAAGCCCAACCGTCCAGAGAACCCTCTTTTGACGCGCCGAAGCGCAAATTCCTCCTCAGCCTCGGCCACCACGCGCCCGAGCCCTTGACATTCCCATTGACTCCGAAATATAACTGTAGTCCAAGATCTCATCGTTGCTCTAGCCTTGCGCCTTAATATCGTACCGTTGGGTTGTTGTCGTCATTGGGGATTTGAGTAATCTCCTCGGTTTATATTCCCTTTTCTTCCTCCTTTGTACACGTCCCATTTCCATCGTGACTTTCCTCGTTAGGCCGTGTGTAGGTAGGTGATCTGACGAATATGGAGGTGGGTTGCAGGTGTAGGATCGACTGAGAAATGATTCGTCGCAAATATATGAGGAGCTTGAGAAATGTCGGATGTTTGAATACGACCCCCAGACAGACCTTGGTCCATCAGTGAATCGTATGTTGGTGGTGATAAGTTTTTATTCGACTTTTTCTTCAGGTTTGAAATCTCTGCCAACTAATTCTTCGACCCGAATATCGAGTACAACTCCTTCAAGACAAAAATCCATCGAATAAAATTCATCCCACCCTTGTTCGTGACTGAATCTCGGCTCTGGGAGAATATCTCACTCCTAGGTTCGTAGAGGGCACCACTGAAAGGTGTTCAGCCTTGGTCCTCCAAGTATATGGATATAAGGCACAGCTTGTAACAAAACTGGGCCCGAGGTACTAGCGGCTTGAGACTGCACACGTTGAACATTTTCCAACCAGGAAGACCAATTTATAGTACAAATTTAAGTTTTGAGAGATTGTATAGTTTGTCAAGTCTCTACTGCTACTCCGAGCTTTGTAGTCTTAGAAAAACGATTCTCAAATGCTATGCGGGTGACGCGCTATGGGTAAGTTGTTGGAGAAATCTATGATTATTATTTTGATTCTATTTACCTCGATTTGGCGCTCCACGGGCTCTTACAAGTGTCCATCAAGCTATCTAAATACACGTATAGAAAAACTGTAGTAATAGTTTCCTTGGCTATCTCATCAGGTTCCACGCCATCATCGATTTACCTTTTGGGAGCGCGCTCACACTGTGGTGGCCAGCGCAGGCTCTGTCTCAGCAGTTTCTTGCTTATTTTCCACTTTGTCGAATTATAGTTTCGATTTCTACGGTGATTCGAAACTGCTCTAGTCGTATCTTTCGCGTTACTTGACCTGCATTCAAAAGATCCGGTTGGAGGACCAAGGCTGAACACCTTTCAGTGGTGCCCTCTACGAACCTAGGAGTGAGATATTCTCCCAGAGCCGAGATTCAGTCACGAACAAGGGTGGGATGAATTTTATTCGATGGATTTTTGTCTTGAAGGAGTTGTACTCGATATTCGGGTCGAAGAATTAGTTGGCAGAGATTTCAAACCTGAAGAAAAAGTCGAATAAAAACTTATCACCACCAACATACGATTCACTGATGGACCAAGGTCTGTCTGGGGGTCGTATTCAAACATCCGACATTTCTCAAGCTCCTCATATATTTGCGACGAAGCATTTCTCAGTCGATTCTACACCTGCAACCCACCTCCATATTCGTCAGATCACCTACCTACACACGGCCTAACGAGGAAAGTCACGATGGAAATGGGACGTGTACAAAGGAGGAAGAAAAGGGAATATAAACCGAGGAGATTACTCAAATCCCCAATGACGACAACAACCCAACGGTACGATATTAAGGCGCAAGGCTAGAGCAACGATGAGATCTTGGACTACAGTTATATTTCGGAGTCAATGGGAATGTCAAGGGCTCGGGCGCGTGGTGGCCGAGGCTGAGGAGGAATTTGCGCTTCGGCGCGTCAAAAGAGGGTTCTCTGGACGGTTGGGCTTGACATGATTCAACACATGGGTGAAGTCTGAGGTGATCCGGTCATTCAAGTGGGACGAGGTAGATGTACTTAATGGTAGTCAACCCGATCCATCCCGGCCCACTCGTGCTCAAGCTCCAGAAGGAGTGCGGAGGGTGCCAATTGCCTAGCACGTTAATACGCAAACAAACAAACGCACAGTTTGAGATATTCGAAAATTCCCTTTTTCTACCCCTCTCGATATCATCGCATCCATCTTTGAATTGTGGTCGAGCTAAGGCATTACCACCATGCCTCCTGTTCGAAAAAAGCGTCCCGACGCCACGTTGGACAACACGAGAGTTCACCCGAGGGCTCTCGAACAATTGCCTGGCCTTGTCCAGTCTCCGAAATGCGCGGGGATGAGCAAGGTCTCTATCAAAGGGAAGGAAAAAGCCCTCCCCGCCGTCACTGAGCCCGATACTGACATGATCGGGTCAGTTGAAATTAGTGAGTAGATCCCTCAACCATCCTCCCTCCCCCACTGGAATGGGGATTCATCCAAACCTCATTCGACCGCGTCAAAACCGTCGGAAAACGCTGCTCCAATAGCAGCTCTAATTCAAGAGTTGCAGCATCATTCTGCCACGAAAGCAGAATGCCCTCGGGAACTTCGTCCCATCGTCGAAGCCGAACAACGACGCGCCGCCGAAATAGCGGCAAATCTGGCACTTTATTCCGCCGCCATTGCGCAATACATGACCTCGGGTCAGGCCTCCATGCCACCCGTCCTCTTTCCTCGCCGGGTGAATCCCCTCCCAAGGGCTCCCGACGTCAGGAGCCAAACAATGCCAGCCGTCCTAGCGCTGCCTGTAAAAGGCTCCTAGGCCGCGGTGGCCAAGAACGGACTGCGCCAAAAATTAGTCCCAACTGTAAAGGCTGTGACGCGACCTGCGGCCAAAGCCCAACTTAAAGAAGTTTCCAAGGAGAAAGTCGATAAGTGACTGTTTTGTCGTCTTGGAAGCGACCATCTATGGCGGAAACTTTCTCTCTTGGGTGTCAAGGCTGCTGTCAAGGGGCTCATCCGCGACGGCAATCACATCGACTCACTACAACGCGTCAAGTCGGGATTTGCCTTTCTACAAAATTCCGAAGAAAATAGACAGGTTCTTCTAGATACATCGTCGACATTGGCGAAACACAACGCCAAAATCAAATCACCTTCGGGCCTTGTCGCCCTGAGGATCTCCAATGCGCGCGTGGAGGCCAAAATGGAGTGGGGATATGAGGAGCTCAACGAAATATGGGTCGAGAGCGAAATTGAACGAATGACTAGTGAGAAACCGGTCCAAGTGCGGCCCCGCGGAACATGCCGATCCAGGTCCCTACACTGCAATTGGCAAGCCCTTTTCCACCGGGACTTTACCCCCCGTGCGGGCTTCTGCCTTTTCGACCAGTCTAGTATTGCTACCGTCCACAAGCCTCATCGTAAAATTGAACAGTGCAAACGCTGTTTGGGCTTCCACGCCACTCGTGGTTGCTACCGCGCTCCAGTTTGCCGGAACTGCGGATCTAAGTTGCACTCTGAAACAGAGTGCATGACCCTCACACGCTGTCGCAACTGTGGGGGACCCCATCGACCAGATTTCCCGAGACTGCCAAGCCAGACCCAAAAAGTCCGTACCGGTGACAAAAGAGCAGCTCGCGTGGATCTACCACATTGAGCAGGAGAGGTTCTCAAAGGTGGCACGAGCTGGGGCTGCGGCCAAAAGGGCTGAGGAGGTAATAATCGCCACGGCGAAGGATGTCTCGATGGCCGAGGCAACAGGTTTCGGAATGCTGGAATCTGAAGAAGAAGCTTGAGGATATAGCCAGCCCGAAGATGTCTCTTTTGGGGCATTTACTAACCGGTAGCAGGATACCGGCTGGACCAAAGGTACCTGCTAACCCATCTGTTGCTCTCAACGGAGATGGAGTAAATTTGCCAATTGGAATGTGCGAGGAGCGCATTTCTTGGATCCAATGTGGAGAAATCTTCTGTCTTTCGGATCCTTTTGGAGTTTTTCATTTCTGTTTCATCAGCTGCATCCTCAGCGGCGATTCACGAGGTCGGAACGAGATGGGCTGTAGGAAAAAGTACAGGAAGCCCTGCCGGCTCCACCGGTCCTGTGCCCATAGTGGACCTAGGGCTTTAGCTTAGGACTTCAACAAAAAAAAAAAAAAAAACATCCATATGCTTGTGCCAATCTATGTACTAATGACCGAAGTTCGTTTGTGGGATTATAAGTGATCGTCGATCTGACAAATACGAATCGTCGATAGATGACCTCCATGAGGGAGGGCAGGACTGAACACCTGTACGTGGTGTCCTCTACGAACCTGGGAGTGAAATATTCTCGCAGAGCCAGGTTGAGTCAAATTTGGTAATACGAGAGGAGTTGGCCCACGAGGCAATGATTCAAAATACTCCGCCATGTCTAATATTCACTCCCAACGAGATCGACTCCTAACTTAGCCTCATCAATTCTACAAGTACGACCAAGTATACCCTCATTCCAATGACCACACTTCTCATCAACTATTCTCTGGCCCCAGCTAGCCACCAAATATACGCCCACGTCGATATTTACACCCGACGGAGGAAGCAAAGCATGGCGCACAAGTCTGGGAGACAGCTCTTTGGGACAGACGTGAGAGAGATTGGGACAAGTTTACAAGATGACACGGAGGATGGATACAATCTCGACGGGCGTGTAATTTTGAATTTTGGCAAGGAGTTTTTTACGAATTGAGCTTTGTGCGCGCCAAGACTTTGCTTGCGAGAGTGCAGCTGACAATATGAACACACGCAAACGATGGATGGTAATGTGGTCCGGCTCCTGGTCCTGTTCTATGGTATAGTTTGAATAGCTTGGGCACCTACTCCACGTGGGAAGGAGACACCGAAGACTACATTACGCGCGGAGAAAATTCGGTGGATGACGAAGGCATGTCTGGATAACCCAGGGTTTTTGAGACGTTCCCCTGGGTGGGTATTCACGGATGAGGGTTGATTTGGGGTGAAGAAAAAGCCGCCTTAACTTCGCTGTGGTACTTGCAAATGAAATCCGAGGCATCAGTACCCTTCTTGTACATTGAGTCATCTTTTCTGTACATTTTCTCTGATATTGTGTCATAGCTAGATAGCTGTATACGCCATTAAAATCCGATTCAAAAAAAATAACCTCAATGGGGTCAGAGCTACATGTATATATGTCCTGTAGTCTAGATAGATACCAATTTCTAGATAATTAGAGAATAGACTGTATTGCGGCAAGCTTACTTTGTCCTTGTTGTCTCGGTGATAGCCCATCACAATTTGATGTTTGGATAGTTGGTTGCCTCAGCTCCTAGAGTAGTAAGCTCTAGCGTCCTCTACTGTTTGGTATAGTTAGTGCATATATGCAGCTACTCATGCTATATAGACGTAAAGTACAATAAAGAAAACAAACTAATCCATTGATATAGAGGACAAGGATGGAATACATTTCGGTAGTGCCCTCCTCTAATCTGGCATTGAAAACTAGGCCATTGAAGTCCTTGATTGTGAAGATGAAGATCTTTAGACACATACCGAGGATATCTATCTTGAGCGACGGCGAGCGAGGTCTCTATGAAAAAGGCAATGTCAGCGGTGTAAGAAAGAACAAATGCTGTGCCGTGGACGCCATGTAGACGGATGAAAGGGGAGAATCAATTTCAGGGATAATATCACCCGAGAGAACAGCAGGGAGCGCCATGAGAATTATCTCCAGCTTTCTTAGGGTTAGCAAAAAAGTAAGTGACAAGGATTTTCATTTTCTAAGCTAGAGTTATGTCTGGATCTATGTCTGAGAACCTAGGACTTTGAGAGGTAGTGATTAATAAGAGACGTTTGATTGAAACGATAATTTTAACGTGACTAGCACAATCTCTGCATCCAAAGGCCATAAAACTGCTAGCTGATCTCGAATGACTTGGTACTTTTGCGGCCAATTCTCAACAACCCAAAAAAATATAGGGCAGTAATACAATTCCTAGCTCCGGTGTCCTATACTGCTGACGTGATCACTTCCTTGACGACGTACCGTTGTATCTTGGCGCGCCATGAATATATAGAATGGTATGAAAGTTAGATTTGTTAGATAAATTCTAACCATAATTTCTTCTTGGATGCTTGCAGATTTTTGAAGAAAGAAAGTGGTCCCTCATCATGACTAACGGTGGTTGAGGTAAATACCAGCGGTTTATCTCCAGTCAATAAGGTCTAGTTTGTGGGAGGAGCAGCAGAAGAAAGTGGGAAGAGGGAGGAATGCTGATTATCAAGATTGTATGGCGATATATATTTTGAGCCGCCAAGTATAATAATATATCTCAGCAGGACTCACAATCAGCTTTGTCACACTAAGTTCTGATCAAATGCGTGTGAGCGAACACTTTATACTAAAGATACTCGCTTACTACAATGCTAGTAGCTATTAGTGGTGAGATCAAGCATGTGTAACTTGCTTTAACAAGTACACTGCACGCCAAACTTGATAATCAGCTACTCAACTAACGGCAGGGGTTAATATTGAATCTTGACTGGTGAGGACCTCTAATTTTTTGTATGAAGCCATGGTGAAATTTGTTCCTAGACTTTTATTTTCATCTCACCCCTTCAGGCTGCAAGGTTTATATCTTGTGATTAGTTAAAATATCAAAGTTATGAAGTGGAAAAAGTAGCTTGCTTGGCTTCATTTTCCAATATGTAATATACATTACGGTAGGCACACCATGTTGAAAATAGATAGAGTTTATCCAGAGCCAAGTCGACTATAAAAATGAATGGACATCTTAGAGGATAAGTATTATTTACTGAATCAAAATATTGGGTCTCGTGTAAGGTGACACGAAAAAATCTCATAACTGGGTTGCTAATGAATAATAAGATACGTGTAGAAGTACATATTCAGTCTGATTGGATTAGATACAGGAGATCCTGGCTATAAATATTTTGTGATTTTAGGATAATCTCACACGGCCAGATTTGTCCATAGAAAGAAATTGAAGTAGCTACATTTCGTGGATATGCTGATTAGATGGTGAAGTCGCAGGCGTGCTTCTTCCTGGCTCCAACTCCTACGGTTGAACTAAACATAGGTTAGGCACAAGCCAAGCCGAACGATTGCGCGAATCTGCGTGATGTCGAGCCAATAAATATACCCTTCGTTAGCCGACGGAGATCTTAAACGAGTAGTCTCTCCAGTTATTATTTCCATTTTTTTCCACACCAACAAATATTTAGCCGTCGCATGTCATAAGAGCAATTATTGACAATACAAAAACTATTTGTAGAGAAGTTTTTGAATGGTACTCCTTTAAGCTAAATCTTTTCTTGAAATTGAAATATTTTGAAAGTAGCAAACAAGGAGTTGGCCCCCATCGCGATCAATGCCCACGTTCTCGATCGGCGGTTGGGGCATGAGGTGGTCATGACTACGTCTTAGCCAGTGAGATCAATCTATGGCTTCGAAGCTTGGAAGCAGAAGCTTGCAGACAATGCAGGCGTAATGGTATTTCTGATGTTCGACTCGCAGGTTCTCGGATTGAATTATCAAGCGAGCGAGAGGCCGAAAGCGAGATTGCGAGATTGGTCTCTTGGAGAGCATTCCAGCTAGTCTTGACAGCCTAGTCTTCACTGAAACCTAATTTTGGTCATGTCTTTGGGCTCCAAGTTTTGAGGGAGCACGCTCTGTACTGTCCTTTTTTGATATACATGAGTTTTAGGACTCGACATCGTAAGTTCAAGATTATTCGATAACGTCCTTTTTTCGCTGCAAAGATATATCAGTGAGTTGAGTCGACAGCAGGAATTACGTGGAGTGATAGAAATATTGATTTTCCACAATCGTAACTTAAAGATGGTGAATTGGGATTTAGCTCCTACCTGGAAGAAGTCGGTAGATTCCACTTTTGATGGGCCAACTAAAGGTATTATCAACGCTCACTATATTTTTGTCACCGATAGTGTCGACTTTTACTGAACTTTCATAGACTTTTAGGTTCAAATTGTTGGGGTTCCAGAAGCTGCGTTTCTTCTTCCTGATGACCTTGCAGGCGCTTCTTGCTGCTGATCGGATTCTTCTCGAACTAAAGATTTGACCGTCACAATTGAAGACCAACACTTTTGTCGGATCATCATAGTTATCCGCCTTCACATGGCTCTTCGGTGGGGTATTGGTTGAACGAACGAGAGCCGAGACAAGGCTGCAAAGAGTGACGGACGCGATCATAAAGGAAGAGAAGCGCATCGCTATTTGGTACGCCGAGGTCATAAGCGTTTAACCCGATGAGCGACGAAGATCCAGGCGTAGACACTTTGAAGAAACATCAACACTCAAGGTTTTCAGGTCTCTGCTAGCAATAGAGTTAACCATTATCTCCGCTAGGTATGTCGCGCCGTTACGAAGCGGCGTAGGCAACGGAACACCGGCCTGAATGATGGCCTAAACATTAATCATGACTCTGCAGTCTGCTCTAGCGAGCGGACAGGGGCGATACCTAGCACCAGGAATTGCACAAGTGATCACATTCTCAACTAGGTGCTTGGCATTCCGACTGTTTGGGAGATTTTAATCTCGCACGTACCATCAGGCGCACCTGTCTTCCTAGAGCTAGTGATGCTGCGGGTGCTATTCTTGGCTTTGTGTAGAGCGAGAGAATAAGAAAATGGGGTGAGCCGGCGTCGGTTCAAGGTAGATTCACTAGCGGCTTAGAATTGCCCTAGAATTCGACATCGGGCTAGCGGCTACGTCATCATCTATCATGCCGGCCCCGCTAGACCTTGGAATTGCTCTCATCGGCAAGCCGATGATTTGATATTTCTAATACGACGTGCGGCATGTTCCATCTCTAATTGACAAAAGCCCCACTTGTGGAGCCGTCTGAGTCATTGTCTACGCTCGCCATGGTTGAAAGCTTGGCAAAGACACTGTCACATCATGCAGCTATACCAGCATACCCTGCGAGAAAGGAATATGCTTCTTAGCTTTCGTTCCCATCAGCCGCATACTCTTTCCTGCTTCCCAAGGGCGGCCGAGAAGACATGTGGGAGATTTCCAAAGCTATTTCAAAGCCGTTAGCCGCTGTGATTTTCGGGTGATGCCGATGCATGGGCCCAAGTTCTTAATCCAGGCACCTTGCAGCTCGGGTGCCGTCGTAGGGTTGTGTATTCGGGTCGCGCCAAGACTGAGATCTGCGTTTACTTCTATCGTTGACGTGAAGTAGTAAAATTGCGTGTTTGTATTCGTACGGAGTTTTCGGTAAGTATTAAATTGTCAAACTTGAACTCGACACAACTAACTTGATAGGCACTTGTGATTAAAGTTTGTAGATGTACTTTGAGATCATAGTCTTTCGTAGCCCACACGAGTGAATATACAGGGTTGTCGCTCTTACATTATCCACGTATATAGTCATGGTTCCGCCTCGTCCTGCTAGCATACAGTCTCTCTTGGATAAAAAGTGTATAACTTTAGACTGGATTGTTTATGGAATTAGCCCTACAGGCGCAGTTGGGCTAGCTCGTAATAGATTAGATTATCTTTCCTCATCATCCTGCTTGCCATAAAATATGGTCCCATCTTCTTCTTTGAACAATTGGTTAGAGAAATGTATTTTCAACAACGCCTTTGACAGCCTAACCAATAAAGACCTTAATTCTCAACAACACTATCAATTCATTCTCTAATCTAACAAACGTTGTTTCTCGAAAAGTCTGCTTCTGAAACTAAATTTCGCAAGCAGCTAACTTGCGATCAATATATTGAAATAAGAACTTTAAGAAGACTTGGGTTGAAAATACAAAAAAAACCAACGAACTTTGCTTTATAATAAGATGGGTCTATCGTGCGTGTGCGCGAGAGGATGAGAATCTTACACCTCTTAAAGGACGCTCTCCAATATTAAGCGCGGAACAAGTTGATGAACTTCAGGCTTTCGTCCGGAAATATCCTGAAAATCGTCAGATATCCTATTTTGGACTTGCGATGGGACCCTTTAGCCACTGGAGATGCCGAGAGCATGTAATTTCTAATGCCCTCAAAAAGAGAGGTTACAGTAGATGCATTGCTTGGAAGAAGCCTCCGTTAAGTGCGGTAATAAGTTAAAAGATTGGAGTTCGCCCAATTACATTTAGATTGGAGCGAGGAGCAATGGAGTCGAATTCCATGGATTGATGAAACCTGGATATCTGGTGATTCTCATATGAAACCTCTTGTCACAAGAAAAGAACTTTTTAATTCTATCAAAATCTTCCTTATACTAATAACAGAGTTTGGCCTGATGATGAGTTTGAAGAGACTTGTATTGTGGCTCGTCAAGCTCATTGGGAGAGCTGGATGATTTGGGTATCATTTTATGGATCAGAGAAAGACCCATTCATTGTCTAGGAGAAGGGTTGGGGATCAATGAGGGCCTCATCTTTTTGTGAAAGAATTTTGCCTCTTTCGAACCAATTTCACGTGGAAAATCCAGAAATTCTATACATACACGACAATGCACCATGTCATAAAGCATACTCAACGATTGAGGCGCTGCGTGAGGTTGGAATAACGCCTATTAGATGGCCACCTTACTCTGGACCTGAACCCGATCGAGTCATTGTGGAACATCTTAAAAAATTACATTCATGTCAATAGTCCTGAGACAAATGGGGTCGGTCTTGTGCACTCTGCCACTTTAAGAGTATTGCTATAGACTGCACGGGACTCTATCCCTTCGGGGGAGCTATCGTAACTAGTCGGTAGCATGCACTAAAGATGTGTAGCGGTGATAAAGATAAATAGAGGGTACACAAAGTATTAGGATGGAGCATACTAATAAAAAACATACAGTATGTTTTCATTTTATTTACGAGCCGTACTGAGAACCTCGATGCATACTCTTTTTTTTTTGAATCATTTATTGTATTTTCAGCTATCTAGTTATGACACATGACCGGTACTATGTATACATGTAGGATGACTCTTTTGACGTTAGAGACACTCATACTCTGGATTTCATTCGCAAATACCACTATGACGTGGGTTCGCTTACACACACAGTCGACCCTCCTCCGTAAGTACCCATCAAAGGGAAATTCAAAACCTTTGATTATCCAAGCATGCCTTCATTATCCATGTATACCAGCGCCGCGAGAAATGTAGTTAAGTTTTGCCGGATTCGAACCAGCGGTCTCCTGTCTCGGGTGGGATATTTGTCCTAGCTATCCAGACCTTACTTGAGAAATCGGCCAAGATGATGTACCACTGCACCATCCAACCATGGCGGTGTTTATAGTGTCGCCCGCACTCTCGCGACTGAAGACTTGGCGCACGCACAAAGCTTAATTCGAAAACTCGTCGTCGAAATTCTAAAATTCACGCTCGTCGAGATCGTTTCCATCCTCTGCATCATCTTGTGAACTTGCCCTAATCCCTCTCACGCCAATCCTAAAGAACTGTCTCCCAGATGTGTGCGCCACGCTTTGCTTCCTCCGTCGGGTACAAATATTGGCGTGGGCGTGTACGTGGTGGTCAATTGAGGCTAGAGAACGTCGACGAAAGGTGTGGTTATTAGGGTGAGGATACACTAAGTCGTACCTGCAAACTTGATGAGGTTTTGTTGGAGATTGATCTGGTTGGGCGTGAAAATTTGATTAGGTGTAGAGTCTTGAATTATTGCCTCATGGGCCAACTTGTTCGGTATTGTGAAAGTTGACTGAACTCGGCTCTGGGAGAATATTTCACTCCCAGGTTTGTAGAGTGCACCGCGTACAGGTGTCAGTCTTGCCCTCCTCGATGCATACTCTTGTAATACAGTGCGATTATGTTTGAAATAGATGTGTTTTTGTAAATAATATCTATCGATTTTTTAGAATTTCTATTTTATATGAGGAGCATTGTACATTACCTTTAGAGTTGAAAACTATCTCCATAATTTAGTCTTTCGCGGAATATCATTGCTCGTAAAACTAGTGGACGAACTAGACTTGGGCCTAGATGAAACCCAACCCAATCAAAGTCATAGTTACAGGGATCTAGCCCCAGTCATTTAACCCACATACCTTTTATATCTATAAGACACTGTAGTTCTGGTCCCCACCGTTTCAAATTAATTCCCACCTCAGGCCACGGGATGACTGACTCACACTTCCCGCGAACATAATGCTCAGATTGCTGTGCGTCTTGTAGGCATCTCATATTGCAGAGGAACTTTTCTTGGCCTAATATGAATTTGGTACGTGTCCTGGGTATCTTTTTCATTGTAAGGCCAGAATGGAATACGATGAGGTCCATCAAGTTCCTTGGCCACTGCTCATCTAAGCATGTCCGCAAGCCTGCCGTATCCGCCGTACTGCGGCTAACAAATCCGAACCCGATACCCCTAATCATGGTGAAGGTCGGGGACGGGACCACTGCGCTAAATGACCATGAAAGAGTACAAATTTGGAAAAGTCGCTAATGCGTTCATGTCACTCAAGCGCATTGGCGCCTAGGCCTCTGGGATGACGACGTCTAGACAGTTCTGTTTCGGCGGCGACGAGTGGATACTTAGCAGACCCAAAGACTACCCATGACTGTTACGAGCTGTAGACTTAGTTTACAAATCAATGGCGCTTTACGAGCTTCGCGTCCTTGCGACTTCCCCTCGTTTGTTGCGAGTCAGAGCCCGTTCCAACTCATCTCCACCTTGCTCCCCACTTCCCTCTATAGACTACTAGCAAGCTAAGAAATCCTCTTACCAATTTAACGCTGATCTTCACCTTTTTTGATGGCTATGGAAGTAAACCGGACATTATCAAATCTATTATTAAATCATTTTATTTTCCTGTCTGAGTCTATGACTATATAGGACATGCAGGTCCTCTCTGCCTACAAGCCAAGGATACCTCTACCAGTAGTATATCCTCTCCTATGCCTCCCATACAGCTCCCCTCAAACAGTACCACCCCTCACAAGCCCTCATTCGATCATAAACTTAGAGGAGCCCTTCACCCTTCATTATCCCCCCGCTCCAACCAACGAAGCGATGGCCATTTGCGGGTGTATGGCAGCCGGGTAAAATTGCAAAAACCACTGGATGCGGAGCTCTCCTAATACCGACATTAGGACTAAATCCGAAGACATAGTGCCTCTTCTGAAGCGTTCGAAGAGGCCGGCCAGCTGGGCGCTGCAGACTTGTGGGTACCTCGGGAAATTCACCGTCTGCCTTTCTAGCCTCCATCCCGAAGGTCGTACTGAAATGTCAGAAAAGTCTTGACAGAGCGTAATTCCTGTATGGTATCTTAGCCTAACTTCTTCTGTGCCGTTGACTCATCCACAAACGAAGCCCTCCTGGCTAATTAGCCGAATTCTCGATCTTGGCGCCCACAATCGTTCCAAAGTTGAAAATTCCTCGAAAATGTCAGTCCCAGCATCGTCTTCAGAGACCTGTTCCCCCTCTTGCACCACATCTCAGCTGCCTATCCTTCCTCAAGATGTAAAGCCCCATTAGAGCATCAGTCCACCATAAACCATGACCCGAGCTTTGTATATTATGACCTGATTTCCTCCTTGCGGGTATGCGTAGCGTCGTAAATTTGTAGTCGGTGATGGCCGGTAATTAATGGGGCAAGCTCCTGTTTGTAATTGGAGTAACTTCTTTATTGGTTGTTGAGGCGAGATGAGGCGTGGTTAAAAGGAGGTTGAGGACTGAGATGAGAATAGTGAGAAAGGAATTGTCGAGAGGTCATCAAATGGAGATATGCTTGAGGTTGCTTTCGACTTCGATTCGGATGCGATTCTTCTTGGCTATCCCAGATATGCAGAGCATACTGAGCGATTACACCGGCACCACTGGAAGGTGAAGAATTCGTCTTTGCCGGCCATTATCATATCTAGAATGTGTTGGTTTTAAGATATCCTGAATTTAAAAAAAAATAAACAAAAAAAAAAGTGTTGGTTTATTTTGCTACCTAAGTCTATGGCTTACTAACATACCGGGCTCCTCTCTGACCCAGGCCACACCTTATGCAGTGCTCCTATACTCTTTTGTTACTTGAAAGATCATTGATATATTGTCCGTGATGAATAGTCATTCAGCTCAGTATTTACCCAAGGAATTCGGCCACCTTTTTCACCGAAACTTCTGCCCATGAATGATAAAAATGGCAGCAATGGAAACTGCGTGCGCAGGAAAAAGTCTCAAAAAAGCTGCATCCTCAACCAGGCGAGGCCTAGACACCGGGACCGCACGAGGTGCGCATATTCATCTATATCTCCCTTCTTTGTAACAGTCGAGGCCGACTTGATCCAATCTACCATCGCCACATCGCGTGCTGGGTACGCTCCGGAACCTCATCGTATGATTTTTTTTATATGATCAAGAGTTGGCGATGAGAAGGGCTTCGACCCTACTATCTGATCTGACCGTAGTTAGCTTCATGGTAGTGGTGATCGGGGAGCGTGTTGTGAGATGAAGACGATACAGACTGCGAAAGCGATTCGGAACCGTTATCGAAATGAAGACTTTGTTACACAATATCGGCTCTGTAGACTCTAGAGAGAGAGCTAGAGTTTCGTAGGAGACACCACTGACAGGTATTCAGGATATTTCAACTTTCCCCTTTGATGCGTAAACACCTAGAAAGTTAGATACCCTAAATGTTCAATTTGAGTGGTACATGAGCGTGAGAGTTTTGAATGTTAAAATGAGCCAGGCTACACGAAACACAAATCTTCCAGATTAACTGCATGGGACTAAAAGCACCAAATAAGGGTAACTAACTAGTTTACTCTATTACACATCTAGACCATTAGATATATACGAGATATAATACACGTAGCCCCGTTGACTTTTTGAGCTTAACTGTTCCACGCACCAATGCATATGTAATATAAATATAGGTAATTCTTTATAGATAACAACACGTTATCGGACATATATCGTGATGAGATGGGCGTAATGTTCCTGGAATGAAAGAAGTAGTTGACCAAAAGAGTGCCATGCTCAGTTGGTTTCTGGAATAGTGAGAATTGTTCGCCATAAGTACGAGTCTACAGTGGAACTCGCAAATGAAATCCGAGGCATGAATGCTCTTCCTTTGAATTGAATCATCTATTATGTACTTTTCTTTGATATTGTGTCATAGCTGGATAGCTGTATACGCAATTAAAATCTGATGCAAAAAAAGTACGAGTCTAAGCCTCAGCACGAGCGAATTTGGCGCCATCAAGGCATCTAAATCCCCCATGAACTCCACGTGCTCAGCCAAAAAGCCGCCAATGTATATGTTGGGTATTCTCAGGTACCACCATTTTACACATTCCAACCCATATACTACAAACAAGATCGTGTCGGGAATCTAGATGAGGTGGAGGGCCTGTGAGCCCAGAACGCTCTGTGTCTTCAGATCCAACACATTTCCATATGAACAATGACTCTATCTGCAAAGAATAAAGTATATTGATCCTGAAATCTCCGATTTGATTCAGTTACTTCCTCATGGAATTGGTGGTCGACACTCAGATTTTGCATTGCAAATATACCTCTTGTATCTTAACAAGCACAAGCCTTGGTTTCGAATTCTCAGCTACTGAGCGCTGTAGAAGGATTCAATACAAAATCTGCGCAATATAAGACTTCGAGCCCTGGCATATAGTTAGGAACTGGGCGCAGCTATTCGGAACATGAGTCGAGAAAGCCTAGACAGGGCTTCCATGCGTTCGCAGGTGGGTAATCCGCGTCTTGCTGACAGAAGGCCCTTTCTAAGGTGGGGCAAGACAAACCTCCACCTCCAACTTTACTACAGTCCAAATACCCTACGATTAAAATAAATTAAGAGAGGCAGTAGTTGGCCAAAGAAGCTTTCATACAGTCTCAGCAAAGTGAGAAAACTAGAGTCACTAGAACTGGAATTCTGCTCCATGTTACCTACGGGTAAGCTACACCCGAAATCTAATTGAAAGCAGAAACAGTATTCTGTAGTTCGCAGATATAAACTGTTACGTTTTGACCGTTGTTTAAGCTTAGGAAGAAACCTAAGCGTTTAATTAGGACTAATTATGATGAGACTGAAAGAGGAGGGATGGAAAAATATAGATGAAATTGCACTACTAGCCAGGAGGTTGAAGGGAAAAACTGAACACCTGTACGTGGTGCCCTCTACAAACCTGGGAGTGAAATATTCTCCCAGAGCCGAGTTCAGTCAACTTTCACAATACCGAACAAGTTGGCCCATGAGGCAATAATTCAAGACTCTACACCTAATCAAATTTTCACGCCCAACCAGATCAATCTCCAACAAAACCTCATCAAGTTTGCAGGTACAACTTAGTGTATCCTCACCCTAATAACCACACCTTCGTCAACTTTCTCTAGCCTTAATTAACCACCACGTACACGCCCACGCCAATATTTGTACCCGACGGAGGAAGCAAAGCGTGGCGCACACATCTGGGAGACAGTTCTTTAGGATTGGCGTGAGAGGGATCAGGACAAGTTCACAAGATGATGTAGCGGATGGCTACAATCTCGACTGGCACAGTGCAGGCAATACCTTGAATACCGCTATGGTTGGATGGTGCAGTGGTACATTATCTTGGCCGATTTCTCAAGCAAGGTCTGGATAGCTAGGAAATATATCCCACCCGAGATAGGAGACCGCTGCTTATAATCCGGCAAAACTTAACTACATTTCTCGCGGCGCTAGTATACATGGATGATGAAGGCATGCTTGGATAATCAAAGGTTTTGAATTTCCCTTTGGTGGGTACTTACTGAGGAGGGTTGACTGTTTGTGTAAGCAAACATACCTCATAGTGGTATTTGCGAATGAAATCTAGATGATGATTTATTAAAGTCCTAAGCTAAAGCTCCAAATCCACTATGAGTACAGGACCAGTGTTCACAGCCAGAACTACATCTAAGACATACCCAGCTTGATTCCACCGCGTGAACCACCACAAAACCAGCAGTCAGTTAAAAATATGCGCCAACGCGAACTCCTTCTCCCAAAACCGACAAAAGAAAAATATAAATTGCAAAGAAATTAGAACTGGAAGCAATACTTCTCGCCTCAATTCCAGCTTAGTCAGGTTTAGTTCCCTGACGAGTTATATTCGATCTCCACTGAGAGTAGGAGATGGATGTACAGAATGAAATCTAGAGTATGAGTGCCATTAACGTCAAAAGACTCATCCAGAATGTATATAAAGTACCGGTCATGTGTCATAGCTAAATAGCTGAATACACATTAAATGATTTAAAAAAAAGCCAGGAGGTTGAAGCAACATCATAGCGTAATGGCTCCTAATAGTACTTGGCTCGGTAGCAAGTAATAGGCCCAGGGGAAAGTTATCAGCCAACAGATCCACGAAGCGAATCAAACCTTTTAAGTAGCTGTTAGTAGTAGCTAGAGATTTCTTTTCTCTTCATATCGTTTAACAAATCGATTTATTCATCACCAACTCGATTTCCGTCACATAAACTCACCGTAATAATCACTTTAAGGAATTATATCAAGGACAAATAGAGTGCTGCTAGTGCATTTTTCGTGCCGAACTACGCGCAGGTAGAGCAGTAATGCAAGATATATGTGCAAACAGACGCACTGGAGCATCTATGCCGGGCTTCTATTACTATTGACATGAACTCTGGGTACTGAAAGAGGACCTAAATTGATATCGACTGAGCTTGGAATTGCTCTCATACTATTCAATTGGAAAAGCTTAGTGTCTCTATCTTATCAATATAACCAGCTCATGGAGCCGAAGGTGGTGCTCGGACGGGCTGGGCCTTAACAGTTTGAATCTCGAAAGTTGAACCATCAGAATTTTTGACGCAATTAATAAGTTTGTTTGGCTACCTATCTATATTTAACTTTTATTAGTAGTGTTTACAAAATCCCTAGAATAATTGCCCTTGGTCACTTTCGGATTTTCGATGTGAAACATCAACTTATAGCCTTGAACAAGTAGTGACAAGGGGGACTATGCTCAAAATCTGTCAATGGTGTCCCCTACGGACCTCCAGCTCTCTCTCTAGAGTCTACAGAGCCGATATTGTGTAACAAAGTCTTCATTTCGATAACGGTTCCGAATCGCTTTCGCAGTCTGTATCGTCTTTATCTCTCAACACGCTCCCCGATCACCACTACCATGAAGCTAACTACGGTCAGATCAGATAGTAGGGTCGAAGCCCTTCTCATCGCCAACTCTTGATCATATAAAAAAAATCATACGATGAGGTTCCGGAGCGTACCCAGCACGCGATATGGCAATGGTAGATTGGATCATGTCGGCCTCGAATGTTACAAAGAAGGGAGATATAGATGAATATGCGCACCTCGTGCGGTCCCGGTGTCTCGGCCTCGCCTGGTTGAGGATGCAGCTTTTTTGAGACTTTTTCCTGCGCACGCAGTTTCCATTGCTGCCATTTTCATCGTTCATGGGCAGAAGGTTCCGTGAAAAAGGTGGACTAATTCCTTGGATAAATACTGAGCTGAATGGCTATCCATCAAGGGCAATATATCAGTAACCTTACAAGTAACTAAAGAGGATAAGAGCGCTGTACGAGGCATGGCCTGGGTTAAAGAGTAGCTCAATGTGCTAGATAGCCATTGACTCAAATAGAAAAATGATTAAAACACGCATACTTCTAAACTTAAGGTAATGTCAGAAATAAACCTGGGTTAATAGACTTATTTGGCCTAATACTTTGGTTTAGTCTAGCGAGGTTCAATTTTCCGAACTGGATGAGGAATTTGTCACTATTAGTCCTCCTAGCAGTGGGGTTCCTCCTTATCTTCTATCTGTTGAAATTAAGACCAAAAATATACACTTTCTATAGCGACGGATGGTATCAGCTGGACACGATAGCTTGAGAACACAGTGGCAGCATCGTAACTGTTTCATTTTTATTGGTTAGAGGAAAAATAGTTCATTAGTTAGAGTATCTCAACAAGTCAATCTGCTGAATAGGCGTTAGAAAACCCGTAGAAATAAAGCAGTCAAGGAATTGAAATCAGGGAGGTGACATAAATACAATGTTACAGTCTCCTTTTAAATGGATAACGGATCATGTTTCTTAGAGTAAACTGAATTGGGTGGTGGTTTATATCACAAGATGATTTTAGTCACTACACCATGGTGCATACAAAATATTGGAATATCGTCCTAGGAGTGATGTTATAGTTGTATCTTCAATCTTCGGTCATAAAATGATTTCTTAGGGTTAAGCTGTAGTAGATGGCTCTAAACCATGAACAGTGTGCATAAAAAATTCCCCTAGAAGTTGTAGAGAAGAAAATCAAGCCAAAATCTGTGCTTCATGCATTGTTTAACAGGCATATTGATACTAACTCATGGTGTATTAGGCAATAAAGTCAGTCTCGTTTAAATTGTATTCGGTATTCACAAAATACAAGACCAACGGGGTGAATTTTCTTAATACTTTTATCGCACATCTGCTCCGTATTTCGCTTTTCAGAATTTCAGCCGCTCGGTTGAATGGCGAGATAATTTTTGTTTACCTTCCTCACTATCTTATGATGTACTTCAGAGCTAGAAGCACAGGGGAGAGAGTGCTAAGTCTTCAATGGCTGAAGACTCGCTTTTCAAACCAACGTGAGCTTTAGGCTTTAGTATTTCTGATTCGAAGGCTTGAATTCTACACGAGAGACGACAACTTAAGCTCAAGTCCCATAAAAGCTTTTGGGTGCCTTCAGATCAAATTGAATATGAAATGCTGGTCCTCTTCGTATAATGAAGGCTAAGTGATGTAGAGAGCCGAGTCATTACTGGCATTCAGAATCTTGTTTGAATTTTTGTTTAACTGGACAGCCTTACCATGGCAAGCATTTTTAATCGTCTTGATGTATTAATTTATTTTTGAGCTTTTCGATATTTTAGATGAGTAGACATTAGCTCATCTGATCCCGACACGAGTCTGCTGCCGTAGATAGTTGTAATTGCCACTGTCACTGTCACTATCGTCTTTGAATCCTTCCTCGAGGTCACGGCTGAGGCGCCTTCTGTTCTCAATCCGACCACTCTGTGCAACGAGAGAAATTTCTTCTCTCCGATTACTTTCTACTTCATATAATTCCTCTCCATCATCTTCGTCAAAATCGCTTCCCTCGTCTGTACTTGCTTGATACCGGCCATGAAGTCGCGATCTCCAAGTCGTTGGTACAAAGTTTTCTATGAAGGCTTCTTGTGTTCGCTGGCGTAGACTGTTAGTTTGTGAGGAGATTGCACTTAGTGGTAGGTAGCTGTTGTAACGATCTCGATATCTCTTCCACACTGGCACAAGGACATATGACATTACAAGGTATAAAATTAGTGAAATTAATGCTGTAATCGCTAGAGTCTAGCACGATTAGATAACTGTGTCATGGTTGACGAGATGTGATAATGCCTTACTTTGAGTATTGAAAAAAACCCCATCGTACTGTAACGGTGAATACCGAGTGTTTGATGTTAGAGGATAGAAAAGGGCATGCGGGGATATCTCGCCAATGTACATGGTAAGGCTATAGCATAGCCTATAGGTATACAATTATTCCCTGGAGATCATTGGTTAACGATAAGTGTGGTGCTTTTCAGAATAATTAAAGTGGGCTAAAATGCCAGTAGGTTGAGCTTGGTAGTAAATACCCGTCTACCGAGCTCCCGTATCAAATGCTATGCTAAGCTGGAATAGGGCAAATAATTATATCTAGCCTTGAGATAACTGATGTCTTTAATTATTCACGCTCCTGGTTGGTCAAATAAATTTGATTAATGGAGCCAATGTCTCCGAAACTCAGGAGAGCTGCTGATCGACGATCATAACCCACAGACCCGCTATACCATCCACTTATTGGAAGCTGACATAGGCATTGAAGCAGTGATTCGAATCAATCAATAGGTGGTAGCTTCTCTATCTCTCGTCAGTCTAATTCTAAATTTTATTTGAAATATAACTATTTCTCTGATTGCATTGAACACACCCATACAGATAACTAGTCCAAACTGTGCGTTTCAAGTAACTTACCGAGGGAAATACTAGTCAACCCCAGGCTAAGGTTGTCAGCGGTAGTAAAACACACGTCGCCAGAATGATGATCACGCCACTTAATTAAGGCCTAACATCAATCTTTGTCGTTTCTGGCAGGGCCAGCAGAATTCGCTGCAAGTTATTCAGTTGCAGTTATGTGGGTCATAACCTTCCACGAAATAGTGAAGGAATTAAAACTAACCATGGTTCATCATTTCACAGAATCTCGCAAGCACTGTCCTATTTCTAGCACTTTGAATTCACAATAAGATAAATTTAAAGAAACGGATAGCATAATGGTAGGAGTCTAGAATTAAGTAATCGGGAATTCTAGCATCACTTTTAACGGACTCTTACCTCAGTAAAAGAGATAAATACAAACGTTTCGTGCCACAACCGATTTGGAGCTCTATGTTAGACCTAAAATGTCTGGAGAAACCAAATCTAAGGCTGGCACTTCCGGGATATCCTTTTTCTCACGTTCGAAACAGAAGGAAAAGAGAAACACCAACGAAGAGGTGCTTGGAACTGAATTGGATAAGACAAAAACGAATACATCAAAATCACCACGGTCATCCCGGCATACAAGAAATTCTTCCTCAATTATATCTACCGATGATGGCCCAAATTCGCCTGGCGCGGATCCATCTGGCTTGAATATGATGGCTGGTGTCATGACCTCTATTCCTTACGATAGTCTAGCGACAGATGTACGCTCACCAATTCCCGTAGAGTATCTACCTAGAGGTGACCAGATACCACAACGAAGAGAACCTCAACCCCATCAACTAAACAGAGCAACTGCTGACTATCACCAATATCCATCATTCGAAACGCCACCAGGCTCATCTAATGGAACTCCTCAGCCACCAGGCTCTCGAAGTAACTCAACCTTGACAATGACATCCAGCGGAGGTAAAATTCAGACACAGCAATGGGGCTCCGGAAGGGCAAGCGGTGCAAGTGGTATGACTGGCTCAAACCCAAGATAAGAAACATGTCCAGCTAACTCATTAGCATCATCATCTATCTATGGAAGGAGTTCATTCGATCAACCAAACGTAGAATCAGCCACAGAACGATCAAGTGTCTTCTCTGGAAATTCAACACGGACAGGTCTGCCATACTCTCAGTCTAATAGCTCTATTTTGACCAACTTGTCGCCTTACTATTCTACATTCAAGGATACGAATAAGCTCATGAAACCAACCCCGTCATATGCACTCGAGGCTTCCAATACGAACATACCTAGTGATGAAAGAATAATAGATGAGAAGTTCCTATCCCTCATGCACAAAAGGGGATGGAACTATTTACCGGAAGAAGCTAAGCGACAGATGATGGCATATCCCCCTGAAAAGAAATGGACTTTGGTTCATCAAGATCGGCTCACAAAATACCAAGGAGAAAGCAGAAGAACGCGTATTGCACAGTATGGATCCAGTGGTCGCGAGGTAGATATGCTCGCAAACACCGAGGAGGAAGGAACACCAGAGTGGTTTGTGAAGAAAGTAATGGATAATACCATCACTGCGAAGCAACTTCAAAGCTTAGCCGTTAGTTTACGGACACAGCCTATTGGGTGGGTCAAGACATTTGTCGAATGTCAAGGTCAAGTAGCCCTCACAAACGTCCTCGGAAAGTTAAATAGAAAACAAGCTCAAGGACCAGCTCCTGTAGATGGCTCAAGCAGCGAGAAAGATCTTGAACGGGAATATGATATCGTGAAATGTCTGAAAGCGGTCATGAATAACAAATACGGAGCAGACGATGCACTAGCTCATCAACAAATTATTGTCGCATTGACTACGTCTCTCACTTCACCTAGATTAACATCTAGAAAACTAGTCAGCGAAGTGCTAACATTCTTATGTCATTGGGCTGACGGCGAAGGTCATCGCAAAGTAATCCAGGCCTTGGACTATGTCAAGACCCAGTATGGCGAGAACGGAAGATTCGATGCATGGATGCGTGTAGTCGAGGTAACAATTGATGGACGCGGTAAAATGGGAAGTCTTGTCGGGGCAAGTGATGAACTGAGAAATGGTGGTATCGGAATGGAAAATCTCTTGATGGAATATGCAGTTGCAAGCTTAATTCTTATCAACATGATGATTGACGCTCCAGACAAGGACTTACAACTCCGCGTCCATATCAGAGCCCAATTTACAGCATGTGGAATCAAACGAATCCTCACCAAAATGGAAGGATTTCAGTACGAAGTCATCGACAAGCAGATCGAAAGATTTCGAACCAACGAAGCTATAGACTATGAGGATCTCTTAGAACATGAGAACAGTAGTACGAAAGACAGTATAGAAGGAATGGTGAAAGACCTTGACGATCCAGTTCAGATTGTTGATGCTATCATGCAAAAGGTTCGGGGAAGTAGAACTCAAGATTATTTTGTATCATCACTACAACATCTCCTCCTGCTACGAGACAATCAAGGTGAGGAGCGCTTAAGAATGTTCCAACTTGTTGATTCCATGCTCAGCTATGTTGCAATGGATCGTCGTCTGCCAGATATGGACTTGAAACAGAGTCTCAACTTCACAGTTCAGAGCTTGCTAGATAAGCTTCATACAGATTCCGAAGCCCGCCAAGCCCTTGATGAAGCCGTGCAGGCTCGACAAATTGCCGATTCAGCCATTGCTGAACGTGATGAAATGAGAGCACAGATTGATCTTGGCACTGATGGAGTGGTGGCAAAGTTGCAAAAGCAAATAGAAGAACAAGCTCATGTTATTGAAATTCAAAGACGTCAGACTGATGCACTTAAGCTAGACGTTGAGAATATTCATGCCGTAAGGGCCAAGGAAGCGCAGCGTAATGAGTTAGAGACAAGAGAGCTCTACCTTATGCTCCGAGATGCGCAAGAAATTGCGGCCTCAAATGCAAATAAATCCCGAACGGGCGTATTGGCAGATACGAATGAGCCAAAATCAAATGGTATTATTGATCGTGAAAAACTAATGGATAGGCTTGAGATGCTAATTGAGCGCCAAAAAACTCAATTTAAGTTAGAAGGACGAACATGGGCAGACCCTTCTGGTCCATCTGATAGACTACGGGCACTTCGTGAAGAGATGGACGGTGTAGTATCTCAGTCTGAATCACAAACTATACCAAGAAGCTATCAGAATAGCGTGCTCGGCAGTGTTGTCCGCCAAACAAAAGTCGCTAGCAGGCAAATAACTCCAGATGGAATGCTGGCAGAAAACGAAAATGAAGAAAGTAAAATTCTCCTTGCGTCACAGGAGGGTGAATTCAGGCGTCCCAATCACTCATACGAACTAATGGATGAGATGAAAGCTAAGGTTAAACGATATACCACAACCGATGATGATACTATGGGTACTGAGATATATACTAATGGGCCTTCGTCTTCAAGAATTGATTCAAACATTTCTCCTAAATTGGAGTCTAGGTTAACCACGGATAATGCTGATTTATCAAAGAATATTGAAGTGAATAATTATAGAGCTACTAACACTAGTCTATCTTCAACAGCTTCTCAGACATATGTGACAAAGAAGATTGATGAAACGGCTCCAGAAAATGACACCAGCACGTCAAAGTCAAGAGTTTCTAATGAAATAGTATATAAAATTACCGATGCTAAAATTGCTGCTACTACTCTAGATCCATCTGAGCTTGATTCAAATGCAAAACTGAGTACCTCAGCTAAAAATCTCGAGGCCAAAGTTACTAATACAACCGTGACTAATTATCAGCGCGGAAATGGAATCGTTTCTCTGGCCGCAGGGCATCCCGGCGCTGTACTTAGTGAAGACTCCGAAGATATTCAATCTTTGCCTATTTCAACAATCCTGATTCAAGAGCAACCTTCTGAATTACGAGGTCCACCGCCTCCACCAAAATCATTAACTCAAATTTCTCAAATTTCTCAAATCACTCATCTACCACAACCAGCACCACCGCCTCCACCAATGCCTGGATCTAATATATCTACTATAGCACCAGCACCGCCGCCTCAACTAATGCCTGGATCTAATATATCTACTATAGCACCAGCACCGCCGCCTCAACTAATGCCTGGATCTAATATATCTACTATAGCACCAGCACCGCCGCCTCCACCAATGCCTGGATCTAATATATCTAGCATAGCACCAGCACCGCCGCCTCCTCCTCCGCCTCCGCCTCCTCCTCCTCCTCCACCACCTCCACCACCACCACCTCCTCCTCCTCCCATGCCTGGGTCCAAATTTTCTAATATAGCTCCACCACCACCCCCGCCTCCGCCACCAATGCCTGGATCAAAGCTGTCCGGAAAAACACCACCTCCTCCTCCTATGCCTGGAAAGATGCTCGGTAAATTACCTATCACCAAGCCTTACGGTGTAGTACCTGGGCTAGGTCTACCCTTTGCTCGTCCCAAGAAAAAGCTGAAACCTTTGCACTGGGAAAAAGTCGATAGCCCCATGACGACTCTTTGGGCAGCTCATACTCCAACAGCTGCAGAAAAAGAAGAAAAGTATGCTGAACTTACTCGAAAAGGGGTGCTAGACGAGGTCGAAAAGCTTTTTATGGCGAAAGAAATAAAGAGACTTGGTAAAGCAGGAGCTAAAAAGTCAGAAAAGAAACAAATTATATCCAGCGATCTTATGCGATCTTTTCGTAAGTTCTTTGTAACTAATGAACAGAATATAACTAAATTATTCAGAAATCTCGCTTGCTAAATTCTCGGCCTATCCTGCCGAAAAGGTTGTACAGATGGTTATACATTGCGACACGGAAGTCATTGACAACCCTGTAGTGATGGATTTCTTTCAAAAAGATGATATGTGTAATCTACCTGAAAGTATAGCCAAATCTATGGCGCCTTACAGTAAAGACTGGGTTGGAACTGATTTCAACAAAGTAGAGAGCGAATCTGATCCCTCTGAACTCACTAGGGAAGATCAGATATATCTTCAGACAGCCTACGAACTCCATCATTATTGGAAAGCAAGGATGCGCGCGCTAGCTCTTACACGCACCTTTAATGCCGAGTATGAAGAAATTTCTAACAAGTTGAAGCAGGTTGTAGTAGTTGCTGAATCACTACGTGATTCGGTCTCTTTACTAAATATCCTTGGGCTAATCCTTGATATCGGCAATTACATGAATGACTCTAACAAGCAAGCCAGTGGCTTCAAGCTGAGTTCACTGGCGCGTTTAGGGATGGTAAAAGATGATAAGAATGAGACTACTTTTGCCGACTTGGTAGAGCGTATCGTTCGTAACCAATATCCGGAATGGGAAAACTTCACTGATGAAATTTCTGGTGTCATAACAGCTCAGAAAATTAACGTTGAACAACTCACTCAAGATGCCAAACGATACGTCGATAATATTAAGAACGTACAAATGTCACTTGACTCAGGTAATTTGAGTGATCCGAAGAAGTTCCATCCACAGGATCGTGTGTGTCAAATCGTATTGAGATCCATGAAAGACGCTCGATGGAAAGCTGAACAGATGCAACTGTACTTAGAAGATATGGTGCGAGTGTATGACAACATTATGACATTCTACGGAGAAGATCCTTGCGACGAAAACGCTAGACGGGATCTCTTTGCCAAACTTGCAGTTTTTGTCAATGAATGGAAAAAGTCCAGAGAAAAAAATATTGCTCTCGAGGCTATGCGGAAACGAAATGAAGCGTCAATGAAGCGTAAGCAAGCGCAACTTAAACCAAATGGATCCTCTGACGGTAGTACACCACCATCCCCAGTGTCTACTGGAGCGATGGACTCTCTCCTTGAGAAACTTCGGGCTGCAGCTCCACATACCAGAGATCAACGAGATAGAAGGCGTCGAGCACGTCTTCAGAGCAAACATCAAATACGGGTGGCCTCGGGGCAACCCATTCCCGACGCAGACGAAATACCAGAGATTGAGGAGGAATTAGTTAAGAGTCCTGAATCAATTAAAAGCCCTGACTCTATCTGTACAACCCCAAAAGGAAATGATGATGTTGCGGAGCGGGCTGCACTTCTTCTTCAAGGCATGCGTGGTTCTGATACTATCGTAGAAGAGGATGAAATTAATGACCGTCGAGAGAGTTTTCGCCGTTCTCGACGGCGCGATACGGCCGAAGAAGAACGAAAAGCAAGGCGGCGCAGGAGAGAAAAAGCATCTAGCATTTCTGAAGTAGGTGAGACAAATACGGATAGAGAAGCACAAGTTGAAGGTGAAATTTCACCCGTTACGCCAACCACCGTCATCAGTCCACCTAGTCCAAATAGAAACTCAAAAAGATCTATCGATCATGAAAAATAATTGGTTGGGTGTAGCTGCTAACATTATTTTAATTCTAACTTTTCGAGAAAAAACTTTCCATCTAGTGTGCACAGCACGATTTTTACTCATGCGTTTGATAGAGATAAGATTTTTAATGTCAAATCGGACTTCTTTTCATAGGGATGAGCGCTAAGATATTTATTCATAATGGTGAATGCAGCGAATTAATGAAATTCCAAGGAACGCGAAGCTAATGCTTGGGTAATGCTTTCTGATTTTGACTGGGTTGAGTCCGCAGTATTTTAGCAGTTAAAGATAAAATTTTGGATTGTTAATATAGAGGAAGTATATTGTACAATGATGGCTCTTTTCGGTTTATTTAGTAACATGTACACCAACCTAATCAAGATATTCGGGGTATCAGTTACGTCGGTGGGTAGCTATGGAATCCTTTCGAGTAGATACAGGGAGAAGCAGTTATTGTCTTTTCTCTAGTCAAAATAGAGTGAACGCTATCGTCTGAAATACAATAAGTTCAAAATAATTTGATTAATCTCTTGAAACCAAGGTATCCGAAGTCAATCGCTCAACTTGCCGTGTGAATTTCGAAATGGATATTTTGTTTCATTTAACCCTTATAGGTGCATGTAGCAATAATTTTTACAGCTGAAAATCAATTGGATGAAGACACCTATTCTCATCTATCTAATTTCTATTTATCTTGGATATCATGCTTTATGAAGTGCGCTTTTATTCTTCACATAGTGGAATCCGTCCTTTATTTCTCCAGTTGGATTAATCTTTTCTTGCACTGCTTAGTTTTGAAATTTTATGTTCTGCTTGGGTAATGGCAATAGAGAATATAGGGGGACTATTCTCAACACCTGTCAGTAGTGTCCCCTACGAACCTCCAGCTCTCACTGTAGAGTCTGCAGAGCCGATATTGAGTAACAAAGTCCTCACTTCGATGAGGATTCCCAATCGTCATCGCGGTCTGTATCGTCTTCATCCATAAGCACATCCCCATATCACCATTATCATGAAGCTAACCACCATCAGATCAGACGTTAGGGTCGGAGCCCTTCTCATCACCAACCCTTGATCATGGAGGAAAAGCCATCCGATGAGTTTCTAGAGCCTACCCAGCACCCGATACGGAGATGGTGGGTTGGATTAAGTCGGCCTCGACTGTTACAAAGAAGGGAGATATAGATGAATATGCGCACCTCGTGTGGTCCCGGTTGTTGAAATATCGTATATCCTGGAATGCCAAGGATAACTCATTTGTAAGTCCGGCTAATTAGGTTATCATATTCACCTTCCTATATCATTGTCATCAGCACATTCCTCGCGGAAAGTTTAATGCATATTGGCATTTATTTCACACTAGCATTCCATCAGATGATTATGTATCAAATGCAGGTTAAAGGTTTCTCGGATCTATTACCGACACACATGTATTTAGCTTTATATTTCTGGCTCATATATCTGTACTTATATAGATTTACATCTACAGGGATCATAATTTATGATCCATGGAGATTGATAAATACTGGTCAAAAACCTCAGTTGATAAGATATGCGCACACGCAATCTCACTCTTATCAGCTCAGTTTACTCAGAACCATACATCTCAATACACTTGTTTCCAGTCAATTCTTCCTTCTACAACTTCATACGAGACTTACTGTATCGGTCTAACCGCCGACACTGATTCCGCTATAACCTCCATATTCGCTCAAGCTCATAACTTTAACACCGGTGTCTCGGCCTCGCCTGGCTGGGGCTGCAGGTTTTTTGAGACTTTTTCCCGCGCACGCAGTTTCCATTGCTACCTTTTTTCTTTTTTATTGGGTAGAAGGTTCCGTGAAATAGGTGAACTAATTCCTTGGGTAAATACTGAGCTGAATGGCTATTCATCAAGGGCAATGTATCAATGATCTTACAAGAAATATAAGAGGCAAGGAGCACTGTACAAGGTGTGGCCTGGGTTAAAGAGTAGCCCAATGTGCTAGATAGTCTATGAATTAAGTAGTACTTTAAACAAACACACACACAATTTTTTGAAATTCGAATTTTCGAATATCCCCATCTTCCCTCTCCATTCCCATCTCTCGATACTGAGATATCGTTCATCCTCAATTCAAATTTTGTGAGCAACTGGCAGGTCGCCAACATGCCTCCAGTTCGCAGTAAACCAGCGCGACCGAAAGACGCCATAGAAAACCGCAAACATATTAAACATGTTGCTCGTTTGAAAGCATTTAATAAGCTGGGCTCCCTCACCCCAGTTCAAGAGATGAACATCGACCGTTTGGTCGACAACATCGCCCTAGACGACGAGATGTTAGACGTCGACAGTCTCGACATTAACAAAATTCTCAAGGATCTGGAAAGACTTCCTGATTCTATTCACTCCAGGCCTGACGCGACTGGAGCTGGTAAGGCCGCGACGAGCCACAAAAATCCAGGAAATGAGACTACTGGGCAGCAGACACTGCCTCTGATGAAAGTCGCTTTGCCAGATACAAGGCTGACAGCGATTGTAGATGTAAACACGGCGAAAGGTGCAGCATCTACCCAAAACCACCTGGAACACATACCAGGAACTGCAGAACAGAACCCCACTCCTCACAGTGGAAATGAACGCAGGCAGACGGAAGAATGCCCCCCCCGAACTCAGGGCTCTTATTGAGGCTGAGGAACGCCGAGCCGCAAAAACGGCAGAAAATGTAAAAATTTGCACCGCTGCAATCAACGGTGTCGAGAATGCTCTCACCCCCCTATCCAAAGGGTCGAGTGTTCAATTCATAGACTCCATGAAGGTCTACATCAGAGCTGCAATAGCTCACTTCATGATCGCGGGACCAGGAACAACCCTCCCATCACTTCCCCCACGCCCCGATATCCAGGCTACGGCTGGAAAGACTGCAGAATCTACTGTTGGCCAACAAAGTGAGCCACAGCGCAAAACGGCTCAAGCCGAAGTACACCAGCCCAAGACTACTTGGGCCTCTATCACCCGGAATGGCATACAGTCAATCCCGGTTCCAACCAAAGCCGCACAGTCAACGCCCAAGGCGACAAACTCGACGCCAACGGCAAAATTCTGAACCGGACCAACGAAACCGGCTATGCAAGACGAACGTTTGTTTCTCCGCTTGGGAAAAGAACATCCCCCTGCGAACACTATCACCGTTCGGTGTTAGAGAAGCTGTTTCAAAAATGCTCGAACTCCCACAGACAAAAATCGAGCATGTCTACCGGGTACCAACTGGCTTCGCAATCAGAGCCAAAATCCAAGAGGCACGCACCCTGATGCTAAGCCTAGCTGGATCCTTCGCTCAGCAGGATGCAATATTAGAGAAAGTCACGGACTTGACTTCCCCTCGAATAGCGACGGTCCCAATCGCCATTAACACAATAATTGGCAGTGTCCTTATCACCGAAGAGATGGTGACCGACGAGATAGTCAGGGTCACCAAGACTGTACCGGTCAAAGTACGTCCGCATGGAAAAGGCCGATCAGGAGCCCCATACCAATCATGGGTAGCTCTTTTCGAGAAAGCTTCCACGCCTCGTCCGGGATTCCGACTATTTGATGACTCTGGCATCGCAGTTCGCCACCAGCCCCGTCAGGGAATCAGCCAGTGCAAGCGATGCTTACAATTCCATGGCACTAGAGGCTGCTCGCGCACACCAGCTTGCTGGAACTGCTCTTCCACCATGCATTCCACCGCCGAGTGAAAGGCACACACCAAGTGCCACAACTGCGGAGGTCCGCACAAATCAGACAGTCGGGATTGCTCAGCTCGCCCGAAAAAGTCTGGAATGGCCTCCAAAGATAACCTTCAGGCCATAAGGCAGGCAAGCCAACGTGAATTTGCGGCAGTTACTCGGGCCGAAGCAGCTGTCAGACGCGCAGAGGCAGCGATGACAGCAGCCGCAGAAGCGTCCAATTCAAACCAGCCAGGTTTCAAATCGGGCAACTGTTTTGAATTTATCATTTCCGACGCTACAGCAACTGTAGCCAAGGTCGATGAGGCATCAAACCAACAAAAATCTTTGTGAAGGCCATCCCACGGGTCTCTTCAAGCCTCTCTTCAACTTTAAACTTTATGTCAATAAACGTAGGTAGAGGGGGCTCAACGCAAAACAATGCGCTCGACCGAGCATTTGAGCTGGGTATCAACGTGGTTCTTGTCCTAGAACCTCTGTGGAATAAGCAAAAGAACACAACAAATGATAATCCAGGATATACCTATCATCTACCTCGCGGCGGTGAAAATGTTAGGCCGAGGGCTGTGACCTATACCCGGATAGACGATAAAAAGATATCGGCAACACAGATCTTTCCATATGGTGTGTCTATTGGAGACTATTGCTGGGTTGAGGTGAACGGTATCACTTTTCTCAACGTCTACAAGGTACCAAATGACTCGACGGCTATACAGCCTCTCATCAACTGGATTCCACTGCCAAACTCCGTCGCTGCAGGGGACTTCAACTCAGTATACTGGGCTTGGCAACCTGGTACAGAACGCCCTCATGGACAAGGAGAAATGATCGAAGGATGGGCAGACAAACACCATTTGGCCTGTCATATTGTTGGGGAGCCCACTCACCGAGCTGGAAACACGCTAGATCTAAATTGGAGTAATATCGATGGCGCCCGTGCTTGGGTAGATCATGGAGAATGTGTCACCAGTGATCATTTCCCTATCCGAGGATAAATTCCAGTTCGCAACTCAGTGATGAGACCCGAAAAGGCAAAACTCCGAGTAACAAAGGAAAAGCTACCCAGATACGCGGAAGTCATTGCAAAGTGGGCTCGACCACAACCAGTTCTTGACAAAATCGAGAAGGTTGAAGAGTATTCTGAGGAAATTTGTTTCAATCTCACCAATGCCATCAATGCGGTAGGAACCCGTCCTGGAACCAGCTCCGGTAGATCAGCACCGTGGTGGACGTCAGCGTGTAAGGTAACATACGCCGAGTACAAAGCCGCGATAGCACCCTACCAACTAGCTCTCTGCGCGAAAAAACTTCGATTAGTTGTCAAGGCTTCGAAAAAGGAGTTCAAAACCCAACAGATCGAATCAATTACTACGCCGACTGATGTGTTCAATCTTATGAGAATGGGTAACCCCAGATAGGCTAGTATCCCTCCGCCACTGAGACACAATGGGACGTTAGTAACAGATCCATTAAAACGGGCCACGACCCTTCGCGATGCTCTCCTGTTACGATATCAGGCATCAGACGACTTGTCGCCATGTACAGTCGCGAGCAGCAGTCGGATACCATGGGAAGAGGACGTAACAGATGAAGAAGTCCGAGCCTGAACCATTGGTTGTGGAAATACGGCCCCAGGAGCAGACGGAATCTCCGTAAACCTGCTGGAGGCATGTTGGAATACAATCGGGCCTTGGGGTTCCCAACTGTTCCGAGCTTGCATTCTGCTTGGCACCCATCCACAGTGTTTCAAACTAGCCGAGGTGGTCCTCCTTCAATAGAACGACAGAGACCCAACGACAATCAAAGGTTGGAGACCAATCGCTCTTCTCTCATGCTTGGGAAAAGGGCTAGAAAGGCTCCTAGCCAAGCGGTTGGTGCATATTGCAGTTACATATGATGTAGTCGGCCACCAACAGTTTGGTGCACTACCAAAGCGCTCAGCAACGGATCTGGTCTCATGTGTGGTCCACGACATCGCAGAGGCAAATTCACAAGGATTGGCAGCTACTTTTGTAACGTTGGATGTTCAAGGAGCCTTCGACGCGGTACTCCATAATCGACTAGTTAGGGAGATGCAGGAGTAGTGATGGCTATAATCTATTCTCAAGTGGACTAGCTACTTCCTCGCCAATCGGATGGTTCAAGTGCGATACTCTGGAGGCGTCACCGCCAAGAGAGAGTTAGTGTGCGGAGTCCCGCAGGGATCACCAATCTAGCCACTTCTCTTCCTTTATATGGCAGAGCCCATGCGAACTGGAACTCCAGGTCTGAGATTTAGCTAGGTCGACGATATTGGTATCCTTGGGCTTGGCCGAACGATTGCAGAGTCTGCAGCAGCAGCATAGGAAGAGGTCAATTATCTACTAGACTGGGTTCAAAATATTGCCGTCACTTTTGATATAGACAAGTTCGAAGTCGTACAATTCCCCGGACGATATCGCGAGTCATCGGTTGGAGTTCATGTCAAAGGTATCCTCATAGAACCATTGCAAAATATCCGCTGGCTTGGTGTGTACCTTGATCCCCGACTTAACTTCAAACACCATGTCACAACTTGGTGTGGCAAAGTATTGAAAATTGCACAGCACATGCGTCGCTTCAATACAACCTACCGAGGAGCCGGTCCTGGAGTGTTACGGTTTTACCGTTATTTGAGCTTAGGCGGATGCCTAAGCCTAATATTGAGAATTCTTATGATGAGGCTGTATGGGGGGAGATGAAGCTGAACGAAACGGCACTACTAGTCAGGAGGCGGAAACGTTATTACAACTTAGTGACACCTAAAAATACGTGGCTGGGTAATAAGTATTATGCCTAAGGACAAGTCACTAGTCTGTAGATTCACGAGGAGGATTAACGCCTATAAATACCTGTTAGAAGTAGCTAGAGTTATCTTTTCTCCTTATATAGTTTATTAAATCGATTTATTCATCACCAACTCGGTTTCCGTCACATGGAGCGCTGGTTAAAGCGATCGACACGTGTATTGTCCCGATTGCAACTTACGGAGCTGACGTCTAGTGGCCTGGTCTCAGACGCCCAACAGTAAGGGGGATAGTCATACCACCAACTGCTGGCCTATGTAACATGATTGATAAGGCAGTCCTAATTGGTCTGAGATGGAGACTACCGGTAATGAGGACAACACCAAACGCCGTGCTACACAGGGAAGGAGGAATACCAACTGGGAAAATCATACTGGAAGGAAACTGACTTTGCCTCTCTGCCAGAATGCAAACACTCGACGACCGCCATCCGCTCAGGATCCGGGCTGCAGTTTGCCCAAAAGTTGGTACGCGAAAATTTAAGAGGCACAATCGAAAATCTGCGCGTCCTGAAACTCAAATGTCACGGGCTCATCGTGCTTATAGACAGCTACCAGAAGCAGAGGCCGTAGAACCTAGTATCTTACCATTTTGTCAATCGCGGCCAGTTTCGAAGGCTGGCTCAAGGAAAGACCAAATAGAAGCCTGTAAACTTTGGATCACAAATGTGCTAAAGTCAGAAATCTGTGCGTACTCAGACGGTTCATCAGAAGGAAGCGGACGCTCAGCTTGGGGTTTTGTCCTAAAGCTGGATGGGAAAATTTTTCTTAAAGGAAGCGGCTTAAAGCACGGAGGAGAGGCTTTAGATGCAGAAATTACGGGGGCACAGGAAGCTCTGAAAGCAGCTTTAGGTCATCTAAGAGGGATGGAAGACCAGGCAAAGGGAACGACGCAGTGCATTAATGTGTTGATGGATAGCCGTCAAGCAATAAATGCACTGAGCACGGGCAGGTCCTCGACCAGCCACGAGGAATTACGAAGATCTCGCGCATTATCTGGGCTAGCTCAGGTAAAAATGAAGTGGGTACCAGGACACTCGGGAATTCATGGAAACGAGGAAGCAGACGCAGCGGCCAAATCCGCCTTACGAACGCTTTCCAGCGTGGGAACTGGGCCAGCAATCACCACGACAGCATTTTTACATCAAAAAATTCATCGCCAGCGACAGTCTTTGCTCGACAGCTGGTGGAATGAAACTCGCCCGCCACGGTATCGTGAGCTATATCTGCTCATGGGCCGTCGCAAACCACCAGAGCTGGGGCTTTCCAGACTACTGTTATGAAATCGCATTGCAGGCCGTACGGGCCACGGCAGTTTCGCGGCGTACCATCGTCGCTTCAACAATCCGCACGCTATCACAGAGTGCACCTGTGGGGAGGAAACCACCCCTACTCACTTCATACATTGTCGACTCAACGCAAATACCACGCGTCAAATCAGAGGGTCATTGTCACACAGTGCCCTCTTACACAAGCTACTCGGACCTAAGTGCTTCGAGAGCTTGAAACAATTTGCGCAGAATACCAATTGTTTTGGGTATTCTCCTGTGCATCTATCTCCTACTCTCAGTGGAGATAGAATATAACTTGTCAGGAAACAAAACCTGGCTAAACAGAAATCGAGGCGAGGAGTATTGCATCCAGTTCTAATTTCCTTGCAAATTATATTTTTTCTTTTGTCAGTTTTTGGAGGAGTTCGCAGCGGCGCATATTTTTAACTAGCTGCTAGTTCTGTGGTGGTTCATGCGGTGGAATCAAGCTAGGTATGTCTTAGATGTAGTTCTGGCTGTGAACACCGGTCCTGTCCTCATAGTGGACTTGGAGCTTTAGCATAGGACTTTACTAAAACAACAACAACAACAAACACACACACAATAGAGAATATACAGTGCTCCCAACTCGCCATCAATCCTGTATCGGCTTTATCAAGGCCAATAATTAAGACCAAGACCCACTTTCCTTTCTCAAAGACCGCAAATGGAGTTTCTCCTCAATTTTCATACGTTTCGCTCAGCCCCGAGTTCTGTTAAAAAGCAGCGCTAATTATCGAGGGTAGCGAACTCTTGAGGTCAATTGGAAGAAGTTGTCCCGGCAACTTCACTCTAGTATTACAACAATGTCTTCTCTATCGTCCCTGTCCATCCACCTGTAGTGGGCCGAATCACAAAAGACAGATTACGTGGGTTTTCAACCTAATCTTCCCTCCAGCTACGCCATTCCATAGATTGTCAAGGGATGGAGTGAATTGAGGGTTGATATGGTCACGTTTTTTTACGCGTCTGATACGCGATTCACAATGTATATAAATATCTACAGAGGCCGCCCTCCGTCTTCCCTCTGATGTTCCCACAGCGTCTAGCTCAGCGAAAATATTTCTCTTTCGTAAGCTTGCAGCAAACTGGAAAAGAAGTTTACGCGGCCAAAACACAACGCCTAGGGAAGTGGCCACCCGATGGTGCCCGGGCCACTCAGGTATTCTGGGAAACGAAGCAACCAACGCGCTTGTCAAAGCCGCTTGTGCGGCTCCAGCTCTACACTCGGTATTCTCTATTGCGAGGGCAAGAAGGGAAGGCAAAGCCCAATATGAGGCTTCTGTTGCACTTTACTGGGCACAAAATTCTCCATCTAGATATAAAGAATTAGGAATTGGTCCTAATACTAAGATTGCTATCAAGCTCGCCTGTCTAGAGCGACGCACACTAGGATATCTATTAGCTGCACGGTCTGGACATGGCGATTTTGTAGACTACCACCGACGGTTTCAGCACGAAAATGCCATTCTAACCTGCTCATGCGGAGAAGAAAAGTCCCCCAACCACTTCTTCTATTGCCACCTCGGACAGTACCAGGCACGGCTCCACGCAGCACAGAATCCTAATCCCACCATATCTTGGGCTCTAGCTTCCGCGGATGGAGTTCACGCATTTAATAGCTGGGTGCGGGTCACAAATATCTTTGGAAAAGCACAGCAAGTCTGACCGAAAGGGAGTCATGTGATTCAACCAAGTTCCCCCTTCCATATTTTTAATTTAATTTATTCAACATTCAATACTATCTGAAAGCATGGAAGTCGAAGGGATATCGGTAACCATGTATAATATAATCTTCAAGTGCAGGATGATAAGATCCTGGCTTTCATTTGCTTTGTTGGGTTTGTTCAGGCGCCAACACGTCGGGTAGTTTTATTTAGACTAAGCTAACCGGCACGTGAGGAATTTATGTGCTGTGCGTGGGTACGACGTGAATTGTTTTAAATAAATAAACATATATATATATACATATATATATACAGTCACCCTCTCAAACATTTGAAGGGAAGGCGTCAGGGATTGTGAGCGCTATCACAGGGACTCTTCGAGCGTCCTGCCCCAGATCTCGTAAATTGGTTGCAGAAGCTAGCCGGTGGACTAAGGAGTGCACAGAAGCTCATCTAAATTTCTACCGAGCCCGCCGCACAGGTCTTCTGCTAGTTACCGAACGTTGAGCTTTCGGGAAAGTTGTGAGAAAACCCAAGCGGGCATACAGGAAGAATAGGATTGAACAAGTTTCCAATCTCAAAGAGGCTTATTAGATAGTTCTCTGGTATAAGTAAGAGGCTCACTACCACACCGCCTCTCTAGAGAGCCCGACTGGCCTAGTATTCCGTCCAGAAGATAAGGCGCAGCTTTTTAAAGATATCCTTCTCAGTCGACACCTAAATCAAGTAGATATCGACAATACAGCCCCTGTCGTAGCAAATAGATTGATTTCCTGGCCGCCAATAACAGACGAAGAGGTCTATAACTCATGCTGTGTCGTCTCAATATCTGCACCTGGATAGGATAGTATCACCACGTCGGTACTTAGACGCGCCTGGCCGCTCATCGGGGCTCGAATAATAGCTCTATTCCGCTGGTGTGATCAGCAAGGACTCTACCCGAATGTTTCCAAGAAGGCTAATATCGTTATAATTCCAAAGTCTGGAAAGTGCAATCGGGATCTCCCAAAGTCATACCGACCAATTACTCTACTGTCATGCCATGGTAAGGGACTCGAGAGACATATCACTCGCCGCCTCTAATTTCTAGCGCTGAAACTGCAGATTTTCTCTCGGGATCAATGTAGCGCAGTTCCTCGAAGATCTGCCACAGACCTCACCGCAGTACTGTCTTGCAATATTCAGGATGCGTGGTCCAAAAAAGAGGTGACCGGCATGGTCACAGTAGATGTGAAAGGAGCATTTGATGGTATCCAAAAAGGCCACCTTTGTCACTGCTTGCGGGGTCAGGACTGGCCCACTAATGTGGTGCAGTGGGTGTCTTCCTTTATGTCTGAGCGAGAAGCTTAAATTATAGTTGATGGAACTACATATCCAACACTGCTCCCTGGCTAGAGAAAAATGTGTAACACCTATCAGTGGTTTCATCTACGAAAGTAGAAGGTCAATGTTACCCCAACTGAAACTTCGTCACAAAAATGGGGAGATGTGTTGTATCTAATGGGTTGTCGGCTTAAAGAAGTTGTACCCGGTATTTTAATCGGAAGCTTGTCATGAAAAGCATTGAAAGCAGTGGTTATTATTGATTAATTTTATCGTCTTGTCTGAGTTTATGACTATGTAGGACATGCGGGTCCTCTCTGCCTACAGGCCAAAGATACCTAAGCCAGGTGTATATCTCCTCCTATGCCTCCCATACAACTCCCCTCAAACAGTACCATCCCTCACAAGCCCTTATTCGATCATACACTTAGGGGAGCCCTTCACCCTTCATTATCCTCCCTCTTCAGCCAACGAAATGATGGCCATTTGCGGGTGTATGGCAGCCGGGGAAAATCGCAAAGCCACTGATTACGGAGCTCTGCTAATACCGACATTGGGACTAAATCCGAAGACAAAGTGACCCCTCTGATGCGTTCGAAGAGGCCGGCTAGCTGGGCACTGCAGACTTGTGGGTATCTCGGGACATTCACACCCAGCTTTCTAGCCTCTTTTGAACTTCTTCACCAACGTCGTGCTGAAATATCATAAGAATCTTGATAGAATATATTTGTTGCCTACTTGCTTAGCCCAATTTTTCTTGCGCCGTCTGGGGTACTCGGAAGTGCCGTTGTGTTGTATTATCCATGTGACTTGCTATGGTAGATGCGCAAGTTCACCTCATAGTATATGCACGTGACTGTGGAACTATACCATGGGGTGTTAAGTTGTTGTTGTTATTTTAGTAAAGTCCTAAGCTAAAGCTTCAAGTCCACTATGAGGACAGGACCGGTGTTCACAGCCAGAACTACATCTAAGACATACCTAGCTTGATTCCACCGCATGAACCACCACAGAACTAGCAGCTAGTTAAAAATATGCGCCGCTGCGAACTCCTCCAAAAACTGACAAAAGAAAAAATATAATTTGCAAGGAAATTAGAACTGGATGCAATACTCCTCGCCTCGATTTCTGTTTAGCCAGGTTTTGTTTCCTGACAAGTTATATTCTATCTCCACTGAGAGTAGGAGATAGATGCACAGGAGAATACCCAAAACAATTGGTATTCTGCGCAAATTGTTTCAAGCTCTCGAAGCACTTAGGTCCGAGTAGCTTGTGTAAGAGGGCACTGTGTGACAATGACCCTCTGATTTGACGCGTGGTATTTGCGTTGAGTCGACAATGTATGAAGTGAGTAGGGGTGGTTTCCTCCCCACAGGTGCACTCTGTGATAGCGTGCGGATTGTTGAAGCGACGATGGTACGCCGCGAAACTGCCGTGGCCCGTACGGCCTGCAATGCGATTTCATAACAGTAGTCTGGAAAGCCCCAGCTCTGGTGGTTTGCGACGGCCCATGAGCAGATATAGCTCACGATACCGTGGCGGGCGAGTTTCATTCCACCAGCTGTCGAGCAAAGACTGTCGCTGGCGATGAATTTTTTGATGTAAAAATGCTGTCGTGGTGATTGCTGGCCCAGTTCCCACGCTGGAAAGCGTTCGTAAGGCGGATTTGGCCGCTGCGTCTGCTTCCTCGTTTCCATGAATTCCCGAGTGTCCTGGTACCCACTTCATTTTTACCTGAGCTAGCCCAGATAATGCGCGAGATCTTCGTAATTCCTCGTGGCTGGTCGAGGACCTGCCCGTGCTCAGTGCATTTATTGCTTGACGGCTATCCATCAACACATTAATGCACTGCGTCGTTCCCTTTGCCTGGTCTTCCATCCCTCTTAGATGACCTAAAGCTGCTTTCAGAGCTTCCTGTGCCCCCGTAATTTCTGCATCTAAAGCCTCTCCTCCGTGCTTTAAGCCGCTTCCTTTAAGAAAAATTTTCCCATCCAGCTTTAGGACAAAACCCCAAGCTGAGCGTCCGCTTCCTTCTGATGAACCGTCTGAGTACGCACAGATTTCTGACTTTAGCACATTTGTGATCCAAAGTTTACAGGCTTCTATTTGGTCTTTCCTTGAGCCAGCCTTCGAAACTGGCCGCGATTGACAAAATGGTAAGATACTAGGTTCTACGGCCTCTGCTTCTGGTAGCTGTCTATAAGCACGATGAGCCCGTGACATTTGAGTTTCAGGACGCGCAGATTTTCGATTGTGCCTCTTAAATTTTCGCGTACCAACTTTTGGGCAAACTGCAGCCCGGATCCTGAGCGGATGGCGGTCGTCGAGTGTTTGCATTCTGGCAGAGAGGCAAAGTCAGTTTCCTTCCAGTATGATTTTCCCAGTTGGTATTCCTCCTTCCCTGTGTAGCACGGCGTTTGGTGTTGTCCTCATTACCGGTAGTCTCCATCTCAGACCAATTAGGACTGCCTTATCAATCATGTTACATAGGCCAGCAGTTGGTGGTATGACTATCCCCCTTACTGTTGGGCGTCTGAGACCAGGCCACTAGACGTCAGCTCCGTAAGTTGCAATCGGGACAATACACGTGTCGATCGCTTTAACCAGCGCTCCATGTGACGGAAACCGAGTTGGTGATGAATAAATCGATTTAATAAACTATATAAGGAGAAAAGATAACTCTAGCTACTTCTAACAGGTATTTATAGGCGTTAATCCTCCTCGTGAATCTACAGACTAGTGACTTGTCCTTAGGCATAATACTTATTACCCAGCCACGTATTTTTAGGTGTCACTAAGTTGTAATAACGTTTCCGCCTCCTGACTAGTAGTGCCGTTTCGTTCAGCTTCATCTCCCCCCATACAGCCTCATCATAAGAATTCTCAATATTAGGCTTAGGCATCCGCCTAAGCTCAAATAACGGTAAAACCGTAACACTCCAGGACCGGCTCCTCGGTAGGTTGTATTGAAGCGACGCATGTGCTGTGCAATTTTCAATACTTTGCCACACCAAGTTGTGACATGGTGTTTGAAGTTAAGTCGGGGATCAAGGTACACACCAAGCCAGCGGATATTTTGCAATGGTTCTATGAGGATACCTTTGACATGAACTCCAACCGATGACTCGCGATATCGTCCGGGGAATTGTACGACTTCGGACTTGTCTATATCAAAAGTGACGGCATTATTTTGAACCCAGTCTAGTAGATAATTGACCTCTTCCTATGCTGCTGCTGCAGACTCTGCAATCGTTCGGCCAAGCCCAAGGATACCAATATCGTCGACCTAGCTAAATCTCAGACCTGGAGTTCCAGTTCGCATGGGCTCTGCCATATAATGGAATAGAAGTGGCGAGATTGGTGATCCCTGCGGGACTCCGCACACTAACTCTCTCTTGGCGGTGACGCCTCCAGAGTATCGCACTTGAACCATCCGATTGGCGAGGAAGTAGCTAGTCCACTTGAGAATAGATTATAGCCATCACTACTCCTGCATCTCCCTAACTAGTCGATTATGTAGTACCGCGTCGAAGGCTCCTTGAACATCCAACGTTACAAAAGTAGCTGCCAATCCTTGTGAATTTGCCTCTTCGATGTCGTGGACCACACATGAGACCAGATCCGTTGCTGAGCGCTTTGGTAGTGCACCAAACTGTTGGTGGCCGACTACATCATATGTAACTGCAATATGCACCAACCGCTTGGCTAGGAGCCTTTCTAGCCCTTTTCCCAAGCATGAGAGAAGAGCGATTGGTCTCCAACCTTTGATTGTCGTTGGGTCTCTGTCGTTCTATTGAAGGAGGACCACCTCGGCTAGTTTGAAACACTGTGGATGGGTGCCAAGCAGAATGCAAGCTCGGAACAGTTGGGAACCCCAAGGCCCGATTGTATTCCAACATGCCTCCAGCAGGTTTACGGAGATTCCGTCTGCTCCTGGGGCCGTATTTCCACAACCAATGGTTCAGGCTCGGACTTCTTCATCTGTTACGTCCTCTTCCCATGGTATCCGACTGCTGCTCGCGACTGTACATGGCGACAAGTCGTCTGATGCCTGATATCGTAACAGGAGAGCATCGCGAAGGGTCGTGGCCCGTTTTAATGGATCTGTTACTAACGTCCCATTGTGTCTCAGTGGCGGAGGGATACTAGCCTATCTGGGGTTACCCATTCTCATAAGATTGAACACATCAGTCGGCGTAGTAATTGATTCGATCTGTTGGGTTTTGAACTCCTTTTTCGAAGCCTTGACAACTAATCGAAGTTTTTTCGCGCAGAGAGCTAGTTGGTAGGGTGCTATCGCGGCTTTGTACTCGGCGTATGTTACCTTACACGCTGACGTCCACCACGGTGCTGATCTACCGGAGCTGGTTCCAGGACGGGTTCCTACCGCATTGATGGCATTGGTGAGATTGAAACAAATTTCCTCAGAATACTCTTCAACCTTCTCGATTTTGTCAAGAACTGGTTGTGGTCGAGCCCACTTTGCAATGACTTCCGCGTATCTGGGTAGCTTTTCCTTTGTTACTCGGAGTTTTGCCTTTTCGGGTCTCATCACTGAGTTGCGAACTGGAATTTATCCTCGGATAGGGAAATGATCACTGGTGACACATTCTCCATGATCTACCCAAGCACGGGCGCCATCGATATTACTCCAATTTAGATCTAGCGTGTTTCCAGCTCGGTGAGTGGGCTCCCCAACAATATGACAGGCCAAATGGTGTTTGTCTGCCCATCCTTCGATCATTTCTCCTTGTCCATGAGGGCGTTCTGTACCAGGTTGCCAAGCCCAGTATACTGAGTTGAAGTCCCCTGCAGCGACAGAGTTTGGCAGTGGAATCCAGATGATGAGAGGCTGTATAGCCGTCGAGTCATTTGGCACCTTGTAGACGTTGAGAAAAGTGATACCGTTCACCTCAACCCAGCAATAGTCTCCAATAGACACACTATATGGAAAGATCTGTGATGCTAATATATTTTTATCGTCTATCCGGGTATAGGTCACAGCCCTCGGCCTAACATTTTCACCGCCGCGAGGTAGATGATAGGTATATCCTGGATTATCATTTGTTGTGTTCTTTTGCTTATTCCACAGAGGTTCTAGGACAAGAACCACGTTGATACCCAGCTCAAATGCTCGGTCGAGCGCAATGCTTTGTGTTTGTAACGGCTACGAAGACGGTATTTTCCTGTAGCCAGTATTGGCAAATAATGGCGTATAAACACTGGGGGAGTGGGCCGGCGCCATAGCCTTGCAGAACATATAAGAACTATCGTCGAAGCTACTAGAAACCATATTCTCAGAGTTGCAACTGGAATTATCTCGAAATGAACTGACCTTAGATGGAAGGGCTTGGGACGTAGTAATCTGTATAAATACCTGGCTAAGTATCTATAACTTAGTTCTACATATTTGAATTGTTAATATAACATCACCCATACAAATGCTCTCTACTTTCTAAAGTTGATCCGTGACAGGGATGAGACCCCTCTACCTACGTTTTTTGACATAAAGTTTAGAGTTGAAGAGAGGCTTGAAGAGACCCGCGGGGTGCCCTTCACAAAGATTTTTGCTAGTTCGATGCGTCATCGACCTTGGCTACAGTTGCTGTAGCGTCGGACATGATAAATTCAAAGCAGTTGCCCGATTTGAAACCTGGCTGGTTTGAATTGGACGCTTCTGCGGCTGCTGTCATCGCTGCCTCTGCGCGTCTGACAGCTGCTTTTGCTAGCCAGCCTTATAGTCTGAAGGTTTTTTTGGAGGCCATTCCAGACTTTGTAGGGCGAGCTAGACAGTCCCGATAATCAGATCTTTGTGGACCCCCGCAGTTGCGGCACTCGGTGTGTGCCTTGCACTCGGCGATGGAATTCATAGTTGAAGTACAATTCCAGCAGGCTGGGGCGCGCGAGCAGCCCCTGGTGCCGGGGAATTGTGGGCATCGTTTGCACTGGTTGATACATTTTCGAGGCTGGTGACGAACTGTAATCCCAGAGTCGTCAAATAGTCGGAAACCTGGCCGAGGGATCAATGCTTTTTCAAAAAACGCTACCCATGACTGGTATGGAGCTCCATGTCGGCTTTTCCCATGTTGGCGAACTTTGACCGGGATAGCCTTGATGACCCTGACTATCTTGTCTGTCACCATCTCTTCCGTGACGATGACCCTACCAATTATTGTATAAATGGCAACTGGGACTGTTGCGATTATCAGTGAGCCCAGGTCCGATGCTTCTTACAGTATGGCATCTTACTGGACGAAGGATCCAGCTAGGCTTAACATCACGGCGCGTGGTTCTTGGATTTCGGCTCTAATTGCGAAGCCAATTGGAACACGGTATACATGATCAATGTTGGTTTGAGGAATTTCAAGAATTTGCGCCATAGCCTCTCTAACAACAAACGGTGGAAACTTTCTTCAAGGTTGTTAATTTCGAAGGCGAAGAAAAAAGCGTTCATCATTGGTGATTGGTTTCGTTAAGACGGTTGGGTATTTTAATGGCCGCGTCGTGTTTGTCGCCTTTGGCATAGTCTGTACGACTTTTGAAGGTGCCAGTGGAGTCTTTAAACCATTCCTGGTGATCGAGGCCCAAGTTATTTTGGCCTGGGAGACTTTGTCTTGAGTCACATTACTTTGTGGCTCATCTTGCTTTTTTGCGGCACATTCTGAGATCTTGCTGCCAGTAGCCTGGGTTTCAGAGCGCGAAGGCAGTGCTGGGGGACTGTACCGGATCTTGATATCATGAATTGAGCTATTGCAGCTCTGATGTAGACTTTCACAGAATCTATAAATTGAACACTCGTCCATTTGGAAAGGGGTGAGAGAGCATTCTCGATACCGTTTATCGCAGCAGTGCAAATCTTTACATTTTCCGCTGTTTTAGCAGTCCGGCGTTCTTCGGCTTCGATTAAGTCCGGAAGTTCTGAGGGATATTCTTCTGTCAGCTTGGAGTTATTTTCGCTGCGTGTAACGGTATTCTCCTCTGTAATCCCGGATGTAACCTCAGGGGGATTTTTGGGACATGCGGCGCCTTTTTCCTTACTTGTTTGTGCGGTCGCTGCCCGCCTAACAGCAGGGACAGCAATTTTTCTAGTTGGACTGGCGGGGATGACTATGACTTGGCTGTCTTCCGAGTCTTGTACGTTCCACTCGGAGCTACTGAGGCCCTCTTGGATATATATGTCGATTGTTCTATCGGAAATTTCAATGTCTGTATTGCTAGAGCTGGTGTTTTCTTCAAAGACATTGATCCCCTTGATAAGTTCCACATCCATTTTTCCATATTCGACAGTTTTTACTGTCGAGTTCTTGTCTATCAAGCGTTTTATCACTTACTTGTGCGCTCTTCCGAGGGCGTCGGGGCATGACCCTCATCATCTATTAAAAAATATTAAGCACAAAAATATCCAACTTTACTAATAACCTTAAAGCTATTTAGATAGTTTTAGCTGTCCTTCATAGTCACAGAATCAGTAAGGATATAAATAAAATTCTATTCTATTCTATTCCGAGGGCGTCGATAACACGATTCTCACGCGATTGTTTGGGTTGCCCCAGTGCCATTCCGAAGGTCGGGGGCTTGTCACTGAGATCACGATTTTCTGATGAATGCGACGAGCGCGAAAGGGAGGGAGAGGGGGAAAATGGGGATATTCGAAAATTCGGATTTCAAAAAATTTTGTGTGTATGTGTTTATTTTCCTATAAATTCTATGACTATGTAAGGACATCTAGGTCCTTTCTGCCTACAGACCGGGAGTATCTATGCCTCGGGTAGTGTACTCCTTCCTATGCCACCTTCACGACTTCTTTCTAGCAGTAATACCCCCACAGGTCTTCATTCGAGTACACACTAAAAGGAGCCGTTATCCAGTCATTACCTCCTCTCTCCATCCAACGAAACGATGGCCATTTGCGGGTGTGTAGCTGCAGGGAAAAGCCTCAATAACCACTGTGTACGGGGCTCTCCTATGACGAAGAAGCCGGCCGGCTTGGCGCAGCAGACCTGTGTATACCTAAGAGTGTCTCTCAACTTTTCTAGCCTCCTCCTTACTCATCCCATGATTTATGCCGCAGGACAAACCGAAGATCGTGAAAAGATGCCAGAAAAATCTTGGTCTTCTTATTTATTATCGAAAGCGTATCTTTGACGGAGAGGGAGATAACCCAGCTCAAAGTTGAAAAATGTTACTCAATCTCAGCTCTGCAGACTCTACGGTGAGAGCTGGAGTTTAGTATGGGACACATCTAACAGGTATTGAGAATAGTCCCCCATTAATGAGCTGTATCAGAAGACCGACAGAGTCTACTTAAATGCCGCACCAACGCTGGTTTGGAAGTGGATGTGGTTCTAGAGCCCTTTGGTATTGGAGTCTGTGAATTTCTTTTAAAGACAATTCAAACAAATTTCAACACACTGTTTTGTTTGCTGGGAAAGGTTGGCCCACCATTAACGGTCATAAATCGTTTGATACAAGTCATTCTTCCATGAATGGCCCCTTACACAGCTATCATGGACCTTAGGTATGGGAGAGAAACTCAATTCTTTCTTGGGAACATAAAGATGGCCATCACGAAGTCCACGTTCAGGAAGTGAGACTTCTTTTGAATGAGAGACTCTTTTGGGCTTTTTAACTCAACGACTGCTTCAGTCAGCCATCTATCTTCTTGGTTCTTTTAGCCCTGATCAAGTAGTTGGGTGATCTTTTGGTCCAGTGGTTCGACAACTTTTTCAATAAATTTTGGGGAAAAGTGACAAATTGTGTCAGAATTCATCTCTGGTTAGCGGTTCATATCATTTGGGTCTTGAATAATCTTGTCACATGGGCTGTGAGTAAGAATAGTTTGTTCTGATTTTTCTTGATGGGGATCAGTGTTACGGGCTGTGCTATCTTTCGGGCCCATCCTTGTTCAAGGACACCTACCACGTGATCTCAAATAGAGTCTCGCAACTCGAATCACTTGGTTAATTGTGCTGAGGCTGGTTAACAGATCATTCAGCAGCATAAGAATACGTGTCGAGGAACTGGATCACTGGTCGCTACAGCAGGCGTATTTAATGCTGAGGATTTCCTGTTGTCAATCTCTACAGAAAAATACTAACTCTTTCTGGTACTGTTTACGTGCGGTGTGTTACGGTTTTACCGTTATTTGAGCTTAGGCGGATGCCTAAGCCTAATATTGAGAATTCTTATGATGAGGCTGTATGGGGGGAGATGAAGCTGAACGAAACGGCACTACTAGTCAGGAGGCGGAAACGTTATTACAACTTAGTGACACCTGAAAATACGTGGCTGGGTAATAAGTATTATGCCTAAGGACAAGTCACTAGTCTGTAGATTCACGAGGAGGATTAACGCCTATAAATACCTGTTAGTAGTAGCTAGAGTTATCTTTTCTCCTTATATAGTTTATTAAATCGATTTATTCATTACCAACTCGGTTTCCGTCACACGGTGTCCGTAATTCTCCTCGCCCTTAACAATCAGAGTCATCATCAGAGGGATCCTCTTGAAGGCTAATGATAGCCACGGAAGAATTCGGACAGACAATTGTCTCCGGGCCAAAAATAAGCTTTCCATGCGAATATGGGCTGCTTGTTCTTGTCGATACTAGTAATATGTGTCTAGAGCCGCAGGTAATTTATCCCCAGCGCTTGTCTAAATTTAGAGTCAGAGAACATATTTATGATCAAAAGTGTATATAGGGAGAGCCTAAATCTAGAAGAAAAATGAAGCTTTTTGTCTGTAGAACTACTGATACCCATAAATCAACTTAACCTGCCACAGAACAGGTACTGAAGTTTCCTGGCAGATCGCGAGAGCGTCGAGTGAAGGAATTGTCGGAATACACTTCTATGGTTATGGTTGCATAACAATGTGGCTGTGATGAGAACTTATATTCCGGTACATATTTCTTGTCTCTCTCATCCCTTCCTGGGAGATGAAATCTATATATCCACGAATAAATAAATTCTAGCGACTTTGTAATATGGGACCAAGGGCATTAGTTATTATGGATTGTCTGATGTCGATATGTGTAATTATATGAAATGTTGTGCTTCGTATAGAACCTGCCCGTCCTCACTTCTGGTCCAGGTCACTTGTAAACTGTCTACCAAAAGTATTCATGCGTCATCTGTCCACTAAAAAATACATCTAGACTTCATCAAGTTAGGTCTAGTTACAGTCCCGTTTATAGATTGCTAGGTTGATGTTCGCGATAATTGTTTTTTCCTATACTTAATATGTTCCATAGGGGGACTATCCTCAACACCTGTCAGTGGTGTCCCCTACGAACCTCCAGCTCTCACTGTAGAGTCTGCAGAGCCGAGATTGAGTAACACCTTTTCAACTTTGAGCTGAGTTATCTCCCCCTCCGTCAAAGATACGCTTCCGATAACACATAAGACGACCACGACGACGATAATGATGCTAAGAATGAGGAAAGATAATGCGGTACCAAACGCTACAACGGTCGTCAGAGAAGTCCTCGTTATATTACAACATGTGCTACCCACCGGCGGGCAAACAAAAAGCCCACGAAAGTAAAGTAAAACACCGTTCCGCCCTCAAGAAAAGCAGATTTCGACTCGTCCATAATATCGTCCCTTTTAATCTTTACATCCGAATCTACTAGCCAGGAGGGCATCGAAAATACATGAGTTACCCGACGACCCCACGTCCGTAACGACTTTTGGATGCTAGGCTAGGTTCCTTCACGACAGTCACTCTCGACCAAGAATTTTCTGACATCCTTTCACGATCTTCGGTTTGTCCTGCGGCATGATGTTGGAAATCTAGATTTTGTATGTATGAAGGTTTAGATTTCTAGTTTGATCATCAAGATCAATTTACTTGATTCTATTGCATATGATTAAGCTTAGCTAGGGGACACGAGATTCATTAGTATCTGTAATGCAGTGGCTAGGAAATACTACCCTGCGGTAATTGAGTGGCTGGTTGAAGCCGGATCACTGGGAGTTCGGGATCACTAAAACCTCAGGGATCTGTATTTAAGGATTGGCTTATTTGTATATGTTAAACTAAGTTAACGGAATACTATATTTTATTAATTCATATTGAGAAGAGAATTCGATATCCTATACAACTATCAATATATTCTTGTCCGAAATTGTACACTTGTTCTTCGAGATATTTCCTCCTAGAAATCCTTGACAATTTCTAACACATGAATCAGGAAAAGAGGAAGGAGGAGGCTAGGAAGGTTGAGAGACGCTCTTAGGTATACACAGGTCTGCTGCGCCAAGCCGGCCGGCTTCTTCGTCATAGGAGAGCCCCGTACACAGTGGTTATTGAGGCTTTTCCCTGCAGCTACACACCCGTAAATGGCCATCGTTTCTTTGGCTGGAGAGGGGAGATAATGACGGGACAACGGCTCCTCTTAGTGTGTACTCGAATGAAGACCTGTGGGGGTATTACTGCTAGAAAGAAGTCGTGAAGGTGGCATAGGAAGGAGTACACTACCCGAGGCATAGATACTCCCGGTCTGTAGGCAGAAAGGACCTACATATCCTTACATAGTCGTAGACTTTATAGGACAATACACACATACATACATACAATATGTTCCATACACCTACACCCCTGAGGTATGTAACAGCTAAAATTGTATTGATGTAACAGTTTAACACACATGTATAAACCCAACCTCTCACACTTTGAATCATAGACCTTTTGGTGCTATATGAGAGGCATAGGAGGGGATATACTACTGGTATAGGTATCCTTGGCTTGTAGGCAAAGAGGACCTGCATGTCCTACGAAGTCATAGACTCAGACAGGTCATTAAAATGAAATAATGATAATAATAATAATAATAATAATAATAATAATAATAATAATAATAATAATAATAATAATAATAATAATAATAATAATAATAATAATAATAATAATAATAATAATAATAATAATAATTTTGAATTTGATTTCATTATCCTGATTTGGCGCCCTATGGGCCCATGCAGGTGTCTACAGTCTATAATATTTACCCGGGAGGAAACCTTTATGGTGAAAACCTCCCACACCTTTCTATTTGTTGTCTATAGTCCTCACATATTTTCTTCAGGAAGCGCAGTTACACTATAGTGCCATCCATGTAAACTAACCAGATCATCTCTATCCTCTCCCAGCATTGTTTGACCTTTTCCTTTCCCTCAGCAGTATTTCGACCGCTTTTGTCATCTGGAATTGCTCTATCCAACCATGGTTTAGGATCCACTGTGTTATCCTTTTTATGTCTCCAGGATTATTTAACATCGCTTCATAGGATCGATCTTTGGCTTGTCTCCAGATCTCAGCTCTACCATTTGACCATTGGGGCAGGACATAATCATGTGCTTTGGGTTCTGTGATTGGTAGCCGCATGGACAACCTGGGCTTAATACTCCGGGTACGTTTCTTCTGTGCAAATACGAGTTAAGCCCCATGTGCTCACTTCGTATTTGCATTGCCAAACTGCTTTGGGCCCTTGTCAGGTTACGGTGAAGGAAGAATGGTGAGCCTTGAAAACTCAGTTTTTGCCGTCCAGACTCTCTACTTTGGTAACATGTGGCTGCTCTCCAAGTTTCGGGATCTGCAGTTGCTAACCGCCGAGGCTTTTGAGTTTGTGTCTGCTTGGCCCAGGATTTCGCCCACTCTTGGTATGCCCTAATTTTCACTATCCCTGTATGTGTCTTCTTGGATTGTTGTTCACCGCACATTCCCGTCCAGTTGGCAAGATCTATCCTCCTGTTAACTGTTCGTACATCTTCTCTCCCTTTTCTGGGCAGCTTGATTTTATTACAGGCGGACTGTATTGTCTTCTGGACAGGTAAGTCCTTTGTGCGACCTAAATATTGAAGCCTTTGTTGCTTCAAGAATATTTCGATCGGAAGGGTGGCTGTTTCGTGTTCCAGCACTCTCGTGCTCGTGGACTTGTAAGCCCCGGTGACAATTTTCAGACAATTCCTCTGTATACTTCTTAGAGGTCTTACTATCCTTTCTGGTATTTTTCCACCCGGCCCGACCTCAGCCCAAACCGGTGACCCGTATGTTAGAGCCGGCCTCACAATCGTGCTGTAGAGTATCTTTGACTTGTGAAATGTGGCTCCCCACGTTGATTGAGCTAGCCTACTGAGACCCTGAACCTGCATCTCAGCCCTCAGTTGAAGGCTCTTGATGTGAGCTCCCCAGCGCAGCTTGGGATCAAAGTAGATTCCGAGAACTCGAAGGGAAGGCTGTGGGACTGAGGTATGGCCTTGGATTTCAATTGTCGCTTTGAGGTTGTGTCGTTTTCTGGCTCGGGAGAAGTGCATCAGCTGATACTTTTCAGGCGCGAATCTGACCCCATGTCTTCTTGCCCACTGTTCACATACTTGGTGTTTTTCCTCCAACTTTCGGCAGTTTTCTTCGGTCGAGTTTGACCATGTTAGTATGTTAGTGTCATCTACGAATCCAACTGCTGTCGTAGTTCTTGTCTCGAGCATCGGGAGAAGTGTGCTAACAAAAAAGAGAAAGAGTATTGGCGAGAGAGCTGAGCCTTGCGGTATCCCGGTGCTGGTAGACATTCGGTCCCCTTTGAATGATCCCAACATTATTGACGTTGTTCTGTCTTCGAGGAAGGACTTTATGTATAGGCTCATCCACTTTGGAATTCCTTTTTCCCTGAGATTATGAATGAGTCGTTCGTGTGACACATTATCAAAGGCCCCAGATATATCCAAGCTGAGGAGAGATGCCACCCTCTTTTTATCTTTGCCCCAGATTGTGTGTATCTGTTCTGTTAGTAGCTCGACTGCAGATATTGTAGATCTCTGTGGTCGAGCTCCCATCTGCTTGTCGGGAAGGAGGTTGTGGTGTTCTGCTGCTTTGGAGAGGCGACCTGCTACCAATTTTTCGAGGATTTTACCCATAGTATTGAGGAGCGCAATTGGTCTATAAGCCTTTGGAGTATCGTATCTGGGCTTTTGAGGCTTCCTCAGAACAAGAGTAGTTGATTCTTTATACCCTTTTGGATGATAGCCTATTGCGAGGCAAGCATTGAAAAGGGTAGTGAGTAAATTACCTAAGGTTTTCCTACATTCCTTTAGAACTCTGTTAGGTATTCCATCTGGACCGGAAGCTTTATTGCTCGCAATGTTCTGATAACCCTGTCGACTTCTTCTTCAGTGATAGTACATGAGATTGAGTCGATTTCTTCAGGGTATTTTGTACCCGCGATATCATCGATGTCTGCTTGAGCAGGTTTTGGAAAGAAGTGGCCTGCCATGATCATGACCTTTTCCTTGTCTTCTGTGGCGGTATATCCATCATTACCTTTAATGTCGGGGATTAGAGCTGGCATGCTATTACCTTCAGAACTTCTTCTCGCCCACTTTGCCAGCTTCCAGATTTTGTTAGGGTCGTCTGTTGCTTCGGCCACAATTGCTCTCCATCCTACGGTTTTAGCTTTTTTAATAGTGCCTTTTTTCTGGTTTGTCGCCTTTTGATATTTAGTCCAGTTTTCCTCGTTGCAGGTATAGGTCCACTTTCTTCTTGCCATTCTAGCTGCTTTAACCGCTACCGAACATTCCTTGGTCCAATATGGTTTGGAATGCTGAGATGGCACTGCTCGAGGTATCATTTCCTCAATTGTCTGCTTAATTGATTTGGTGATTGTCGTGACTCTGTGGTCAATGGCTAGGTGGGAGTCGAGGAGATTAGTTTCCGTTGTCTGGTGAAGAATAGCAGCTAGCCTTTTGTTGAAGGCTTCCCAGTCTACCCTTTTCCATTGTGGCTGTGGTTCCGGTGTTGTCTGTGTGATTGGCTGTATACGCAGTTGAGTGCCGATAGGGATATGATCGGAAGATGACTCGAGGTTGTTGGCTGGTTGGCATGCAATGATGGTATTTACAAGTTCCTTTGAGATGAAGGTTAGGTCAATAGTGCTTTGGCTCCCTCTGCTTTTCCAAGTAATTGTTCCTTCCGGCAGTATTAATTCCATATTAGCCTCATGTAGGATTTTCAACAGTGTTTCCGAAGATCTATGGTGTGTTGTAGTTGCCTGGCCTCCCCACCTTGGGTGGTGTAGGTTGAAGTCTCCAACCAGAACGTGTTGGCCATCTTGTGCTAGCATTTGGGGAATATATTGTAGCGTCCCTAGCTCTGTACTGCTATGGGATTTAGGTAATAATAATAATAATAATAATAATAATAATAATAATAATAATAATAATAATAATAATAATAATAATAATAATAATAATAATAATAATAATAATAATAATAATAATAATAATAATAATAATAATAATAATAATAATAATAATAGAAAAAACATCATTTTTGCCAGAAATCTGCGCAGCATTCCACGCTGCCTGTATCGCCAATTTGACATCGTGAATTTTATTTTTACATCTTCATTACCCTCCTCTCATCTTTTCGCTTTCCTTGCTCCAACATGGCGAGTGTGGGTGCTGGTGTGGGTAAATCCAGCGGTTTCGACGCGTCGCAAAATGCGACAACGGCATCATCAAACAACGGCAGCGGAGCGCAGACAGCTCCAAAGGATAAGAACCTTGAAATCCTAGGGAAACTTCTAAAACAGGTTAGATTAATCGTAATGGGAGAGATGGATGAGGAGGACCTACCATCGATGGAAGACGTGAACGAGGCCGTGAAGGCCTTTAACGCACACAAAAGGGCCTGGACGGAAATGTCCCAGAAGAAGTCTCCTATCGAGGAGAGGATGATGGCGCTAGAGGAGGTCGTCAAGAAAAGCCTCGCGGATCCCGCTCGTGTTTCTGCTCCTGCAGTGACCTCGGGCGCGCCGCCACAAAGGAGCTACGCGTCGGTCGTGGCTCCGCAAATGACAAAAACAGCGGTTCGAATAAGAATTGATGGAGCAGAAAAATTGCAGCCGGAAGAGCTGCTTTCAAAGGCAAAAGAGCACATTCAAGGTGCATACGCGATCCGTCAAATGCGGAGCAACGATACCGAGGTGTATGTCCAGTCGGCGTCCCAGAGAGACGCGGCGCTAAATATGCGAGAACCAACGGATTTCAAAATTTTACGGCAAGATTTTCCAGTCGTGGTCAACGGTGTCCCATTGCGGACACGAATCGAAGGGGCAGAGATGCCGACAATTTCGCCATCATCAGGGAGATAGAGACGGCCATGAAGGCTAGAATTCCAGGCTTAGTCATAAGTCGTATACGGTGGTTATACGACGGAAAGGAACACCAGCGATCGAAGAAAAACGGTCGCAATCGAGGATCAATTGTGGTCAGCCTCCCATCGGAGGCAATGCAAACGGAAGTGGTCCGAAACGGCCTTGTGATGAACGCCATGCTCTTCACGGCGCAGGTGTGGTCACCACGGTCCCAGCCAAAGCAGTGTTACAACTGCAGTCAGTGGGGACACACCCAGGCGTCGTGTGGAAAGGCAGGTAGGTGCGGTGAGTGCGCTGGCGCTCACCAAACTCGGGACTGTCCGAGGAAAAGGGTTTCTTGTGCCAACTGCGGCAAGAACACCGTTCGTGGCAGAAAGCAGCGTGTCGGACCTACCAGGTCTACAAGGGAAGTGTGGAGAAGGCTCGGATGGAGCTGTTGTCAAGAACGGCGGAAATATGGAATGAAAAACCAATAATGGCGCCAATGCGAACAGTCGGAACGACTGATGATCAGGGATTCACTTTGGTCACCAGTAAGAAGGCTGAAGGACTAAAAAGAGGGCCAGGACGACCACGTAAGGTAGTCGAAGCCCCAGTGGCACCAATCATCGCCTCGACAGCAGCACCAACATCGGGGCCAACTCTTCGAGCACTTCGAAGACCAACGCCGAGTGAGGAGGTGCCTTCTCTTTTCAATTTCTCATAACGTTAGTCTGATTGAAGGGGGAGTTAACGAATTCTGAGGAAAGTTTATAAAATTACGGTTGAAAGGAACGTCCTCAGCATTAAGCCGGGTCGGTTCAGAGTGGCGGGACATCGGGTTTTGTTTGTTGAAAGCTTTTTCCCTAACTAAAGCGGCTTACCGTCTTCATGGTTCTGTATATAGATACCGCATAGGACGTTAAACTAGATCAATGAATGAATGAATAATAATAATAATAATAATAATAATAATAATAATAATAATAATAATAATAATAATTTTTGCCAGAAATCTGCGCAGCATTCCACGCTGCCCGTATCGCCAATTTGACATCGTAAATCTTATTTTTTCATCTTCATTACCCTCCTTCCACCATTTCATCTTCTGTGCTCCAACATGGCAGGTGTGGGTGCTGGTGTGGGTAAATCCAGCGGTTTCGACGCGTCGCAAAATGCGACAACGGCATCATCAAACAACGGCAGCGGAGCGCAGACAGCTCCAAAGGATAAGGACCTTGAAATCCTAGGGAAACTTCTAAAACAGGTTAGATTAATCGTAATGGGAGAGATGGATGAGGAGGACCTACCATCGATGGAAGACGTGAACGAGGCCGTGAAGGCCTTTAACGCACACAAAAGGGCCTGGACGGAAATGTCCCAGAAGAAGTCTCCTATCGAGGAGAGGATGATGGCGCTAGAGGAGGTCGTCAAGAAAAGCCTCGCGGATCCCGCTCGTGTTTCTGCTCCTGCAGTGACCTCGGGCGCGCCGCCACCAAGGAGCTACGCGTCGGTCGTGGCTCCGCAAATGACAAAAACAGCGGTTCGAATAAGAATTGATGGAGCAGAAAAATTGCAGCCGGAAGAGCTGCTTTCAAAGGCAAAAGAGCACATTCAAGGTGCATACGCGATCCGTCAAATGCGGAGCAACGATACCGAGGTGTATGTCCAGTCGGCGTCCCAGAGAGACGCGGCGCTAAATATGCGAGAACCAACGGATTTCAAAATTTTACGGCAAGATTTTCCAGTCGTGGTCAACGGTGTCCCATTGCGGACACGAATCGAAGGGGGCAGAGATGCCGACAATTTCGCCATCATCAGGGAGATAGAGACGGCCATGAAGGCTAGAATTCCAGGCTTAGTCATAAGTCGTATACGGTGGTTATACGACGGAAAGGAACACCAGCGATCGAAGAAAAACGGTCGCAATCGAGGATCAATTGTGGTCAGCCTCCCATCGGAGGCAATGCAAACGGAAGTGGTCCGAAACGGCCTTGTGATGAACGCCATGCTCTTCACGGCGCAGGTGTGGTCACCACGGTCCCAGCCAAAGCAGTGTTACAACTGCAGTCAGTGGGGACACACCCAGGCGTCGTGTGGAAAGGCAGCCAGGTGCGGTGAGTGCGCTGGCGCTCACCAAACTCGGGACTGTCCGAGGAAAAGGGTTTCTTGTGCCAACTGCGGCAAGGAACACCGTTCGTGGCAGAAAGCAGCGTGTCGGACCTACCAGGTCTACAAGGGAAGTGTGGAGAAGGCTCGGATGGAGCTGTTGTCAAGAACGGCGGAAATATGGAATGAAAAACCAATAATGGCGCCAATGCGAACAGTCGCACCAACTGATGATCAGGGATTCACTTTGGTCACCAGTAAGAAGGCTGAAGGACTAAAAAGGGGGCCAGGACGACCACGTAAGGTAGTCGAAGCCCCAGTGGCACCAATCATCGCCTCGACAGCAGCACCAACATCGGGGCCAACTCTTCGAGCACTTCGAAGACCAACGCCGAGTGAGGAGGTGCCTTCTCTTTTCAATTTCTCATAACGTTAGTCTGATTGAAGGGGGAGTTAACGAATTCTGAGGAAAGTTTATAAAATTATGGTTGAAAGAAACGTCCTCAGCATTAAGCCGGGTCGGTTCAGAGTGGCGGGACATCGGGTTTTGTTTGTTGAAAGCTTTTTCCCTAACTAAAGCGGCTTACCGTCTTCATGGTTCTGTATATAGATACCGCATAGGACGTTAAACTAGATCAATGAATGAATGAATAATAATAATAATAATAATAATAATAGACCTTCATGTTATACCCCACGGAGAAACAGTAGCCTGGAATATATCCGAGCATCCCTGAATATCCAAAGCCCAGGTCTAACCCAAACAGAAAGTAAACCATCTTTGGCTATAAGATTTCCTCGGTGTCTATATTTAGACTGTGGCATTAGACACCGGCTGGCTCACGCGTAGTATTTGACCTCATCTTATGCGCCAGCAAAACGTTAAAATTCAGGGAGAAAAATTACAGGCAGAGGCAAGCCAAAATGGAGCAGTATTTGCCAGCCAGGCCAACTGTTGTCGGGAAATTTTACAAGTGAAATAGATATGATATTCCTGGATAAAAGTAAGTTAACGAAAAGAATTTACTATTCAGTTTAACACCGAAAGGGGCGACATATGCGCTCTAAGTATAAGTGTAGGCAGCACAGGCCTTATGCTACAACAATCTCGATTGTGGCCCTGCATAGGCCTAAAAACCCCCAACAAACTCCTTACCCTGATGTCATGCAACCACATAGTTTCCCCCAGTAGCTTGTAGTACTGCGCCATTCTATCTCCTGACCAAAATACGATGCGCAAGATCGTATAGCAGAGATAAATTAAAGAGAAGGCTCGCAAGTCTAAATCGCTATGTGTCTCCGTTTCCAACAAAGATTCCCAACAAAAAAATAGATTCTGTACGTATTTCTAGGCATTTTTAAGATCCAAGTGACACTTCTAATTTCTCTTTATGGTGCTTAGAAAGTGATTCTGGCGTATTTGGCTCAAGCCATCTTGGTTACCGTTTCATAGTAGAAAAAACTCCTGGTCCATCGTTGTGTAAGCAATGTTTGTAAGGAATCCAGGTAGTACTAGCTGGCATGCTACCTTATATACGGTTCCTATTCTTTCGTGCATGATTTCAATTGTTTGTTATTATCAACATAGACAACATCGTTTAAAAATCCAGTATCTGACAAAATTATACGATATCGGCCTCTTGTGCCTGCTTACATCAATTAGAGAAGGTCTGTAAAGCAGAATAGTGTGAGTTGACACTAAAATGCGCAATCACTTCTTACCTGGGGCAAATTTTCTAGCACTTGATCTTAGAGGCCAATTGAATGAAGTTCTGAATGTTTTAGTCTTGGGGTCAAAAAATGACTTCTCGACCCTTAAATCCGATTTCAATCCGATTTTCCTTGTCCCTGCTACGTATTCTTGTATTGCCTTCAAGGCTATACGTGCTGTTTTCTGGACAGTTGAATGTTTGAATTTCTTGCCATTGCAGTCGTGTACTATTTCAGACCCCGCGGCTGGAAGCTGGGCCGCAACGATAGGGAGAAATTCCAGAAAAAATATGGTAATAGATATAACGTTACGAAAGATTAGCATGCTTGCCAATAAGTAAGATATTTTGTGAAGTGTGATATTTTTGGGAAGGAATATATCAAGAAAAGAAAGGCTTTATATTTCATGTAGAGACATGATTTATTCATGAGTTTATATTGTTCAAATGATCACAAATATATTACTACGTCATGTATAGACACGATTCATCGTTTGTACTTGTTGTATCAGCCATGACTATATCTCAGTGATAGGAGAAACGTCATTGACTAGTTACTATACTCCTAGTCAAGATCCTAAACATACAACTGAGACTGGAAGAATTTTACTGAGTAGGTAATTATTCTGATGAATCTAGATCTGGAGGAACAGAATCTGGTTGTTTGGCTCGAGGCGTACGAGCCGGAGCGTATCATTTATGTTAAAAAATAGAGAAATCTATCACTATCACAATCATCATCTTAATTCATGTCACCATCAACTGCTGCAAGGGACAGTTTAACCATTTCTTCACATTACAAGTGATGTTGGAGCTTCATGAGCGATCATCAGCCGATCATATAGAGTTGTAAATCTATTAATACAGGGACCCCCGTTGTTTCAAATCATTGCGACCCAGTCGATCTGATGTTGATGACAAGTTCTGTTTCTTTACCTATGTCTCATGATGGCGTCAAATTGGGACGACTTCAGAATATTCAAATATTCCTGTAATTTCCCACCGCTGATTTGCGTGTTTATGGCCAGCGAAGTAATCCACGCCCGAAGTTTAACTATGCATATATGAATCGATGATGCAAATGACAGATATGTTTGTTGTAGGATTTCCTCAACGGCCAATGGACCGCGCTAACGTCCGTCTCCGCCACGGAAGATGGTTCCACGCCAGTTATGACTTTAAAGTAGGTCAATGGGACTGGCCCCCAGAACAGGTCGGTCGGTTGAATGAATGTTTATCCGAAACTGGCATAATCCTAACACTCATGGAGCATTTCACGGAGAAACCTAGTCCTTCTCCGATAACTATGTTCGACGATGACTCAGTTTAACTTCTGGACTACTCATGTAGTGGGAGCATTCTTTTTTTGCATCAAATTTTAATTGCGTATGCAGCTATCTAGCTATGACACAAGATTGGGGAAAATTATACAGAAAAGATGACTCATTATACAAGAAGAGCTCTCATGCCTCGGATTTCATTTGCAGGTACCACTGCGAAACTATAGCGGCTTTTTCTTCACCCCCAAATCAACCCTCATCCGTGAATACCCATCCAGGGGAACGTCTCAAAAACCCTGGGTTATCCAGACATGCCTTCATCATCCACTGAATTTTCTCCGCGCGAAATGTATTCTTCGGTGACTCCTTCCCAAGTGGAGTAGGTACCCAGGCTACTCAAACTATACCAAAGATCACCACCAGGAGGCGGACCACGTCACCTTCCATCGTTTGCGTGTTTTAATAGTGTCAACTGCACTCTTGAAGGCGAAGTCTTGGCGCGCACAAAGCTCAATTCGTGAAACTCCTCACCAAAATTCAAAATCACACGCCCGTCAAAATGGTATCTAGAATCTATCTCATCTTGTAAACTTGTCCTGATTTCTCTCACGCCCATCCCAAGGAACTATCCCCCAGATTTGTGCGCCACGCTTTGTTTCCTCCGTCGGGTATGATTATCGGTGTGGGCGTGTATTTGGTGACCAGCTGAGGCCAGAGAAAGTCGACGAGAGGTGTAGTCATTGGAATGAGGACATACTTGGTTATACTTGCAGACTTGATGGGACTAAGTTAGGAGTCGAACTCGTTGAGAGTGAAAATTTGACATGGCGGAGAATTTTGAATCATTGCCTCTTGGGCCGACTTTTTTCGTATTGCGAAATTTGACTCAACCTGGCTCTGGAAGAATATTTCACTCCCAGGTTCGTAGAAGGCACCGCGTGCAGGTGTTCAGTCTTGCCCTCCTTTATACTTTTTGAGTGGCAGTGAATAGAATAATAAAATACTTTGCGGTACGTATATGCACAGAAAGAATGAAATTGAACCTTCAATTCTATTTTATGCGGTGTCCATTTATTGTGGGTACATCTATGAAACTATAAACATGCTCGCCTAACCAGTACACTAGCGTCATACGCTGTGGCCTTAATCCACACACGATGCCCTGAAATCGGTTGCTTCAGTGCCTCATATTATAACAAAAAACCTTTGACTACCCTAATATACATTTTTCATCTTGTATATAGCCATCACACGAGATATAGCTTCACAGTCCTCCATTTGTCGAGTAAGGTAAGTTTCTAGGCTGCCCAGACCTTAATTCGGGGGAATGACGACCACGAGGCGGACCAAAACACCTTCCATCGTTGCCTGTTTTTAGATTGTCGGTTGCACTATCCGAATGGTAGCCTCGGCGCCCACAAATCCCCTAAAGTCGAAAACACTCAAAATACATGCGTACCAGTATGCATATTCGTGACCTCTTAACTCGTTCGTCCCACGTCCCAGCTGCCTTTCGTCCCTCAAAACGTGAATTCCATAAGAGCAATGGTCCCTCATAGACCAAAACTCGATCTTTGTAAATATGACCTAGCTACCTCCTCGCGGGTATACTTGGCATCGTAGCTTTGTAGGAGAAAATAGCCAATTTTTGGTGAGGCAAATGCCCAAATGCAATTGGAGTAACGCCATTATCGGAAGTTGAGGCGATTTGGTTTGTGGTATTAGTAATTTGATGGACTTTGAGAAAGATTGGTCCGAAATTGACGACAAGTCGTCGATTTTAGATATGCTTGTTGTCGCTTTCGACTTTGATTCAAATGCGATTCTTCCTTGTTATCCCAGATATGCAGAGCATACTGAGCGGATACACCAGTTCTACTGAAAGTTGAAGAATTCTTCTTTGACGTCTCTCTTAGGTAGAAGGTTTTGTAGATAAATAGGCTGAGTTTTATCGCTTGATACTAAATTGCATGGCTATCCATCACGAGCATCATCTCAGAGACCTTTCCAAGTAACAGAGAAAGACAAATATTATTAACTAATGTGTATCTAGGTACAAGAGGAATCCGGTGTAGAAGATAGTATTGAACGTGCGTTGAGCAACCAGTACTAACTCAATGCTCTTATGTTTGTTTGCCTCTACAACAGAGTAAACTTTCTACCAATTATACACTCAAAAAATACGATTCAAAACTTCTAATGCAAACATATGCTTTCTATATTTAGAATAGAATAGTGGAGAGAGAGGTGTGTGGGGTCGAAAGACTTCAATGGTTAAGGTAAAGTTGAAACTAGCATCAATCTATATAAAATTGGATGGGCAGCGCAGCTATCCACAAGATATTCGCGCAACTAGTTCGAATTATAAACTACCAATAATTGGTTTGAATAGATTTTGAAAATAACCCCCTCCTATATCCTGTAATTGACTTGACCAAGGTCGTGTTTCTTCACTTTGTGTTTGATGCTTACTCAGCACCGACGATGAGCACTTTCCCTTTATTGGCACCCATATCGTTAGTAACTTATTATCTACCTACTCATTAATGTAATTACTGGAAATCTCCCAGCACGTATTTCTGCGACTTTCTAGGATCCAGTTACACCAATAAAACATTCGTCACATTTGCATCAAGCTGTAATCGCCGTACTCGAATACCAGATTAATAACCAAGGTGTTCCATCGGAGATACTATATCTGTATTTTCTCTGGCCGCCAAGCAACATCACTGCAAAATATTTTATCACTCCTAGCTATGCCGCCACAGATAAAACAGGACCTCAATAGATCAGGATGGGAAACTACAGACTTTCCATCCGTATGCGAAAACTGCTTACCAGAGACATCATACGTGAAAGTCTTGAAGGATGATCATGGGTATGTATTGACTCAACCTATCCATCTTTAAATAAAGGTGTATACAAAAAATTATTTTACTGCTTTCCAGAAACATGCCGCTAAGACTTTCTAGTGCAGAATGCAAGATTTGTACTCGTCCATACACCGTTTTTCAGTGGAAGGCCGATCGCACGTCGAGATCAAAGCATACCAATATCTGTCTTACATGCGCGCGTTTAAAAAATTGTTGTCAGTGTTGTATGCTCGACCTTGCATTTGCATTACCTATCGTGGTGCGCGATGCTGCTTTAAAGATGGTAGCGCCTGGTCCCCAAAGCTCAGTGAATCGAGAATATTACGCTCAAGAACATGAGAAGGAAATCGAAGATGGTAGAGGTGGTACTGAAGCCTACGAGAAAACAGATGAAAAGGCACGGCAACTCTTAAGGCGCTTAGCCAATTCGGAACCATACTTTAAAAGACAGCGACGAATTGAACCTGCAGAAAGACCTGGGGGAAATACCGAAAGCTCCACTAGCTTTTCCTCGCGAGGACCTATTCGAACACGGGACTCGCAAGGAAGGAATGGTATTCCTCGCCGGGGCGGGTCTCAACCATTTCCTAGCACAGTCCAAATCCCCCCAACCGCATCGGATATCCTACCCCCCAGAGACAGAAGCATAACTTCCTTATTCATTACCGGAATCGAAGATGACCTCCCAGAATACAAGATAAGGGCTTTCTTTGCCCCGCTCGGCCTGATCAGATCACTCGTCTGTAGCCATCTCAGCCATTGCGCGTTTGTTAATTTTCAAACGCGAGAAGATGCTGAAGCAGCCGCGCTACATTGTCAAGGGCGAGCTGTTATTGCCGGAGTCCCATTAAGGGTAAGATGGGGTAAACCTAAGCCAATTGGGCTGATGGAGAAGGATGAACGTATGGCTGTCGCTGGAGAAGGACGAGCAGCATTTTCTGCAGATAGTACAAATACTGCTGAAAGAGGAGGAATGCTCGATACCCCTCCCTAAGAATATGACGAGAAACCAGCTATGGCACTACCGCTCAAAAAAGAAAAAATCTACGTGTCGATATTCATTTCAACGATACGTCTCCACATCACATAACTCTCACCAGTTTATTCGTTATATTTGAAGGATACTACAAATTAACCAAAATTTACGATTACCGGAATGAAGTACTCGGTTAAAATATCAGCGTCCCTTTTTAGGATAACTTCTTCGATTTTAAGTAAGCGCTGCAGTAAACAAGCTCCAAACTTAAACCAACATCTCTACTCTTACAATAACGGTCATTTTTTAAAGTCGACTCGACAGAAGTATAAGACCTCAATATCTTTTCTTTAAAATAACATTATGATCAGCAATACTTAAATCTAGCAAAAGTCATGGTACGGCGCTCGAACTTTCATCTTTAGGTTTTATTTGACCACAGGTAAGCTTGACACTGTCATTGTCACCGCGCTCTGTGTACTTGTGAATGCGTAGTTCTTATAGCCACAATATTAGCTGCGAACACGTAACCTATTCATAAATGCCTTGATATCCTAGCGGATAGAGAAATAACTTAGATGATGAGGTATTCTCACTGATTTTTGTGGTGAAAAAAATGGAGAAACTAGCTTACTATATCTTGCAGTTTGATCTTCCGCATCGTTTTTAAGTCTGCGACCCTGCACAACATTTTCCCGTAGGACGCGGGAAACATCGAGAGCATGCGTTATTGCTGTCGGATACATGGGAGAAGTTATTGGTAGGGTTATATTTTCATTAAATTCAGCACGAGCCTTCTTTCGTGAGGCTTGTAGAAGGATCATATCATCTATAAGAAAATTAGTTTTGATGAAAACTTTTGTCCATGTGATATGGTGAGTGGCTGGCCTATTGGCTTTTTGACTTAGAAGTTCATAGATGAAAATTAAGTCTGGAAGGAGCGGGACATAAAATCTAGGCGAGGCGTATGAAGATAATTTCTGGCCCAGAGTATCTATAACATACCTTGAAATGCGATGCGGATCGATCTGAGGAGCTGCCTATACGCGGCAAGTGCCATGTTATGATCCCTAAAAGAAGCTTTAGTAAGGAATGCTGAAACTAGAGAAAATCACTTTTAGTCATTTTGCAAATATAGGCTAGTGTTGAGCATCCAGCATCAAGACTAATAACATCATCTCATCCACGGCTACTTGGCTACGATGCCAACGATTCTCGAGTGAGTTTTAGCTCCTATCCTATGTAAATTACAGGATTGAAAAAGGCTCGCAATTTTTGAAAACGTTAAAAGTAATGCCCAGCTAGCAGCTTATTGGTGGGCCTAGACCAAGGAGAAAAATATGCTGTTTGAAATTACAATTCTTGTACTCAGCTGATTGATGACCGTAAAAAGGAAGCTCTCGTGGGTAATTTGTAGGTGATTTTAATTTCAATACGAAGGCTTTATGTAGTTGTCAACTTGCTGGCAGATTTGAGGTGAGATTGATGAGAAAATATAAAACAAGTGCAATCTAATTATCGAAGATCGATGGAACCCTAAAAAGCCTTTTAAATGCCCAAAATTCAATAAAAATTCTCGTGGACTAGAGTCTGGCTTCGAAAATTTGAATATAACGACGTTTATTCCTGTAGGTAAATGTAATAGACATCATCCTTAGTTAATTGATTCACGGATGATTGACATTGTAATTCTCTATACATTACAATTTCTTAGAGGCATTTCATTCCAGATCCCTCGAAACTACGAGAGTTACCCTGTTAAAATGATATTTTTTGTGGATAAGTGGCTGGTGAGAGCTCAATAGTATGTACGAGTACTCTAGTCCACGACTTGAATTTAAGGAGAGATAAAATCATCTACTGTCGTACCAGGTTCCCGATTGAAGATATGAGGAGTGGAAGCTGCCGCAAGGAAATTTGTCATACCAGGTAGTTTTGTTTTTTAAATTTAATGTAGGCCTATATTGGTGAAAAGGGATTATGAATGAAAGCTGTTCGCGTTAACTTGGCCACCGTCCGCCGCAACATTATAATGTCTCGCTTCTACTCGGCAACCATTTGATCAATCACAGAGCCTTTCGGAAACCCCCTAACTACGAGACAAAGATCCCAGCTTCACTCAATCTCCAGGAAGATCGCACACTTTTAGCACAGAAAGAAAATAAATGGGGGCAGAAATTACTCCTTGGGAAACGAACGATACACATAGCCAAAGGCCTTGAGTTCGGATTGGGATAGTTTTAAATATTTTGATTGAGCTTTAAGTATGAATCGACTTCAACTATCACTCGTCAACAACGAAAAGCTCATGGGATATGATACTTCGATGTCTTGACAAATTCAAATCTGATTTAGATGCTGATGTACACAAAGAGTTCTCAGATTATTTTGCAGCTCTTTCCATCTAGATTCAACATGACGGTCTTAATCCACATTTCGCGCTCAGTCCAGGTGCGAAAAGGGTTATTCGCCAAGATTGTTTCACTATCTAGGACTAATCCACATTTCAGCCTTTTGAAACAGTTTGTGAGCGCCAAAAATGGTACAAGTCCGTTTATAACGTGCAACAAGCCGAGCAGGAAGATAAAGTATCTGAAATTAGTGTTATCCTTATATCTGGAGACGAAAAATCGTTTCAGAGCTAAATTCAGTTATTTATAAGCCTGTATCAGTTTTATATGATGGCTCCTAGGTGTGCAAAAGTTGTGCCTGGTATTTTGTTAGGAATAATCCCAGCTAAACTAACGGCTGAAAAGGTGGACTATTCTCAACACCTGTCAGTGGTGTCCCCTACGAACCTCCAGCTCTCACTGTAGAGTCTGCAGAGCCAAGATTGAGTAACAACCTCCTCACTTCGATGAGGATTCCCAGTCGCCTTCGCGGTCTGTATCGTCTTCATTTCTCATCACATCCCCCTATCACCATTATTATGAAGCTAACCACGATCAGATCAGACGTTAGGGTCGGAGCCCTTCTCATCACCAACCCTTGATCATGGAGGAAAAGCCATCCGATGAGTTTCTAGAGCCTACCCAGCACCCGATACAGAGATGTTGGATTGGATCAAGTCGGCCTCGACTGTTACAAGGAAGGGAGATATAGATGAACATGCGCACCTCATGTGGTCCCGGTGTCTAGGCCTCGCCTGGCTGGGGCTGCAGGTTTCTTGAGACTTTTTCCCGCGCACGCAGTTGCCATTGCTACCATTTTTTTTTTTGGGTAGAAGGTTCCGTGGAAAAGGTGGCTGAATTCCACGGGTAAATACTGAACTGAATGGCTATTCATCACGGGCAATATATCAATGATCTTACAAGTAACAAGAGAGGATAGGAGCGCTGTACGAGGTATGGCCTGGGCCAGAGAGGAGCCCAATGTGCTAGATAGTTGAAGACTCAAGTAGTACAATAAACAAACCACTCACTAACGGCTGCAAAAAATGTCTAGCACAGACTCACTAATTTTTGACTCACACATAGATGTAGGCCCAGCTGGGGCTTTAAACTAAAAAGGCGATAACCTTCCACATACCTAGTATACCCAAGAAAGGCCGCTTCCGAATCGATGTCAAAGCAAATACAAGCAAATCTATAATCAACGACTACTGACCAATATCATCCTTATTACCTTCACGACTCTTCCAACTCAATCCTATCATGTGCCTCCTCGCCTCAACGACTGGCCAAGGACCTGCTTCATCTACAAACGGGAGATCGCCTTGTTAATGACAGACTATCTCCTGCCACAAAATAATGATGCTACGTTTACCCGCAAAGGGAAAACTAAGTCATAATTTATAAAACTCGGGTTTGATTGTCAGGGAACATTTCTCTAATGGGGATCTCAAACTCGAGGGAGAACAGTCAGCTGCGATATAGCGCTAGAGCGGGTAGAGGCTACTCAAAAAACTAGCTAGGATTGATCTACTGCTTGGAGATTCTAGGTTTGAAGTGCTTGCGGGCACCAAAACTTTGGTCTCGGATAATAATCTAGGAAGACTTTCATTATCAATGAGTCTACAGCACTCCACCAATTTACTACACAGCAAGAAAAAGTTAGGCTAAGGTGCTTTACAGCAAACATGCTCCGTCAAAATATTTCTGACATTTTAATGCAATCCTAAGGAAAAAAATTGAAAGGAGTCTATGAAAAATAGAGTAACTTTTCTGTGTAGATACAAGTATGCAGCGCTTTGCTAGCCTGCCTCTTCGGACGCTCTAGAAGGGTAGCTTTGTCTTAGGATTTAGTCCAGATTGCGGTATTCGAAGAGCCCCATGCCCATCAGCTTTCACGATATTCACCGGTCACCCTATATATTTGAATAGCCAACATGTACTTAGCTGCAGTTGGGGAATGATGAAGAGATAAGGCTCTCAAAACGTATGATCGAGTGAAGACTTGTGAGGAGTAAAACAGTTTGATGTGGGCTGTATGGGAGGCACAGAAGGATTTAAGCTACTAGTACCAGTATCAATGGCCCAGAGATAGAGGACTTTATTTCCTGTACAACTTTAGACAGTGAGAGGATAATAATTAAACAAGACAATATGCCTCACAAGCCTGTAATCTTTAAGAAGCCACTGATAAAATGTATGATTGATACGGACTACCAGAAGAAGGAGCAGATTCAGGAAAGACACGTCGACATGGTATAGTCTTAGGCTGAATTTAAAGACCCAACATGGATATCATTCACAAATTATAGTTGTATTAATCCAATTATTCCACAAGCAACTACTAGCTATGACAAATGATCCGTCTTGTGTGCAATTAAGATCACTTCTGTCAGAAAGCTGAAGTTTTCCTCCTTTCGATTTTGTATTCATCCACATCATATTCTTGTTCATTTATCATTAAATCTCTCGAGTCAATTCCGATGTTACACTTCACCAGATTAGTGCATCACGGTTTTTTCCCTTACGGATATCCATCATGTGGTGGGGACACTTTCCGGACAGCTGAGACTAGTGACTTAGTCGTCGAAAGGTGTAGTCATTTAAGTAAAGATGTAGTAAGTCGTACTTGTAGGATTGATAATCTGATCGAAATGCATCTCATTAGGAGTAGGAGATTTAATAAGGTGAGAGCACAGGATCATTTTTTCTTCGAAGAAATTATTCGTTATCGGGGAAATCGACTTGAATTATCCTTGAGAGATTGTTTCATCTCTGATATAGTTGAGGATGTCGCAGGCAGGAGTTCGGTCTTCGTCCTCTCTGCAGGCATGCTTGGAATATGGTTGATAGCTGTCCGAAATTCACAGTCAAATCTTTCCAAAATTTTTCAAGATTTATTATGCATTTTGTTTCCCACAGCGGGTGCTCATTATCTTCATTATTCTTGTTCTCAGAGTGGATTCTAGTTTCGTTTTGGTTCGACAATACCCGCATGTGTCCGGCGATGTGGGGTTTTGCTAGGCTCAAGTAAACGGACAGCTTATGTAATCTAAGGTACGACAAATTCTTTTAGTGAGTCGTAAAGTCGTGTTTTCGTCAATTAGCCATTTATTCTGGAACAATTGGCATCATTTCCAAACACCCAAGTAAAAATGATGTCAATTCCTTTCATTAGTTCATCATTACCGCATCTGCCAGAAGATTTAACGAGCTTGGAAAGTTTCGTAATCTTGGAAAACTTCTCAAAACCTACGCAGCGTAATTTTGAGCCAGTTGGCCCTCATTACCTTGCCCATGCTCGCCGTGCTCGTCACAAGCGCACATTCTCTGAAGATGACCGAATTCAGGCCCAGGAGAATGTGAAGAAGGTCGAAGATGATGATAGCGGAGAAATAAGTGAATCCGAGGATCCATCAATGCTTCTTAGAGACGCAAAGGATTGGAAGGTAAGTAAATTAACTATTTGTAGAAAAATTTATTAATTTGTATCTTAGAGCCAGGATCATTACGCAGTACTTGGTCTATCAAAGTACCGGTACAAAGCAAGTGAGGAGCAGATCAAACGTGCTCACCGCAAAAAGGTGCTCCGTCACCATCCTGATAAGAAAGCCGCTGCTGGAAGCACAGAAGATGACAGTTTCTTCAAATGTATTCAAAAAGCGACTGAAGTCCTTCTCGATCCTGTGAAACGTCGACAGTTTGACTCAGTTGACGATCGTGCTGATGTTGAGCCTCCAACAAAAAAGCAACTTAAAGATGGTAAATACTTCAAACTATGGGGCAACGTTTTTAAAGCAGAAGGACGTTTTTCCCGCGAACAACCGGTTCCTCTATTTGGTGACGAAAAGAGCACACAGGAGGACGTCGAGAACTTCTACAATTTCTTCTACAATTTTGATTCCTGGCGTTCATTCGAGTACCAAGATGAAGATGTTCCGGATGACAATGAAAACCGCGACCAGAAACGCCACATGGAACGAAAAAACAATAATGCCCGGAAAAAGAAGAAAAACGAGGATGTAGCACGTCTTAGAAAGCTAGTTGACGATGCTATGGCTGGCGATGAAAGAATAAAGAAATTTAGACAAGCTGCATCAGCGAATAAAAATAAAAAACGTCTCGAAAAAGAGGCTGTAGAAAAGTCTGAGAAAGAAGCAGCAGCAGCAGCAAAGGCCAAAAAGGAAGCTGAGGTAAAAGAAGCCGAAGATAAAGCTAAGGCTGAGAGAGAGCTCGGTAAGAAGGCAAAAGAAACGGCCAAAGCGGCAGTCAAGAAAAATCGCCGTGTCCTGAAGGGTAGTGTCAAAGATGCAAATTATTTCGTCGACGAAACTGCTTCTGCGAGTAGGATTGATCAAGTATTGGGGGATGTCGAATTGGTACAAGGAAAGCTCAGCCCAGATGAAACAGCAGCTCTTGCAGCAAAACTAGCTGGCTTGAAAGTTTCACAAGAGATAAAGGTTGTATGGAGCGAAGAGGTCAAAAGACTTATCAACTCACAAATCATTAAAGAAGGTGACGCCGCTACTCTCGCCTAATAAATATCAGAAATATTCAAAAATGCGAATAGTTGAAAATACTTCAGAATTTCAAAATTTTCTATCTAATCTTCAATCTTTAAAATGTGTCATTTCGAGAACTAAGATACTGTTTTGCAAATGACTGTGAAATTTGTAGTATTAATGTCAAGGTGCCCTACGATAATTGACTGTTATCTCGTCTGGTTGGAATTTGAACTATCTTTCGTGATTTATCTATCTACTCAAATATCGTAAGCTGAAGCTTCAAATATATAGGCGACACAGGCCTATTCAGACCACAAATGCCACATTTTAGAGTTTACATTGCCTAATCGTTCAATCTATAGGAATGAAATTACTACCTGTACATAAAAGCTTCCAACTGTACACGTAAAGTTAAACATTAAATAGATATGAACCAGAATTTTACAAACTAGTTTAAGCTCTGTTATCCCACTCTCTACTGCAGCTTGGTATTAAATATCGCATTTATAGCAGGAGATGTTCGCCGCTTGGCCCTCAACATAACCCGTGGCTAAATTAATTGACTCAAATAATGTTGGTCAATCACGCCCGAAAAGGTATCACATGAATACAACTATCGTCGCGTCCTGTCCATTGGTAAATCACGTCGGTGGGTTAGATGGCACAGTGCTACAGTGGTATACCATCCGAGCCACTCTTCCCAGCACATTCTGTGTAGCTTGATCACCCGCCACATTTGAGACGGGAGAAAGCTGGTTCGAATCAATTAAGACTCACAAACCACACTTTCTCGCAGTGATATCGTATTTGTAGGGTGTGGAAAGAATACTTAGATAACCACAGGGTTTTCACGCTTTTCCCTATGGTGGGTACTTATGGAAATGATTATACGCCGTAAAGGTTAACCTCGAGTAGTATCTGAAAATGAAATCTGAGTATGAGTCTTCCAAACGTCAAAACTGGCGGACGAAATTGAACACCTGTTTGTCGTGTCCCACACAATATTTCGGCCTTCGCTGCAGAGTCTGCAGAGCTGAGTTTTAATAATACCTTTATCCTCACTTTGATGTGGGTTCCCAATCGCTTTCGTGGTCTGTATCGTCTTCATCTCTCAACAAATTAGCATATTACGATTATCATAAAGCTAACCACGATCAGATCAGATAGTAGAGTCGAAGCTCTTCTCACCATCCACTTTTTTTGCCGATGGATGATAAGTCATCCTATGATTTTCCGGAGCGTACAAAGCACCCGATAAGGAGATGGTGATTTGGATCAAGCTGGCCCCTAATGTTACAAAGAAGATAGATATAAATGGATACGAGCATCTTATATGGCACCAATGTCCAGGTTTTGCCTGGTTAGTGCTGCAGGTTTTAAGAGAAAATTTCCTGCGCACGCAGTTTCCATTGCCACCACTTTTATTTTTTTGGGTAGAAGGTTCCGTGAAAAAAGATGCTGGATTTTATGGGTAAATACTAAGCTGAATGGTTATCTATCACAGGCACTATATCAGATACTTTTCTCGTAACAAAAGAGGATGGAAGGACTATTCAGGGTGTGGCCTAGGTCAGGAAGAAGCCCAATGCACTAGATAGATATTGACCCAAGTAGCACAATAAAAAATCAAAGAATAATTCCAAATGTACCCCTTTCATAGCTGTTAACTCATTATTTGCTGAGAAGCCATTCAAATGTAACCAATTATTCATCAGTTAACCTTTAATTAACTTCATACCGCTATCAACTACCAAAAGTGAAGTTCATACTATCATTATTACCCTCTAACTTAACTAACTTCCATTATTCTTTGTCGTTACATCTTTTGGAACAAATTTGGTTTCTCTGCTTAGAAGTTGACGTAATTCCGGACTAATGATTTGGGGGCCCTCATCTATCTCTATTATCTTGTCAGGTTCACTATCACTAAATTTTTTATCTTGTTTTTTAAGTTTGCTCTCTTTCAACTCCAAGTTATCCTGGGCTCTCATACCTGGGATATCAAATTCAGTATCTATAAGATCAATACCGCTACTGCTAGCATTCGATATAGATACTGATGCCTTATTTATCGGTTCGGATGCAATAATGCGGCGGCGTATTTGCGGAGCAGGAAAGTTTGCTTTCTTGTCAATAGATTCTACGAGCCTTTGGAAACGACGGAATAGTTTCTCGGCACGAATAAGAGTGGACTCAAGATCTATTGTCGATGATAATTCGTTGACTATGATCGTGGTTAGGAACAAACTTGGGTGGACTGGGGTTTAAATACCATATTTCAATACTTCGTCAAATCGTTTTAGATGCTCCATAATAACATCTCTATGCTTCTCCAATATAGCGAGAGCCACAAAAAGATGAAAGTTCGAGGTTAAGTAATCAGTGAATAAACACTCCCACAACCTCAATACGTCTTCCCAAGAGAATTCCCTCTTGAACCATACTAATAGCATTCTAAAAAAGAAAAAAAAGTTTGTGCTATCCGCAGACTGAAGGTGCAAATATAGTTTAGGATCCATTAATTGGACTAGATGATCCAAAGTAAGTAGCTGTCTCCGCATTCCAGACTGATCTCGGAGGAAATTCTGCTCCATTCTTGTCATAAAATTTGTAAATGCCCAAAAAGCAATAGCGTCGTCTTGTAATACAGCATATAGCGGAGCAAGCAAATCAGACATGCCTTGAACATACCCTAAATCGCTGTTGTATTCATTATAAGTGAGGAGCATGTGTTTTAGTTGTTCGAGATGAACATTAGTTCCGACATCTGCGAAAGGGCTCATTGGATCTGGGTGAGGAATATCCTCTCCTGCAAATAATGGCACAGATCGATCAGTCCGATGAACATCTTTTTCTATAAGGAGACCCCACATTCCGGGTTTTGTCAGCAAATCGAATTATTTAAAACTAATAATCGACTTTGATAATCATAAGAAAGCACTGAGGACACACCTATTCTGCATTTTTGCTCACGCCAACAATCACCTATTTCTCCTTCACCACCTTCATTGACAAGGCGCTTCCACCAGGCTCCTTTCAGCTTCACATATTGATCCATTAGATGATCTGCTTTAGCCTTTCGTTCCTGCTTGGTAGAGTCCCAACTATAAATACCGAGTAGGAAGAGCCAAGCTTCCTTTCTAACATCATCTTCAGCATTAAGACCACCATAAAATATTCGTTCTTTAACTTCTTCCACCGTGTAATTTAATTTTCCGGTTTTTGGGTCAAAGAAACTATTCCAATCTTTGAGCGTCACAATTTTGCGCTTTCCTTGTAAGCTCAGTGCTTCTTTTTCGGCATTTAAGAGCTCAAAATCACCGACATCTGTTGCCTCAATTTCTAACACCTCTTTAGCCATGCAGATTCTTGAATTTCTGTCTCGTTCACTTTGTTCAACTATTCCCATGGCCCATCTCGCAAGATATACTCTTGCACTATCAAATTCGTCTTGAAGTGTCTGAACCTCCGGATTTCGAAGAAGCCTCCTTACTTGAGGTGGGATATTTGGATTTTCAACTACAGAGTCAGTAGTTCTACGAGCAAAAGTTGTTACCCTGCTAAGTTTCTCCATGAGGTTCCAGGCTGCTCCTTTGACAAACTTAGACAATGGGTCTGACTGGATATCCCGCGGTGTCAGAGTTTGATTCGAATTCAAGTCTGCTGCGTATAAATTTCTTTTCTCCCTTGATTTTGATGTTGAGAAGCTAGGTGTTACCGACTCCCCCCCAAAAGCTTGCCGATCTTCATCAGTTGCATCAACAAGATAGGTATTTAGCTCCGCGGAACTTCTTTGGACATCGACATATTGGTTCAGCCATCTAAGCACTTCACTACCACCCCAGAATATTTCACTTTGCACTCCAAATGGGTCAAAATTCTCTCGAACTAGTTTTCTTTTCTGTGCTATGGTGCTTTGGCACTCTGAGTCGTGAAAAAATAGAGCTGGAAAAGAATATCCAGTTTTTGAATTAATAATTAGACTGCCAAACCACCATCCTGGGCTAGGCGGACGTATGAACAGACTATAAATAGACGAAAGTGGCACTGCAAATGCAGAATATCCTATTGATGTAAGGTTTAAGGTTATAGGTGGTGTGGGCACAAGAAGCGAATTTGTTACATGTGGCTGATCCTCCATGAGATCAACTTGAGCATAAATATCAGCAGTATCGCCGAGAGTATCTTCAGGAAGCCAGGCGAGAAGAAAGAGGTCCTTATCTTTTGGGGTAGAGGGTATCGGGTGCAAGTCAGCGGATGATCCTTGGTAAAGAAGAGCTAGGTATCCTGGAATATTATCTTTCGCTGATGATGTGGGATGTAGGTAGACCTATTCTTGTGAATAGATAAGCTAGTGTTTAGAAGCATGACAATTCCCCGCTACTGAGGACTTCCAACGAAGAATTTGGGTTGTCATAGGTCAAACTCGCCTTGCTCTTGGAGTACAAGAGATTCGCCTCTCTATCAGAACTTTTACATATTGATTCATCGCGATCGGTATCTTGGTGAGCGTTATTTTTATTGGAATAATGAAAAATTTCCGCCTTTGAGGGGCTAGGATGAGACGTCATAGTGAAGTTCCCAGCTGCTTTTTGAAAACGGTCTGATTGGCTTTAGCTGTGAATATTTCATAGACCTCTCATGGGTCATTTCCTCGCAGAATTCTGGGTTCGGATTTTTCGCGAGTTACTTTACAAGTACTTCATTGATGGAGACGTTATCAGCTAAGTCTTATGACGCATTTCATCCACTTTAGTTTGTGGCGAATCACCTGACAATATCATCGCACTTGAATTATAGAGTCTGCTGGCAGCATTGCAATTATATGCACAGGCCACTTTAAGTAGTTCGATGGCGGGGTACGAATGCTGATCACTAGCTATTAGTATCCTCTTCGAAATTGGGGCACACTAAAACCTTCTGAGCCTAGATTTAGCTATGATAATGGGTGGATTTGAAGGTTCCCGTCGGAACGGATATTAGGATAGTTGTGGGCAAGTTTTTGGTCAAATACCCGACCCGCAGAGATTTTACAACTGCACAACCCATGGTATTCAAACATTTACACCCCAAACACTACACATTACTACACACCCCAAATATGAAGCTTAGACAGGATAAAACTTGTCAGATGTTGGTATCAAAAAAAAACTGACGACCTTCACTTTTTCCTATTTTCCTGAAATATCTTTTTCACCCCAATTAATCGCGCGACCCTAAACACACTCATCTTACCACTCAACAAACTACTCCAAATTCCACTGTTCATTCTAAAAATCCGAGATACACAAGGAAATCTAATCTGCCCCAATTGTCGCATGCTGTAAAGGCACAGTCGAAGTACCGGCCTTATATTTCGTCTAAACCTCGGCTAAGGGCACCAACAACTCGACCCGCGACGAATCGCCGCTGACAAATACTTACGACGTTGTGCCGGCACATCAACTAGACCATTCGACAAAGGCTGAGACTTCGGTGACTCGGTCTTGAGTTCTTCGACCAATATTCGTCCTCTATAGTGAGGGTAACGGTAGCGACGTGGCAAGACTGGAGGGATAAAAAGTCTACAAGGTTTCTGAGATGGCAGTAGCGACATAAGGATTAAGGAGAGGCTATGGTGGGGGAAGAAAAATTGAAGAGGCCGCAGTGGGCGACAGGATGAGATCTCAAATGAAGAGAATGATCCTTTGATGATTTGAGGAGATGCTTGGACGAGATATGTCTCGATCTGAATGGAATGGATAAATTACAGATTGGAAGAATGTCAAGAGTTCGGGCGCGAGGTGGCCGAGGCTGAGGAGAAAATTGTGTTTCACGCGTCAAGGTTGAGTTCTGTTATAGTTATGAGCTTGCGGAAGATATCTTGATAGACAAATAAAGGTGACTGGCGATGTACAAGGAGAACAAATATGTGAGATGGGAGCAATGAGCTAATGTGTGCAGACTTGGTTTTACTATCTAATTGAATGTGTGGGTTCTATAAACACCGCCATGGTTGGATGGTGCGGTGGTACATCATCTTGGCTGGTTTCTCAAGTAAGGTCTGGATAGCTAGGACACATATCCCACCCGAGACAGGAGACCGCTGGTTCGAATCCGGCAAAACTTAACTACATTTCTCGCGGCGCTGGTATGCATGGATGATGAAGGCATGCTTGGATAATCAAAGGTTTTAAATTCCCTTTGATGGGTACTTACGGAGGAGGGTTGACTGTTTGTGTAAGCAAACATACCTCATAGTGGTATTTGCGAATGAAATTCAGAGTATGAGTGTCTCTAACGTCAAAAGAGTCATCCTATATGTATACATAGTACCGGTCATGTGTCATAGCTAGATAGCTGAAAACACATTAAATGATTTAAAAAAAAAAAAAAAAAAAAAAAAAAAGAATGTGTGGGTTCTATACATTCTATGTACATGGGTCGGCTAATTTACTAAGCTAGCTCCTGACAAATCCCTTGGCACACCATAACAAGTTCCCTGAACGCTTGAACTTGACGTGTTAAATACATGGGTTAAGACTGAGGCAGGACGAGATTTATGTACTTATATAGTTGTTGGAAATATCGCGCAATGAAATGGGCGCAATATTTATGGAACGAAAGTAGAATTTGACTAAAAGAGTGTCATGTTCGGATTACAGCTAAAAGTGTGGAAAGTGTGCGCTACAAGTACAAGTCTAGGAGGGCAAGTCTGAGACCTGTACGCTGTGCCCTCTACGAACCTGGGAGTAAAATATTCTCCCAGAGCCAAGTTCAGTCAAATTTCGCAATACCGAACAAGTTGGCCCATGAGGCAATGATTCAAGACTCTCCACCTAATCAAATTTTCACACCTGACGAGATCGATCACCACCAAAACCTCATCAAGTTTGCAGGTACGACTTAGTACATCCTCATTTCAATGATCACACCTCTCGTCGACTTTCTCTGGCCTCAAATGACCACCACGTATACGCCCACGCCGATATTTACACCCGACTGTCAAGGAAACAAGGCGTTCAGGCAAAGCAGTCACATGATATATGGGCATGTCTAGATGCACGCTAACGCGTCCGTAAATAATTATTAGTTTCATAGTACTAGATTCTTTCCTCTTTGTAGACAATCTAATTCACCAGATCAGACATCGTCGGTCACCATCCAACTCACTCCCTACTGTGACACCGACGGAGGAAGCAAAGCGTGGCGCACAAACCTGGGAGACAGTTCTTTGGGATGGGCGTGAGAGGGATCAGGACAAGTTTACAAGATGATGTAGCGGATGGCTACAATCTCGACGGGCGTGAATTTTAGAATTTTGAAAACGAGTTTTCGAATTGAGCTTTGTGCGTGCGCCAAGACTTCGATTGCGAGAGTGCGGGCGACACTATAAACACCGCCATGTTTGGATGGTGCGGTGGTACATCATCTTGGCCGGTTTCTCAAGTAAGGTCTGGATAGCTAGGACACATATCCCACCCGAGACTGGAGACCGCTGGTTCGAATCCGGCAAAACTTAACTACATTTCTCGCGGCGCTGGTATGCATGGATGATGAAGGCATGCTTGGATAATCAAAGGTTTTAAATTTCCCTTTGGTGGGTACTTACGGAGGAGAGTTGACTGTTTGTGTAAGCAAACATACCTCATAGTGGTATTTGCAAATGAAATCCAGAGTTTGAGTGTCTCTAACGTCAAAAGAGTCATCTTACATGTATATATAGTACCGGTCATGTGTCATAGCTTAATAGCTGTATACACATTAAATGATTTAAAAAAAAAATGTACAAGTGTAAGCGACACGTAGCCTAAGCCACACCACATGAGTGAGTGAGTGAGTGGGTTTTTATTGTACTACTTGAGTCTTCGACTATCTAGCACATTGGGCTCCTCTCTGGCCCAGGCCACACCTTGTACAGTGCTCCTGTCCTCTCTTGTTACTTGTAAGATCATTGATATATTGCCCGTGATGAATAGCCATTCAGCTCAGTATTTACCCGTGGAATTCACACCACATGATATGATATGATAATTATTATCGTGACCGGGTACTACCCCAGCACCCAGAGGGTATGGCACGGGTAGTCTAGATCTATAGGACTCTTCGCTACCTATAATTTTGTTTCATAGAAACTAGGAACGCAGAACAAAAAACAAACGATTAAATCACCATTTCTAAGGTGCTAATGCCATGCACTACACCTTAATTCTCGTACCACGCCAACCGGTCCCAAGATGCATTTCTGTTGATATTTTGACCCCCTGTTTATGATTCATTCTTGCTGTAACATTTGGTTACAGTTAAAAAGCGCCAGAATATCTGCCATCCTTCTTGCCCTATCATGTCCCTTATAGTCAGTCGGGTTTGCTTCGTTTCTGTCCGCCATTTCTGGATAGCTAGGCGACATTCTGCAAATTGCCATGGCCGTTTTTCTCGGCCGCATTTACAGAGCATTTCTACATTCTGGTGTTGGAACCGTCTATGATAGCCGGCGAAGTCACCATGCCCAGTCCTTGCTGCGATGAGGCGGTGATATGCCTATCGAGGTAGAGCTAGCTCCGGAGGGCGTTTTCTTCACATCAGTAGGTCCAGATCTTCATACCTGTCCGTTCTGTTCTTATGCCACCAATCTTCCGCCAGCTTCTGTTCGCGGATTGTAACTTGGCGTCTAAGAGCTGCAAATGTCAGGACTTCGTGAGCTTCCTCCGAGATGATCCTAGGTCTCGGTAAATTCCCTTCCCTAATCTTTACTGCAAGTGCTACTTTTGCTATCGCGTCGGCTCTTTCGTTGCCTAGTATGCCACTATGTCCCGGGATCCAGCAAACCTCTATGGCTGGTCGGGTCTTGCATAATTCCCAAACATTCATTACCTCTACTTGCGAGGAATTTGTTCTACCAGTTTCAAGGGCTCTAACCGCCTCTTAATTGTCGAGGAGTACCTTGATATCAATACTCCATCCAATTTTTAATGCAGCCTCTAGACCTCGAACTGCCCCCACGATTTCCGCATCAAAAATCTTAGCTCCAGGAAGGAAGTTACCACCGCTCGCTAGGAGTTCTCTATCCCTATATATGGCGTAGCCATAGGCTGAGTATGCTGGGCCGGTAGATGACCCATCAGAGTAGATGCACAGCGTACCTGCGGGAAGATTTCTAAGCCACAGCTTAATCTGCTTCGCCTTTTCCTCTTTGTCGCATTTGACCCCTCCTGTAGCAATCGCGGTCCGCGGTTCATAAAGCTGCCCAGGACCTTCTGATTCTGGTAGATTGAGGTTCCCATTCTGAAGGCGTGTTAAGTATCGCTCTGGAACCCTAAAGGCACGTCCTTTCTGTCCCTCTCGCAGTCGGAGTCGCTTGATTGCCTCTTTGGGCGTCTCAACTGTCCTTGACGCGAGTGGATGATAGCTATCAAGTCGGCGGATACTAGCCGCACTTCGGAGCTGTCGCTGCTGAAGCATTATTCCTGCAGGTAAGATCCCTGATTCTCGGTGCAGAACTATATTTGATGTAGTCCGCCACACTGGGAGTGCAGCTCGGATTGCAGTCAAAATAGTTCTATATAGTAGCTGGAGGTGCCATCCGACACCAGTACTTACTTTCTTGTCTCGTTTGGTCGTGATTCGAGTCAGTCCAGGCCACCAGGCTTCAGCGCCATAGATTGCCGTGCTAACTACACATGCGTTCACCGCATGAATTAATGGTCCCGGAGCCGCACCTCTAAGGACCCTGTTTATGCTGCGTATGAAGTGGGACAGTCTCTGTGCCTTACTACACCATTTCTGAACGTGCCGTTTATATGATAATTGAGAATCAAGCCAAACTCCGAGCCATCGGATATGCGGAGAAGGCATAATAAGCTGTTCCCCAACTCTAACCGTTAAGTTGGATGAGTCTAGTTTCTTCTTCGGTCCTCCCCCGATGACCAGGAGCTCAGACTTCGAAGGGTCGAATCTAATCATGTGTATCGCAGCCAGTTGGACTATCCTGTCTACTTCAACCTGGGCAGCTTCAACTGCTTCAGAAGGACTTTTGCCAACTCGGATAATCGCGATGTCGTCTGCATATCCAAATCTACAGTTAGTTGTGCCATCCTCGAGTAGAATCGAGATGTATAACATGAATAGAAGTGGCGAAAGTGGTGATCCTTGCGGGACACCGCACTCAACGAGCTTCTCATCTGTTACGCCTTCTTCATGTCGTACCAGGACTTTTCGTCTTTTGAGGAACGATTCTACCCAGCGACAGAGTGATAGCGGCCAGCCTTCACTTCGCATTCGTGCGAACAGCCGATTGTGTAGCACTGCATCGAAGGCACCTTGTATGTCCATCGTGACCATAGCTGTGATTTTGTTCGGTCTCATAGCAGCTTCTGCATCGTGTGTAACACATGATACCAAGTCCGCTGCTGAGCGTTCTGGTAGTGCACCGAAGAGTTGTGGGGGTACCGCTTTGTGCTTTATTGCAAGCCAGGACATACGTTTAGCTATGAGCCTTTATAATCCCTTGCCTAAGCTGGAGAGTAGCGATATGGGACGCCATCCTTTTGGGCTGGTGAGATCACGTCCGTTTTTGGGGAAGAAGTACAACTTCAGCTACTTTGAACGGCGTAGGAAAGTACCCCAAGTTCAAACATGTCTGGAAGAGGTCCCTGACATATGTACCAATTGTACTCCAGCAAGCCTTGAGGAGTCAAACAGTGATTTTGTCATATCCCGGAGCCGTTTCTTTACTTGCTATGGTAGATACTGTAACGTTTTCCAGTGACACCTCTCCGCTCCATGGAATAGAATCTGGTTGGTTATTATCCCACGTTTCTATGTCGCTTTTAGCGTCGAACCTTGCAAGAAGTGAATCTCGAAGTGCGATTGTCCGCTCGAGTGGATCTGAGAGCCACTGGTTTGGTGCTACCTGGAGAGGAGGAAGCTGTTTTTTCGGCTTTGGTTTGGCCCATCGCATGAATTTGAACACTTGTGTTTCTGTTGCTGCTGCCTCGAATTGCTTTGTCCAGTATTCGCGTTTAGCTAACTTCACTGCAGCTCGGAAAGCCTTACGAGTCATTTCTACATCTCCGGATGTCCTTTTGGCTGTCCTGTAGGCAACTTGTCGCCTTTTACAGTCCGCGCTCCACCAAGGCGCTGTTTTCCCCTTTCCTACGGCGGGTGTGCGTCCGACAACTTTGACCGCGTCTTGAAGTACTTTGATTAAATTCTCTGTGAAGTCTTCAATCTCGATTTGACTGCTGAGGGGGCCGTGCCTTACCCATTGCTTCACACATCGGGCAAACTTGTCTAGATCACAGTCCCTCACGCGTATTGGTCTTGGGATCCCAGATAGATCCGAACATCCATGTGTATCAACTAAGCCTTCAACGGTGGAGTGGTCTGATGTACAATCGAACCGTGTTAATACTGATGCAACCGCCGTTGTATTACTCCAGGTTAGATCCAGCACATTTCCATCACGATGAGTACTTTCTCCTAAAGTGTTTAGTAGCTGCATATCGTTTCTGTGGGCCCACTCCATGATGAGATCACCATTTCTATATTGGAGGTCTGTCAATGGCTGCCAATACTGTGAGACTGAGTTGAAATCGCCTCCCACTACCGATGGACCTGTTGGCCGCCAGTTTAATAGAGGATCTAGAGTCTCACTGAGGCCCGGGGCACGATAGACATTTACAAAGGTCAGTCCACACATCTGCAGGAAACAGTAGTCTGACGACTGGCTTAATGACGAGGATGAAATCTGAGCCGCTCGAAGTCCTTTCCTCACAAAAGTGACAGCGCGTGGTCGTGGTCTCGGCGTCGTGTTTGCAAAGGGTATGAAACTATCTAAGCCGGGATGGCTTTTCGTTATAAACTCTCCGTCTTCTTGCAAGGTCCATGGTTCTTGAACCATAACTATGTGTATTTCTGCTTCCCAAGCTTGCTGCAGCGCTATATCCATGTTTTGCCCACCCTTTCCCACGTTCACATGGTGAAATAGAAGGGTGCTATATTTGTGGTTATGCTTATTAGAGTTTGGTGTATTACTCATTATCAAGCATTGTTTCTTCTGGTATGCTAATGACCTCGCGGGCCTTGCCTTTTTCTTGAGATCTTAATAACGCTGCCTTAAAATCTATGTGTCCTCGCTCTCGAATAACTCGTAGCTCGGCTGGAGTCCGAGGCGTTACTTGTCCATTGTATCGCCTTGGCCGGGCCATGCAGCTCAGGTGGGCTGACTCGTGCGGTCCAGCACAGTTTGAACATTTGGGTATATTCACCGAGCATTCGGCTGCTTCATGCGTGCCAGAACACTTTTTGCACCGCTGTCCTTTGACGCAGTTCCTTGTTGAGTGGTGGCCCCAGCAGCGTTGACATTGCTCTATGGGGCGTTTAAGGGAGAATGGTATAGCAGGGCCACTCTCATCGAACAGCCTGAACCTTAGGTTGGCTGGTGACTGTTTGAAGTGCACGATCCAGCTAGCGGAATAGCTGCCTAGTTTTGTTTCGCTTGGATGCACCTGTATTGGCGTGACTCCACAAACTGCCTGGCACTCCGCCTTCACCATTTCACTGGTTATTTCGATCCTTCCGTCTAATGTACGGATGCATATTGGAACGTGAGGGACCGTGACTGATGTCCAATCTGAGGCGGGCTCAATTGTAATTTCATCCTTTTGAAATGAAGGTCCTACACCCAGAATTGATTCCCGGAGTGCGTCTAATGCGCACTCCATTGCTAGGCCAGACCTAACTTGTGTCATCGTTATAATTGCTGAAGGTGCGACTCCAGCTTTTTCAGTGATGAGTTTCTTTATTGTGACAGGTGATAATGTCCGCCACTGATGTTCGCGTCCCATGCAAACGAAGAGTCGTTTATCCTCTTTTGGAAGTTCTTGTCCGGCTGGTTTTGACTGCACGGCAGGCCTTCGCTTTACCAGGTTGGCTGGCGGATCCGGGAGCTTGGCTGCTTTTCGGGCTATAGTCACCCACGGAGAAGCAGTTTCCCTTGGCTTTTGAGGGAGATCGTGATGGGGTTTCTCCGCTATTTTTGTCGCCATGGGTACAGAGGTTTTTATCTGAGTACTTTCATGGGATGAATTCTTACCTTGGTGACTTGCGGCGTTGACGTTGCCTATCGCAAACACTGTTACGATCTGTGAAATATTTTCTATTAGTGGCGCGACTAAGTGCGCGCCTTCATTTTCTGACAAGGACTTTGCCCAGGCATCGATATTTTTCAGGAAATTTTGCGCTACGCTCATTCGCTGTTTTTGTTCGCGTTCCGATTGCTCCATTGCGGCGGCAATCCCAAGAAGGCTCGGATGTAATAGGTCTCCTGGGTTGGTTGATGCCGAGGACGACGGCTGGCTGTGCGCAGCCATGGTGCTGCTTGATTTCTCGGGTATCGGTGAGTGGATAAATTTATTTATTCGCGTGGAGGTGATAACGGAGTTCCAGTAGGGAGGCATGCATGCACGACAGATTAAGCCATACCATTAACGAGTGTGGCGCCAACTAGGCATAGAAAACCCCCAATTACCACCTTGTGCCCACGCCATACAGCCGCTCATATATCTAATAGGTAGCCTGAAGCGCTAGTATATTATCCATTCCAACATCTTAAATACACACAAGATCGTGTCGGGAACCTAGACGAAATGGAGGGCCCATACGTCCACAACACTCTGTGCCTCCATTTCCAACAATAGTATACAGCCTGATCCAGCTCGGACCCATTCGTGCTCTTATCAGAGTACGGATGGTGTCTGTGTGTTCATGTAGGTGTTTATGAACTGGTCCATTTTCACGGGAGTAGGTCTTTTCTGATGTAGAACATCCAGACCTTTCTGTTTTTTGTCTTTAGTTTTTACATTTGTTCGGCAGTGAGCACAATAACACTGTAGTGACAGCCATGTAAGTCAACCACATCCTCTGTATCGACTCAGAGAATTGCTTGACCTATTCCTTATCTCAACGGCATTTTAACAGCATTTGTCATCTAAAGTCGCTCCATCCAGCCATTATCTAGGATCCTCACACTATAATTAAATCTAGTCTGATCCAATCTAGGTTCCACTTTTTAAATTTTTTTATATATCCTGGGTTGTTTATCATGGCTTTATACGACCAGTATCGAGCCATTCTCCAGACCTCCGCTCTACCATTTGACCATCGGTGTAGGACATAATCATATGATCGAAGCTCTGTAAACGATAGCCACATTCGACGAGGACTGATCACGTTAGCTACTCGCACAGGTGTGTCGTAAATTGAGTTGTATTCTGCATATTTTATTTATTTATTTATCTTTATTTAACGTCTGGCGGATCACGCGTCAAGCGAGTAACCCTATTAAGTCCCTACTGAGACAAAAGACGCCAGGATTTAATCTCTGGGCTTCTACATGTTTTAAAGGAAGGCAAAAAAACAAAATTAAACTATTTAACATATAAAGGAGGTGCATTCACATAGCTACTTCCCGCAGTTTGTTAGGCTCTTATTTGTGGTGGTAAGATACCTGCTCGGCGCCATTCTCTGCGCAGGTCAACCCACACTCCCTGTTGACCTCCACTACCGGAAAAATAAATTAGAAAAAAAAACAAAAAGAGTCTAAATTGCTTATCTTCCTTCCTTCGTTTGCTGGGTTTTTTTTTCGCGACACTTGGATCCTCAAGATTATGGGCAGATATCTGTGAAGAATTGGGTTTCCTGTAGCCATTCTCCAAATCTTTGACCTCCTTCATATGTGCCAAGAATGAACGGGATCATTTCCGAAGGCGGACCCTGCATTAGTCGTGATCTTCTTTTCGCTATATGACAGAAAAAGCAATGTAGTGGGGCCTTACGACGGCCACATCGGCAGTAATTTGATGCATTTTCATGATTGAACCGCTCGTGATAGTCAGCGAAGTCGCCGTGCCCAGATCTAGCTGCTAGAATTCGACCTAGAGTGGCGCGCGGAAGGGCAAGTTCTTTTGGCCTAGTGGGTGCTGATATTATTCCTAGCTTTTCGTAGCCTAGGTGCCGGGGAAGGAGATTTCTCCAGAGATTGCGAGAGGCTTGCGTTGCTGACTCTTTTGCCCAGCGCTTTAGCCCAGCATATGTGAAAGCGAGGTCATCTGGAGTTGGTAACTGGCAGCCATCTTTCGCTGCTTTGTCCGCGGCTTCATTTCCAACTATCGATGCGTGACTCGGAACCCATCGGACCCGGATTTGGCCCCGTCTAGTGTGGGCCAGCCGAGAGCGGTCTTGCCATTTGGGATTTAAGGTGAGGAACTCGTCAAATTGCGCTTGTGAGGACCCTGAAAAGGGGAATAACAGTCGAGTGGCAACTTCCAGATTATCTAGACAAATCCATAGATCTGTCGCGAATTTGGCAGTTGGGAGTGCTAGTGCGGACTTTGCCCCCTCTAGAGCACCTTTTACTTCCGCATCGAAAACTTCGTCGCCTTTTCCAAGGGCAAGACTTTGATGCAAGACTTGTACGCCTCCTTGGTATCCGATGAAGCCAACGCCGCTCAAGCCGTTTAGTTGCTTAGAGCCATCTGAGTAGATAATGATGTCTCCGAAGGGGATGGTCGTAAGAAAGTCAAGGAAGGACTGTTTGTTTTCCTCTGTAGTGGTGCTGTTCGGTCCAGCCACCCGGGATTGTGCAGCTTCACGGCTCTCACGTGGATTCCAAGGAGGAATAGCGATTGCATTGATTTGCTCTGATCTGGAGAGTGAAAGTACACGTCGGGCAAATCGAGAGGTAGCACGCTGTGAGCTGAGAACTCTGTTAGCACGGCGTAAGAGCGGGTGTCGAGGATCCAGACGGCGTAGTCGGATGGTGGCTGCAAGTGCGCGGCCATCAAGGGCTATTTCCGGCTGCTGTAGCCCTGATTCGCGATGAAGTATCGCTGTTGGTGTGGTGCGATACACTGGAAGTGTCGCGCGGGCAGAGGCAAGCACGACCTTAGAGAGTTGCTGTAGTAGGGAATCTACACTGTATTCTGCATAAGGAAAGATGAACTACGAAGACTGTTTGTTTATTTACTAAGTATCACGCGTCGCGTCTGGATTTATGCGTAATCTATCCTCTACACAACTCCTTCACAGCATGTCTAGTTCCCACATCGTCCCTCCCTCTGTCCATAGAAAGGGCAAGAAGGAAGGTTGCTCAGCTCTATAACAACTGGATCAAAGCTTTCTGGAAAAGGGAGGCCCCGTCTAGATATAAAGAACTCGGAATTGTCCCTAGCTCAGGAATAACCCCAGAAATGAAAGGTCTAAACCGACGGTCATTTGGAGCGTATATCGCAGCTCGTTCCGGTCACAGAGATTTCGCCCTATATAATCGTCGTTTCGCACACGAAGATGCCTCAATGACTTGCTCCCGTGGCGAAGAAAAAAGCCCAGATGACGTCTTTTTCTGCAGTATAGGAAGAGACCGTGCCCGTTTTCGCGGTGGACCTCGACATCCTTGCCCTGGCATCAAATGGGTACTCGACACGCCTAAAGGCACCCTCGCCTTTGGAAAAAGAGTCGAGCTGACGAAGAACTACGAAGAAATCCAAATAGCCTATAAGATATTTCCAAGTGAAATTTTACGATCTAGTGTAGGATTAATGTTAGATGGAAGTATTTATTCTTTTTCTTTTTCTACGGGTGTAATTTAAAACTATTTGTTAAAAAAAAACGTTCCTGGCAGAGGGAAATTTGCTACAACTAAATTGGAAAGCAGAGTGGCGGACAGATATTTTGTTTTGATTTTGGGTCCTAAGCAATGCTCTATATCTTCTAGGAGTCAAGGACCAGTGTACACGGCCGAAATAGTGCTTCCCACATGCCGAACTCGGTCTCACCGCGTAAACCAATACACAACCCGTAGCTAGTTAAATGAAAGAAAATAAAAACTCGTACAGACTTACATAACCAAAATTCAAAACCCAATAATCCTTTTGTGTTTGGAAATTGACACTGCTTGTCTCGTTTTCCTACCTATCGTGCTTCGCGCTATGATCTACTTAACGCCGTCTCCGCCGAGGGATAGAGGAAGACTCGCACGTGGGCCCCAGAAGCAGCCGGTTTCCTACACAAATTTTGTAAATTGTTCGAGGCACTTAGGCCCGAGAAGCTTATAGTCAAAGTCATGATGTGACATTTTCCCTCGAAGTCAACGCGTCTGGCGTAAGTGTAGTCGACAGTGAATGAAGTGGATAGGTGATATTTCCTCCCCACACTCACACTCTATCGAAGCAGCGAAGTTATTGAAAGGGAGGTGGCATATCGCAAAGTTTCCGTGGCCCGTACGCGCTGAGATTAGTTCATGGAGTAGCCGCCGGGAAAGTGCCTGCTCGCGTGGCTTGCGTGATCACATGACAACACCTAGATCTAGTGGGAAGCAGCTTCCGTATTCTTTAAGAGCACGGCGCCAAAGAGGAGCGCGCTTCTCGCTCCATCTCCTTTTACTTTTATCGAAAACTTAAGTTCACAAGGGTAACCTGCTTGATTGCAGAGTTAGCAAGGCGTAGCTTGTTTTACAGGCTTATCTTTATGATGTGATACATGCGTCTCCACGGATGATCGGGATTGAGTCGTAACACGCGTTCATCCGGCCGGGCTGACTTAGACGCTGAGGCTCTCGGCTTCAACGAAGGTGAGAGCCCTATTGCTCCAGGCTCTGATCCTTGCGTTTCTATTGGTGTTGATGCCATTAGGTTTACAGGCTTGGTCATTTTCCCCAGTAACTGAGTCCAGGTAATCTCTGTGGTATTATTGTTGATAATTTCCACGCCCCGGCTTGATCTGAGAGACTTAGCTGCAGCCGGCTCATTGGCTTTCGCATGGCTATTGATCTCTCTTGCAATAATTGCACTGGTCGTGGAGTGCTTGCGATAATTAATTTTTCCTCTAGCTTCGTAGTCCGCTCGAGGGTATTTCTAGGAATGCTGCCACTCACTATTTTTGCTGGCCCGCTGGTTCAGTTTTGGCTTGGTGTGCCGCGCGGGATGTCTACTATCAGGTGCTGTAGGGCCACTCCATTCGCTTCCATAGCTTGTCAAAGCTGTTTGTCGGTTATAAATACCAGCATGTCGACGTACCCACTGACGATGAGCTCTACCTCTGCAAAGCACAAGTTGAAAGCCCTCGCTCATCTGTGAGGAAGTTAATCATGGAAGCGCCTACTGACTCGGGAGGGATTAGGGGTGAGCCTTGATGGCTCGCCTCGAAGATTGGCTCTGCGGTATGTGTTTATAGGTCTTTATTGTTTGTTGGTTTTTTGAGAACCATCTCGACGTCAGGACGCGTCAAAACTGTGGACAGGATGGGGTAAGAAGCCAGCCTCTGCGGAGGACCGGGGCGGCATGACTGAACTTGAAAATGAATTTATATTTGAGAATAAAACGTGTGTGGTCTGCCATTGGGAGACTTGGCAAAGTTATATTAATGTTGTTCCCTCCGATATTTTATCATAGCTAGATAGCTGCATACGCAATTAATATATCATGTAATAGAAATGCAAACTGATCATTGAGGTTAAGGATTGCATAGGAACTGATATGTGGCTAAGATATTCCGGGCTTTTATTATTCCGCCTGACTCGCTGCTGCAAGACACCACTAACCGCCACGGCATATTTACTGTCGAGCTCCGGGGACAAAACGAGACCCGCTGATGATCCGATGCTTGACCAATTCTCACCAACTGCGCCCGCTAAAGTCCGAGTAGTACTGTTACCTATAGGGCAAATAAAACGATCAAGATTCTTGAGCTTTGTAAAAAGACTTCAGCCTGAACACGCTGTCTACCTTGCTGATGTCAGCCCAAATGGCCAGCCAAACAAAAGTAAAGCTTAGCAAACAATCCTAATAGCCATTAATTAATGCTAATATATTCGTTGCGTAGACATGTTTTCGCCGTTGGCGTTTCAAAATGGAATTATTGTGTATGACCTAATGAATTTTCATCCTTCCGATTTGAGAACCATTCTTTCACCATTCGAGCTTTATCGAGAACCACTTGTCATTCTTTCTTTGGCAGATGGAGCAGGGCTTTGTCAGACCAGAAATAACGAATCGGAGCAGGGAGGTTTCCATGAGAAGGAGAATTTGCAAGTTCATAATGTAATGCAGGAGTTGAAACAAGATTTGATGAACATTAAAGAACGATATGTTAAAGCTCTAGTTCATCAAATATTGATTTTTGACTACGTATCTAATAATTCCGCTTCACATCTACCGGAGGATATAGTCGCCGTGCCTCCACCCGAAAAATGTAATAGAACTACCATGAAAACAATCATGTGTGACGTTTCTTCCAAACTTCTAGCAAATATGACAGATTTAGCAAAGTCAATACAGGAACTAACCACCCTCGATTTCTCCAGCTCGTCATTCTCTAATCAGGACTCTAACCAAGCCATTACATTGTCTACGAAAGTAAAAGCTTCGACGAGGCGGAATTCTGAACTCACTGCATCCGAGAAAACTAGTACATCTCCTACAAGGATAGTTGACCGCAATCAATCCCGAATGTCTATGCCTGTTGGTACACTAGACTCTAAAATTTCATCGAAACTAGCAAGCCAAACAAAACCTCCTACTAAAAGAACTTCATCAGATCTTTCAACTACCTCTGAAAGACTGAAATCTATGTTGTCCGGGGACACTCAGAAATCCTATAGAGCTAGCTCATCGCGACTGTTTTCCCCGGATGAAGCTAGCGACAAAAGCACTGATCCTGGAATACAAAGCGAACGTTCTAAAAGTAAAGAGAAGGGTCGAAAACGGATTGCCATTGGTTCACTCTATATGCAAGCGGGTCGTTGGTCTGATGCGCTCAAGGAGTTGGTGGAAGGAGCAACAATTGCAAAAAATATACTTGATCACCTGTGGCATGCAAAAGCTTTAGATCATATAATGGTCAGTTTAATGATGCTTGCCTGGCGTGGTCTCGACTTTCAAATACCTCAAATTTGTTATAATTCTGGGGAAAAGCTTTTCTCGTCAAGTTCTCATGAAGAAAGTAATTCTGCTAGTCGTCGCGCAGCTCGATTGCGATCGCTAGCTCTTCTTTTCCCAGAATTAACTGACAGGATATTGAATTTATACAATAGAGCCTCCACTAATACTGGTGAATCACTGCCTCAATTTTCATTCTCTGAATCAGTCATTCGATTCTCAAAAATATTAACTGCTATTTATCTGAACGGAGGCTTACTTAACAACGATATTCTCCAGCAGGCTGTTTTAGGAACTCCACCTGGATCAACCCCCAATGTTATGACACCCCGGTTGAATATTCGTCCAGCTAGGTCCGAGATAGCAACGCTTCTTTTTCGAGCATTTCCCGCAGCTTCAAGCGATAATTTTTCCGTTGTCGATAGAAGTATTATTTTAAGTGGAATTGCAGCAGTCCTGAGCTCACTCGGCTATCGCCGAAAAAAAGCTCTGGTTATTAGGGAGCTAGTTTCGTACCTAATTCATGGTCTCATTCAGGTCCGGATCAAAGGCGCAGCTGAAATGGGGGTTCATCCTGCAGCTAGTCTGGCTGCTCTTAGCTCAATCCAACGGAAAAATAGCACAGAAGGTTTTCTTGATCTAAATGGAGACGACCTTGAGGTTGGCGTTGATGCGTTTCTCGGATTGCTCGGTCAGAGCTATGGTGTCGTCTCTTTTTTAGCTAGCTATGAGCCAAATGGACAAATTGATGATTCAAACGAAGCAATTATATCCAGAATCCTCCAAAATTCTTCTGTGCGAAGTTATGGTAATTATAAAATGAAAATGGATGTTTTACGCTCATGTTTAAATATATCAGAAGCATTACCGGATTTTCGGGGTATTCTAAAATTTACCGCAGATCTCTTGAGGACCGCTGGAAGTGGTGTAGCTCCTGGCCCTCGTTGTAGAGATGCTTCTCCATCTATAAGTTGTGAAGAGCAGGTTAGACTGGCAACAAACATTTCTCGCACTTTGACCTCAGCTAGGAATCTTGGCATAGATAATCTTGAAGCAGAATATTGGGATGAATTCTTGTTACGTGGTGTTGAAGTTGAAGCCCTTCCCAAAAGCAGGCTCCCTATTTCGCACACTCCAAGCGAATTACCAGGCGGTACAACAGACGTCACTTCGCAAGAGATCAACCCTTTCATATATAATCCATTCCTAAAAGTTCCCGACCCTGCGGCTGCCGACTGTCTCTTGATTGCTGGTGAGACTGCCACCTTTAAAATTACCCTACAAAACCCTTTTGAATTTGAAGTTGAAATAGAGAGTATGAGACTTCAATCTATTGGGATTGAATGTGACTCAACATCACAAAAAATGGTTATTGGTCCCTATCGCACTCAAATACTGAGCATAACTGGTCGTGCGAAAGAACCTGGTCAGCTCAAAATTGTTGGGTGTTTTATCAAGATTCATGGCTGTCGGGAGCGGCGCTTTCCTATCTTTGAAGACCCCTGGTCACCTCAAAGAGAAGTAAAAATTAGAACGATTGGTATTTCTAGTCTCTTCAAGACGGAAGAAAAAAACTCCATTTCTACATCACAAAGCTCTCTTGACAGCTTCTCGAATGTTATTCCTCCGAAGCCAAAAATAGTTTCATTGAATGTGATAAATAAGCAACCAGTCGTAATTGTCAAGCACACTACACTGACACAGTCTGCTATAATGGTTCTAGAAGGGGAACAACAAGTATTTTCGGTCACACTTCAAAACATTTCTGTGGATACACCTGTAAATTTATTATTATTTTCCTTCAAAGACTCAACCCAAGAACCTCTTCAAGCGATTTTGAACGACCGTAATTCTGAGGTCACTGAACTTTATGAATGTGAACTGATACTGACCCGTAAACAATCGCTGCGATGGAAGAGAAAAGACGATGCAATGCCCTTCATAGCACCTGGAGCTATGGCAACATTTGAAATTGAGGTCTATGGAAAACCAGGTCTTACTAGTGCCGTCGTCCAAATTGACTATGCTTATTTAGAAGCTCCGGTGGTAGAAATTCAAGAAAAGTTCTATACTCGACAAGTCAGCGTACCGTTATCAGTGACGGTGAATTCAAGCATCGAGCTAGTAGGAGTGGATGTAATACCCTTTTCAAGTAGTATACCTCGATCTCTTTATGCCAATTTTGGCTTACAGCAAAAAGGGGAATCATCCTTTAAATCAGAAGATTATTTTCTCCTGCTGCTAGACTTTAAGAATACATGGTCAAATCAGCTTACAGTGTGTATAGAAATAGCAAATCAGGGGTCTATTGAAGAGCAAATTCTCACCGGGAAGACGTCGCGGATCATGATTCCTGTCAGACGTATGTTTGTGGATCATATTTCTGCCCCTATACCATCTCTGAATCCATCACGCCAGAGGCAGTTCGTAGTTGGTATAGGAAATTCATGGGCTGGATCTGAAAGAGCAAAACGAAAAGCGTTCTGGTATAGAGAAGAACTTTTGACAAGTATTAATGGTACCTGGTTCTCAAAGTCGAGCCCCCACAGGAATGGTGTCATTGATTTACGATCCATGAAGCTTACGACTAGAATGATAGAGGCTATTAAATTTGACGACCTAGATATACATCTCAGTATTGGGTCAAATCTACAGGACAGCAAAGTTGAACTTTCAACTGGTAACTTTTCAGAGCTTAAAATCCAAATCATTAATAAAACACCACAATCAATATCCTCTATTCTTCGGCTTCAGCCATCAATGCGAAACCAGGCGCAAAACTATCCACAAGACATTTCCAAGCGATTTGTAGTTAATGGCTTGTTACAGCAATGCATACCAAAAATACCTGGCGGAGGTAGTATTGAATTGCATGTTGGATTCATAGTCCTCGCGCAAGGTGAATATGAGATTAATGCAGTATTAGAAGAGACTCGTCTCCAAGAGTCAGGGGATCAGGCTACCTCAAGTAAATCCAACCTTGAATCACAAGATCGTGCTTCAGAAACAATTAACGTCGGTCTCGGAACAAAAGAAAGACAAATATGGCACCTGAGAAAACCACTTTTTATTCTTGTACGAGATCAGGATTCAGCTGATGATGAATGACTTGTGTATGACTTAATATGTACTAGCGTCCTTGGACTGGATACTGATCTATCTGGTACTCGTTAAAATGCTTGAATACCCCCTGCGGTGGGAACATGATTACTAAGATTTTGTTATCTTTTCCAATTGAATCAATGGATAAGATATAAAGCTTAACTATGAAATTTCAAACCAAAATATGTTCAGATATGGCGTAAGTCAAATACATAACACTTATGTTCCTCGCTGTATTTCTTTGACGTTCACAAAATATATGATCTTCATATTTTAGTATAGCTTGTGCAATACTACTAGCATCTTTCATCCAGAAAATTAAGAACAACCTCGGCGTGGCTTAGCAAATTCAGTCATCATGGCCAAAAATAACATCTTACTCAAAGAATAACTCGCCCCAGAAAAAATTTTGTACTAAATCATGACAAATCTGGTATCTCGAAAAGGCCTTCCTTAGATTATTGTAGTGTTGCATCCCCACCGAATTCTTGCCATACTTACTCTGCTTTTTACCTTATTATTTCCTTCCCTGCCAAAAGTTCTTTATTACCTGAAGTTAAGGCTCTATATTCTGCTTTTGGTTTGAGATTTCGTACTTCTCTGGCACAATCTCATATATCTTCTGTATACAACTGCTTTGCTGGTAAATCGAGGAACTATTTCAAGTTGGTTTACTTTTCAGCTTTGACTACTACATCTTCGATTATTGTGTTTTGGAAAGAGGCTCTAGAATGTCAAACGTGCTTTTATTTCTCATAGACTAGGAAATGGCGACTCTCCATATTTGAATATATAATTTTTCTTTCTATTTTTGCTCACTTTTTGTTTGATTAAAACGATAGCACGACAATATGTACAGACATGAACCTTGTAACTTCGTTCATGGCGCTGTGTATTATAATAAACCCTTCGTTATATATCTTTTTAAATGTTTGGTGACTTAGTTTTTACTTACACTATATTGCTATGTACTTTGTAGTACATCGATACATTATCACAGGAAACTTAATTCCTGAAAAAAACCTGGCTCATACAGTTAAAGGTTTTCATGTCCGATATCTAGAATAGTAATAGCAATAGTAGTGATATTCGACCTGAGTTGTTTGACAGCACTAAACAACATAAAAATAGCCTCCCCAAGGACATGAGGTCGTGCTAAGCCCGAATGTAGTAGAATAAAGTGAAGTAAAGAGATAAACTGCCACAGACCAGTCGGCAAAGACGAATTCTTCACCTTCCAGTGGTACTGGTGTAATCGGTCAGTGTGCTCTGCATATCTGGGATAACCAAGAAGAATCACATCCGAATCGACGTTGAAAGCAAACACATGCATACCTCCACTTGACGAATTCTCAACAATTCCTATCTTACCATTCTCATCTGAGTCCTCAACCTTTTTCTGACCACGCATCATCTCGCCTCAGCAATCAAAAAAGAAGTTGCTCCAATTGCAAACAGGAGCTTGCATCATTAATTTCTCGCCATCTCTCACTACATATTTACGACGCTATTCATACTCTGAGGGAGGAAATCAAGTCGAAAAATTCAAAGCATGGGTCATGGCTTATGGAGGACTGTTGTTCTAGTGGGACAAACAACTTGAGGGAGAACAGGCGGCTGAGATGTGAAGCAAGAGGGGGAACAGGTCTCTGAAGACTATGCTTGGACTGACATTTTCGAGAGATTTTCAACTTTGGGACGTTTGTGGGCGCCAAGACTAAGGTTTCGACAAATTAGCCAGCAGGAATTATAACGTCGATGAGTCAACGGCACTCCCCAGCGCCCTGGACGGAACAAAAGAAGTTGGGCTAATCTACTATAAAGCAATCACGCTCTGTCAAGACTTTTCTGACATTTCAGCACGACCTTCGGGAAGGAGTTGGAAGGAAGCTAGAAAGGCAGAGGGTGAATCTCCCAAGGTACACACAAGTCTGCAGCGCCCAGCTGGCCGGCCTCTTCGAACGCTTAGAAGAGGCACTATGCCTTCGGATTTAGTTCAAATGTCGGTATTAGGAGAGCTCCGCACCCAGTGGCTTTTGCGATTTTCCCCGGCTGCCATACACCCGCAAATGGCCATCGTTCGTTGGCCGGAGAGAAGAGATAATGAAGGGCAAAGCGCTTCTCTAAGTGTATGATCTAATGAGGACCTGTGAGGGATAGTACTGTTTGAGGGGAGCTGTATGGGAGGCATACGAGGGCATATACTACTGGCATGGGTATCCTTGGCCTGTAGGCAGAGTGGGCCTGCATGTCTTACATATTCATAGACCCAGACAGGACAATAAAATGAAGATAATAATAATAACCAACAACAACATCATCATTCCGAAAAATACGACAGCATCATATTTAACTGATATTACAGTTATTAGATTATGTCCGTCCAACTTTTAAAAGATAGCGGCAGTAAATCGAATGGAAGGTTGATGGAAGACGGTGGCCTGGCTGACAACACGCCTGCAAATTTCCACGCGGTGTTGAAACGAATCAACAAGTTGATTAATGGAGAACCTCTAGCAACTAGAGTTTATTTTCTGGCCCTAAAAGAAGCTGTTCAGATAATTGAAAGCCTACAGAAAACAAACACTTGATAAAAGTTATGTAGGTGTTGTACAACTGCACTAAGCGTGCGTCAGGCATCATCATGTTCTGGGCAAATAGTGAAGGAAAAAACTGAGCACGTGATATAATCTTAATGTATGTAGTGCTGAGTAGTTTTCTCCATGTAGCAACAAGATATCAATCTGTAATTACCTGAAATATAGTTCCGCCTTTATTCTGACTAAATTGATAATATCGACTAAATGCGTTACCATTTGTCATAATCTAACTCAAAAAGACCCCCACGTTCCTCCCAAATCACACAAGCAGTTGAAACTCCCATAATAGCTAGGATACTACCCGAAGTCTTATCCATCAAAACATTTATCGCTCACAGCAATCTCCTCATTTTTGTCCAGGGAAAGACCTGAGCTAAGCTAACACCGTCAGCTAACGTGTCAGCATTCTTTAAACAGAGAAATATCCAGACTGTGATATGGGTCGCACAGAGACAAGCGAGGCGTCAGAAGACGCCATGGAGTCATGAAGGGCACATCAATACTAACCGTCCTATAGTATAATGTAAATAGGAGCAAGAATCTCGTACAAAGTCATTTCCTTCAAAGTCTAAATCCATTGTAACGCAAAGTAGTTGCTCTACTAGAACCATGGAGCCACCCTTCATCATCTGGCATATCACTTAATTTTCCCAGAAAAGCAAAAAAGTAAAACCTGTATTTACATCAGTAAAAACCTATACGTGAACAACTGGAGAAAATAGGAAGTCTCAAGAAGCACCAAAGGAGATATAACTTCATTCAGCCTAGAAACATAACCCGGTAAAGTTCGGATACACAATATATATAACCCTCCTCCGCTCTCTTTTTCATGGATCATTATGGCAAAGCGTAAGGTGATACTTCATGCAAAGTTCTAAGCTAAAACACGAGTCGTTTAACGAACTTCTAAACCGAGGAGGGAGGACTCGAAACATTAGGTTAGTTTTACAAGGTGATATGCAGTAGATCGTTCGGGATTGAGATAATGTGCTATTTGGTTATTTTATGTATATAAATACTCGGCGTGGAGGAGTATTCTTCTTCACACAACGTCTTCTGATTATACTTATACCTTGTACTCATATATACATCTCTTCTTTAGGAAAACCGCTGTCCTCGTACCAACCTCGTGTCTTACTCAAAATCTATTGACATCTTTAGTGCACATTGTACCTGACGCTTTCACCATATTTCATCGCCACAGAATTAGTCATTCTTCCAAAGACCCCACAACTCGTACCCTACGGAACATTGATAATACAACTCCCTGAGACTCTTACAGTAGCCAAACGATGGGAACACTGCAATGGATCCCAGCTACTAGCACAGGAGGGTTATCAAAATTTAGCAGGAGACTTTAATCTTCGTTACCTAAGGTGGGGTGGCGAAACGGTTACAGTTCAACACAAGATTGCAAGCAACTTTAACAAAATGCTAAGCATTCAAGACATGGAGCCCATTCTGACAAAAGGGACAATCACCTTGATGAGTAGAGGCAGCCGAAGCACCATGGATCTAACCTTTGGGTCCAAAGAATTGGAAGGCAGAATCCGAGAGTGCCAACCAGCTATAGAACTAGAAGCATCCTCGGATCACATTTTAATACGAACAAAACTCAACCTAAAAGCAGCTGAAAATGCAGAAAGATGATCGCACCTATAATGGAAAATAGAGGATTGGAACGAGGCTAATATTAGACTCAGATCTAAGCTACAAGCTTTAAGAGTCAGCTTCAACCCACTTGACAGCCAAGAGGCCATCGACAACTAGGTAAAGGAAACCACCCAAGCAATCTAGGAGACAATAGACGAAATCATACCCAAATCAAGACCTTCGAAGTTCGCTAAACCACGCCGGACAAAAATAATGCTCCGAAGCCGTGAAAGAAACACGTAAGGCAAGAAGACAATGGACAAAGGCTTCGACTGAATAGAGCTGGGTGCAATATTAAAAATCCACTAACCAAAAAAAGCCAAACCAAGAGAGCAAAATCTATTGGTTGGAAAGCAGTTGTATTAGAGACCACAAATGAGCCTACAAAACTGTGGAAACTGTTGTAATCTAACGCTTTTCATCCTCGGACTTCATGGTGAGCAGTAGTTGTATAGCACGTGATGCCATGCGGGGGAGAAGGAAAGGAACGGCGAAAGCCGCTAGCTAGACCTAAGCGATCTGGCCCACTTGTAGATGTAGACATCCCTCTTGTACATAGAACACAAGAAAAAACCAACCCTAACTAGTATAACAACAATAGTAAGGAACTTTAACATCCAAACTCAGTAACCTCATACATCGTGACCCATAAACCTCTATCTCATCTCTATCACTCAACGATAAAGCTTCAACAGAAACTAACTAGATGGGCCAATAAAACTCCGGAGGAATGAAGTAGACTCCCCCAGATACCCGACATCAAAGATAGAGAAGAAAATATTCACAAAAACGATGTAGACAAAGCAAGAGTGATGGCGCAACATTTCTTTCCAGAGCCAGTCCACACAGATGTTCAAGATATTGATGGCACAACATATCCGGAAAAACTCAATACCATACTTCTTACGGTCGTGGAAGTCGAAGTAGAGGAAGCCCTGGCAAAGCTAGTGAGCGAGAAGCCCCCGGTCTAGACGGAATCTAAAATTGGCTATTAAATAATTGCAGGAAAACTCCATCAAAGGGTCTCACAGATCTATTTAACGTCTGCCTCTTCAAAGGATATCACCCAATAGGTTTCAAGGAGTCTTTAACAATTGTGCTCAGAAAGCTACAGAAACCATCATACAATACTGTAAAGGCTTACCGACCGATAGCCCTCATAAACAGCATTCGAAAAATCCTTGAGAGAATAGTAGCCAACCAGATCTCAAGCGCCGCCGAAATGCAATGTCTTCTTCCATAAGAATAGATGTGGACGCGTCCCAATAGATCCACGATCTCGGCATCTGACTTTTGGCCTGAGTATATCTACGACGTCTGGTGAAATGATAAGAAAAAGGTGGAATCCATCCTTTGTCTAGATATCCCTGGAGCTTTTGATAACGTATATCATGAAACAGTAGTTCACAACATGAGGCTAAAGGAATTCCTATATGTATCACTTGTTGAGCGGACTGGTTTGGAAAAGCTTGTGGCTGTTAGGCATAGAATATATCACTTAGTGAAGCGAGTGGGAAAATAGAGGAGTCTGTAAATCTGTCGTGGAGAGTTGTTAATTACTCCCACTAGAACACAGAGTGCTATATAAACTATATTTTGTAATAATAAAATCTAGAGGCTGGTATCTGCGTCAAAGCGCATTAATACTAACCTCATAATTAATGGGAGATTAGTGACGTGTATTCTACACATCTCTGTCTTTACCATAATTGGAAGCACCAATTTCAACATCACTAACTTTACTAAACCATTTCTAGAAGAGAGAACTGCTTCAAAAGTCCTTGGCTCGTTTGAAGGAGGAAGCATGAATACAAAAGCAAGGATACCTCTGGGCTCTCCGCTTTCCCCAATTCTCTTTTTATTCTTCGCTTGCACCTTACTCCCACTACTCCAGACAGAATCATCTTTCGCGAACAGATTTGTATACGACACCAATATGATAACATAGTCAAATACAACTGAAGAAAACTGCCGCAAACTAGAATAACTACACGAAAAAATGTGCTTCATGGGCTAGGAAGCACAACGTTAAATTTACACCGGAAAAATATCAGCTAATGCATTTCTCGATGTCCCGAAATCAGCATAATCTGAACTCTACTATCCAAATACAGAGTCATGATATTATCTCCAAATTGTCTCATCGATTTCCTGGAATTTAGTTGGACCCCAAGTTAAACTTGGTATCCCACGTTAAAGTAATATAAGCCAAAGTGGAGACACAGATTCAGGCATTGAGTCGACTAACTCAGTCAAGGTTGGGTGCAAATTTCGACAAATCTCGATTATTATACTACTCCGTAGTAAGACTAGCGCTTACCTATGGATCTCCTATCTGGGTCAGGACTGGACCGGCAGGCAACACCCCTGAAAGAATACTCAAGCAACTCAGAAGTTCTAAAGGAAATCTATAAAGCTCATTACGGGGGCATACCAATCGACTAGTAGTAGAATGCTAGAGCATGAAACGTCAACTCTCCCGATAGAGATCTACCTTAAACAAAGGCGGCTTCAATATACAGGGCTATCCAATAACCTACCTGTCCAAAAGATAATTTTAACTGCACACATAAAAATCAAATTTTTCGATTAAGAAAAATTAAACAAATGTGATCAGAATAGAAGAGATAATATAACGGAATGGACCCTAATCTGCAGTGACATTAAGTCTAAAATAGGATATAAAGTAGCCGGAAAGAACGCCGCATTCAAGGAATAGTCAGAATCCTGGACGAGCCAGAAGAAGAAGCGGTGCTTGGGTCCCCGAGCGCAAGCTAATCCGGATAAGTAGAAAGCAGTAAACTTGCATAGCGACGAGGAAAAAGGTAAACTTAATATCAACTATAGAGATTCACCTACCCAAGTCCACCAAAACCTTAGCAGGGCCCAAAGCAGCATTGCCATAAAAGTAAGAAGCGAGCACATTGGCCTCAATGCTTACTTATACAGATGGAATAGGCCAGTAGTAGAAAAGCCATGCTGCTAATGTGGATATTCGTCCCAAAATATAAATCACATGGTGATGTCTTGTCCAAGATGGGCAGAGGGAAGAGGCGAGTTGCTACGAAAATCGACAACTCGATCTTTGGAAAATATGGTAAAAACGTCAAAAATATGACGATAATAGCACAGTAGATTCAAAAGAAAGAATGGATTGAGCAGTTTCGGATGATTGGAGAAATCGAGGCGCTAATCAAGCAAAGAGGAGAAAACAGGAATACAGGACAAGGACGGAATCCACACTTGCAACAACAGTGTGAGAGCACTTCTCAGAGGTAAGTTATAATGGCACAGAATCCAACCAGACAACTGAGGGATTTTTAACTGCAAGATTTCCTCCTGTGTAAATATTAGAGTTCGCAGACACCTGCATGGGCCCATAGGGCGCCAAATCAGGACAATGAAATCAAATCAAAACACAGAGACTGAGAGGTATGTTTATTGTACTACTTGAGTCTTAGACTATCTAGCACATTCAGCTCCTGTCTGGCCCAGGTCACACCTTGTACAGTGCTCCTTGCCTCGTATGTTACTTGAAAGATCATTGATATATTGCCCGTGATGAATGAACATCAGTATTTACCCGTGGAATTCGGCCTTCTTTTCCATGAAATCTTCTACCAAAATAAAAGTCTCAAAAAGCCTGTAGCCCAATCCAGACGAGACCTTGACACCGGGACCACATGAGATGCGCATATTCACCTACATCTCCCCTTTTTGTAACATTCGAGGTGAACTTGATCCAATCCACCATCTCCATATCGGGTGCTGGGTACGCTCCGGAGACTCATCGGATGGCCTTTCCTCCATGATCAAGGGTTGGTAATACCATCTGATCTTATCGTAGTTAGCTTCATGATAATAGTGATAGGGGGATGTGCTTAGAGATGAAGACGATACAGACGGCGAAAGCGATTGGGAACCGTTATCCAAGTGAGGACTTTGTTACTTAATCTCGGCTCTGCAGCCTCTACAGTAAGAGCTGGAGGTTCGTAGGGGACACCACTGGTAGATGTTGAGAATGGTCCCCCCTCGATAGACCGGAGGCAGACAGTCTTGGGGGGGCTTAAACGTATTAATTTCCTCCGTAAATGTTATAGCTAGATATACCCGAACGGGCTTAATGAAATCAAATCAAAGTACAAATAAGACAACACACAAGATAGCATTCGCATTCAATCACACTATTGCCATAACCACCCAAGTACATAACAAGCTCGCTGAGTAGTTCCAACCATTTGATTGAGGATATCAAGTGTATGCGATGATATAAATCACCACCCTTCAATATCTCCATCATGCATTGAATTTTCCCCGCGGGAAATGTGGTCTGAGGCGTCTCCTTCTCAAGTGGAGTAAGATAGGATAAGAATTTTTATTATAGTCCCTTCCGAGACTGAGACTATGAAGGACTTCTAGAATCTACCAACTAAATTCTGGCTAATATTTTAATTTTAAAATGTGGTTATTTAATGTTTTCCAATAGATGTTGAGGGTCATGCCCTGGTCTCAAGTGGAGTAGGTGCCCAGGCTACGTACATTATATCAGAGAATACAACAAAGAGGCGGACCACGGCAACTTCTATCGCTGGATTGATTTTAAATTGTCAGCTGCACTCTTGCAAGCGTATTCTTGGCACGAACAAAGCTCGATTTGTAAATCTCCTTGCTATAATTCAAAATCTCAGGCCCGTCGAGATTATTTCATTTTATTGTCCTGTTGAAGTCCATGACTATGTAGGACATGCATGTTCTCTCTACCTACAGGCCAAGGATACCCATGCCAGTAGTATATGCCCTCGTATGCCTCCCATACAGCTCCCCTCAAACAGTACTATCCCTCACAGGTCCTCATTAGATCATACACTTAGAGAAGCGCTTTGCCCTTCATTATCTCTTCTCTCCGGCCAACGAACGATGGCCATTTGCGGGTGTATGGCAGCCGGGGAAAATCGCAAAAGCCACTGGGTGCGGAGCTCTCCTAATACCGACATTTGAACTAAATCCGAAGGCATAGTGCCTCTTCTAAGCGTTCGAAGAGGCCGGCCAGCTGGGCGCTGCAGACTTGTGTGTACCTTGGGAGATTCACCCTCTGCCTTTCTAGCTTCCTTCCAACTCCTTCCCGAAGGTCGTGCTGAAATGTCAGAAAAGTCTTGACAGAGCGTGATTGCTTTATAGTAGATTAGCCCAACTTCTTTTGTTCCGTCCAGGGCGCTGGGGAGTGCCGTTGACTCATCGACGTTATAATTCCTGCTGGCTAATTTGTCGAAACCTTAGTCTTGGCGCCCACAAACGTCCCAAAGTTGAAAATCTCTCGAAAATGTCAGTCCAAGCATAGTCTTCAGAGACCTGTTCCCCATCTCGCTTCACATCTCAGCCGTCTGTCCTTCCTCAAGATGTAGATACCCATTAGAGCATCAGTCCACCATGAGCCAGGTCCCAGGCTTTGTAAATAATGACTTAATTTCCTCCTTGCTGGTACACGTGGCGTCGTAAATCTGTAATGGGTAATGGCCAGTAATGAATGGGGCAAGCTCCTGTTTGCAATTGGGGTGACGCCTTTATTGGTAGTTGAGGCAAGATGATGTGTGATTAGAAAGAGGTTGAGGACTCAAAGGTTAATGGTAAGTGTTAACATTTCTCTCTGGATCTCGACCAGTACAAATACACCGTATAATAGTAATTCATATTGATACTCAGGATTGCGATGGATAGCAGAGACTGATGATGTTCATGGCAGCGCGTGGTTTGGTAGCTGTGGACAGGGATAGTACACGTATATATATACATATATATTGCGCACTTATTACCATTATGATGACGCTTCCGACTACATTCACAATGCCCATAACTACTCTGGGCTAATCACACCTTTCTATATGGGTCTTATCTTCTAATTAATGACTTTTTGCCCCTTTTATCATAAATGACAGGTCATGATATTCTTCGTCTAGCCGGCCATCATCAACCTCATAGTTGTGGGCAGATTAAATCTTTAATAGTAAGTGCTGCTTGATTAAGAATTTGTCAAATGGAGATATGCAGGTGTTTGCTTTTGACTTCGATTCGGATGCGATTCCTCTTGGCTATCCCAGATATGCAGAGCACACTGACCGATTACACCAGTACCACTGGAAGGTGAAGAATTCGTCTTTTACCGCCGCCCGTTGAGATTGTAACATTCCTTCAGATTATCTTGTAAGCTTGTCATAATCTATCTCACGCCCATTCCAAAGTACTTCTGCCTAGACAGGTGCAACCCAAATTTTGTTCTCATGCGAGAATTGGTATCAGCGAGGGGGTGGGCATACATTTTGCGGCCAGCTGAGGCTAGAACAGATTATAATTTCGTTCATGTGTCTAATGAGTTTGTAGCTATGAGGGACTAGTCCATGAGAGATCTGGTCCTAGAGTTAAGAATGTGTCTGATAGTGCTAGTAAACTTGATGAGACCTGGTAGAAACCGGTTTCGTTGAAAGATTGACATGGAGTATTTTGAATCATTGCGTCGCGAGCTAACTTTGTCCTTACGAGATTTTTCTGGACTTGGACTCGGAAGAATATTTGGCTGTCGAGTGTGTGGAAGGCATCGGGGACAGCTATTTCTGTTTTTGTCCACCGGTTTGGACGTAGGGTTCATAAATCTACAAAAACTATACTCCAGGTGGGTGTCTAACCCACGACTTTCGCATTGCTTATGCAGATCATATTGGTATCTGATGATCACCGATATAAGAACGACACGCTAACCACTGCGTCACTGGAGTTGATATCAAAGGCCTTAATATATTTATATAATTCAATTTATAGAAATCATGCTTGAACGATGCACTTTTCGAACGAATTATTCACAATAAAATCATGATTATCAATCAACGACGACCCTATCATTCAATTCAATCCTTTATTTGTTGATTTATCTAAATGGCAAAAGTGATGTGTCATTATGTGACCCCCAAATGATGGCCTTGGCATGGACGCGCTAGCCAGGATCTACAGTATTGCTGTGAGACTTCGACATCCACCACTCATCCTGTGGCCCGAAAGCTCAAACCGATAGTGTGGATGGCGACTCCCTCCTACCCTGGACAGTCTCCTAGGAACTTCAACTTCTCAACCATGTTGGATCTTCCATTCATGACGCTGGGGCAGCCATCGATCTCTGCTTTGTTTGAAATGATGTTAACGCCTTTTGCGAAATTCGACAAGATCTGGAAGCCCGCTCAGACCACAGAACACTTCTCTGCCAAGTAAACAATTGGGGAGTCGAAATTCCTGCATCAGGTAACCTTCAACTAGCCTTCTATAACTGGTCTATACTCGAAGGCCTCCTCGAGGACCATCTAGCTCTTCCCCCCTCTCAAACAGTTGAAGAGAAGTCGTCAGGAATTATGAGCGCCATCTCAGGGGTCCTTCGAGTTACCCACCCTTGATCTCGTAAACAGATAGTGAAAGCTAGCTGATGGACTTAGGAGTGCACTGAGGCTCATTTAAACTTATGTAGAGCTCGCCGCATAGGTCTTCCGACGGTTTCTGAACGTCTCGCCTTGGGTAAAGTTGTGAGAAGATCCAAGCGGGCATATTGGCACAATAAGGTTGAACAACTCTCCAGTCTTATAGAGGCCTACCAGGTAGTACGCTGGAGTAGGAATGAGGCTCACTACCACATCTCCCCTCTAGAGAGCCTTACTAGCCCAGTATTCCGTTCAGGAGATAAGTGTAACGACTGTTAAGCCTAACGACTCCTGTAGCCTACGCTGGCTAGCGCAGGAAATAATACCAAGGGAATCTTCGGGAAGTATCTAGAAATACACGGAGCTTAGAAGATTCCCAATGAGCCTTCTGGAAGCAGTCTAAGAGCTCATGAGGATAACAGGAGTATCGGGAATCTTCTAGGGAGTTGTCGAAGTTACCAAACAATTCTGGTCATACAGGGAATCTTATAGAAGAGGATTATCTTAGATTATATATATATATATATTTGTAGTAGCTGTTGTAACTGTTACAGGCCGTGGCCTGGTTTATCTGGAACCGGAGTTTATCCGGCTCCGAATAGGCGTTATACTTATTTTGGGAAAAGCCACTGATGTGCAAGAAGCATGAATGTTACATTATGTGTTGTTAACTACTTAAATACAGTTTATGACGTGATAGATCACGTGATATATGGGGCATCCATTACAACCCCCCATAAACTAATTATTTTAGATCTATATTAAGTTGATGACAGAACGTTGTATGCTTTATGCGTTGTAATGCTTTAGTTAGTCCATCAGCCTTGCACAGATCTGTTGGTGTATATTTCAATTTAATAATGTTACCTTGAATTGACTCTCGGACAGTTGACTGTCGCATAAGAAAATGCCGATTACGGGCTGATATTTTCTTAGAGTTAGCTGTTATCATGGCAGATGTGTTGTCAATTTCAGTAATGATTGGCTGACTGACAACCTGAAATAGTTCCTCATAAAGAGGCCGAAGCCACTGTGCAGTAACGGCTAGCGTAGTAAGAGCGGCGTATTCAGCTTCGCATGTACTTTGAGCCGTGACTGTTTGTTTCTTTGATAACCATGCAATTGGCGATCCATTTATGAAGAAAACATTCCCTGAAGTGCCTTTAGAAGAATTTGTATTTCCCCAACTACTGTCTGAAGAGGCAGTGAGTTCCGGTTTTGTTTGTTTGGAGAAAAATAGGGTTGATGATTTCGTCCGCGAAACGTAACGTACTAAGTGCTTAAGCGATAAAAAGGCATTTTGAGAGGGGCTTCGCACGTAGCGACAAAGTCTATTGACAGCATATTGTATATCAGGTCTTGTCATATTTGCAATATGTAGTAGAGTACCGACAGCAGATCGGTATACAATAGCATCAGATTTCGAGCACAGATTCTCCGTATCACGATCGATTAGGTTATCATCAGATATTGGTGTACTTGCGCCTTTACAGTGGATCATACCCATATCTTCACAAAGAGCATCGATTTTGTCTTGCTGATTGATACGTATGCCATCAGAATCTTTTTGGATGTTGATGCCTAGAAATTTGGTCATGTCACCGAGATCTTTTAGTTTGAAAGCTTTAGCCAATGATGCAATAGCCTCATCGATTTTAGAGCGAGATGCGGAGATAATCATGAAGTCATCGACATATGTAGAGATTATTGTTTCAGCACGGCGAAATACATTCGAGTCGGTTTTAAGTGGATGAAAACCCATATCATGAAGGACTTGTCGAAGCTTAAGCTGCCATCGTTTAGGTGCTGTTTTCAGGCCGTAGATAGCTTTTTGTAACTTGCATACTAAATCCCCCGACTGTTCGCGACCATGAGGCTGTTCAATATATATGGGTCGATCAATATCGGCGTGAAGAAAAGCAGCCGTAATGTCAACATGACGGATATGAAGACTATTGGTGGCTGCAAAGGCTAGTAGCATACGCATCGTAGTAGGAGGGAGAACATCAGCATAAGTGTCCTCAGCAAATGGCTCAGAGAAGCCGCGAGCACACCATCTTGCTTTGAATTGTCCATCAGACTTCTCTTTTAGAGCCCATTTACCAGTCATTATTCTCCCATTTGCCTGGGACCGAGGTACTAAAGTCCAAACATTATTGCGACTCATATTATCAAGTTCTCGGTCAATGGCTTTGCTCCATTCTTGAGCTTTAGGGCCAGACAGGGCTGTTTCAATTACACGCCGGTTATTCACACGGAGTGTAAGGATATGGTGTTTGAGAGGAAAAACATTTTCGTGAACGCGGATATCACGACGAATGACTGTTCTACCAGTTTCAGGATTTAGAATGATGTTGCCCCCAGAGAATTCTGTGCCAACATAGATACCTTCTTTTGCTTTGGAGTTTAGTTTATTCTGATCGGGATCTAGCCAGAAAGCACGACAACCGAAAGGATGAAGATGTTTAATGACAGGCATCTTTTGAAATACCGCATAGTATGATGAATTTGGAGCTATGCTGTTTGGGGTTATATTCAGTGAGCTTATAGAAGCAGTAAGAATGATAGGCCACAGACGCAATGGTAAACCTGACTGTAAGTGAAGCGCTCGCATCTTTTCAGTGACTGTACGAACGTTTCTTTCAACAATTCCATTTTGCTCTGGAGCATGTGATGATGACCTATGCCATTCAATGCCACGAGAAAGAAGTTCTTCTTGAAGATCCGAGTTTAAGAATTCAGTACCACTATCAGTGTGAAGAAGCTTTGGAATTTTGTCAAATTTTGTCTTAAGGTGTTGTAGAAAATGGCGAATTTGAGTTGGCACAGTTTTCTTTGAGTAGACCGGCCAAGCCCATTTCCAAGAGGTGAATTCATCAACTGCAAGAAGGAACCATGTAGCATTTGGAACTGATTTGTCCATGGTTGTGGTAGTTAGAGATTTCTGACCACCAACTAGATCCATATGAATAGCCTCACCAAAAGAGGAAGCGGTGCGTAGAGAACCATGTCCCTTGCATTTGGTTATTTTGGTTTTAGTGCATATCTCACATTCAAGAGGAAACCTGGACACTTTAATTCCAGCGGATTTTAGCATGGCATTTTGAGCTTTCTGCCCAGGATGGCCAAGTATACTGTGCAGTCACGAATTACTAATATGTTGTGTGTTTTTATAGGGTCATTTACATATGGTTTGCATATTAATCTGCCAGATACTCGGTGGAATTTAGCACAAATTGTACCATCTGGGCGTATGAGTTCGACATCACGGTAGCCTCGAGGCCATCTTATGGAGAACCCCTGTTTTTCTAGCTGCGCTGTTGAGAGGATTCGATGTTTTTGACCTGGCATGTGTACAGCACCTTTCAGTAACTCAATTTTGTTGTCAATAGATGGGAATTTAAGATCACCACAGCCGGCAGTCGTTACTCTACCGCCTCCTGCAACACGAACGATATTGGAAGTATTCAAGTAGGATGAAAAATCATGTTCATTTCCAGACACATGAAAGTCTGCAGCTGTGTCTAACTGAAAAGCAGAATTATCAAAAGTGCTATTTAGGGACAAAACCTTGTTCTTTGTGGACCCATTATTTTGTCGTGAGGTTTCTATCGCAATTTTCTTTTTCTTCCTACATTCATTTTCTTTGTGTCCTTTAAACCACAAAAGTTACATGCCACAAAAGTTTTCTTGGAGCCAACTGATCTCGAATTTGAATTAGTAGAAGACCATCTAAGACATTCAGAAATCATCCCGTGAAGCCCATGATCTCGACAACGATTGGCAAGGTCCGGCTGCAAACTATTTATGTGGTGCAGAAAGAGGTATTTCATTTGCTGTTCTACCTCTGCCGTTATAGAAGTATGTTCTCTGAGATCTTGAAAACGCTTTTGATATTCCTTCATAAAAGCCTCAATAGTCATGCCTTTATCGGGTTGGAAGGTCCAGAATTGGTGAGTGATGTTCATGAGATTAATTTGCCTTTTCGCGAGAGATGCAGTAGCAATTGTGGTGAGGATCATTAAAGGAGAATCGCGAGGAGCTGTCATTATATGAGGCGCTACTGCCTTCAGTTTTGCAACCCACCAGGCCGACCACATGATTGCGGTTTTATTATTCGGAGGACTGGATAGAAAAACGGCCGATGTCTCGGTGAGAAGCATGAGACGCTGAATAGACTCGCACCAATGAAGCCAATTTGATGATTTCAAAGTTGGAACAGGAACAATTTTCTCTATATTACCCAGACGTTCCGACCAAGTCCAGATTTCTGTCTTTCTACTAGATTCTTTTATCGAGGATTGGACTTCCTCAGCAGATGCGAAAATAAGTCCGTTGACGATAATGCCGCTGAAGGAACCAATATCTGATAAAGATTCCTGATGTTCTACATTTGCCTCTGATGAGGGCTTAACTTTAAAAGACGACATTGTTTAAATGTGCGTTAGTTGCTGCGTGCACAATTGTGTGCGTGAAGACGAGAGCGCGAAAACCGATGTCGTTCGATTTCAATCGAAAATAACGGACGCTGTATTTGCAGTGGAAGTGACTAGAGGGCCATAACCTGATGTGCAAGAAGCATGAATGTTACATTATGTGTTGTTAACTACTTAAATACAGTTTATGACGTGATAGATCACGTGATATATGGGGCATCCATTACAGCCACGACTCTGCTTAGTAAAGATTCGTGAGTGACGCGACGCGTCATGTTTATAGTAGCCAAAAATCCTTCGTAGCTATGACTTCATTCCCTATATAGAAAATAAATTCATTTTTAACATACGATTGCGAGAAGCTGGCGTACCGTTCTCTTACAGTAACTCCCTTCTTAGAGAATTATAACAAACATACTGTACTTATAAGATTGCCCATGTATTTTGTACTGAAACCATGACAATAAGACGCAGCTATGTAAATAGACCCCTCTCATCCGACACCTAAATCAATTAAATATAGACGATACAGCCCCTGTAGTAGCAAAAAGATAGATTTCCTAGCTTCCGATACCAGTCAAGAGGTCTAGAACTCATGCTGTGTCGTCTTAATATCCGCACCTGGACCGGACAGTATCAAAACGACGGTACTTAGACGCACCTGGCCGCTCATCGGGGCTCGAATAATAGCTCTATTCCGCTGGTGTGATCAGCAAGGACTCCACCCGAGTGTTTTCAAGAAGGCTAATATTGTTATAATTCCAAAGTCTGCAAACCGCAATTGGGCTCTCCCAAAGTCATACCGACCAATCGCCCTTCTATCATGCCTTGGTAAGGGACTCGAGAGACTCATGGCTCGCTGCCTCTCATTTCTAGCGCTGAAACTGCAGATTCTCTCTCGGGATCAATGTAGCGCAGTTCCTCGAAGATCTGCCACAGACCTCACCACAGTACTGTCTTGCAACATTAGGATGCGTGGTCCAAAAATGAGGTGACTGGCATGGTCACAGTAGATGTGAAAGGAGCATTTGATGGTCTCAACAAACGCCGCCTTTGTCACTGCTTGCAAGGTCAAGGCTAGGCCCCGAATGTTTTTTTTTTGTTTTTTGTTTTATTCATTGACGTGCTAGGTACACTGATTCCCGTCGCACTCCTACTGGAGCTTGAGCACGAGTGGGGCCGGGATGGATCAGGTTGACTACCATTAAGTACATCTACCTCGTCCCACCTGAATGACCGGACAACTTCAGAAGTCACCCATGTGTTGAATCATGACAAGCCCAACCGTCCAGAGAGCCCTCTTTTGACGCGCCGAAGCGCAAATTCCTCCTCAGCCTCGGCCACCATGCGCCCGAGCCTTTGACACCTTCGTGATCGGTAACTTTTCCCTTCAATTCAATCCCAGCTTTGGCTCATCTCAGCATCTCCTTATCTCATCCAGGGTCGATTTCTTCATTGAATGGCCCCCTAATGTGGTACAGTGGGTGTCTTCTTTTATGTCTAAGCGAGAAGCCTCAATTATAGTTGATGGAACTACACCTCCAATATTCGGAATCCACTGTGGGCTTCCGCAATGATCTCCCGCCTCTCAAATCCCGTTACTACTGGCGATTGCAGGTCTCCTCGATCTTTCCCCTAAACACTTTGGTTATGCAGACGATGTGGCATTTATAGCCTCTGCGCCATCTCTCCCTCGTAATTAAGGGCTATGTTGAGCTGGAATAACGTACCATTGGGATGAATGTATGCAAGGAGGTAGTAATGGCTTTAAGAGAAGTGAAGTTTGTAAGTTATCCTCTTAGGACATGAATCAGTGGAAGAACTTGAGGATATTCCCGAATGTACTCAAGTGTTTGCATAATGTGGAGATTGTTTAATTTTACTATTGTATGAATTGCCTAAATTATCTATGTGACAGGACTTTCCTCTACATACATGAATAAGGGAGTTACTGCACGCTAGTGAATATCCCAACATATCTCCTTATCTTACCGAGAAATGGAGGATATGAGAGATCCATGCGCCAATAGATACCATTAAGAATCAATTGTGAAATACTATGTCATATCAATGAGTGACGATCTAGGTTAATCATATCTCATGGTGCATGTGCATATTATTCTAATATGAACAATTTATTGTAATGCAGTCATATCTCGTAGTGGTGGGTGTGAGTGTTTATTGTACTACTTGAATCTTAGATTATCTAGCACATTCAGCTCCTCTCTGGCCCAGGTCACACCCTGTACAGTGCTCTTTGGCTCTTAGTTTACTTGAAAGATCATTGATAAACTGCCCGTGATGAATGAACATCAGTATTTACCCATGGAATTCGGCCATCTTTTCCACGAAATATTCTACCAAAATAAAAGTCTCAAAAAGCCTGCAGCCCCAGCCAGGCGAGACTTTGACACCGGGACCACATGAAGTATGCATGTTCATCTATATCTCCATTCTTTGTAACAGTCGAGGCCGAATTGATCCAATCCAACATCTCCGTATTGGGTGCTGGGTACGCTCCGGAAACTCATGGGACAGCTTTTCCTCCATAATCAAGGGTTGGTGATGGGTAGGGCTCCGACCCTACCATCTGATCTAATCGTGGTTATCTTCATGATAATGACGATAGGGGACTGTGTTGATAGATGAAGACGATACAGACCGCGAAAGCGATTGGGAATCCTCATTGAAGTGATGACTTTGTTACTCAATCTCGGCGCTGCAGACTCTACAGTGAGAGCTGGAGGTTCGTAGGGGACACTACTGGTAGATGTTGAGAATAGTTCCCCTTCTAAGCTATTGCTTCGTTCCATCACAGGGCCCCGCCTTGAACTCATATTAGCATACTCATCGTGTGACGAAGCCAAGATAGTTGTTGTTTACTTTTAACATTAAACTATACAGAGAAAGAATTCAACTACGGGTCATGGCCATTTATATATCCTTCCAGCTCATCCAGTATATATTCATTCCATGGGCATAACAAATTGCTCCGCAACTGTACGACCTTATTCCACTAAGCCACTTGATAATGTGGTGCAAGGTTCCTTGGTTGCTTGGTACAAGTTAATGTAGAAAAGTATCACTATTGCGCGCCATGCACCGCTTAATCTTCCACCACAGCTAAACAAGGGTCGAAGCGTAACAAAACCCCATCGGTTGGGAGTGCAATAGAGAAAGGGCAATATACATTGCTAGGAGCTACGAGCTTGAAGTAAACTTGGCCGCGGCTCCACCGTGTTCCGGCCCACTCACCCGGTATCCATTGTCACGTGATCCTTTATTATTCCACCAGAAGTTGGGAGATTTAGAAAGTATAGTCACGAGATGAAGATAATACAGATGGTAATATGCGATATGTGGAGGATGTATATTATGGTACTGCCAGTGTAGAGTGACAAAGGTGTCTTATGTACTGAGGATGTGCACACCTTTCACTTGACCAACTATCTGACTAAGCAGCATTTACTGACACCAGGCTACCTCCAAGTGCCCTAGCAAGTCCAACTGTACGAGGTATTTGAGGTGTGGATGTTTGGGTTTCTTGCTATTGTTATTGTACTAGTTCGTGCAATATTTTCTAAATACAAAATGGATGTCTCCTTCTAGAAATGGGCCAGATCGTCTGGTCTAGCTAGCGGCTTTCGCCATTCTGTTCCTCCTCCACTGCAGGGCATCACTTGCTATACAACTACTGCTCACCATGAATTTCGATGATGAATAGCGTTAGATCACAACACGGGCCATCAAGTACGGGAGCTGGCTGCACTAGAGCCTTGGCACCTACACAGTATAACTCTCCGTAGATAGCTTACATTGGACTTCAACCAAGAAGCTGTCAATCATTATCCATCCACTAGCAGCTGTAGTCAGTGACAAAACTCTAATTTGTGCGTGAGGAGCTTACTACTACCTGGATAATTTATGCACTTCATAATAAATCTTTCTAAATTTTAGATTATTCACACACTAGAGAGTACTTGGGAACATCCTCAAGTTCTTTTAGTAGCCAAACTCCGAAGAGTAGAACTCATGAAATATACATCTCTTGAAGCCCTAGCTAAATCATATACTTTCATCCTGATGGTACATCGTTACAGCTCAGTATAGCCTTTCAACATGTCGTTTGAGAGAAAATGTACCATCTAGGTGCCACAAGCTCTAGAGGGAGTGTTTATAGCTCTAATTGTGTCTGTATCTTGAGTGGTGGATATAAAGAGGAATCTCCTACAGCAGCAATAGAGACAGCTGTGATGGCTGATAGCCGGGGGTCAACTTCAACCACTATGAAAAGAACTATCGAACCAAGTGGTGGTCTAAGGCGTCCATGAAGGGATTATCAGAGTTAGCAGCGATCCTCGTAAGAACCAACACTATGGGAATACCGTCTCTTTGTCTCAAACCTCGTGTTAAATACCAATAGAACACCCTCAGTAGGGTTTATAAGCACTGTAATTAGTCCATTTCAGTTCATCCTCTTCATCCTGTGTATTAGCGGTGAGTTGACCACTACGTTAAAGTCTCTTTTCACGCCATGAGTTACTGTAACTTTTTTCTAATTTTCCGTAATGGCATCCCCACATCATGGATTACATAGATTATAAGACTATCTACAGTAGTCTGTAAGTATCACATAAAGAGACAATGTGTGTTAAGTACTTCGTAAATCTTAACTCGTATCTTTTTCCTAGGGAAGAGAGCAGTCTAACAGGATGCGGCATGAAAATCTAGGTGCATCCTTCAATTGAATCTTCGAGATTTCTGGCAGCGAGACACCAATACCTGAATCCTGGACAGATTGTAGGACGGTATCTGAGGTATAGTTTCCGTAGCTCAAGATGTCATAGAGGAACAGTGCCATTTTTGCAGTGATAAGTGACACTGAAAGGTCATGGTTTGTTGCAGACGTTCAGAAGCGTGAAAGGAGTCCCTTTTTAGCTGTCACTTCGGCGAGCATTTGATTGCTTCATATTCTTCATTTGTAACTTCAAGAAACTTTGAAAATCAACCGCGAGCAGCCCGTAGCAGTCACTTTTTGCGTTACACAGTTATCCCCTGAATCATTTTCAGCCTTGCATTAAAGTTCGAATTGATATTTAAAAATGGTTTCATGTAATTCATGCTCCTGGGAATCGTTAATTTCAACGTGGTCGCGCTGTACTCCGGGAGCCACATCGAGATCATCGCCTCGTTAAAACAGATTTTTGTATGGTTATGTTATTAAATCATAGGCTAAAGCTTAATGTTATTACATTAACTTATTTATTCTTAAAACATTTCCTTTTCTTTAGTTTCAAATTTGCGGTATGTGACATCCACTTGGAAAGTGATGCCGGCGTACTTAATGAGGAAGCATAAGTCAATATCTGTAGAATAAATTGTTTCCAAAGATACTTCCACACGTAAGATTTCTTGTGTTACTTGGATTAGCCCTTTTAGGACGTAGTATGTGTGCGGGACTTCTGATGTGACCGCTTAGATAAGTTTAGAAGTGCTTTTTAGGATTATAGCGACTGGTAGAACTATTCTTCTTGCTCTTTCTTTATCTGCTTGATTTCTAAAGTCAACGTTTGCTATAGTTACCTGATAAATTAAAGATAATCAGGAAAAGTTTTCATTCTTGGTAGAATTTGATGATTTGTGTAGATATGGCCTTAGTGTGTGATATTTTCTGAACACGAAAAATATTCCCTCGTCAGGTCATGTAGGTATGATTGATATGGTGATGGTCCTAGGTGTAGGAGTAGACTTTCTTGGCTTTGGCTAAGTCAAAGCTAGTGATGTTGTCATATATATTACCGGATTTGGTCTTCTGTGCACTATTATAGTCCAAGATTTTTCGGCATTGAAATTCGATTTCTTGCTCGAATCCTTGGTCAGCTTTCAGCTGAAGTTTGCAGCTTAATGCAATGCTACCATTATTATGTGGATCTCTCTTGAAATAGTCTACACTCTTTGTGAAGCGCTGGCGTTAGTCTTTCGTCCTGACACTACGTCAATCACAGTAAGTAATATTTCAGATTTGGCATTTGCCGTCGATAATGGTTTGGTAGCTTATTCTTGTCCCTGGGACGTGTTATCCAACAATATAACCGATGTTAATTCCGATAGGGCCTTTAAGTTATTTACGAAAATTTTTCAAAGCAGCTCATCTCTGATAGAATCAACCGGGTTGATATACATGCTGGCCATTAACTCGGTGCCTGCAAAGCACGTGTTAATAGCCCTAGAATCAACTGCGAATTTTGTCATAATTGTAAAAAATATGCTAGAAGCTTTCTTAACTGAGCTTTGATAGCTCAAATCGCACGCTTACTCTCCCGTTTAGGTGGGATTAGATGGTTGTGAAGTTGATCTAGGTTAGACCATCTGAAAGACCGATCGCTTCGCATTTTGGGGAGGTAGAGGACCTTGAGCCGGTCTTAACGAATGACTAGGCGATCAAGAATGGAATTGTAGATGGCAATTCCCGTAGTTGTTGATTATCTTGGATGGTAAGCCAGCTAAATTTCTTCTTTGTGAATTGCTAACTTGACTTCTCTGTATACCAGTTGGGATGCAAATCATAACCCTAGACTGAGCACGGACGTCACTCCAATTAAATAATCTGAAGCCGTCTGACACTGAATTTATCTATCTTACAACCACAAACGTCTAATACATATTTGGCAAAAACGTGGCGCTATTCTCTATCGTGCAAAAAGTATCATAGCACTATCGCCCATCTATAATCATGTTCGGATTATTCGGAGAGCGTAGGTCACTGTATCAACAAATAACTTGCATAATTGGCTGAAAATTTGAAGCACCCCCAACACTAAGTGCAGCTGAGATAAAGAAACAAGAAAAAGAAGCATGTAGCACTATTCAAAGTGTTCTCATCGGCTCAGCTCTTCTTTACCTATGTAAGCCATATTCTTTCAAAATTGATTAATCTAATTTCTCCAACCAGCACCTTTTGCTGTTGACGCTATGATCAAGTTGCTATAAACGAATCAAAGAAGTCCGTGTTCTAGGCTTTCTAGCAGCAAAGACTCCAGAAATTTGTCCACTAGTTCTCGACATCAATTTAGTATTAAGCCCTTTTTGGCGCAACTTATGTCAGAAAACTATACATAATTCAATTTTTATCTATGTAACTTCAACCAACATATAGGATAGGAGTATAATAAATCAGTGATCAAGGTCTCAGCGGTTTATGTACTAGCAAGTTCGGTATTGAAGGGATATCTAGACCTCCATACATAATCTGGATGAACTACCAGCAATGAGGGGTTTGCACTGTTTAACCGGGAACTTTACAATGATAAACTCGCCAACAATTGCTTTGGATTTCTCTGTGATCTCAGCAATAATTGTTAGCAGGGCAATCAAACACAAAAGTTTTCTACGGGATCAAACTCAAGATATTTAATTCAGTGGAGATCGTTGCTGATAATGTAAAATACTGGAACAAGTACAATTACTAATCAACTTTCAAAGGAAAAAAACACCCCCATCAGTTAAAGTACTTTTGATTACTATTTAAATATTGAACAAATCCGACTTTTCCCACTATGGCCATCAAAATATAAGTCATCTAAATTAATGAAGGCTAACATGCCTCACAAAAATTCCTGCAAGCCATTCTTACAATCTGATGTAAATACAAGCAAAATTGATAATCTAACCAACAATACTAAGTGATTCCAAAACTCTATCAATTTTAAAAGCTTCTCCTGCTGTCAAACTCATTATAACTTAACCGAAAGTTCAATTACTGTTGGAATTTGAATATATTTATTTCATTTGATTTTGATTTCATTATCCTGATTTGGCGCCCTACGGGCCCATGCAGGTGTCTAAAATCTGTTATTTTTACACGGAAGGAAACCTTTATGGTGAAAAGCCCCTACACCTTTCTGCCTATTGCCTTTAATTTTCACATATTTTCTTCAGGAAGCGCGGTTATACTATATTGCCATCCATGTAAATCAACCAGATCATCTCTAATCGCCCCAAGCATTACTCGACCTGTTCCTTTCCCTCAGCAGCATTTCGACCGCCTTTATCATCTGGAATTACTCTATCCAACCATGATCTAGGATCCACTATGTAATCCTTTTGCTGTCTCCAGGGTTGTTTGTCATCGCTTAGTAGGACCGGTCTTTTGCTTGTCTCCAGAACTCAGCTCTACCATTTGACCACCGGGGCCAGGACATAATCATATGCTTGGGGTTCTATGATTGATAGCCACATGGACAACCTGTACTTAATACTCTGGGTAATATTCTTATATGTAAATACGAGTTGAGCCGGCAAAGACGAATTCTTCACCTTCAAGTGGTGCCGGTGTAATCGCTTAGCATGCTCTGCATATCTGGGATAGCCAAGCAGAATCGCATCTGAATCGAAGTCGAAAGCAAACACAGACACACCTATAATCGGCGACTTTTCATTAAAGTCGGTCTTGTCATTCTCGCGAGAGTCCTCAACCTTCACCTCTCCACACACCACCTCGCCTCAACAACCAATAAAGAAGTTACTCCAATTGCAAACAGGAACTTGCCCCATTGATCACCGGCCATTACTCACTACAAATTTACGACGCTACGAATACCCGCAAGGAGGAAATTAAGTCATAATATACAAAGCTGGGTCATGGTTTATGGGGGACTGATGCTCTAATGGGGCTCTACATCTTGAGGAAGGATAGGCGGCTGAGATATGGTGTGAGAGATGGAATAGGTCTCTGAAGACGACGCTGGGACTGACATTTTCGAGGGGTTTTCAACTTTGGAACGTTTGTGGGCGCCAAGACCGAGATTTCGGCTAAATGGCCAGGAGGGCTTCTTTTATCGATGAGTCAATAGCACTCCCCAGCGCCCTGGACGATACAAAAGAAGTCAGGCTAAGCTACCATACAGCAATCAGGCTCTGTCAAGACTTTTCTGACATTTCAGCACGACCTTAGGGAAGGAGTTGGAAGGAGGCTAGAAAGGCAGAGGGTGAATCTCCCAAGGTACACAAAAGTCTGCAGCGCCCAGCTGGCCGGCCTCTTCGAACGCTTCAGAAGGGGCACTATGTCTTCGGATTTAGTCCTAATGTCGGTATTAGGAGAGCTCCGCACCCAGTGGTTTTTGCAATTTTTCCCGGCTGCCATACACCCGCAAATGGCCATCGTTTCGTTGGCTGGAGAGGGGAGATAATGAAGGGCAAAGGGCTCCTCTAAGTGTATGATCGAATGAGGGCTTGTGAGGGGTGGTACTGTTTCAGGGGAGCTGTATGGGAGGCATAGGAGGGGATATACTACTGGCATAGGTATCCTTGGCCTGTAGGCAGAGAGGACCTGCATGTCCTACATAGTCTTAGACTCAGACAGGACAATAAAATGATTTAATAATAATAATAATAATAATAATTCTAACGGCATGAAATTCCACATAAATGATGGTGTTAACAGCAAAACTAAAATCAAATTTAGAAGAAATCCCAAAAATGTCCGGATCCCGCACTTCCCGCCCGTTCTCTTTCCTATTACATCTTCCATGTGACAATTTCTTACCTTCTCTGAGATCAAAAGATGAGCTCGCAGGCACCCTTTATCCAGCCGATGTCCTGCTCTCTATGTGTTGAAGCTTCAACGACTTCACTGAGGCTCGCCGTAACCTTAAATCTCCTCCTCGGATTCCAGAATTCTGAACCCCGATTCATCTGCCATGCAGACACAGTTCTTCGAGCCGTAAATAGCCTAGATGGCTATTTCGGCTGCAGCTTTGACGCGAGCATAATCTGCTAGCCTTTTTGGCTCGACCTTGCGAATTATCGCGAGCTGCTCTTTTTTCACCGGGCCGAACTTGTCAGGTCTAGCTTTGCAAAACCGCAAGTCCGAGCGGTGAGGTCCCCCATAATTTCGACACCGTGTGGGGACTTTGCACTCTGCTTCCAAGTGTATATTTAATCCGCAGTTCCAGCAGGCTGGAGCGTGTGGAGCAATGGCGAGAGGCATGAAAGCCAAGACATCGTTTGTACTGAACTATTTTTCGACTTTGAGAGAGCTTTGCAGCTCCGGAGTCATGGAAGAGGTGGAATCCAGCTAGAGGTGTGGATTCGCCAGGGAAGAGCGTTTGCCAGTTCTGGTATGGCGCTCCGGGCTTGCAAGTCCCATGAGGACGAATAAGAAAATGAAGCGATTTGATCACTCGCGTGACTTCATCGGCGACAATCTTTTACGTAATTAAAACGGGACCTGTGAGTGTGTTAATTCTCACTGGGACGGTGGTACTTTGTAGGGCAACCAGATTTGATGCTGGTTCCAGCTTGATTCCAGATTCCCTCTGTGATATGGAGGAACCCAGGAGCTCTATCCGAGCGATTTCATCCTTTGCTGTTAGTGCAAGGCCTGTTTTTACCCGCTGAACCAACGCGATATCGTTGGCTGCGGTACCGAGCACCTCTGCCACAGCTGATCTTACACTAGCTAGTGAAAGGATTCGGTGAGGGTGGTCGTGTGCGAGGCGTAGAAACAATCGCGTATCGGCCGCTGTCCTTGTATTGGCTCCACTTGCTTTTGGGGCGGGTTGAGCTGCCTTTGTCTTTGAAGGCCCAGTGCTGTGGCAAATGCCTGCTCGGACTACGGTAGCCCAAGTTGTCTTTGGGGCCGGAGCCGGGGTTGTTGAAGGGTTTCAGACCCTTATTTCTTGAACCCTCATCGGAAGAGCGTTACTGGGGCGCACATGGAGAGCTGGTGGAGTGCTCCCTAAGTCTGATTGTACGAACTGGCCGATGGCTGAACGAAAGTAGACTTTAATCCCGTCTACAAATTCTTTATTTTCGCCAATCGAGAGGGGCGAAAATGCTGATTCTACACTGCTTGTTGCAGTGGAACAGAGTGCTAGACGGGCCTTGATTTGCGTCGTGCGACACTTATCGGCCTCCATCACCGATTGCAGCTCCGGAGGATATTACGTTACTGATGTCGAAGCTGTGAATTTGGAAGCTGGCACAGCGAATTTTCTCGCAGACGTTTCTACGAATTTTGTCGTCTGCTCTGGGACGATTTTTTTTCCTTTCCTGGAGCTGTTCGCCTCTTGGGCAAGTTCAATGGGAGTGTTAGTCTCGGGACCAATTGCCACTGACATGACGGGCTCAGAATTAGTTATCCCTTTTTCGGAACGGTTAAAGCAGACGGTCAGCGCACGTAAACTATACCATAAAAAAATTAATATTCTTCTATGGGAGAGATAACTATGCTGGATCGTGCGAGCATAAAGTGTGCCCTGACAATAACCTTACATAAGCATTATCAAAAGACCTTGTTCTGTGCGAAATGCCCAGCCTTTTCGCGTAGTCTTCATTATATGCAAGGCTGGGCACGCAGGTCAGCCCAGACAACCAATAGCGGGTAAACCCGTAACAATCTAGCACATTGGGCTCCTCTCTGACCCAGGCCACACCTTATACAGTGCTCCTTCGCTCTAATGTTCTTTGAAAGATCATTGACATAATGCCCATAATGAATAGCCACTCAGCTCACTTTTTACCCGTGGAATTTAAACAGCTTTTCACGGAACATTCTACCCAAAAAATGACTGCATGTCCTACATAGTCATACACTGAGACAGGACAATAAAATGAATTAAATAATAACACTACCCAAAAAATGAAGCTGCGTACGCGGGAAAACTCGTAAAACCTTGCAGCCCAACCAGGCGAGACCTAGAAATCAGCGCCCCATGAGGTACGTAAGTTCACGCACATCTCACTTCATACAGTGTCTTATGGAAGGTTATTGTACAATTGTCAAAATGACTGGGGTTAGATCTCTGAACATTTTGCCCTAATTGGTATGGTCTTCATGCAGGCCCATGTCTAGTTCGTAGACTAGCTATGTAAGCAAGGGGTAATATCCAATGATATTACGTGAAAGTCTAAAATATGGGGATGGTTTTCAACTCCAAAGGAATTGTACAATGCTCCTCATTTACAATTTAAAATTAAAAAAATTAATTGATATTATCTAAAAGTACACATCTATTTCAAATGTAATTGCTCTGTATTGAAAAAGTATACATCGAAGCCTTCAATATGGCCTGCAACTAAAATGAAAGCGTACTACATGTTTTGTATTAGTCTGCTCCATCCTAATACTTTGTGTACCCTCCATTTGCCTTTATGACCGCTACACATCTGTCGTGCATGCTACCAACTACTGACAATAGCTCCTCAGAAGGTATAGAGTCCCATGCATCCTGTAGCAATGTCTTCAACGTGGCAGGGCGCACAAGCCTGACCACATTTTTCTCAGGACTATTTATCTGAATGTGGTTTTTTAAGATATTCCACAACGACTCGATTGGGTTCAGGTCCGGAGAGTAAGGTGGCAATCTAATAGGCGTTATTCCAACCTCACGTAGCGTCTCAATCGTTAAGTGTGCTTTATGGCATTGTGCATTGTCGTGCATGTATAGAATTTCTGGATTTTCCATGTGAAATTGATTCAAAAGAGGCAAAATCCTTTCACAAAAGGATGAGGCCCTCATTGATCCCCAATCCTTCTCCCAGAGTAGGAATGGGCCCTTCTGTGATCCATAAAATGATCCCCAAAACATCCAACTGCTCCCATGAGCATGACGAGCCACAATACAAGTCTCATCAAATTCATCATCACGCTAAACTCTGCTGTTAGAATAAGGAAAATTTTGAGTATACGTAGTTTTCTTGTGACACGAGGTTTCACATGAGAATCACCCGATACCCAGGTTTCGTCAGTCAAAGGAATTCGACTCCATTGCTCCTCGCTCCAATCTAAATGTGATTGGGCGAGCTCCAACCTTTTCTGCTTGTTAACTGCACTCAACGGAGGCTTCTTCCGAGCAATACATCTGCTGTAATCTCTTTTTTTGACTGCATTAGAAATTAAACGCTCTCTGCTTCACCAATGGCTGAAGGGTCCCATCGCTAGTTCCAAATAGCACATCTGTCGATTTTCAGGAGATTCCCGGACAAAAGCCTCAAGCTCATCAACTGGTTCCGCGCTTAATATAGGCAAGCGTCCTTTGCGAGGTTTAGGATTCGCAGTCACTCGAGCACACGCTAATTGCACTTGCCTTCTTGTGAAGCCAAGTTCGTCGGATATATATTGTAATGTCAAGCCAAGTCTTCTTAATATTCTTATTTCAATACATTGATTGCGATTTATATGCCTGCGAACGTTGGTTTCTGAAGGAGGCTTTTCGAGAGACATCGTTTGCCGGAATAGAGGATGAATTGATAGTGGTGTTGGTTGATGAAAGGTTGTACAGTTAAAAATGTCGTTGAAAGTGTGTTTCTCTAAGCGATTGTTAGAACAAGACGATTGGCCCATACTTCATGACGAGCGGGGTAATGAGAAGAGACATACTAACCCATTACGAGCTAGCCCAGCTGCACCTACAGGGCTAATCCCTTAAACAACCCAGTTTCAAGATTAACCTTCATGTTCCTAGAGACACTATATCTCACCATTGCCGTGTGCAGTACTAGGTAGGCCCTGCAAACTAATCAGATGGCTTATCATGCATGACTAAGAAAAGTGGGTGTATGATGAGTGGAGCTTCGACCCTACTACATAATCTAATTGTGGTAAGTTTCATGCTCATTGTCCAAGGCGTTGTGCTGAGAGATGAAGAAGATAAAATCCGCGAAATTGTTTGGGAATCCTCATCGAATTGAGAGGGATGTCCAAACTCAAAATCGGCTCTACAGACTCTACAGCGGGAGCTAGAGATTCGTGGGCAATACCGTTAATGGGTACTGCGTTTTTTTCATCGCCTTGCATTTAATTGAAATATAACATTTAATTAGTTCTTTTACTTGAGTATTCGAAAACATGACATTCTAGGAATTTATTCTTTATCCTCTATTTTCAGATTTATATTCCTAATTTAAAGAATCTGCTGCTAAGCTGAAGAACTCGTCTTGCATATGTTCTCTTAGAGCTTGGAATCCATCTAGCATCGACAGTAGGTTAATTTATATTGTAAAGTTTTTTTACTATTAAAACATTCATGGCTTATACTAATGGTGGAGACAATGCGTAATTGGCGTCAATGTGTGAGTGTTTCGTGTCCAAAAATAGATAGAAGGTGGATCCCAAAAACTTCGCGTTCAAGGACCGTAAGGACTCTTGTCCTACGTAAAGGGAAAGAGCTGCTCTTGAGAATTTAAGTACGAGCAGACCCTGATATATGGTGAGCAGCAAATTTGTTTCCTGACAATGAGTCATCTACATTGATGATACATTACTGGGATATACCCGTCAAAATCTTAATAGGCCCCAGAGCAGCAGTGTCACATATTCAATCGATCAACTCGAGTTCAATGATCATTTAGATTGAGGAAATGATTCAAAATTATAAAACTTACTCTGCTAATAGGAGCAGCTTTACGAAAATCTAAAGCATACGGTGACGACTTACTCTAGATGGGCCAAAGTACGGGGAGGGATGCTGCGAATGTCAACAATCCGGTCTTTCGAAGTAACTGTATATGACGTCATATATAGAGCCAGGATACTCCATGGATTCGAGAGAGTGACCCTGGCTGTTCCGGCTGATGAAGGGATTGAGGCTGTATTTGGGGAATGTGGAAGGTGAGGAAGATATAAAAGAGACGGAACCTACATTAGCAATAATATTAAGCCCGCGATTCCTTCACGTATATCGGTAATGGTGCAGAATTAACGCAGATAGCTGAGGAGTCTATACCGCAGGGCTTACTCCTGTGTAAATTATATAGTTCGATGTGAACCTGCAGGAGCCCACAGGGTATGATTAGATTAGATTTTATTATAGTCCTATCTGATTCTATGACTATGGAGGACTTCTAGAATCTATATAAGATACTAACTCTATATGATTTATTCCATGCTTATAACTTCAAACGATTTTCTCATAGACAGTGAGGAACACAGGGTATGAAACTGGGCTAAGTAAATTTACAAGTTGAAAAATACATCAGAAGTTAAAATTTTGCTTAAACAATCACATGCCATAACTGCTGCCGTTTCCAATATAGATGGTAGTTGGATGCCAGCAGGAAAACTTCTACTAGGTAGGAGTTGCGCTATTGGAACATCTTAATCGGGCTTACAGATAAGATGCCTGTAGTTGAGATTAACGAGCCTTAAGGGCCCATCTCAACCAGCTCCACAATTGGTGTGCTATCAATTATCGCTGTCAATCTCCTGATAAGCTTATCTCCCTATTGTCTACAGGGATCTCTTCCCAACAATGTTTTAAGCTAGAGTAGATTACATAATACACTATGAGAAATTTCCTGACCGACTCAAATTGACTGAGAAAATGCATAATTAGTAACAGGAAGAGGCATTATGGTCTAATATCGCTCGAAAATTCCTAACAAATACATATCTTTATTGCAATAGCATTTTTTTCTTAATAATATTCATCTGAGATAAAACATGGCTGCTTCCGCCCTTGCTATACGAGCCCAGCTTGGCCGAATTGCAAGATATTATGGAAACTCATCAAAGAGCCTACGACTATCTCGTCAGATATTGTCCAGCAATTCAGTCCTCCAAGTCTGCGCTCAGTACCCAAATGTCAAACTGCGGAGTTTTCATAATAATTCAACCGAAAGTCCTTGTCCCCCAACGAACTCTGAATCCCATCTTCCACTTGACACATTCGCAAGGCGACATATTGGGCCATCAGACGATAGTATTCAAGAAATGCTAAAAGCCTTAGATCCTCCAGTGGAAAACCTAGATGAGTTTGTGAAGCAGGTCTTGCCAGCAGACATTTTATCGAGCAAAAATCTAAATATAGATACCAACCAATCTGCGCATGGAGATGCTTTCACGGAGTCTGAAGTGTTGGAGGTATTAAGGAAAAAAATGGAAAATGAGGAGTTTAAATCGGTCAGGACATTTATTGGCTGCGGATATACAAACACTTTAGTTCCTGAAGTAATCAAAAGAAACGTCCTGGAAGGTCCTGGATGGTATACAAGCTATACACCATACCAGCCTGAGATATCTCAAGGTCGATTAGAATCTTTGTTAAACTTTCAGACTCTTGTCTCCGATTTGACTGCGCTCCCGATTTCGAACGCCTCACTGCTAGATGAAGCTACCGCTGCCGCGGAGGCTATGACTCTTTCCATGAATGCCTCACCATCAAAGCATAAAAATCCTAACAAAACATTTTTCGTTAGTCATCTTGTTCACCCACAAACAAAGGCCGTCATACAAAGCCGGGCTAATGGGTTTGGAATAAAAATAGTGTTTGGTGATGCTCTTGCTAATGATGGAGAAGAAATAAAAAATATTGGTTCTGATCTCATCGGGGCCCTTGTCCAGTATCCTGATACTGAAGGGGGAGTAGAAGACTTTAAAGGGCTTGCTGAGATAATTCATCAACAGGGTGCAATCTTCAGCGTCGCAACCGACCTTTTGGCACTAACAATTCTAACCCCACCGGGAGAGTTTGGAGCAGACATTGCTTTCGGTAGCTCGCAAAGATTGGGAGTGCCTCTAGGCTTTGGTGGTCCTCATGCTGCATTTTTCGCTGTAAACGATAAGCTTAAGCGGAGAATACCTGGACGACTAATCGGTATTTCCAAAGATAGATCAGGAAAGAAGGCTTTGAGGCTTGCTCTCCAAACACGGGAGCAACATATCCGACGAGAAAAAGCCACAAGCAATGTTTGTACGGCGCAAGCTTTACTTGCAAATATGAGTGCATTCTATGCCATTTACCATGGTCCTGTTGGCCTCAAAAATATCGCAGAGAAGATTATCACCAGCGCTCGCGCCCTTGAAGACGGCCTTCGAGTGCTTGGTCTTGAAACTGGAACACGAGGAAAGGGGAAAGATGGGAAAGTCCTTTTCGATACAGTTGTTGTTCAAGTCCCGGGTAGGGCTCGCGAAATCCAAAATCTTGCGTTGTCAACCCAAAAAATTAATTTGAGGCTATTTGATGAAGACCGAATAGGTATAACTGTTGATGAATCTGTTAACGCCTCTGATTTGAAAGATATTCTTTCAATTTTTAGCCTACACATGAAAAACCACGGCAAAAGCTCAGTCGACGCTGATAAGATGATTGAGAGCGCATTCAAAAAGCAGTCTCTTGACATTCCATCAATGTTAAAAAGATCATCAAAGTACCTTACGCATCCTGTGTTCAACTCCTATCACTCCGAGACAGAGATACTCCGGTACATCCATCATCTGCAATCTAAGGATCTCTCATTGACTCATTCAATGATTCCCCTAGGATCCTGCACCATGAAACTAAACGCTACCAGTGAAATGATTCCAGTCAGTTGGCCAGAATTTTCAAATGTTCATCCATTTGTACCAGAAAACCAAACAAAAGGCTATAGGAGTATGATTAACGAACTTGAAACTGATTTATCAGAGTTAACTGGCTTTGATGCCGTTTCTCTCCAACCCAACTCCGGAGCTCAGGGGGAGTTTACTGGACTTCGAGTTATATCAAGATATCAACAAGAGAAGCCTGGTAAAAAACGCGATGTTTGTTTAATTCCTGTCTCAGCACATGGAACAAACCCCGCTTCAGCGACCATGGCTGGTATGCGTGTGGTCACTGTCAAGTGCGACACAAGTACAGGAAACTTAGACTTAGCTGATCTCAAAGCGAAATGTGAAAAATATAGCGAAGAGCTTTCAGCAATAATGGTTACATACCCCAGCACTTTCGGAGTCTTTGAGCCAGAAATCAAAGAAGTTTGTAAACTTGTCCACGAACATGGTGGACAGGTTTACATGGACGGCGCGAATATGAACGCACAAATTGGGCTATGTACTCCTGGCGATATTGGTGCGGATGTATGTCACCTCAATCTACACAAAACATTTTGTATCCCTCATGGTGGTGGCGGTCCAGGAGTTGGTCCCATTGGGGTGAAGGCTCATTTAGCCCCATTTCTCCCTGGTCACCCTATCATCAAAACGGGCGGCGAAAATGCCATCGCACCCGTAAGCGGTGCTCCCTTTGGAAGTGCCTCCATCTTACCAATTAGCTGGACATACATTAAAATGATGGGTGGACGTGGCCTAACGCATGCAACTAAAGTTACGCTTCTAAACGCTAATTATATCATGTCTCGTTTGCGTCCGCATTATCCCATCCTTTACACTAACTCCAACCTTCGCTGTGCTCACGAATTTATATTAGATGCTCGAGGCTTCAAAGAAACATGTAAAATCGAAGCTATTGACATTGCTAAGAGATTACAGGATTATGGATTCCATGGTCCGACCATGTCATGGCCTGTTGCAAATACATTGATGATCGAACCTACGGAATCTGAAAGCAAGGCAGAACTTGACCGTTTTATTGATGCACTTATCTCTATACGAGCTGAGATCAGGGACATTGAGGAAGGTAGAGTATCAAAAGAGATGAATGTAATGAAGATGTCACCCCACACTCAAGCAGACCTAATCATAGGCGAATGGGATCGCCCATATAGTCGTGAGCAGGCTGCTTATCCGTTACCCTGGCTCAAAGAAAAGAAATTCTGGCCCACTGTAACAAGGATCGACGATGGTACGCTTTCCTTTACTAGTATGAATTCTGCAACTAATTGTTATTTTAGCATATGGTGACACCAATCTCTTTTGTACATGTCCTCCTGTGGAGCCTACCGACTAAAAGTCTTAAGCACTGAAACCAGACTTTGAACTATAAAAAATTTGTGCTTACAATGAGCCTTGCGGATAGTTAAGAAAAAGTTTGAGCGATTCCAACAAACTCAATGGGCCATGTATAAGTTTTTGGAGTATTTTGTTACTAAGGGAATCAATCACCAAATTTTAATTTTTGCACTTGGAAAATTAGGCGGAAAGAGGAACTTGTTTAGAATTCCCATAGAAACCGCTTCACGCGCTGGATATCATTGTCGTCTAGCCTAGATTTTGAGATGAATAAGTCAAAATCCAATTGAATTGGGCGAATATTGTCAGAGGCTGACTAAGCTTTTCTAGATGTCTCTGTAATTCTTACCTGTGTCCCGACGGGGATTAATCTTTTCAACAAGATCTCGTAATTTATGTGGTCCCCTTTGTCACTGATTGTATATGGCGATTCAGATGAGGATATAATATCCGTATGATATTAATAGTATCTATTTATTCTTTTTGTACTTTTATGATTCCGTCAAAATTTTCTCCCACCAAGTCCATAAACTTTTGATGCAAACAAAGTGGGTAGCTTTTGAAACGAAGGGAATATTTACAAAATAAGAATAAAAAATAGAATTCATGCTCTAATCTGCAAAAAAAAAACCAAATTTAGATTTATCTACTACAGTCCACAGTTGTCATATCTTGACGAAGCTATTGTCTTTTCGGGCCTGAGAAAATGAATTGGACTGATACGTATCAGATCAACCGCCCTAAAAGTACAAATAGACAGAATGTAAACTCAATAATTAGAGTTCTGTCAAGTTACAATTCCTAGCTTAAACGCCTCAAGTCCGACTTTACACGGGGCCTTATATTTGCGCGCACACTCGTGGATTTGCGGGGGACTATTCTCAACACCTGTCAGTGGTGTCCTCTACGAACCTCCAGCTCTCACTTTAGAGTCTGCAGAGCCGAGATTAAGTAACAAAGTCCTCACTTGGATAACGGTTCCCAATCGCTTTCGCGGTCTACGTCGTCTTCATCTCTCACCATAGTCCCTATCGTTATTATCATGAAGATAACCACGATTAGATCAGATGGTATCACCAACCCTTAGTCATGGAGGAAACGCCATCCAATGAGTTTCCGGAGCGTACCCAGCACCCGATACTGAGATGGTGGATTGCATCAATTCGGCCTCGACTGTTACAAAGAAGGGAAATATAGATGAATATGCGCACCTCATGTGGTCCCGGTGTCTAGGCCTCGCCTGGCTGGGGCTGCAGATTAATGAGACTTTTTCCCGCGCATGCAGTTGCCATTGCTAGAGAGCAAGACTAAACATCTGTACTGGGTGCCTTCTACGAACCTTGGATTGAAATATTCTCCCAGAGCTAAGTTCAGTCAAATTTCACAATACCAAAGAAGTTGGCCCACGAAGCAATGATTCAAAATTCTCCGCCATGTCAAATTTTAACTCCCAACGAGTTCGACCCCTACCTTAGTCTCATCAAGTCTGCAAGTAAGACCAAGTACATTTTCGTTTCAATGACCACACCTCTCATCAACTATTCTCTGGCCTCAGCTAGCTGCCAAATACACGCCCACGCCGATATTTATAGCCGACGGAGGAAGCAAGGCGTGGCGCACAAATCTGGGAGACAGTTCTTTGAGACGGGTCTGAGAGGGACAGGACAAGTTCACAAGATGAGATAGAGGATGGATACAGTCTCGACGGGCGTGAAATTTCGAAATTTGGCAAGGAGTTTTTACGAATTGAGCTTTATGTACGCCAGGACTTCGCTTGCGAGAGTGCAGTTGACACTATAAAAACATGCAAACGATGGAAGGTGCCGTGGTCCGCCTCCTGGTGGTACTCTCCGGTATAGTTTGAGTAGCCTCGGCACCTACTTCACTTGGGAAGGAGACGCTCCAGATCATATTACGCGCGAAGAAAATTCAGTGGATGATGAAAGCATTTCTGGATAACCCAGAGTTTTTGAGACGTTCCCCTGGGTGGGTATTCACGGATGAGGGTTGACTTGGGGTGAAGAAAAAGCCGCCATAACTTTGCAGTGGTAATTGCAAATGAATTCCGAGGCATGAGAGCTCTTCCCGTATATTTTCTCTGATATTGTGTCATAGCTGGATAGCTGCTTTTTTTGTTTTTTTTGGGGAAGGGGTCTAGAAGGTTCCGTGGAAATGGTGGCTGAATTCCTCGGGTAGATACTGAGCTGAACGACTATTCATCACGAGCAATATATCAATGATCTTACAACATACATGAGAGGCAAGGAGTACTGTACAAGGTGTGGCCTGGGTTAGAAAGCAGCCCAATGTGCAGGATAGTCTATGACTCAAGTAGTACCGTGAACTCAAAGCTTATAAGATGGCTTTAGCAGTCCTTAACAATCTTAGACTTTTTGGAGATTCTGACTCTCGGATTTAGGACTCAACCATTATCTGTTTTGTCTCAGGTTCCCGACACTATCGACTTTCTCTAAACATGTCCCGAGTGCGCTAATCGCACCTACTGTTGCATATACGTTTGTATATTTACGGACTACAGTGGACCTTGGCTTATCATGGTAGATAGGAGGTGGCTGGTCATCACTAGGTTTGACAGGCACATGAGACTAGTGGGGATTTACCCCATATATGTATATATAATTCAAATGATACCATAGTTGTAAAGTATCAAGTCTTCTTTAGTTCATCACATATATCCATATAATATCCTCAAGAGTGTATATTCCAACAAGACTCAGTAGGGGCCTTTATTCTAATGTATTGAATGTAGAAATCCTTCACAGATATCAGGAGTTCAACCTTTCCGAAATTATATTAATGCTAAGCATAATCCTGCATATCTTTCCTGATACCACGCACACTTAGCCTAAAAATCTGCATCGCTTTATTTTTTACCATGTATCATTACTTCCAGCGGATGTTTAAAATCTTAGATTTTGGGGAAACATATGATACCCGGTTTGCAGACGATATCACTATCAGGTGTTCTAATTTCGTCCGACTATCTGAGGTTAGCTAGAGCTAGGATATTGGAGATCAGCACCAACGTCAACGCCTCATCCAAGCAACTGCATTCGGCATAGATGGTCTAAGCTCTTTGCATGGTAAGTGAGGCTGGCAGGTAGGGCGTCCTCGTGGTGAAATCGCCGACAAAACTAAGCTAAATTTTTAGTTCCACTAAGGGCTGCACATAAGTCACCTGACCCGAGACTATCCTGATAAACAAACTACTGTGTCCTCTCGGAGCTTGTGCGGTGGCATGATAATTGCATCTCGCGGGCTTTTCACGGATCAATTGTCATTGACCCTGACGTCGGGTGATAATAGAAGGCAGGCCCTTGCCTTGCGGAGCCCTCGCCTAGCCAAATGAGGCTAGAGACATGGGACGAATAAGCATGTGCACTGGCGAAGTGGCTTGCCAAATCTGCAATTTGATCCCAGTTATTACGTTCTAATTCACAAATCCGATTGCCTGGACTACAGTTTATCATTATCCTAAGACGCTCGCAGTTTTTCTAGCTTTATTGTGGAGAGCTCGCATGGCAACACCAATGGTTCTGGCTTCAAAAATTTATGGATAGGGATTGATATGTGATTAATTTTAAGCCCAGGATGACGACAACCGCCAAGAAAACTCCTTGTCGTTCTCTACTGCCGCGTGCGAAACAAAAGTATCTTAGGTAGAAAATATGAAGTCCTTTGTCGATGCTGAATAAACATGGGTAAAGACTTTTGCGCGTGTTCACTTGGCGATGATTCCGACCTATGTTAACTCCATTTTGTTCGTTACATACTCGCTACTTGTTCCATTCTGCTTTCTAGCCCGAGCATCAATAAGTCTGGTGCAACTCCTTTGAGATACTAAATTCCACATATCCTAGCTTAAAAGCTCGATACCAGCTATGATCGAACTTCCAGTTGCTATATTCGCCAGATGAGCCGAATGTCAAAGAGCATTATAGTATATACAAAAAAATCCCAGCCAAATACTTGACCACGACATGATACAGAAGCCGTTCGCATAGATCCTAGTATTAGAAAGTTCTCGTACACAAACTCTCAAACTGTGGAGTAAAGTAACTAAGAACAGTTAAAAAGATCTAATTTTAATTATGCTACATTGTAGCGTCTACAATCTCAATCTGTCTAAGATTTAAAACTAGGTGCCATCTAAAATTCAACATGTCTTCCGGAATGAGAAAAAACCCCACTTCGAATCTGGTAGGTAGGTTTTCTCCTTTTAAGCTTCGGACTGATATATAAAATCATAGCCTCTATTCTTTCGAAGTTGTCTGCAAATTTCTAATAAGAAAATGGGCTAACACCTGTGCTTACAGCCCAGTCATAGATACAATTCTAGCCCACTCATTAATCATAAACCACCAGATTTTGCCTTGTCTTCAGCCGCAGCAACTGCTGCCTTACGATCACAAACTCAAATCCCCGTAGCAATCGCTGATGTACAAACGAAACGGACGCTCAGGAGAAACAGCTCTCTATCTTCGCATAGCAGCTATGTCTCAGGGTGTAAAGGATCATGGTGTGAGCGGAGAAATAGTGTAACTTCGATGTCTGAACGCTCATTCCGAGATTCATATCCAACATTATCGCAAACAGAAGTAACCCTGCCGACTATTCCTCATAATCCTACCACCAGGCTCTCAGCTCCTCTAGCTAGCTCAAAAGTTATAGGAACTCATGACAAATTTAAATTGCAGAAAATAAGTCAAAGCTCATTAAAGATAGAACCTGGAATCTTAAGATCTTCAACCAAAACAAAGAGCGGGCCTAGTGCATCAAAGCTACAAAACCTAGATCGATCAGCTAGCAGAGGATCAGTAAATTTCTCTTTGCCAACAAGCTCTCGGCCGGCTTCGCCTGCCGCGCAAGATCAATTTCAATCTTTATCGAGTCAAAATTTCACTTCGATGAGCTCTAAAGAAAATCAGATTTCAAAATCATATGGTAACAGTGGAAATTTTTATTCTGAGGGTATGATTCATTCTTCTGAATCAAATGCAAAAGCTACTTTTGACCAAAGTTCGAGAAATGTTCAAACAATACATTTCGAATCTAATGAACTGCAGTCTAAAGTCGAGACGACGTGGGAAAAATCAAACGGTTCACCGAGATATGTTAACGAAACTCACAAACCCCATGGTGCTGTTTACCAACCTAGTACCAAAGTACCTACAAGCTCTGCATTAGGAGCTCTTTTTCCGGTTCCTGAATTTAGTGGGCCTGAAAAAGTTACTACCTTAGAAGGGAAAGGAAAGAAGTCAGAAACTACTGATAGCTCGCAAGGACAACACGCTTATAATAAGTCGCATGAAGACAGTAAGAACATTACACAAGCAGATCTAATTACTTCCCAGATTTGTACATTATCAACCGAAGTCAAACCACGTGTAGATAATTTTAAGACCCAAAGTATGGATAAAAGATTTTCACCCAGTTTTGGTACCTCTCGATTCACAAATTCGACTCTAGTACTCTCTGATAAAGTAGATGATTCATTATCTTCCATTCCAGAACCGTATAGTATATTTGATACGGAAAAGCCTTCAGAGCCTATTAATCTGTCAACTGAACAGCATATAAACCTTTCTAACAAGATAGTGCCACAAAACATGTCTACATCGTCTTCATTAGAGGACCTTTGTATTACTAGAAATGAAAATTTATTAGGGGCAGGATTAACAACCTCTTCAATCCGTAATACACGACATGTTAGAGCCCCGCAAAATTCCATTGCCGGTCATAGTCCTCCGGCACGTGCAGTGTCTCCTCTAAAATCTGCTCTTAGAACTCAAGGAGCTAGCTTTCAACCAGCATCTTCGCCAATAGGAGGCGGACTGGACTCTACAAAAATCCCTGTAATTAAGACCTCATCACCAAAAAAAAAGGTAGCTAGGGTTAGCTTTGATGAAAGAAATCTAATTGTTGGCGAGGATGCTGCCTCAAATGACCAAACAGCGCTATCAGTGCCAAAGTTTGAGCACTCATGGCTTGATATCAATAAACAATGCTCAGAAGATGATTTTCTTTTCATAAATGATGGTGATATGATGAAAACCAGGCCTATACTACCGACATTCGAGAGTCTGCGGGCAAAAAGGCTACCAAAGCCCAAAGAATGTATGATATTAGATCCGATTGTTTCGACTGAAGCCATGGGCTCCTCCCTGTTGAACCTAGCTATTGAGATACCTGAAATCGAAGTAAATGAAAGCTTGGCTGAAAAACAGTACGATAATGCGAACGAACTATTGTCAGCTCAAGAGACTGCTCTTGAAGATATCGCAAAAACATCCGAAAATTACGAGCCTCTCTCTTCTAAGAGTCTTTACAATGAGAACCCTAGAGTAGATACTAGTTTTGATCCCAGTTCGACTCTTTTATCCCAAGAAAATCAGGTTAAAGACGCATCAAACTTTCTCAGGCCTACTGCCGAGAATGATACCAAAGCCATAAATAACTTTGGGCTATTAGGAAGTCCGGAGGCTACTTGTTCAAATAACTCAACTGATTCAACAAAAACATCTAAAACAGCTAGCAAAAAGAAACAAGATTTTTTGAACCAAGGAATAGAAGCAAACGATGACGTTTCAGCTGTAAACCAGGATTATTTTCATATCCCCGGGGCTTGGTACTGCACAGCCGAGATCCCCAATCAGAGCTCGTGTATACTGGCTGAATCATGTAGAGCATCTGAGATCTCTGAAAATTCTACTTCCAACCAATCATGTAATAGCTCCAATAATATAGACAAATCTGGCGTACAATACGCTATTAATTTACCGTCTTCGGTACAACTCAGGTCTCATCAGTATCCATTATCTTCAGATAATTACATCGGAGATTCTGATAGTCAATCCAGTGTTGAGAGCATCTATTGTGACGCAGCTGAAGATGTCTCAGAGCTAAAATCAGATGAAGATTCTATTTCTCGCCGCATTATTGCTGGTAGATCTGCATCAAACCCTGCACTGATGAAATTTCCTGAGAATCCTCACTCTGACTGCTCTGTCAAAAATTTGACAGAAATAGAGAACTCTCGATCAATCAATAGAACAGATAGCACTTCCAAAAATATCTGCGAGCCTTTATTTAAATCTAATAATTTGTCTTTCAGTCAAATATTTAAATCAGATAGCAAAACGAAACAGTCCGAACATCAAGAAATTAATTCAATGAATTGTAAAGCTTCATTTAGCACTGAAAACAAAGCCGTAATGGAATTTAGTCTTCCTCAATTATTTGAACAAACTCGAATTCCGAGAAAAGATCACAATTTTCATCAATATACCGAAAATAGTACTGTTGCTACTGTTAATTCAAGTAGAGCATGCAAACATATTAACTCAAACGATTTATTAAAACGTTTTTCTACTATTAATTCGAGAGCGGGTCCTAGTACAGCACACCAATCAACTAAAACTATAAATCATTTAACACGGCAAAGATCATCGGATAGAAATAATCGTTCACAATCCTCTGACACCCAAATTTATCCTATCGCAAGTCACTTGGGCTCTCAGCCATATCTTTCAGATGATTGCGAGGCAAAACATAATGATCGAAGACATAGATCTAGGCCGCTGGCGTCGCTGCGCAGGAAAGGATCTGATAATAGCGTGACTAGCTTTAGACGCACTCTTCCTGCCCGAGAAAACCTTAGATTTAGACATTCTATGCGAAATTCTGCGGAACTTGCTCCGGAAACAAATAAGCGATTATCAAATAGAGACAATCGCCTCTCCCGGTTCAGTCTCCGACGATTTTCGCCAATAGAACATCCGCCTCGATTTCTTCATACAAGAATATCAGAAACTAACAGATCAATCTCCGTTATTTCAGATGCCAGCTCGACGACTCGTAAAAAATGTAGCTCACGAACCGGAAAACTCTTTAGATTATCAAGGCCAACACCCACGATACCCATACCTAAACCAATCTCTCGCTTAACTGCGTTAAAAGTTGATCGAGAATCAACTGGAAATAAATTTCAAAGCCGATTTGATTATTCAAGTGACGAATCTGATCGCAGTATTGAAACAGCTCCCCCCCAAGCATCGGATAAAACCGTAAGTGTCCGTGACCAGGTTGATTCAATACACATGAATTTGAGTAATATTTCACACTCAGATTCTGCTCGTATATACTCCGCAATCACTGATAGCACAAACGTTGTTCCACAAGGGCCATGTCAAGAATCTCAAATTTCAGAAGTCACTACATTGGAGAAAAATGGAACGGAAAATTCCCAAGATATATCCAGGAATGTTTCTCAGCCCTCTAAATCCTTTATAAAAGTTTTATCGAAAAAAAAGTGCAACCATCAGAAGAAAGTGCACAAAAAACACAGAGAGTTCCACATACAACCTCAGAGTAATCTCAAATCTAGCGAATCCATGAAAAGGCTGGTACGTTCTAAAAAACAGCCGAATTCTAATTACCTCAAGTCTACTTTTGTAGGGAAATCTCTTGGAAATAATGCGGTAGGCTTTCAAAGCTCTTTCGTAACATCTACAGATATTGATAGATCCAATATCTCTACTGGTAAAAATTATAGAAATTGTTTTGGCGGCTCGAGCGAATTTAAGGGAACAGATTTTAGTAATAGCTTCAAAATTTCTCATGCCGTCCATTCAACCTTAAATGATGGCAGAAAAAAAAAGTTTGGCACTTTTAGGAAAATTTTTAATTTGGGTGAATGAGTCCTTAGTTTATTATAATATTCTACCAGAGTACTTTTTACTACGGTCATCTACACGATTTTTCATCGTTTTTTGCCTAGAAAAAGACAACGGCTAGTGCAAATATACCCAAGCTTAAATTATTTATGGATTCTAATACGCATTGAACTAGGGTTATCCTACAAGTAGTAAAGAATGCCACATGATAATCATTTTTAACCTTTAAGTTTGAAAGAGTAATATTAGATATTAAATCATCTTGTAAGCACGACGCGAAGAGATTCAACACCCATAGATAACAGCGGAAAAGAATTCAAGAATCCTATCGACACAGAAAGCGATCGATCCTAAATTATGGATTCCCTAAATTTCCTAGGTCTACCTGTTTACAGTTTTCTGCATCCTGGTAATAATAAAATGATAGCACTTACGCAATTTGAGCTCGTTACAGTTGAATTTAGTCCTGTGCTTTCAGATTTGCCGTAAATTTCAATAATCGACTAGTTTGAAATAAGAATTTACGAAATAAAGGATCCCAATGAATCAAGCTAAGCGAAAATGGTTTGATGCTTCATATGTTAGGTAGAATAAGCGCCTATGGCTTGTCACGTAATAAATCTTGAGAAATATGTATGAATTAGATAAGTTATGAATTAGATAAGTTATGAAACGTGTGCCTTGTTTTGTGTCATGGTCTTGGAGTGAATTAAACCGGAGCGTGGATTAGACGCGTGCAAACAAGCTTTACTAAAGTCGTTGGTGAAGCGGAGTCATCGTGCGCGTGACAATCTAATTAGTTTTTTCTTTGACTGGAATAATTAGCAAAGATAATTTTTATAGATTTAAATTGTTAGCTTTAGTACATAGATCTACACGGGAAAAAATCTTCTGACGTTTCCCGCTGGATATTTGTGCTCACACTACCAACCTTTAAGAGAGATGCGGTAACTCATCAGACTCATACTGGCTCGGAGGTTTCATGTGCCATACTGACCACAGACTAAATTCCAGGGAATGAGTGTTTGTCAAAACTATTGCAAGGGTATTCAATGCCCTGGAGAGGTACTGTGAGTTTCTGTGAAGAACAGAAGATACCTTAGAATCATACCAAGTAGCCGTCTTTAAGCAGCAGGTAGGTAGAGTTGCATTGGGAGAGAACAGAGCTAAAGACATTGGGCGCGTGAACTACCGATGTTGAGGAGCTGAAAGACTAAGCTTCTCTCGTCGGGAACGCGCATCGTGAATATTGAGTTGCAATGCGAGGTAGAGAGATCAGTAAGCTTTAGCAAGTCACGAATTTACATACAGAATGAATAAACTTGCGTCGTGAGGATAGGCTTGGCAGCTTTTGGGGATGAGAGATCATGGAGTAAATTACAGCAGAGTCTAGTCTAACGGCAAAGACGCAAGTGGAGGGGTTAGGGTTAGCAGATGGCATCAACAGAGAATCTAGCCCAAATTTCCTTATGAAAGATGCTCGGGCAACGTCAAGCTAATCCAAGTGCCTATTCTACAAGTATTAGTGCTTACAAAAGTGACTACCGAAACCATTGCTCTTCAAGCCCAAGATATGAGTGCACAAATCTATATACTTACCGGAAGATTCCCTATTTGAGGGGCTTTCTCGCTATCATTAGATACATTGGTGTGAATAAATTTTCTCTTCCGCCCGCCACCAGACAATCGGCTGCAACGGCTAAACAGTCTGCCGTTTTTTGGGTGCCCTCTGGGGCGAGATATACACTCTCCAGGAGTCCGACAAACTTGTGAGCGATGAAGCGACCGACCTTAGTCATGCGAAAAATGGTAGGAAAGTCCCAGACGCTGCCCATCATGCTGAAGTCACCAGCGAGTGGATAGTACCACGGGGCTGGATCGGGCCGTTGAGCCAAGTCTTCATGAAGCTCGAGCTCAAACCCTGCAGCCTTAATGGCAGCAAGAGCTTCGGAAATTTTGACCATGTTGGAAATACCATCGCCCTGCTCGATTCCAATGCGAATATTGCGGTGATGCTCGTTCTCGTTATCGTAGTCATCTGTCATGAGCCACTCGTACACGCCGAAGACCCCGCCAGGCTTGAGAACGCGGAATATCTGAGAGTAGACGCCCTCGAGCGAAGGAGCGTGTACTGTGGCCTCAATTGCGTACACGCAGTCAAATGAATTTTCCGGGAACGACATTTGCTAGGCGTGGATTAGCAAAACGCAACAGTGGGCGCCGGCCTGGCGCAGCGGGTCAAGACCTACCATAAAGTCGCCCTTAACGAAAGCCAACTGATCTGAGAGCCCTTCCTTTTCGGCATACTTGATGGCACGCTCAATTTGATAATCGTTGTTATTGAGACCGGTTATGTGTGCACCGGTGAACTTGGCCATCTCTCGCGCCGGTCCGCCAACACCACAGCCAACGTCCAGCACAGAATCTCCATCCTTGATTCCAATTTTGGCGGCGAGATAATGCTCGTGACGAGCAATGGCTTGGTAGAAGGGCTCTCCGTAGGCGAAGCGACAGAAATGGAAACATTGACCCCAGCCATATTCGTACAGGTCAGTGCCGAGGTTGTAGTAACTAGATGAGCGTGAGATTGGAATCAAGTAACGCGTGGATCGCAACATACTGTTTCGTTAGTGTCGCGTATTCGGCTTTGCGTGACTAGGCCGAGCATGTTAGTCTGCATTGTATGGAGCATGCAGAAGAGTCTACCTCGCGGTCCTGTGTGGTTTCCTCTCGAGCACCTTTATCCCAGTGTTTGAAGTATTCCTCCACGGCTAGCTTCTGCGCTGCCTTGTCCTTGCCTACCATGGCCCGAAATCCTCCTTGCGCTTTCGCCGAGTCCTTGTGCATAGCTTTGCTAAAGGCGGCATCTCGGGAATGGTCCTCAGCTTCTAGTTTGACTGATGGCATAGTGACTTAGCATATAATCGTGCTGGCTTAAGGAACAGGGGGGCGTGTGGCGGGAAATCGGTACGGGTGGTGAAGGCGTCTCGAATGACACAGCGGGAAATGCTTTCAGCACGTTGCATACCGCGATTGTACGTCACGTGATGTCTAACTTTACTCCAAGAGTGCAGACGTCTATGTATAGATGAGGTCCTCAGGCTCTATCCGCTTCGGAGTGCAAGGACTCAACGATTAACAGTAGTACCCCATGAATCGCCAGATATAACTGCAAGGTCTGTAGAGCTGAGGCCGAGTCCAAAGCTACTCAATAGCGCTTCAGCTATCTATGAGACCGGCATTGAGAATTCGGCTGGACTACTTCACGGCAATTGCACACGGCCCGGACTTTTCCGATAATATTTGCCGACCGTTTGTTTTATCCCATGACCCAAGCTGATTGAGGAAGATAGAAATGTGGAATGTGGAGAGACGCTACCAGAATAGCTATTCTGGCTGGAGTTATTTGGAGGTGATAGTTCTTGCATAGCGTCGATTTATTCATTTGATGTTTGTATGGCCTAGGTCAGAGAGGAGCCCGATGCGCTAGATAGTCATAGACTCAAGTAGCACAATAAACAACAACAACAATACGTTTGATTTGTGTATGCTGAGATTCAGATAATGTTTTATTCGAGTGTAAGATAGATAGAAATTCTATAGCATTAAAAAAATGTGAGGTTTCGGCCTGAATAGTTTCACGTCTCTATTCATATCTCTACATAATTCTTTTAATTATTAATTGATGTGTCGTTTTATTCATGGTGCTACTTGAGTGTGCCCCTATCTAGGACGTCGGGCTCCTCTCTGACCCAGGCCGCAGCTTGTAAAACGCTCCTATCCTCTCGTCTTACTTGAAAGACCTCTGATATACTGCGCGTGATGCATAGCCATTTAGCTCAGAATTTACTCGCGGAATTCAGACATCTTTTCCATAAAATCTTCTACCAAAAAAAGTCTCAAAAAGCCTGCAGCTCCAGCCAGGCGAGACCTTGACACCGGGACCACATGAGGTGCGCATATTCATCTACATCTCCCTTCTTTGTAACATCTGAGTTCAACTTGATCCAATCCACCATCTCCGTATCGGGTGCTGGGTACGCTCCGGAAACTCATGGGACAGCTTTTCCTCCATAATCAAGGGTTGGTGATGGGTAGGGCTCCGACCCTACCATCTGATCTAATCGTGGTTATCTTCATGATAATGACGATAGGGGACTGTGTTGATAGATGAAGACGATACAGACCGCGAAAGCGATTGGGAATCCTTATCCAAGTGAGGATGAAGAAGTCATTCAAACTCGGCTCTACAAATTCTACAGTGAGGGCTGGAGGTTCCTAACGAGCACCGCTGAAAGTTTATTAGTTTCGGCCGCTGCAAGATGCACAGTAAACCTCAATCCCGAAACAATGACGATGGTGACCCATTACAGCGGTACGATCTCGTGCCGTTATCCTATTTCGACAACGTTTTTGTGGAGAATATAGTCACGCGACAATGTGAACAAACCCATTTTGTGACTTAGTCCACTCAATGAAAACTTCACACTTCCTCGCACATCAATCGTTAATCGTTCTCTGTCACACATTATTAAACCAGCTATCTAATTTCCCTTGCCCTCTATTAAGCTCTGCCTGCTGCTGAAGGCTTCATTCTATGCGCATGAGTATCGCAAGCTCCATGGAGTTGGAATCTTGCTCATGCTCCTTGAGACTGAGCAGGCGCTTAAGGCCATTTAGTGCTTGTTTAATCGTAGCAGGCGCCGGCAAAGACGAATTCTTCACCTTCCAGTGGTGCCGGTGTAATCGCCTAGCATGCTCTGCATATCTGGGATAGCCAAGCAGAATCGCATCTGAATCGAAGTCGAAAGCAAACACAGACACACCTATAATCGGCGACTTCTCATCAAAGTCGGTCTTGTCATTCTCGCGAGAGTCTTCAACCCTCACCTCTCCACACACCACCTCGCCTCAACGACCGATATAGGCGTAATTCCAATTGCAAACAGAACCTTGCTTTATTAGTTACCGAACATCATGCACTACCAATCTACGACGCTACGTATATGTACAAGGAGTAAATTAAGCCATGATATACAAAGTTGGGGTCTTGGTTTATGTGGGACTGTTGCTCTGATGGGGCTATACATCTTGAGGAAGGACAGGCGACTGGGGTGTGGAAAGATATAAGAATGAGACCTCCTGTGGGGATAACAGGTCTGATACTTTCGAGAAATTTTCGACCTTTCAACGTTTGTGGGCGCCAAGACTAAGGTTTCGACAAATTAGCCAAGAGGACTTATAACGTCCATGAGCCAATAGCACTCCCCAGCGCCCTAGACGATACAAAAGAAGTCAGGCTAAGCTACTATACAGCAATAACGCTCTGTCAAGACTTTTCTGAAATTTCAGCACGACCTTCGGGAAGGAGTTGGAAGGAAGCTAGAAAGGCAGAGGGTGAATCTCCCAAGGTACACACAAGTCTGCAGCGCCCAGCTGGCCGGCCTCTTCGAACGCTTCAGAAGTGGCACTATGTCTTCAGATTTAGTCCCAATGTCGGTATTAAGAGAGCTCCGCACCCAGTGGCTTTTGCGATTTTCCCCGGCTGCCATACACCCGCAAATGGCCATCGTTTCGTTGGCTGGAGAGGAGAGATAATGAATGGCGAAGCGCTCCTCTAAGTGTATGATCGAATGAGGACTTGTTAGTGGAGCTGTATGAGAGGCATAGGTGTTGAGATATCATCAGAGAACAACGGGCTCACTACTAAATATAATCAGGCTTCAGCCAACGACATTGGTTACGTCATGTGACAGCTATTCAATATAACGATAAAAGGGCGACGGCGACATCGGTATATCGAATAATGTTCACCGCCGTTCCAATCACGAGGGTGCTAACTTACATTGTGGCTTCGGACAGCTCGATAAAAAGACTTGAACTAAAAATTGTGACAACTTAAAAGCCCAGAGCCATCGTTGCCTCGGAGACTACTTCACGAGCTTATTGCTGCGAAAACATGGCATGAAGATTGTGCGGCGTATGACCATCGCGTCACAAACAATGATGCAATCCTGTTTTGTAGCTGTGAGCTAGAAAAGATGCCCACCCTCTTTAAACGCTGTCGGAGATGCAATACTTTGACGTCCAAGCCTAGAGAAGACATAAGCCTTGATGCTTTTTCTAGGCAACTCTTTGGATAAAAAAGGCTAGAGAAGTATAAAATTTTTGCCCAGGCTACAGGCTACTTCCGTAGACTAGACGCATCCTAGTTCTTTGCCAAATATAAGCACAGGTTTTGGGATAAATGCCAGAGCAAATACGCCGGCGGAGGTGAGCTCAGGATAATGAATGCTGATTCAGCACCAATTATTATTTCTTTTCTTCATTTTATGTCTCTTCACTGCTGTTGGGTTAATTATTCAGATCTGAATAGGTGGACTAGGTGAAAACGATGGTTGATTATTACTTAACCCAATCCCAAATGATTGGGTCCTTGTTAGACTGAATTACAGATATACTACTGCCTAAGGAATAACAGGCATATACTCTACAATATGTTACAGCTAAACTACATATACATAATTAAGCAATAACAACAACTGCATTATCTGCTTAATGAGCTCAAGATTTATTAGCTCTCAAATAGGTTTGAACGAGCAGGGCAAGTCCAAAGGTCAAATCTTGGCCGGCTCCACCGGTCCTACGTCTAAATAGATAGAAGGTTTTGGCCTAGGACTTAAAACTAAATAAATATTAATGATGATACGCTAAGTACGAAAGATAAATAATGTCTGCACATGATGTTGAGATCTAGTCATGACCATTTGAATAATATCGAATAATGAATGAATCATGTCTTTGCATGATATTATCTATTTCACTATACGTCTTGGCGTATGTCTATATTACAAGTTAGACCTGTAAGCTTGGCTTTTCTGTTATGAATCCGAATCACGTGTTCATAGCCTTGGCGTTTGCGTAATGGGTCTGTTTGACAAAAGCATGTACATAACACTTTTCACTACACATTAGTTAGACAGTATCATATACGAGCCACATTATTTATCAACAATAATATCTTCTCTACATATCTCTGTCACACAGTGTACACTTTCACAACATTTTCCTGCACCAGGATCGAGTTGGGCGACACATGCCATATAACGCTGGAAACCCCAAGATTAACTTTGATGACGTGTTGGATATATCGCGCAATGAAATAAGAGCAATATTCCTGGAACGAGAGATTAAGTTGACTAAAAGAATGTTATGTTCAGATTACTACTAAACTTGCGCCTCGACCTTAGAAGTTTTATGATAATCTAAATGACACTTAAAAGCCTTTGCTTTCGAGAATAGCTTTCGCTTTGGTTTGCGCTAAGCCTGCGTTAGACAGCGTAGGCTACAGACAGGCACTGGCTTACCAGCCGTTAAAGCCATCTTGGCATAAAAATTATCAATAAACTCCTTGTATCTATACCATACAGCTAATCATGTATCCGTTAGGTAGCCTGAAGCACTACCATAGTACTCATTTCAACCCCTTTTCTGTACACGAAATCGTTTCGGGAACCTAGACGAAATAGACGGCACGTACATCCAAAGTACTGTCTCCATTTCTGACATGAAACTAGCTATGTGAGGCTTGTAATTAATGCCGTGTCTCCAAAGACCATGACGCTGAGCGAGGTATGACTAAAAAAGAGACAATCTTCTAGTTTCATCTCTTGTTTAGGATAACTAAATCTTTTCTCGGAATTTCTCTGGTGTCTACCATCATCAATTGATCCTGAGACTGCCGAATCCAAAATGATAGGATTGAGGATGTTTGTGCTACGAGCACTTAGTGGTTAACATAATCCACCAAGCCATTTCTAGAATTTAATGATGACATTAAAGATTATCTTGTGGTTATTTAAAACCTAATATCTTGGGTTTTGCAGTATTTCAATCATGATAAAGATAGTGTAAAGTTTACTTCCATAGTTTTGGTGGAAGTAAAGTCTAGATCACTTTCATTCTCCAGTTTAATTTTTCTGATATTTAAAATAGTTAGCTGCCTATCTATGATAGGTACAGCTTCAGGCAGAATTTTAAAGTTGGTTCAACCTTTGGAAGAAATACTTGCAGAGTGAAATTTTTTATGGCCAAAATAATACTCAAGTAATAGCTATAACGTAAGCTAATCAAACATGAGTAATTCTAAGTGGCCTCATTAATTTTTTATGCACTGATGCCGCAAAGTAAATTTTGGGTTGAGCAAACCTCTGGGTGAGAACGATCTGCTTGACTAGAAGCGTTATACACTTAAAACCGTATTTATGTAGTTAAAAGTGTGCCGCTAAAGCGCTTTCGACATACTAGAAGTAATAGCTTGAATTATATTAAAAATCGGAATATTTTTCATCAGGTTATTTAGTTTCGAATTCTAGTCGATAGTATTTTTCTATCATTATTATTAATAAATACAGATGATTTATTGTCTGATCGAGGTCTGTCGTTAAAGTAAATCTCAAAAATATGAGCGGAAACTCCCCAGAACCTCAGGACTAAATTTTAATAACCGATAAAGAATATATAAATTGAATAAGTAATGGAAGTAATGATACTTTAGAAACTTCAACGCTGGAAAAGTTTCATGCCCATTAGGCACAACTTTCCGTTATTTTCGAGTGGAGTTGATGTATTCGAATACAATGATACGATATTTAGTCATTTTACCACGCTTGGTATGAGCTAGAATTTGTAGCTCCAGATTCGAAACATCATGGAAAATTTTAATGTAAGATCTTGAGGGTAAAATCGTGTGAAGTGAATGAAAGCGGAAATAAAGGATCTCATCTTGAATATTGTGATATTTTGTTAGGGTAACATTGTAGGTGAAGAAAAAGATACCCGCTGTGTGTTATTCACGAAACAGAAAAAGAAGAGAGGCTCATTGTAAGGCCTGTAATCGACATTAAATTTTCTCCAAATCCTGCAAGTCTCTCTTTTTCTTTCACTTCGTAAATACTACACAGGTACCTTGATCAGTGATTTTTGTGGTAGATAATTAAAGATTAAAATAAATAAGAGCCAGTTAGAGGTAAAAGTGAACATTAATGAAATCAAACTATTAAGTGAGATAGGATTGAATTGAAGTTAAGAGAGCTGATATGGTAGCAATAGTACTGCTGTAACGTTTCGTATTAACTGTAAAAGATTAAAATTAAATGTCGAATCGTTGGCCAGAGCAGATAGATCGCAGGATTGATGAGAATTTTTAATTTCGGGCTGACGTCATGCTTGATATAATGAATTTTAATCGTAGGTTGAAATTACAATTGGATTTAAGTAGTAACTAGTCGGGATTACAATACTAAGCGGATATCTTAAGCTAAAACATGAGTACTTTGGAAAAGCTGAATGAAAATCCAGAGTCGATTAGCAAAGGACGGAGTTAATTGATCCATAGAATAATTAAAAGTATTATGTGGCAGTAGGGGAGAATTATAAGCTTGTCCGAGGCAATCCTTCCTTGATTAAATAGAAACTGATTAAACAGATTAGTACTACAGAATGATGTCATTCGTTTGCTGATGACGCACTGTGGTGAATAAGTTGCCCTCTATTTGTTGTGGTTTGTTTGATTTGTCCAAGATTTAAACTGGCCAGGCAATAGAAATCATCTGCACTCGATAATAGCTTAGCAGGGGTGTTGTTGAACAGGATTAAGTTAACAACCATGAAGCACAAGCATGTTGTCCCACCTCAATGAGCTGACCACTTCAGAATTCACCCACGTGTTGAAGCATTCCATGGCCAACTGTCTGGAAACCCCGATGAATGCACACCGTGATGCAGACTTCTCATAGATCTTGATAATCACTCGACCAGACATCGGAAATTTTCATTATTTCGAAATCTTTTTACCTTACAACTAAATAATATTATACGAGTCGAGTACCTCCTCGTCGTAGTCCTAGGGTTTCCGCCATTGAGTATCTGGAACAAGTCGCAAGAACAAAAATCACTTGGCGCATACTTAATAGCTCCAACATATTGCACTCATCGACTCTTGTAAGGCATTTATCAACAGTTGTGAAAAGTTCTTTTTTTCGATTCGGATTTTAATTGCACATGTAGCTATCCAGCTATCATACAATATCAAAGATAAAGTACCGAATGTATACCTCAATTTAAAAGTAGAGCACTCCTGCCTCGCATTTCATTTGCAAGTACCACTATGAATTGATGGTGACTATTTCCTCCCCCCATATCAGTCTTCTTCCTTGAATACTCACTCAGGGGAAATTTTCAAATCTCCAGAGTTACCCAGGAATTCCCCCATCTACTGTATTTTCTCCGCGCAATATGTGGACTGAGGCCTCTCCCCATGTGGAGTAGGCGCCCAAGCTACTCAAACTTTACCTAAGATCAACACCAGGAGGCGGACCACGGCATCTTTCATCATTGGCTTGTTATTGTTGTGGCAGCTGCACACTCGTACTTGAAAGCATAGCGCGCACGTTGCTCTTCAGTTTGAAAAATTCGCAGCCGGAATTCAAAGTCTCATGCCCATCTAGATTGTATCCATCCTCTGCATCATGTTGAAAACTTGTCCTGATTTCTCTCGCGCTTATACCATAGAACTTTCTCTCAGATCTGTGCATCGCGCTTTGTTTCCTCCCTCGTGTGAGAATATCGGCGTAGACGTGTATTTGGTGGTCAACTGAGGCCAGAGAAGGTCGAAGAAAGGCGCGGAAATTGAAAGGAGGATGTAGTGAGTCGTACCTGTAAGCCTGATAAGGTCTTGGGGGGGATCGGTTTCGTTGGGTGACAGAAATTGATTAGGTGGAGAATCTCGAATCGTTGCCTCATATGCCGACTTGTTCGGTATTACGAAATTTGACTGAAGTTGGCACTGGGAAAATGTTTCACCCCCAGGTTTGTAAGGTATGCCGCGTACAGGTGTTCAGTCATTGCCCTCCTCCATGCACGTAGTGTAACATGCAGAGCCAAGGAAAAAGAAACAGCTTTGTGAAAAATCGGATACCACCGACCGATACCGTCACCCGTATGTGTGTGTTTTTATTGTACTACTTGAGTCGTAGACTATCTAGCACATTGGGCTCCTCTCTAACCCAGGCCACACCTTGTACGGTGCTCCTTGCCACTGGTGTCTCTTGAAAGATTATTGATATATTGGTCTTGATGAATAACCATTCAGCTCAGTATTTACCCTAGGAATTTGGCCACCTTTTCCACGGAACCTTCTACCCAATCAAAAAGGAAAATGGTAGCAATGAAAACTGCGTGCGCAGGAAAAAGTCTCAAAAAGCCTGCAGCCCCAGCCAGGCGAGGCCTAGACACCGGGACCACATGAGGTGCGCATGTTCATCTATATCTCCCTTCTTTGTAACAGTCGAGGCCGAATTGATCCAAGCCACCATCTCCGTATCGGGTGCTGGGTACGCTTCGGAAACTCATGGGACAGCTTTTCCTCCATGATCAAGGGTTGGTGATGGGTAGGGCTCCGACACTACCATCTGATCTGATCGTGGTTATCTTCAAGATAATGGTGATAGGGGGATGTGCTTAGAGATGAAGACGATACAGACCACGAAAGCGATTGGGAATCCTCATTGAAGTGATGACTTTATTACTCAATCTCGGCTCTACAGACTCTACAGTGAGGGCTGGAGATTCGTAGAGGACACATTGACAAGTGTTGAGAATGGTCCCCCCTACACTCACCCGTAGATCACTCCTAAAAGAGACTCTTACAGCGCTACGTGGAAGTGTGTGGGATTAGTTAATTATTGTAAACGTAATTGGCTCAATCTCGTATTATAATTAAAGCACTAGTGCTCTCTAGGGGGACTATTCTCCACACCTGTCAGCGTGGTGTTCCCTGGTACATTTTGAGAAGCCTAAGCATCTACTCCACTTGGGAAGGAGACACTTCAGATTACATTTCACGCGGAGAATATTCAGTGGATTATGAAGGCATGTCTGGATAACTCAGGGGTTTTTTGGACGTTTCCCCTGGGTGGGTATTCAGGAATGAGGGTTGACTTAGGGTGAAGAAAAAGCCGCCTTAACTTCGCAATGGTACTTGCAAATGAAATCCGAGGCATGAGAGCTCTTCCTGTAAATTGAGTCATCTTTTCTTTAGATTTCCTCTGATATTATGTCATAGCTAGATAGCTGCATACGCAATTCAAATCTGATGCAAAAAAAACACCTGTCCGCGGTGTCCCCTATGAACCTCCAGGTCTCACTGTAGAGCCTGCAGAACCGAGATTTAGTAACAAAGTCCTCACTTATTATTATAATTAATTTATTTCATTGTCCTGTGTGAGTCCATGACTATGTAGGACATGCAGGTCCTCTGTGCCTACAGGCCAAGGATACCTATACTAGTAGCATATCCCATCCTACGCCTCTCATACAGCTCCTCTCAAACAGTACCACCCCTCACAGGTCCTGATCAGATCATAAACTTAGAGGAGCGCTTCGCCATTCATTATCTCTCCTCTCCAGCCAACGAAACGATGGCCATTTGCGGGTGTATGGCAGCCGGGAAAAATCGCAAAAACCATTGGGTGCGGAGCTCTCCTAATACCGACATTTAAACTAAATCCGAAGGCATAGTGCCTCTTCTAAGCGTTCGAAGAGGCCGGCCAGCTGGGCGCTGCAGACTTGTGTGTACCTTGGGAGATTCACCCTCTGCCTTTCTAGCCTCCTTCAAACTCATTCCAGAAGGTCGTGCTGAAATGTCAGAAACGTCTTGACAGAGCGTGATTGCTGTATAGTAGCTTAGCCTAACTTCTTTTGTGCCGTCCAGGGCGCTGGGGAGTGCCGTTGACTCATCGACAAAAGAAGCCCTCCTGGCTTATTAGCCGAAATCTCGGTCTTGGCGCCCACAAACGTTCCAAAGTTGAAAACCCCTCGAAAATGTCAGTGAAAGCATAGTCTTCAGAGACCTGTTCCCCATCTCGCTTCACATCTCAGCCGTCTGTCCTTCCTCAAGATGTAGATACCCATTAGAGCATCAGTCCACCATGAGCCAGGTCCCAGGCTTTGTAAATAATGACTTAATTTCCTCCTTGCTGGTACACGTGGCGTCGTAAATCTGTAATGGGTAATGGCCAGTAATGAATGGGGCAAGCTCCTGTTTGCAATTGGGGTGACGCCTTTATTGGTAGTTGAGGCAAGATGATGTGTGATTAGAAAGAGGTTGAGGACTCAAAGGTTAATGGTAAGTGTTAACATTTCTCTCTGGATCTCGACCAGTACAAATACACCGTATAATAGTAATTCATATTGATACTCAGGATTGCGATGGATAGCAGAGACTGATGATGTTCATGGCAGCGCGTGGTTTGGTAGCTGTGGACAGGGATAGTACACGTATATATATACATATATATTGCGCACTTATTACCATTATGATGACGCTTCCGACTACATTCACAATGCCCATAACTACTCTGGGCTAATCACACCTTTCTATATGGGTCTTATCTTCTAATTAATGACTTTTTGCCCCTTTTATCATAAATGACAGGTCATGATATTCTTCGTCTAGCCGGCCATCATCAACCTCATAGTTGTGGGCAGATTAAATCTTTAATAGTAAGTGCTGCTTGATTAAGAATTTGTCAAATGGAGATATGCAGGTGTTTGCTTTTGACTTCGATTCGGATGCGATTCTTCTTGGCTATCCCAAGTTGCAGAGCATATTGAGCGATTATACCGGCACCACCGTAAGATGAAAAGTTCGTCATCGCAGGTAACGTGACCTACTTGATTGCCCCAGTCATTCTAAATTCTAACAAATTGCACGTTTGCTATGACATTCAATTAACCCCCATCATTAATGATTAGCATGTGTAACAGTCATCCTATGTAATCAGACGGACTTGTATTGGCTGTAGCATCTTTCACGTGTTACTTATTTAGAATTGATCAGGAAAAGTGTTGGGATTGGACTAGCGTATGGAAACCCCCTCTTTTATGTATAAATGGGAGGGTTTCAAATACTAATTGGAGAATACAAAGCTGTACATTACTCTTATCTATCCATCAATTACTAATAAATTTAATCATTTAGCAAATATACTTTTTATATCTCTACATCATCCTTAATCCTGTTATACCGCTTTATTCAAGTGGTCAATAACAATCTGCAAGTTTCACTTCATAAATCTTATCAATATCTAATCTACTACAATAACGTCGGAAACGCCGTAAAGTTAAAATACAGATATGGAAACAAACAATATCTTATCTCACCCAGAAGGACCAGAGTGCCAGTTTGTAGTGGGTGAAGGTACTATCTAACCCCGCAACACCTTTGTCATGCTTAACACTTTATAGGTACATATGCTCTGAAGGAAGATCTTCTCCTCGCAATGCCTCTTCCTTGCCCCTCAGAAGTATCTGTCCTCAATTCAAATCCACTATCAACAAATTCTCAGCCAGAAACTTCTGGTACAAAAGTTTCATTGTTATCAATCAGCTCGCTGAATATGGTTAGTCAACCAACTATTGAAATTTTTGGCAACTTGGAACCTCTTGAGGAAAAGGGAGAAAATCAAAACAGGATAAAAAAATACGTACAGAATAATTCAGGGGGTATTCAGAGACGTAGGATATCTCCCACAGGCAGCGTAAAGTTTTCACAGGGCGTAGGACTAAGTCCAACAAGCGAAGAAAACACTATCTTAAACACCATCGGAAAGGATCAAGGGAAGAAAAAAAAACCTAAAAATAATATTATGAAAAGCAACTCTTCATTTATCTCTAGATGCGTGGTAGATGAACACCTGAATAAAAGATTACAAGAAAGAAAATCCAATGGCTACTATGCCTTCACAAATATCGATAGAGCTTTCCAGTGGCTTGATTTATCGTCTCCACAAAAAGTTAGTATCACAAAGCTCTTACTTCAAAATTTAGACTCAGAACTTCATCTAGGCAGAATATTTAACCAAAATACTGTTTACCAAGGGACATTGTCTTTGTCATGACATAAATCAGGTTACCAAAAGTCAAACTCACATCGATTTGATACTGGGTTTCTCGACCGGGGAAATCATATGGTACGAACCAATTTCACAAAAATATACAAGGCTTAACAAAAATGTGAAGAATATCTTTCAAGCTTTTGCAGATATTTGGCTTACCTCACTAGGGAATTATAAATAAAAATCCAGTTTCAGAGATAAAGTGGATACCAGGATCCGAGAATCTTTTTTTGGCATCACACATTGACGGTTCGTTAGTGATGTATGACAAGGAAAAAGAAGAAGCTGCCTTGCTGTCTGAGGAAAAAATCAGACACTCGACAAATCAATTTGAAAATTCGGAACATAAAATACAGCCATCGCTCTGTATAAATAAATCTATCTTTTCAAAAAATCAAAAATTTAATCCAGTGTCGTCCTGGAAGCTTTCAAGACAACGAATTAATTCCTTTGCATTTTCGCCAGATAATAGTAGGCTTGCTGTGGTCGGTGAGGACGGTACTCTTCAGATTTTGGACTACTTGAAAGAGCGGTAAGATACATGCGTTATTTTCACTTATTGCTCTAATATTAATAGACTTCTTGGAGTATTTTCGAGCTATTATGGAGGCCTCATCTGTGTTTGTTGGTCCCCAGATGGAAAGTATGTTTTAACCGGGGGACAAGATGACCTTGTTTCTATTTGGTCAATAGTTGACTTTAAGATCGTTGCCCGTTGTCAAGGTCATCATTCTTGGGTTACCTCAGTTTGCTTTGATTCTTGGCGCTGTGACGACTTAAACTATCGTTTTGGTAGCGTTGGTGAAGATTGTAGACTTCTATTATGGGACTTCAGTGTGGGCATGTTACATCGCCCAAAAGCTGTGAGTCTATCGATCCTATAAAGACTGATTTGCTAAAAAAATATCTCTAGACAAACATGAGATTAAGAGGTAGTGTATGCTCCTGGTATCCGGGAATTTGCCGGTCAGAGACAAATGTGAATAACATGAGGTCAATGTCCATAAATTCATCTGCTGATCATGCGGAAAACACAATTGATCACCCAGCTGAGCCAAGGGCAACAACCGCTTTATTGCCCCCTGTTGTGGTATGCAAAGGGCCCTGCCCATAGAAAATAATGTTAATCAGGTTTTAGTCAAAATTAATCCACAAAGATCCTCTATGCTGGTTAGGATTCACCAAGGAATCTATATTAACATCTTGTCGTTCTGGTCAATATATCTCGCTTTTGCAGCTGCTTATAATTTCTAACTCTTTCCTTAGGTCACATAAGAATTTGGGAACGACCTTCAGACTTATTCGAATCCATTAAAGCCTCGGTGTAGGAGCTTGATTAACTAATCCCTACTGATAACCGGCAAAGATGGCTCGTATAGCTCTAAATTGAACAGCTCATATAAAAAGTATCAGGCATCGGACTAGGTCCTAGTCAACGATCTCTAGCCTAATTATGCTAGGTTGCAGGCTACTATTACAATTATTCATGAATTCTGTTAGAAATTGTCAAGGATTTTTAGGAGGAAATATCTCGAAGAACAAGTGTACAATTTCGGACAAGAATATATTGATAGTTGTATAGGATATCGAATTCTCATCTCAATATGAATTAATAAAATATAATGTTTCTGTTGACAGGACTTAAGCACTAGTGCTGGAGAATGGAAGTAGCGTGTACTGAATTGTATATGTAATTGTCACTATCTAGGGCGCGTCATATCTCCATGGATTACATGACACGCACAGGCCTGTCCCGATTAGTCATCATATTTGCCAGCCAGTATTGTCTGACGAGCCTGATGGCCTGAGGCCTCTACATCTAGCCTGAGTGGAACCAACAGTTTCGTTTCACTTAGTTTTACATATACGAAAAATCCAATCCTTGCATACAGATCCCCGAGGTTTTAGTGATCCCGAACTCCCAGTGATCCAGCTACAACCAGCCCCTCAATTACCGCAGGGTAGTATTTCCTAGCCACTACATTACAGATACTACTGAATCTCGTGTCCCATAGCTAAGCTTTTTTTTTTGATCAGATTTTAATTGCGTGTGCAGCTATCTAGCTATGACACAATATCAGAGAAAATATATAGAAAAGATGGCTCAATTTATAGTAAGAGAGCCGGCAAAGACGAATTCTTCACCTTCCAGTGGTACCGGTGTAATCGCTCAGTATGCTCTGCATATCTGGGATAGCCAAGAAGAATCGCATCCGAATCGAAGTTGAAAGCAACCTCAAGCATATCTCCATTTGATGACCTCTCGACAATTCTTTTCTTACCATTCTCATCTGAGTTCTAAACCTCTTTTTAACCACGCCTCATCTCGCCTCAACGACCAATAAAGAAGTTGCTCCAATTGCAAACAGGAGCTTGCCCCATTAATTATCGGCCATCACCGACTACAAATTTACGACGCTACGTATACCCGCAAGGAGGAAATCAAGTCATAACATACAAAGCTCGGGTCATGGTTTATGGGGGACTGATGCTCTAATGGAGTTCTACATCTTGAGGAAGGATAGGCGGCTGAGATGTGGTGCGAGAGGGGGAACAGGTCTCTGAAGACGATGCTGGGACTGACATTTTCGAGGGGTTTTCAACTTTGGAACGTTTGTGGGCGCCAAGACCGAGATTTCGGCTAATAAGCCAGGAGGGCTTCTTTTGTCGATGAGTCAACGGCACTCCCCAGCGCCCTGGACGATACAAAAGAAGTCAGGCTAAGCTACTATACAGCAATCACGCTCTGTCAAGACTTTTCTGACATTCCAGCACGACCTTAGGGAAGGAGTTGGAAGGAGGCTAGAAAGGCAGAGGGTGAATTTCCCGAGGTACCCACAAGTCTGCAGCGCCCAGCTGGCCGGCCTCTTCGAACGCTTCAGAAGAGGCACTATGTCTTCGGATTTAGTCCTAATGTCGGTATTAGGAGAGCTCCGCACCCAGTGGTTTTTGCGATTTTTCCCGGCTGCCATACACCCGCAAATGGCCATCGTTTCGTTGGCTGGAGAGGGGAGATAATGAAGGGCAAAGGGCTCCTCCAAGTGTATGATCTGATCAGGACCTGTGAGGGGTGGTACTGTTTGAGAGGAGCTGTATGAGAGGCGTAGGATGGGATATGCTACTAGTATAGGTATCCTTGGCCTGTAGGCACAGAGGACCTGCATGTCCTACATAGTCATGGACTCACACAGGACAATGAAATGAAATAATAATAATAATAATAATAATAATAACGAAACTTGGAGAGCAGCCACATGTTACCAAAGTAGAGAGTCTGGACGGCTAAAACTGAGTTTTCAAGGCTCACCATTCTTCCTTCACCGTAACCTGACAAGGGCCCAAAGCAGTTTGGCAATGCAAATACGAAGTGAGCACATGGGGCTTAACTCGTATTTGCACAGAAGAAACGTACCCGGAGTATTAAGCCCAGGTTGTCCATGCGGCTACCAATCACAGAACCCAAAGCACATGATTATGTCCTGCCCCCAATGGTCAAATGGTAGAGCTGAGATCTGGAGACAAGCCAAAGATCGATCCTATGAAGCGATGTTAAATAATCCTGGAGACATAAAAAGGATAACACAGTGGATCCTAAACCATGGTTGGATAGAGCAATTCCAGATGACAAAAGCGGTCGAAATACTGCTGAGGGAAAGGAAAAGGTCAAACAATGCTGGGAGAGGATAGAGATGATCTGGTTAGTTTACATGGATGGCACTATAGTGTAACTGCGCTTCCTGAAGAAAATATGTGAGGACTATAGACAACAAATAGAAAGGTGTGGGAGGTTTTCACCATAAAGGTTTCCTCCCGGGTAAATATTATAGACTGTAGACACCTGCATGGGCCCATAGGGCGCCAAATCAGGATAATGAAATCAAATTCAAATAATAATAATAAATAATAGTGTCATAGCTAATTAGGCTGCATACACTTAATGAATAAAAACAATTGTGCGTCATGTGACTTATAGGTCAGGTCATAAGCGAGAACCACAGGTACCATGATGCTAGACAGTCATCGATTAAAGTAGCACCATAAGTACCAACACATATACAGTAGAACATCTAGCTCTCTGTAATTTACATGAGCTGTGAGGGTTCAGTGGTAAAATCTTTCTGAAAATCCCATTTAACCCTGCCAAATGCACCATGTAGTTGATCTACGACGGATTTGTTGCGAAGAAATAAGCAAGGTTTCCGGCCGATACATCAATATGAGCACTCCACAAAAGGAGAGGCATCGCTGCCTTGGTCTCGGGATTCTTTCGCAGGTATTGACTAAATGATTCATTGGGGACAAAGTGGCAGGCTAAGGAGGATAGACAGCCCTTAGAGGTTCAGATGTGAACAAAGGGTTGAAGGTGATGCTATATCTTCGCATCAGATTTCAACTGAATATACAGCTGCACCTGCTACTGCCTAGATAAGACGAAATGTCAGAGAAAAAGCATAGAATCGATGACTCAATTTAAAACTAGATCACTCATGCCTCGCATGTCATTTGCATGTACCACTGTGAAGTTTTTTATTTTTCAATTCATGTTGGAATATGGTGAGCATGACTTGTAGATGTGTTGGAATTTACCACATTTCTTACAATAATTGGCATTCCTTGCAATTATGAACAACTTTCCTACATACTCTATATTACATGCTGTATTCTACATTTTAACTTCTTTTTGCAATTGAGCTATTCTCTCATACATTTGCATGTGCGGGGTAGTATGATACTAGGTGCAGAGGCAGTGAGATACATAGTCATATTTACTTTGTGACAAATAGGATGGCGTTGATGGTGTGGGCTCAGTACTGCTTTATTCCCTGCGCAATGGTTTCGTGGTCAGCTGTGCTCAAGACTTTTTACTGTAATAGTTATTGTTTGCATACCCACTTTAACTCTAGGATATGCACACATAAATTCGCGTTTTATATGTAACTTAGAACTTTAATGGAAACAATATTCTTTGAGCTTTACGTTCTGCTTGTTTTACTCGGAAATCGCAACAAGATGTCTATTTACGACAGATTCAACATCTATGACAGCCATACTACCTACCTAGCGGGACTCAATTACTCACTCTTAGCTCTGTCAGTACCGGTGATAGATCGTTTCTCCTCTCCGGCATGTAGATTTATATTTTAATACTGTCTACGGTATAGTTAACAGTATGCCCAAAGGAGGAGTGCTTTTGGTGTATTTTTAGTTTGAGGCACCTGGCATGAGGGCCGGGGCCCAGTTCGTATATGTCAGGATCTTAGGAACGTCGACAAGTCGGGTAGTTTTTCTAGACAGAGCTGACCGGAATGTGACCTTGGGAACTTGTTGAACGCTTGCAAGACGTAATATAATAAGCAAACAGAAAAACTTACAAACGTACATCCCTATGCCGGTTGATTCAGACCTTTCTTTGCCAACGAAAATTCCAGGTCAAATACCGCGGTTGAACCACAGGGGAGAAGACACTGGAATGTGGGGTACCTCAGGGCTCGCCGCTATCACCACTTCTTTTCATGCTCTACATTGCTGTGCTGTTTCAGGATCATAGTCTCATGAGCAGATTTGGCTATGCTGATGATGTAGCCATCATTAGAGTTGGAAAAACCGCTGCTGAAGCCATCTACGCCGTACATGACGACCTAGATAGCCTCGTCATTTTTGCTAGAGAACATAGGATTAAGTTTGACCCAGCAAAGTCCGAACTTCGAGTGATTGGAGGAGAACCTAGAAAGAAAATCAATGCGGCTGACCTTCCGTCATCGTAAGTGATCGCCGAATCGAAACGTTACCCCACATCCGGTGGCTAGGAGTTTGGCACGATACCCAGTTGAACTTCAAGCAGCATGTACAGGAATGGACTGGAAAGGCTAATCGTCTAGTTAATTTTTTACTGTTACAGTTTGACCGTTGTTTGAGCTTAGACGGATGCCTAAGCCTAACATTGAGAATTCTCACGATGAGGCTGTATGGGGGAGATGAAGCTGAACGAAACGGCACTACTAGTCAGGAGGCGGAAACGTTATTACAACTTAGTGACACCTGGAAACACGTGGCTGGGTAATAAGTATTGTGCCTAAGGACAAGTCGCTAGTCTGTAGATTCACGAGGAGGATTAACGCCTATAAATACCTGTTGGTAGTAGCTAGAATTATCTTTTCTCCTTATATAGTTTATTAAATTGATTTATCAATTACCAACTCGGTTTCCGTCACACTTACGACATATAAACGGAGTTCGACGCGGGGCAGCACCCGGACCTCTGCTTCGTGCGGTACATGCATGCGCTCTGAGAACAGCTCTATATGGGGCATAAGCATAGTGGCCGGGTCTTACTCGAATAACCACACTGCGATATAAAGAAATCGGCACTAGAGTAGGTTGGCATATATCTCTACTGGACAAAACGATAATGAAAGTTATCCGAGTATTGCTCTCGGCGTGGCGTACTACCCCCAATAGCGCTCTTCACCGTGAGGCGGGAATACTCTCGGCATCGATAATTCTCCAGGAAAAGATGCTACGGTCTGCAGCTCTTATGCGAAGGATGGAAGTCTGGTATCCTCGTGCCCTCCGGGCGGCTGAGGGAAAAGGTCTTGGTATTTTTCAGAGTGCCGACATGCATTGCATCGTTGGAGAAGCTGTGAGAAAATTGCCCCGCCTGCAGCCAGGAAATTAATAGGGGAGAAGGGATGGCAGAAGTTTATCCAGTTCTTGACCATAAGCAGATGTTACAGACTGTCGAATAACGAACAGGGTGGGATGTAACCATGCTAAGGTTGTTTCTGACTCTAGAGGAAATGTGTTTGGAAGATAGGGACGCGTTGCACCTGGTCGACATCGGCAAGGGTGAATTATGTTTGTTTCACTACAGCTTAGTGAACGCCAGCCGGAGAGAGCTGTCTCCACTCGTGGTTTGCATCGAGACGCAGCAAGATTCGGTCATCTTGCGGTGCTGTCGCTGATGCTGCTGACTTATTCTCTGGTTTTCTGGTAGATGGGGCAGCTGTTTTACTTGGTATATGATTTGGGAACGTACACATGCGCTGGAACAGCTAAGATAGTTTGTGGAGAGATATCTTCATTTGTATGTAGAAGTGAAGTAACTGTGATAATTATTATGTAACAGATTGGGGAAGCCTCGTCTCTTATTCCCTAGCTTGTTCGCTTGTAATCCCATCACGTAAGCAGTATGCAGCGCACCTAAGTTTGCTCCCAACTGAGCAGCCATGCTATCTATCCTATATCATCAACCCATCTCTCATACTGCGCACAGTACTACTTGTAGTGCCGTCATGTAGAGACTGGATATCCTTTATGTGCCATAATGCCATACTGCCATAATAACTACATATGCACCAGTTACTAGATCTACCATACTACATAGCTGAGCATAACAGCAGCAGCAGCTGAGGTAATGTTTGCAGGGGTATGTGCGCCTGACTTTTGGTGACCTGCTGTCACAAACCATCTCTGGGATGTCGCGTCGCATCCAGTCAACCGAGTCATGACGTACATATAATAACATAATCTAGGAATTGTAATGGTCACAGTGTTGTGATAGCAACAGTTGCCATTCGGAGTACTAGTTAGTTGCTATGTAAGAACTGTCGACTATTACACCCTTGGTTATAGTATTGATGCTCGTGTACTTAGGGAAACACTGGGACTGGATTTAGACTGTAGCTTTTTGTCTTGAAAATTACTTATATTTTAGAATCTAATCATTAATCTGAATATCTCGTCCTCATTATCAGCCTCTGTCTTCAACCTCGTTCTAGGTATCGTCCTCATCCGTGAGATTGCAAAAAGCTCAGCACGAAGAGCAGGCGATTAGACTTGGAACAGCTGCGCGAGACTACCAACCCGACGATTTCGTTTGGCTCAACTACAAGTATATCAAGCTTCTCCGGCCGTGTCGCAAGCTAGATTTTAAGAATGAGGGACCTTTCAAGATAATTGAACCTGTAGGGAAGTACGAATTTCGACTAGAACTTCCCTCATCTAAAGTACATCCTGTTTTCCACGTATCGCTTCTTTCTCCTGTCGCCAATGACCCGTTACCTAGTCAAATTTCTGGCCCCCCGCCGACACATGACGCAGAAGACAATAATCCTGGGTATGAAGTCGAGAAAATAATTGATTCCCAATGGGTAGATGAAGAATTGCATTACCTTGTCCACTGGAGAGGTTATGGCCCTGAAGACGACTGGAGCATACCAACTACTCAATCTGATGGATTCAAAGAAATGGTCCAAGACTTTCACGACCTCAACCCCTCTGAGTCTAAGCCTAACGATAGATACTCAGGACAGAATTTTAAGACATCTCGCAGGAGCTCGAAGAAGTCAAGGAGGGGTTAACGTCACAGACGATGACGGAGAATAGGACGAAGACTAGGACGAGGTCGAAGGCAGAGGCTGATAATGAAGACGAGATATTCAGATTAATGATTAGATTCTAAAACATAAGTAATTTACAAGACAAAAAGCTACAGTCTAAATCCAGTCCCAGTGTTTCCATAAGTACACGAGCATCAATACTATCATCAAGGGTATAATAGTCTACAGTTACCGGAATAGCAGGCAAAATTCCCGAAAGAGTGACCAAGCCACTTCTTAGCACAAAAGAGTCCGACCAGCTGTCCGCCACACACACCCAAGTGACGAAATCATATACCATCTACGACCTGTTACAGTTATAAATATTTTTACCTACTCATGCCGCCCCAGTCCTCCGCAGAGGCTGACTCTTGGCCCCCTCTCCCACCCGTAAATTCGACGCGTCCTGACGTCGAAATGGTCCTCACAGGGCCACCCAACAATCCCGATTACATACAAACGCAGAGCCCATCTGCGAGGCGAGCTGCCAATACTCGCCCCCGAACCCCACCGAGTCATTAAGTGTCACTATGACTAACTTCCTCGCAGATGAAGCGAGGGCTTTTAATTTACGCTTCGCAGAGGCTCAGCGTATCGTCAGCGGGTACATTTACCTCCTGGCGGGTACAACCGATAACCAGCTCCGACGAGCTGTCGAAAAGAATGTAGAGGCTTTACAGCCCATCATTACAAACATCCTGCGCGGGAACCCCCAGCCCCTATCCAGTGGGCCACCAGAGGCTGCCAGTAGCAGCAAGACGACAACCCGTCCGTCACCGGCTACAATGCCAGGAGGAAAGAATAACGCGAGCATCCCACGACTTGTTCAAATCCTCGCTAGGGAAACCGGCAGCCAGTCGAAAGGCAAAGAGCCGGCTTCGACAAAACCTACCAGACAAGTCGAAGGCGACGAGCCCAATAATACCAACACCACTGACAGATCCTGGACTCAGGTGGTCAGGAAAAAGCCAAAGCCTGTACAACCAGCGGCATCAACATCGACAACAGTCAATGGGTCCCAGCCAAAAGCAACTGGGCCTACACAAGCGCCCAAGCCAAGTACCCCCGCTTCCAAGCCGGCCCGCCCTGACGAACGTGTGTTCCTGCGGGTCAAGCCGGACCACCCGTGGAGACGAATGCCTCCCCACTACATAAAAATAAGCCTCGCAAGCAAGCTTAGCTTGGCTAACTCTGCAATCAAGCAGGTCACTGTCGTCAACTCAGGGTTCGCGATACAAGCCGAAGGAGATGCAGCAAGAAACGCGCTCCTCTCGGGGGCTGTGCTTTTGGAGAGCACGGAAATGAAACTGGAAGCCGCCTCAAACTGGATCTCGGTGTTAGCTCCGAATGTACCAGATAGGCTCTATACCTTAGAAGGACCAACACCAGTCACACCGGAGATGGTGATAGAAGAAGCGACCCTAAAAACGGGCATCAGACCGACCTCGACTCGTGCGTTCGCGACAAGCATGGCTAGGCTATCAACCGACTTGGTGCTGCATTTTGCAACCGGTAAGCCAAAACTGGGTGAGCGACTTTTCGAAGAGAGTGGTCGCCTACACGAGCTCCAACGCAAGGCCAAAATTGCGCAATGCAACCGATGCTGGGGACATCACCCAACAAAGATTTGCTCACGAGCGGAGCGATGCTCACGATGTGGATCGATCGAGCATAAAGCATCTGTCTGTAAGCAGACCATCCCAAGGTGCATGAACTGCCATGGGCCACATGCAGCTATCGAACCACACTGTATGGCCAGACCAACCCGAGTTGGCGGCAAAACGGTGCAGCGTACTAAAGACCAGCTATCGGTTATACGCGAGCAAGGTCAAAAGGAACGGAACGCTTCAATCCGTGAGATGGAAGCAAAGCAGAAAGCCACCGAGGCTACTGCTGACAACGAAGCCACTAACGTAACTCAATGCCCGTAAGGGACCACAACCCTACCGAGCTCCACACAACGGCAACAACGATCTCGTTCCTCTGTGCTAATTTGGGCAGAGGAGACCCCGCTACGGACATCATCCTGCAATCCGCTTGGGATTCAGGAACCAATGTCCTACTTATCCAGGAACCCTGGACTCAACACAAGGACGGCCTCTGGCTCACCAAGTCGCATCCCGGATTCGACAGGCATCTGCCTCCCCGTGTCGCTACTAACTCTTCAAGGCCACGCTCCCTCATCTATACGCGAAAAGGGATTAAGTGCCAACAGCAAGAAATCTGCGAGACATCACCAGATCTCACTGCAGTAAAGGTAGGAGTCACATTTGTCTCCGTATACCGCGCTCCTGGAGCAGATCTTTTGCCGCTACTATCATGGTCTCCGTCTGAGCCTACAGTAATTGGCGGAGATTTCAATGCCGTTCACACCGACTGGCAGCCAATGGCTACTAGGCTACACGGTGACGGACAGATGCTCACCGACTGGATGTTCGAGCACGGTATGGACCTATCTTCTTCACCGGGCGTCCCGACACACGACTTTGGAAACACACTTGACCTAGTCTAGTCTAACGCTGGTGCCCTTGCAGATGTCTCGACAGAGCTTGACTCAACATTGGACCACAGAACGCTTGCAGGAGACGTTCCTCGCCCGAACTCGAAAGCTAGAGCTGTTTCATGGATCGTTGTGGCATAGCGTAATATAAAACGTCATGTGGACGGCTAGGCTAAAGCACAAATAATAGTTCAATGCACTTTTAAAACCAGCAAGGAAGACGGATAAGAGTAGGCTAGTCTCATTAGGTGATGTGTAGCAGATTGTTTGGCATAGAGGCGGTGTGTTACATGCTATTTGGTAATTTTATGTATATAAATACTCGGTGTGAAGAAGCATTATTCTTCACGCAACGTCTTCTTCAATTACCTTAACAATACATTTGTTTACCCATCTCTTCTTCGGGAAGACCATTTATCTCTTTCCAGCTCTTCATCAGCAAGACCCACGTGTAGCCTCTATCGCTACTATCTACCAATTCGTCTCTTCCTAGAGAAGACCAGTCATCCCTTCGACCCACTCATCACCTTCATCTACCACCTAGATCTCCGTTAGACCACATACGCACCCTGTGGAACACTGTCCTAACCTCGCCCTTGAGAAGCTTTTATCAAAACAGGCCAATTGTTTCGAGTGACAGACGACGCCCTCGAAGACTTTGCAAAGATGCTAGGTCGTTGGGCTCAAGGAATAGAGCTGCAGCCGATGGTCTCAGTAGACGCGGTGGACAACCTTGCTGATAAGCTGGTCCAAACTATTAGCAACGCAATCAGGGCCACTGGTAGACGTGGGAGTGTGAAGAATGGTAGGACAGCACCTTGGTGGACGTCGGAGTGCCTACAGGCCAAACGCGAATACAGGATATTCAGGGACGAAGAGAGCAGAAAGGATTTCCGTCGCATAGTCAAAAGTGCAAAACGCCAATACTGGCGGCGTAAGTTCTCCGAAGCAACAACCGACGTCGACATGTATCGGATGGCACGCTGGGCTAAGCCGCAACCTACATCAGCTGCTCCACCACTCCAAACTCCAGATGGTCTTGTCTCGGATCCAGGAAAGCGAGCAACTCTGTTGCGCGACCTCCTTCTCGGCCGGTTCACCAGTCAGAACGACGTCGACGCTGAGGACTTCGAGCCAGGACGCGGAAACCTCCCATGGGTCCCGAGCGTTACGGACAAGGAAGCCAAGTGGGTTACAACGGCCTGCCAAAATAAAGCCCCTGGAGCAGACACGATTTCTGTTCGTCTTCTTAGGACAGCCTGGCCATCAATTGGTCACGCAGTGAGAGTACTCTTTGAGGGTTCACTGCGATTGAATAACTTTCCGAAGGCCTTCAAGCTAGCGGAAGTAATCCTTCTCCCCAAACCCGGCCGTAACCTCAGTACAGCTAAAGGATGGAGGCCTATCGCACTTCTCTCCTCCTTGAGTAAAGGTCTCGAGAGACTGATTGCAAGGCGAATGTCTTACACCGCCCTCACCTACAAGGCAGTCTCGCAGCAACTCTTTGGAGCACTCTCTGGCAGGTCTGCTAACGACCTCGTCTCTTGCGTTATCCATGATGTGGAACATGCAATGAAACGGCAGAAGAAAGCAGTCCTTGTCACTTTGGACGTTCAGGGTGCATTCGATGCTGTACTCCACGGACGGCTGCTGCAGAGGATGAACAAGATGGGGTGGCCTAAACCAGCTATCACCTGGGTAAAGTCCTTCCTACAAGAACGATCCGCTCGCGTACGACACGAAGACGGAGTCACAGACCCGGTATTCCTAGAATGCGGGCTGCCACAGGGATCGCCTCTTTCCCCAATTCTTTTCCTGTTCTACATGGCCGAAGTCGTGGGAGGCAGTAGTTAGAGATTTGGCTATGCAGATGATGTTGCTATCCTCGGCATAGGTTCAACTCCAACTAAAGCCGCAGTAGCTGTCCAGAGAGAAGTCAATGCAGTCCTAGGGTGGGCCGCTAATAATGCCGTCTCTTTCGACCCAGACAAGGCCGAAGTAGTCTACTTCGTCGGCCCTAGATCCAGGGGACACGATCTTCCGGCTATAAGGGTAGGAACTCGCGATGTACAAGCATCCGACGACATCCAATGGCTTGGAGTACACCTTGATCGCGGTCTGACCTTCGAAAGTCACGTCGCAAAGTGGACCAGCAAAGCAATGCGGCTGGTGCAGCACTTCCGACGGCTGACACTGTGCACCCAGGGACCAAGGCCCGACTTACTAACCACAGTCATCCGCACCGTAGTTCTGCCAATCGCGATGCACCCAGCGGAGGTCTGGTGCCCGGGGCCAACCAGGGAAACTTATCGAGGTGTCACGCGTAATTCCTACAAGAGACAGAGCAAAGTCATCGACCAAACTTCTGCCTTCGGAATCCGTGTGGCTCTACCAACCTGGCGCACGATGCCTATTGCAGCCCTGAGAAGAGAGTCTGGTATTCCGCCAGCACAAATTCTGCTCGAGGAACGCAGGCTTAAAACTGCCGCACGAATCCGGACACTAGATGAGTACCATCCGCTCCGACCTCCGACCCCCTCTCAGCCAATTCCCCGCTGGACAAGCAAGAAAGAGGCTGCCAAGTTCATAAGAGAGTGGCTACCTACACTCCAACCCGACTGTCTCTGCGTGTACAGTGATGGTTCTGGGGCGTCCACCGACAAAGTGTCATGGGCCTTTGTGACGTTTATCAGTGGCACAGGCAGGGTAATTGAGCAAAGCGGCTCAGGCAAAATAACCAATGCAGAGGTCTACGACGCGGAGGTCCATGGAGCTCTAGCTGCTCTTGAAGCAATCACTAGCAGGGAGTGTGACCGTGGTCGTAGCACCATCTATATTCTGCTCGACAATTCTGCGGCTGTCCAGGCCTTACTAACGGGGACAACAGGCTCATCATCCTGGAGGATTCAAAAGTTCTGCAAAATGGTCGCTAGAGCAGCAGCACCTGTTAAAGTAGGATGGATTCCGGTCCACGAAGGGCTGTTAGGAAATGAAATGGCTGATGAGCTCGCCCGAAGAGAGCTTAACTCGCCGGACAACTCTAGGACGACACATGGTGTGGTGACCCTCGCCTCATCAGGACGGAAAGCCCGTGAATTGTCCAGGCAGATGGTTACAGACTGGTGGCATTCGAATCGCCCCAGACAATATGCCGACCTCGAACTCGAGATGCGACGCAAGAAACCGCCAGAACTAGCACTACCAAGGGCAGTCTACGCTCGCTTAATAGCCGCTCGAACCGGACATGGAGACTTCGCGGCTTATCATCGCCGCTTCAACCACACTGACGCTACACTTCACTGCGAGTGTGGGAGGGAAAAATCAATCGGTCACCTTGTTCAGTGCCGAAAAGCACTGGCAACATGGCGACTGAAAAGCGGAAAGCGAAGGGCTCCAGCTATAGAAACAATGCTCGGATCAAGCGGGTGGCAGCTGTTTAGGGACTACGTCCAGGAGAGTGGGATATACACGGAGCCTAGTCGGGGGATTGCAGGGATACCTGTGACTCGAAGGTGATAGATCAATGGCCTAGGTGGTTTGGCATGGACAGAGAGATTGGATCGAGGCTCAGGCGCGTGGTGGCTGAGGCGAACGATGGAAGGGAGATTGTTTAAGTTTTTCTTTTGTAATGCGGGATTTCGCGGGAAAGTTTTTGTTTTGTTTTCAACTCTGGGCTGCTGAATTCGTCATGGTTCAACACATAGATGCATTTTGGCATGGTTCCGGTCATTTAGGTGGGACGAGGCATTTGTACAGCACGGTAGTTAACCTGATCCGGCCCGACCCCACTCGTGCTCAAGCTCCAGTAGGAGTGCGACGGTAGTTACTTCACCTAGCACGTTAATGAACAAACAAACGCACAATTCGTGAAATTCGAAAATTCGAAAATTCCCTTTTTCCCTTTTTCCCCCTCTCTCGACTTCGTCGCATCTATCTTGATTTGTGAACGACCTCCTGGCATTTTTTTTACGATGCCTTCAGTTCGAAAAAAGCGTCCCAACGCCAAGTTGGACAACACGAGAGTCCGCCCGAGGGCTCTCGAAAAATTACCTGGCCTTGCCCAGTCTTCGAAATGCGCGGAGATGGGTCAGGCCGTTTCGAAAGGGAAGGAAAAAGCCCTTCCCACCGTTACTGTGCCCGATACTGACATGATCGGGTCAGTTGAAATTGTTGAGGAAATCCCTCAACGAGTCTCCATCCCCCACGGGATTGGAGAATCGTCCAAACCTCCTCCGACCTCGTCAATTCCTTCGGAGAACGCTGCACCCAAAGCAGCGTCAAAATTAACGTCGCAGCCCAAAGCTGCCACGAAAGCAGACTGCCCTCCGGAACTTCGACCTATTGTCGAAGCCGAACGACGACGCGCCGCCGAAACGGCGGCAAATCTGGCCCTCTGCTCCGCCGCCATCTCTGGCGTCGAAGCAACCCTTCTACCCTTAACCAACGGGTCAAATAGACAATTCGTAGACTCAATGCGAGTCTACCTACGCGCCGCCATTGCGCAATACATGGCCACGGGCCAGGCCTCTACGCCTCCCGTCCTCCCTCCTCGCCCGGCAAACCCTCCCCAAGGGCTCCCGAAGCCAGGAGCATACAAATTCCCGCCGTCCCAGTTCTGCCTGTCAAAAGCACCTGGGCCACGGTGGCCAGAAATGGACTGCAACAAAAAGCAGTCCCAACTAAAAAGGCTGTGCCGCGACCTGCGGCTAAAGCCTCAAAGAAAGAAGCTCCCAAGGCGAAAGTCGACAAACGACTGTTCCTTCGCCTAGAAAAGGAGCACCCGTGGCGCCAGCTTTCGCCTGCTGGCCTATGGAACAACTACAGAGTGAGCTAATTGCTTCTTGAGTGACGCCTGCTCTATACACCGTGTTAGAACCGGCTTTGCGATTCTGACAGGGAATGAAAAAAAAGGGAAGAGCTCCTAGATGCCGCACCAAAGTTTTCGGACTTCGGCGCCAAGCTCGAGGAAGCCTCCAACCTTGTCGCCTTTCGGATCGCGAATGTTCCGGCGACCATAAAAACACTCGACTGTACTCATACGGTCAATGCGGATTGGGTCTCATTGGAGATCTACCGAAAAACAAAAACGTTTCCATACAAGGTGCTACCGCACGGGACATGCCGTCCTGGAGCGCCGTACAGAAATTGGAAAGCCCTTTTCGACCGGAACGACGCCCCTCGCCCGGGCTTCCGTATTCTCGACGAGGCTGGTATGGCTACTATCCACAAGCCACGACCTCAAATTGAACAGTGCAAACGCTGTTTGGGCTTCCACGCCACCCGTGGTTGCTCCCGCGCTCCAGCCTGCTGGAACTGCGGATCTAACATGCACTCGGAAGCCGAGTGCAAGGCCCTCACCAAGTGTCGTAACTGTGGGGGTCCTCACCGATCGGATTCCCGGGCCTGCTTAGCCAGACCCAGCAAGTCCGGACCGGTGCCAAAAGAGCAGCTCGCGCGGATCCGCCAGATCCAGCAAGGGGAGTTCGCGAAGGTGGCTCGAGCGCGAGCTGCAGCAAAAAAGGCCGAAGAGGCGATCATCGCCGCGGCGAAGGATGTCTCGATGGCCGAGGCAACAGGTTTCGGAGCTCTGGGATCTGAAGAAGAAGTTTGAGGACACAGCAACCTCGACGATGTCCCCTTTTGGGGCATCTACTAACCAATAGCAGGATACCGGCTGGATCAAAGGTGCCTGCTAACCCATCTTTTGCTCTCAGCGGAGAATGGGCAAATTTGTCATTTGGAAGGTGTGACGGACGAGGGAATGCGGGAGGAGCGCATTGCTGGGGTCCATTATGGAGGAATCTTCTGGGATTCGGAGTTGTTTTTGATTTTCGTGATTTTTCGTTCTTGTTCAATCAGCTGCACTTTTGGTAGCGATTCACGAGGTTGGAACGAGTTAGGCTGTAGGAAAAGTTACAGGGAACCCTGCCGGATCCGCCGGTCCTTGACCCAATGTGGAAAAGATAGCGTTAGCTTAGGACCAAAAGTAAATAAAAAAAAAAAAATTCGTGAAATTCGAAAATTCGAAAATTCCCTTTTTCCCTTTTTCCCCCTCTCTCGACTTCGTCGCATCTATCTTGATTTGTGAACGACCTCCTGGCATTTTTTTTACGATGCCTTCAGTTCGAAAAAAGCGTCCCAACGCCAAGTTGGACAACACGAGAGTCCGCCCGAGGGCTCTCGAAAAATTACCTGGCCTTGCCCAGTCTTCGAAATGCGCGGAGATGGGTCAGGCCGTTTCGAAAGGGAAGGAAAAAGCCCTTCCCACCGTTACTGTGCCCGATACTGACATGATCGGGTCAGTTGAAATTGTTGAGGAAATCCCTCAACGAGTCTCCATCCCCCACGGGATTGGAGAATCGTCCAAACCTCCTCCGACCTCGTCAATTCCTTCGGAGAACGCTGCACCCAAAGCAGCGTCAAAATTAACGTCGCAGCCCAAAGCTGCCACGAAAGCAGACTGCCCTCCGGAACTTCGACCTATTGTCGAAGCCGAACGACGACGCGCCGCCGAAACGGCGGCAAATCTGGCCCTCTGCTCCGCCGCCATCTCTGGCGTCGAAGCAACCCTTCTACCCTTAACCAACGGGTCAAATAGACAATTCGTAGACTCAATGCGAGTCTACCTACGCGCCGCCATTGCGCAATACATGGCCACGGGCCAGGCCTCTACGCCTCCCGTCCTCCCTCCTCGCCCGGCAAACCCTCCCCCAAGGGCTCCCGAAGCCAGGAGCATACAAATTCCCGCCGTCCCAGTTCTGCCTGTCAAAAGCACCTGGGCCACGGTGGCCAGAAATGGACTGCAACAAAAAGCAGTCCCAACTAAAAAGGCTGTGCCGCGACCTGCGGCTAAAGCCTCAAAGAAAGAAGCTCCCAAGGCGAAAGTCGACAAACGACTGTTCCTTCGCCTAGAAAAGGAGCACCCGTGGCGCCAGCTTTCGCCTGCTGGCCTATGGAAACAACTACAGAGTGAGCTAGATTGCTTCTTGAGTGACGCCTGCTCTATACACCGTGTTAGAACCGGCTTTGCGATTCTGACAGGGAATGAAAAGAAAAGGGAAGAGCTCCTAGATGCCGCACCAAAGTTTTCGGACTTCGGCGCCAAGCTCGAGGAAGCCTCCAACCTTGTCGCCTTTCGGATCGCGAATGTTCCGGCGACCATAAAAACACTCGACTGTACTCATACGGTCAATGCGGATTGGGTCTCATTGGAGATCTACCGAAAAACAAAAACGTTTCCATACAAGGTGCTACCGCACGGGACATGCCGTCCTGGAGCGCCGCACAGAAATTGGAAAGCCCTTTTCGACCGGAACGACGCCCCTCGCCCGGGCTTCCGTATTCTCGACGAGGCTGGTATGGCTACTATCCACAAGCCACGACCTCAAATTGAACAGTGCAAACGCTGTTTGGGCTTCCACGCCACCCGTGGTTGCTCCCGCGCTCCAGCCTGCTGGAACTGCGGATCTAACATGCACTCGGAAGCCGAGTGCAAGGCCCTCACCAAGTGTCGTAACTGTGGGGGTCCTCACCGATCGGATTCCCGGGCCTGCTTAGCCAGACCCAGCAAGTCCGGACCGGTGCCAAAAGAGCAGCTCGCGCGGATCCGCCAGATCCAGCAAGGGGAGTTCGCGAAGGTGGCTCGAGCGCGAGCTGCAGCAAAAAAGGCCGAAGAGGCGATCATCGCCGCGGCGAAGGATGTCTCGATGGCCGAGGCAACAGGTTTCGGAGCTCTGGGATCTGAAGAAGAAGTTTGAGGACACAGCAACCTCGACGATGTCCCCTTTTGGGGCATCTACTAACCAATAGCAGGATACCGGCTGGATCAAAGGTGCCTGCTAACCCATCTTTTGCTCTCAGCGGAGAATGGGCAAATTTGTCATTTGGAAGGTGTGACGGACGAGGGAATGCGGGAGGAGCGCATTGCTGGGGTCCATTATGGAGGAATCTTCTGGGATTCGGAGTTGTTTTTGATTTTCGTGATTTTTCGTTCCTGTTCAATCAGCTGCACTTTTGGTAGCGATTCACGAGGTTGGAACGAGTTAGGCTGTAGGAAAAGTTACAGGGAACCCTGCCGGATCCGCCGGTCCTTGACCCAATGTGGAAAAGATAGCGTTAGCTTAGGACCAAAAGTAAATAAAAAAAAAAAAAAAAAAAAAAAAAATTCGTGAAATTCGAAAATTCGAAAATTCCCTTTTTCCCTTTTTCCCCCTCTCTCGACTTCGTCGCATCTATCTTGATTTGTGAACGACCTCCTGGCATTTTTTTTACGATGCCTTCAGTTCGAAAAAAGCGTCCCAACGCCAAGTTGGACAACACGAGAGTCCGCCCGAGGGCTCTCGAAAAATTACCTGGCCTTGCCCAGTCTTCGAAATGCGCGGAGATGGGTCAGGCCGTTTCGAAAGGGAAGGAAAAAGCCCTTCCCACCGTTACTGTGCCCGATACTGACATGATCGGGTCAGTTGAAATTGTTGAGGAAATCCCTCAACGAGTCTCCATCCCCCACGGGATTGGAGAATCGTCCAAACCTCCTCCGACCTCGTCAATTCCTTCGGAGAACGCTGCACCCAAAGCAGCGTCAAAATTAACGTCGCAGCCCAAAGCTGCCACGAAAGCAGACTGCCCTCCGGAACTTCGACCTATTGTCGAAGCCGAACGACGACGCGCCGCCGAAACGGCGGCAAATCTGGCCCTCTGCTCCGCCGCCATCTCTGGCGTCGAAGCAACCCTTCTACCCTTAACCAACGGGTCAAATAGACAATTCGTAGACTCAATGCGAGTCTACCTACGCGCCGCCATTGCGCAATACATGGCCACGGGCCAGGCCTCTACGCCTCCCGTCCTCCCTCCTCGCCCGGCAAACCCTCCCCAAGGGCTCCCGAAGCCAGGAGCATACAAATTCCCGCCGTCCCAGTTCTGCCTGTCAAAAGCACCTGGGCCACGGTGGCCAGAAATGGACTGCAACAAAAAGCAGTCCCAACTAAAAAGGCTGTGCCGCGACCTGCGGCTAAAGCCTCAAAGAAAGAAGCTCCCAAGGCGAAAGTCGACAAACGACTGTTCCTTCGCCTAGAAAAGGAGCACCCGTGGCGCCAGCTTTCGCCTGCTGGCCTATGGAAACAACTACAGAGTGAGCTAGATTGCTTCTTGAGTGACGCCTGCTCTATACACCGTGTTAGAACCGGCTTTGCGATTCTGACAGGGAATGAAAAGAAAAGGGAAGAGCTCCTAGATGCCGCACCAAAGTTTTCGGACTTCGGCGCCAAGCTCGAGGAAGCCTCCAACCTTGTCGCCTTTCGGATCGCGAATGTTCCGGCGACCATAAAAACACTCGACTGTACTCATACGGTCAATGCGGATTGGGTCTCATTGGAGATCTACCGAAAAACAAAAACGTTTCCATACAAGGTGCTACCGCACGGGACATGCCGTCCTGGAGCGCCGCACAGAAATTGGAAAGCCCTTTTCGACCGGAACGACGCCCCTCGCCCGGGCTTCCGTATTCTCGACGAGGCTGGTATGGCTACTATCCACAAGCCACGACCTCAAATTGAACAGTGCAAACGCTGTTTGGGCTTCCACGCCACCCGTGGTTGCTCCCGCGCTCCAGCCTGCTGGAACTGCGGATCTAACATGCACTCGGAAGCCGAGTGCAAGGCCCTCACCAAGTGTCGTAACTGTGGGGGTCCTCACCGATCGGATTCCCGGGCCTGCTTAGCCAGACCCAGCAAGTCCGGACCGGTGCCAAAAGAGCAGCTCGCGCGGATCCGCCAGATCCAGCAAGGGGAGTTCGCGAAGGTGGCTCGAGCGCGAGCTGCAGCAAAAAAGGCCGAAGAGGCGATCATCGCCGCGGCGAAGGATGTCTCGATGGCCGAGGCAACAGGTTTCGGAGCTCTGGGATCTGAAGAAGAAGTTTGAGGACACAGCAACCTCGACGATGTCCCCTTTTGGGGCATCTACTAACCAATAGCAGGATACCGGCTGGATCAAAGGTGCCTGCTAACCCATCTTTTGCTCTCAGCGGAGAATGGGCAAATTTGTCATTTGGAAGGTGTGACGGACGAGGGAATGCGGGAGGAGCGCATTGCTGGGGTCCATTATGGAGGAATCTTCTGGGATTCGGAGTTGTTTTTGATTTTCGTGATTTTTCGTTCCTGTTCAATCAGCTGCACTTTTGGTAGCGATTCACGAGGTTGGAACGAGTTAGGCTGTAGGAAAAGTTACAGGGAACCCTGCCGGATCCGCCGGTCCTTGACCCAATGTGGAAAAGATAGCGTTAGCTTAGGACCAAAAGTAAATAAAAAAAAAAAAAAAAGCCACTTCTTAGCATCCAAAGGAGATGCCTAAAGATCGTCACGGGGGCGTATAATTCGACCAGCAGCAAGGTACTTGAGCATGAGACCTCCACCTTACGTTTGAGATTTGTCTGAAACAAAGAAGGTTCCAACACGCAGGACTATCGAAAAGCCTGCCTGTTTAAGGTACAATATCGTCGGCACGCAGTAAAATAAAGCAACTCCGAGCTGGAAGGCAAGATGCACGAGCTGTCACGAGGACCTTGGATATTGCCGAGTGGGGCCAAACATGTGAGAATATAAAGACGAAGGAACGACAGAAAGCGGCTGGAAAAGTCACAGCCTTTAAGAAGAGGGAAAATCCTGGACGAGACTAACGGCAAGACAACCTACTAACCATCACGCCACAACATATGCCAAAATATGGAACACAGGAAATCTCTATACAGATGAAAAGACGGGAAGTACGACAATGACCTCTAGAGGAACACCTATCAGTATTCATAAAAACCTTAACAGGGCCTAAAGTAGGAAAGCCATGCAGTTAAGAAGTGAGCACATTGGGTTCAACTCTTATCTGCACAGAAGACATGTCCCCTGAGTAGACAGCCCACGATGCCAATGTGGATATCCGTCCCAGAACATCAAGCACATGATTATGGCCTGTCCCGACTGGGCTACAGGAAGAGGGGAGATACTGAGAAAGGCCGAGAATCGGTTATTTGAAGCGATGCTGAATAACCCGAAAGATATAGCTAGAATTATAAAGTGGATGCAAAAGGAAGGAAGGCTAGAGCAGTTTCGACTGACGCTTGAAGTCGAAGCCACGATGAATGAGAGAGAGGGCAGTAGGGGAAAGATGATCTCCTACCATAAGTAAGGGAGTAGACGGTTTCCGCACTTGACATAACAGTGTTGGTGCACTACGTGAAGGTAACACAACTTGAAAGAGTATATAACTTGAAAAGTTGAGGGGCTTTTACCATAAATGTTTCCTCCTATATAAATATTAGAGTTCGTAGACACCTGCATTGGCCCATGGGGCGCCAAATCGGGCTAACTGAAATCAAATGCAACTGGGAAGTTTTCAAATTATTTGTTTATTTTTCTATTTGTTTATTATATTACGTCGTGCCAGCGTTCAACACGTTTCCCAAGGTCACATGCCGGTCAGCTCTGTCTAGAAAAACTACACGACGTATCGATGCTCCTGAGGAACCGCTGGGTAAATTATCGATCTGCTGGAACTACGCAATTATCATCCAAAAATCACAAAGCGCAACAGTTAAAGTCTCTAATTATCTTTATCAGAATAATCAAGCAGCAGTATGGCTGCGCATAACCAGCCGTCGTCCTCGGCGTCAATTGACCCAGGTGACCACCTCCACCCGAGCTTTCTTGGGATTACTGTCGCTATGGAGCAATCAGAACGCGACCGAAAGCAGAGAATGAGCCTAGCTCAAAAATTACTACAGAATATCGACGCATGGGCGAAATCCAAGGCAGGAACCGAAAGTGCGGGTCTAGTCGCGCCTTTCATTGAAAAGATTTCACCTATCGTGACTGAGTTTGCCATAGGCAACGCCGATGCCATTAAACCTACAGGAAAGAAACCAACTCGCGAAAACATCCAGGTAACAACCTCTGAGCCAAGGGCGGCAAAAATAGCTGATAAACCACTCCACTAACTTCCAAGAAAGCCACGTGAAACCGAGTCGTCGTGGGTCACAGTTGTACGAAGAGCGGCAGAGCTACCCGATCTCCCTGCTCCGCCGAACATAAGAAGGCCTACAACACAAGCAAAGACTCACACAGAAAGTCCCCCAAAAGACAAGCGGTTTTTTCTTCGAATTGGACAAGAACATGAGTGTCGGAGACTATCACCAGTTACAATTAAAAAGATAGTCACCGAGAAAGCCGGGGTTGCAACTTCAGCAGTCCTAGCGATGACACAAGTCAGGTCGGGTCTCGCTATCGAATGTACGTCTGAAGCACTCAGAGAGACACTTCTTAGGGTTGGACCTTCATTCCAAACGGAGGAAATCGCAATCGAACCTGCATCAGACTGGACGTCTGTCATAATCCCGCATGTACCCCTTCATATCCGAACATTAGAGGGCAGAATTGAAGTCACGAACGACATGGTTAAAACGGAATGCCAGTCAGTTTGTGTGGTGACGCCAATTCAGGTGCGACAAAATAACGCCAAAGTATGGCAATATTCTACTAGTTGGATCATCGACTTCAAGCAGGTACCAACTAACTTCAAATTTCGGTTATTCGACGAGAGTGGACCGGCTTTACCATTCACACGACCTCGTCCGATCGAGCAATTTCAACGCTGCTGGGGCTTTCACTCCACGAGAAACTGTGTCAAAGGAAGCCGATGTGGAAGATGCACCGGGGGACACGAGACAAGATTTTCCGAACAAAATTCCCAAATGTTCAAACTGTGCAGGGCCTCATGAGTCGACTGACCTCAAATGCATGGCTCGACCCAGAAGATAGGACGGTGCAGTCGTGCCGCACACCCTAGCCGAGCTTCGGGTAATTCGGGAACGAGGACACCGAGATTTTAAAGCAGCGCTACTAAGATCGGAAGAGAAAGTCAAGGCCCCAGAGGTCATTGAGATACCAGACGCAATAATGAACGTCAATGAGTAGTACACCCAACTCTCATCACCACCAACAAATAAATAACACCCTTCTATTTTACTAAGTGAACGTGGGAAATGGCGGAAATAGCACAGATATAGCACTACAGCAAGCCTGTGACGTAGGGGCACATGTGGTCATGGTACAAGAACCGTGGACTAAGCAAAAAGGGGAGGATTACATAACAAAAAGTCATCCGGGATCTAATATCCACAAACCAATTGGAAAGAGAGGGACTAGGCCTAGGGCGATTACCTTCACACGGAAAGGGCTTCAGGCCACTCAGAATTTTCCATCGTCCCCATACCAAACTTCTGACTACTGTTTCGTTTAAGTATCAGGGTTAATGTTCATCAATGTCTATCGTGCACCTGGACCCAGCGGAACCTTAGAGCCTCTACTTCAGTGGGCACTCTCAGAACCTACAATTGCGAGGGGAGATTTTAATGCTGTGTCAAGACACTGGCAACCACAGACGCATCGTCAGTACGATAACGGAGATCATATTATTGAGCTAGCCACGGCTCAGGACATGCATCTAGTTACTATGGTTGGGGTACCTACACATCGGGACGGAAATGTTCTTGACTTGGTATGGAGCAATACGACAGCTGAGGCCATGGTATCAAGCAAATACAAATGCACATCAGATCACAAGACCATAGTGGGATCCACCCTAGTGATAAAAGTCTTAGAAACCTCTGGGATTACACCGGAACTGCGCGTGTGTGACCAAGACCTCGAAAAGTTCTCCCAATATGTCAAAGCATGGGTGAAACCAGGTCCGATAATCAATGTTATAGATATAGCAAATCAAGAAACAGGCCTTGTGGAAGTAATCAAAGATGCAGTCAGAGCAATCGGACGAAAACCAACCAGAAAACGTGGAAGAACAGAACCATGGTGGAATAAGAAATGTAAGAGCAAGTACAATGAGTTCAGATGCGCCAGAAACTCGCCAGAATTAGCAGCAAGGGCCAAGAAAAGTTTTAGGGCAGCAGTCAAAGAAGTAAATAGAGAACATTGGAGGAAGCTGGTAGAAAATGCCACCACCGATGAACAAATTTTCAAGGTAATGCGCTGGGCTAAACCGAAAATGAGCCAAGAGCATCCTCCCCTGAAGATCGGACAAGATCAATGGGTTTCAGATCCACTAGAAAGAGCGGAGAGTTTACGAGACTCGCTGATGGCTAGGTTAAATGCGGCAGATGACCTGCAAATGTGGGAGGATGAACAACCAGAATCAATACCATGGGACCGATCACTCTCGCTAGACAATGTGACTGCTTGCACTATTCTGACGGGAGATAAGGCACCGGGGTCAGACAAGATAACAGTTCGCCTACTTAAGGCATGCTGGACAGTGATCGGAGAACTAGAAAAGGATATCTTTCAAGCCTATCTGGATCACGGACACTTTCCAACAGCATTCAGATGATCTGAAGTCGTCTTTCTTCCCAAACCATGGCGGGACCGTGCAACCCCAAAGGGATGGCGACCTAACTCGCTACTCTCATGTCTGGGAAAAGGATTAGTGTCGGAATAATTGCCAACAGAATGGCTTGGCTGGCGATTAAATATAAAGTAGTCCCCCATCAGCTTTTTGGTGCTCTCCCTGGACGCTCTGCAGTTGATATCGTATCTTGTGTTATACACGATGCGAAGGCGACAATGCAAAATAACAAGGTAGTGGCAATGGTAACTCTAGATGCACAAGAAGCTTTCGATGCAGTACTCCACATACGCCTACTACGACGGATGTGGGAACAAGGGTGGCCTAAGATATTATGCCGATGGGTTGAGTCTTCCTTGACAGCGCGGATGATACGTGTCAGACATCATGACGGAACGACGCGAGATAAAGTAGTGGAGTGCGGAGTCCCGCAAGGTTCACCACTATCACCACTCTTGTTTCTTATCTATATTGCAGTACTAGTTCAGGATGGAAACAAGAACAAACACTTCGGATATGCAGATGACATTGCGGTTCTCGCTGTCGGAAGTACAGCATTGGAGGCAGTAGCCACAGCTCAAGAGGAGGTAAATAAACTTGTCCACCTAGCTAATGAAAATATGATAGATTTTGACCCTTCAAAGTTAGAGCTTCTAGTAATAGGTGGAGGACACAGAAAGAAGCTTCATACATCGGGCCTTTCAATTCTTATTAAAGGTCATAGTTTAACCCCTTCCCCTTGTGTGAGATGGCTTGGCGTTTAGTTAGATTCTCAGCTCAACTTCAAACAGTATGTCCAAGAACGGTGCGGGAAAGTACAACGCATAACTCAGTTCATACGTCAAATAAACTCTGTGCAGCGCGGTGCGGCCCCGGGGCTAATGATCAAAGCAGTACGAGCATGTGTTCTTAGTACGGCACCATATGAAGCAGAGGCGTGGTGGCCAGGGCTGACCCGATTCACCTCCCAGCTAAATAAGAAAGTGGGCACAGGAGTCGACTAGCATACGGATCTCCTGGACAAAACCATCATGAAGGCAGTTCGTGCGGCACTAACGGCATGGTGAACTACCTCAATTGTGGCTCTACACAGAGAGTCGGGCATTCCACCGGCAGAAATCATCCCTCAGCAAAGGTAATTGAGAGCCGTGGCGCGCATTCAGCGAATGGACACCTGGCACCCACTATTCAATAGATCTCAATAGGGACCTAAGGAAACTATAGACCGTCTAGGACTCCGCGCAGGACAGAAAAGCCGTTCGTTTAAGAACCCGGAGCGATACCTCACGCGATTAAAGACTAGCCTCGGAAATGTGCCGGGCGCCGCGGAATCTGGAATACTATTCTTCCAAAATATGGAACAAAAAAGCCAATCAACGAAACTCGACAAACAGTTCGAAGCTGCCCAGGCCAAAATATAGATAGAGAATTTGTCAGCGGAAACCGTATGTGCGTACCCAGATGGTTCATCTTGCGTCTTGGCAAGATTTGCGTGGGGATACACTCTGTTTAGAGGAGGACAAATGATTGGAAGCGGAGCAGGACCTTTGATGGGGGCAGAGGCCTACGACGCAGAAATTTTAGGAGCCCATCGAGCACTTGAAGCAGCAATACGGGCTGCCGGCAGCAAACCTATCAAGTTGCTCCTAGAAAGCTCAGAAGCTACCCAGGCTCTGTGCAATTGAAGGTCAAGATCCTTACAAGGGATAGTTGACAAGTTTGTCTCTCACTGTCGAAATCACCAGTCAGTAGAGATTCGATGGATCCCGGGACACTCAAGAATTGCAGGGAATGAGAAGGCAGACAAGCTTGCCAAAGCAGCCTTGATGGATCTCCCGGACGAAGAAACCGACAATACGCCTTCTACATAAATAAATCGAAAAATAAGATTTACGTTTGCATCAATCGACAGGTTTGTGAGAGAATGTGCGAGCGAGCTTGTGGCAACCTGGTGGCAGGAACATACGCATCGACACTACGTGGACTTAAACCTGAAGATGACACGCAAGCTGTTATGGGAATACTCCCTTGTGCGTGTACTGTCTGCGCCAGTACGGTAGAGATGGAATCAAGGGTTTAGTCAGCTATAGAGACTACCAAGGGTGTAGATTGGAAACGGTTGCTAAGCAACAGAGACTGCTATGATCGGCGTCGTTAATTAAAATTCCTTATGTAAATAGCAAGATGTAGGAGGCTTCTATCTCTAGATTTCGATAATTAACAGATTTTATTCTGGACTTGCTCTGCTGTATACCAACACCAATTGATCCGGCGACACAAGCGACCTCCAGAACTCGCTCTGCCGAGACGGGCGTACCACAGGTTGATTGCGGCTAGGACAGGACACGGTGACTTCGTCAAATATCACGAAAGAATCAAGCGTGAAGATGTTATCAGCAAGTATCAATTGGGACGAGAAAAACGCCTGCGGCACTTTGCAGAATGCCGTCCTGCCTTACAGTGTTGAAGAAGTATTAAACGGGAACCCCCCGCGAGGGCGAGCGAGATGCTGGCAGAAAATGGATGGGAGAAATTCTTTGAATTCGTGACTATATGTTAAGTGGCTAGGGATAAAGTGTACAGACATGGAGTTGGATTAGGATACCTACGGTAGTCTGGCGTTATGGAAGCACTGACGACTTATTAAGTACTATTCGCTTAATCTCATACACTTGGATATATGTAATTTGTAGACATAGCTTTGCTCTTTAGCTTTATTACTTTTTAAACCTTGAGTTCTTGCTTGCCATATTCTACGTGTCATAACACTATAACTAAATATTATGGTGCACAAAACATACACCGGGAAGCCTAGGCACTCCCGGGGATCTTGAATGTGTTTCCTTTGGTTAGCTGCTGGGAAAATTAGGACAAGGCGCAGGGCGGATTTATTCGAACCCCTTTTTTATTTTATTTTGATCATCTATCTATTTTTCTATAGATTCTCTGGCAAGAAAAGCCCTTCATGTAGGTAGTAGCGAGTCCGCAAGGATCACACACCCGTATCACGCCCCGTGGGTGTATGGCACAAGCCTGATACGACTAGAATTCACATCAAATCAAATCGATGCTCCTGAGATCCCGAGATATACGAACTGGGCTCCGGCCATCATGCTAGGTGCCCCAAAATAAAAATACATCAAAAGTACCCTTCCTCTGGGCATACTGTTAACTACACTGCAGACAGTATGAAAATATAAATTTACATGCCGGATGGGAGAAACGATTTACCACCGGTACTGACAGAGCTAAGAGTGAGTGATTGAGTCCCGCCAAGTAGGTAGTATGGTTGTCACAGACCTTGTATCTGTTGTAAGTAGACATCTACAAGTCATGCTCACGATATTCCAACATGAATTGAAAAATAAAATAAAAACTTCACAGTGGTACTTGCAAATGACATGCGAGGCATGAGTGTACTAGTTTTTGTTGTGACTGGCAAGAATTAGCCACGTGATATTGATCACGCACGAACTTCTGTATATCTCTGCTGCTCTGTAGACTTGATAATAGATAGACCTTTTATGGGCATCTCATGTTAAGGTGACAAACAAAAGCGGAATCACAGATACAGGCATTGAGCCGACTAACTCAGTCAACATGGGGTGCAAATTTCAAGAAAGCTCGACTATTATACTACTCGGTAGTAAGACCTGCGCTAACCTATGGATCACCTATCTGGGCCAGGACTGGGCCGGCAGGCAACATCCCTGAAAAGATAATCAAGCCACTCAGAAGTGTTCAAAGGAAATTCCTAAAGCTCGTCACAGATGCCTACCATTCGACCAGTAGTAGAATGCTAGAGCATGAATCATCTACTCTACCAATAGAGATCTACTTAAAGCAGAGGAGGCTTCAATATATCGGGCTATCTCACAATCTACCTGTCCAACAAACAATTTTAACTGCATGCAGAAAAATCAAATCATTTGATGAAGGAAAATTAAATAAGAGTGATCAGAACAGGAGAGATAATCTCGTGAAATGGGCCTTAATCTGCAGCAATATTGATTCTAAAACAGGACAGAAAGTAGCCGGGAAGAACGCCGCATTTAAGGAATGGTCAGAATCCTGGACGAGCCAAAAGAAGGAGCGGCGCTTGCGTCACCGAGCACAAGCAGATCCGGATAAGTGGAAAGCGGCAAATTTGTACAATGACAAGAAAACAGGTAGGCTTATGATGAACTACAGAGAGTCACCCATCCAAATCCACCAAAACCTTAGCAGGGCCCAGAGCAGCATTGCCACACAAGTAAGAAGCGAGCACATTGGGCTCAATGCTTTCTTATACCGAAGAAATGTACCAGGAGTAGGAAAACCACTTTGCCAATGTGGATATCCGTCCCAAAATATAAAGCACATGGTGATGTCTTGTCCAAGATGGGCTAAGGGAAGAGGCGAGTTGCTTCGTAAATAGACGATCCGATCCTTCGAAGCAATGGTAAATAACGTCAAAGATATGACTAGAATAGCGCAGTGGATTCAGAAGGAAGGATGGATAGAGCAATTTCAGATGACGGGAGAAATCGAAGCGTTAATCAAGCAAAGAGGGGAAAAAGGGAACACAGGACAAGGACGGAATCCACACTTGCAACAACAGTGTGAGTGCACTTCCTAAAGGTAACACTACAATGGTACAGAATCCAATCAGATAGCTAAGGGGGTTTTTACTGCAAGGTTTCCTCCTCAATAAATTAGATAGTTTGATAGACACCTGCATGGGCCCATAGGGCGCCAAATCGGGCTAAATGAAATCAAATTCAAAAAAAAAAGATAGACCTTTTAATAAATAAATAAATTATTCAATTGTCCTGATTTGGCGCCTTTTTGGCCCATGCAGGTGTTGACTTCAGTCAGATACAATGATGATATAGTTGTGATGAACATCATGCCTCAGATATCATTTGCAAGTCTCACTACGGCTGTGACAAGGCGGCTTTTTCTTCACCGCTGTCGAACTATACCCTCCGTGAAACTCACCCAAGGGAGACCTTTTAATATATGATTATCTAAATACAACAGGTTATGGCCCTTACGCTTCCGCGTTGTTTTATCATTGTTTGAGTCCACCATCTACCATCTACCATCTACCATCTACCATCTACCATCTACCATCTACCATCTACCATCTACCATCTACCATCTACCATCTACCATCTACCATCTACCATCTACCATCTACCATCTACCATCAACCATCAACCATCCACAACATTCATACACCCTCATTGAGAAGGATTTATCTCCATATTTTTTTAACCTCAATATGGGTAAATATGGTGGCACAATACTTACAGGCCGAGAAAACTTCACTCTGTGGCAGTGTAATCTTGAAGTGGGACTAGCTGCCATGAGGCTCAAAAGGTTCCTGGAGCCAGAATATTGCACCCCACCCTTGGTCAAAAAGGAGACTAACGAAGTAGATAATGAAGCCGAATTTATAAAACTTGAAGAATTGGAATACAAACATGCACAAGCTCTCAAGACTATCCTCCAAAGTATCGACGACACAAATAGGATTGCAATCCAAAGTTGTCGCACTGCTGCTTCTGCATATCAAACCCTCAATTCCCGCTATGCAATGAAAGACACAGCTCTCCTGTCCCAGTTGCTTTCTCAACTATTTTCGGTTCAAAGCATGAAGCAAAGTAATATAACGGAAAAATTTGACCTTGTTATTAATTTATCAGCACAAATAGCAGAACAACAACAAGATGCAGTCATACCGGAAATTATACAAGTAGTAATTCTTATGCGAAGTTTACCCTCCGAGTATGAAACAACTATCGAAATTCTGACAAACAAGGACAAATTTCCTAGTATTCACGAAGTCTTTCAGGCCATCAAAAGCACTGAAACAAAGCTTAGTGATTCATTAAACCAGATGGAGATTACAGATGTTGCACAAATCAACAGAAAATCTGGAACTAAAGTATGTTGGGTATGCAAAGGAGACCATGTTAAGCCCCAATGTTCCATATGGCTTGCATCTAACGAGGGAATAAAGTTCAAGAAATCTGGCCTGAAATGGCACCAGTGGCAGGAAAATCAAAAATCTAGAAAGCAAATTGCTAATTCAGTTAATGTATTGACCTTAGACTCGACTGTTCATTTTTCTGATAGCGATAGCGATAGCAATACTGAATCTGAAATATCAACATATATCTATGCTGCTACCTCAAGTTCACTAAATGGTGCTTGGGGCCTCGACTCAATGTGTTCGTGTCATCTTACCCCACACAAAAATTCATTTATTAGCCATATTGTTCCAGTTAAGATTCCAATAGAAGTTGCCAACGGATCAACTATTTACTCGAAAGGCAAGGGTGATGTGCGTATCCACTGGAAAAATCCAACTACGCAACAAATATGTTCTTCAATTCTACGTAATGTTTTATATGTCCCAGATGCCTCCATTAGCCTGATATCATTGGGAATGCTCGCCGAGAAAGGTCATGAAATTAACTGTGATAATAAAAATATGATGGTATCTGCGTCTAATGGGCAGCTTATTCTACGAGGAATTCGACAAAATAAAGTTTGGATAATACCCAAAATACTAGAATCTGCACATAGTTCTATAAACCAAGCAAATCTGGTTCATGAACGGCTAGGTCACCCTGGGCGACAAATAACTATGCGAATGACTAAAGGTGTAACTGGCACTGCACCTACAGACAACCTTAATTACAGTTTTTGCCGGGCATGTAAAGAAGCTAAAATGCCGAGAAAAATAAGTAGGGAACCTATGAGGGAAGTTTCTAGACCATTAGAAAGAATACATATGGATATTTGTGGCCCTTTTCGAACAAGATCATGGCATGGTAATAGGTATATGCTTACCATAACAGATCAATTCACAAAATTTAAATGGGCTATTTTTCGAGACTCTAAGAAAGATCTAGCACAATTCATCAGAAAATGGAGCTCTCGAGTGGAAAAAGAACGAGAAGTAATTGGAAATAGTGAAAAACTTCATGCTATCAGATTTGATTGCGGTACAGAATTCTTGAATAAGGATATGAAGAATTGGGCAACTAGTAAAAATATATCTCTTGAATCAACTGTTGGCTATCGACCAGAGACAAACGGTGTCGCCGAAAGAGCTAATCGTTCAATAATGGAAAGAGCTAATAGTTTACGTTTCCGAGCAGGTCTTCCTGAAGAATTCTGGGAACTTTCATCTAGGGCTGCAATTTACTTAATTAATCGACAACCAATTGGTGGAAGATGTATAACCCCTTGGACCATGTGGCATAATGAAACTCCTGATATTGGTCACTATAGAACGTGGGGATGTGCTGCGTATGTCCATATTCCAAAAGAAAAAAGAGGAAAATTGGATAAAAAGTGTTGGAAAGGAATCTTTGTGGGATACAAGACCAACTCATCAAAGATATATCATATTTGGCATCCAGGAAAGAAAATACTAATTGAAGCACAATCAGTCGAGTTTGATGAAAATGATTTTTCTCCTGATGCTAAACTGCATAATTTGTTTGGCCAAAAATTACTGACCAGTGATAAGTCTGATGATGAATCTGATGATGATTCTGGGGATGAAATAAATGTATGCAGTAATGATAATTTAAATAATGAGCCTCCGAACAGTAATCCAGAGAAACAACATTCGCAATCACTACAAAACTCTGAGACCCTCCCTAACATTAATAATCAACATCAAAACCTCAGTCGCCAACAAAAACATTCTGAATATTTAAGAAAACTAGAAGAGGAAGCTTTGATTAGGGGAGATAGAAGCTCTGGAAGAAATAGAATTCCATCCGCTAAGACCATAGATATGCAAAATATCAGACAACAATCAAATATAGCGATTGAACTAGCTTTCTTAGCTGCCCAAAATGATGGAATTGATATTCCCCAAACTCTTGAAGACGCATTGAATACTCCGCAAGCAGATAAATGGTTAGAAGCATACGAATCGGAAATGAACTCTCTCATTGCACATGGAACCTTTTCAGGCCCTTTAGATAAAATACCACTTAACAAATCGGCAGTTACAGCAAAGATTGTTCTAGACGTGAAACGAGGGGAGATTAATGAGATATTACGATTCAAGACTCGATTAGTCGCTAGGGGATTCACTCAGAAGTATGGTGTTGACTCTGAAGAAACATTTGCACCAACTATTCGTCTTGATGCTTTCAGAATCATTTTAGCCATTGCAGCTAGAGAGAAGTGGGACATCTACCAAATGGATGTAGTAACCGCATTCTTAGCAGGAAAGCTTAATGAAGAAGTTTATATCAAAATGCCAAAGCATATGGTTGAGAGATTTGGCCGATATGCTCGAGTCTTAAAAAGCCTTTACGGACTAAAACAGGCCGCACGGGTATGGTACTTACTGCTTTCTGAATTCTTGGTTTCAATTGGTTTCACTTGTCTCCCAATGGACCAGACTATATATTTAGGAATGAGAAAACCAAAGTTGTGATTGGTATACATGTTGATGACCTGATAATCACAGGCCCAAGTAACCAAGAGATTGAAAATCTCAAAGAAAATCTAAATAAAAGATTCAGTATGAAGGACCTTGGGAGGGCCAGAAATGTTCTCGGGGTAAGAATTGCACAAAATGATGACTATTTAATGATTGACCAATCTCAATACACCAGAAGTATTATAAATGATTTTTCTATGTCTGGGACAAAGATATACTCAACCCCAATGGCTACTGATGCTGTTGGTGAACTAGAGCGAACACCCGGTGAACCTTGTACTAATGAAGAGTTGGCAAGTTACTGGAAGCTCCTTGGAAAGCTTATGTACTTGTGTAATACAAGACCGGATATAATATTTGAGACTCATAAAATGGCTCAATACTCCCATAAGGCATGCCACAATCATTGGATAGCACTTCTCCGGATCTTAAGCTATGTCGAAGGTACAATTGATTATGGGATTAGATATAGACGTGGGGATTTTGAAACTCCTTATTACAAGGTAGATAATAACATAGAAGTTTATTGTGGAAGTTCGAGATCTACTGACCTAACCACATTTGCTGACTCAGATTACGCCGGAGACCCTAGTGATCGAAAATCTATTACAGGAGTCATTACGATGCTCAACGGAGGAGCAGTGGCTGCAATTAGTAAGAAGCAGACTAGCGTTGCAACATCCACTACAAATGCAGAGTATATAGCAGCAAGTGAGGGAGCGAAACTCGCAATTTGGGGAGACAAATTAATATCTCACATAACGGGAAGTTCAGGAAATTCAATTCCACTCCTACTTGGAGACAATAAAGCATGCATACAACTTCAAGGTGGAGTCTCAAACACATCTAAAATTAAACATGTGGATGTGGCATACCACCACATAGTCGATGAAATAAATAAAGGTAAACTAGAAAGTAGATGGATAAAGGGTGATTATATATTGGCCGATGGATTAACAAAACCTTTACCAGGACCAATGTTTAAGCTGAAGAGAGCTGCTATTGGAGTAGTTTAGATTGTGGAAGCTGATCATCAGAGATAAGGGGAGTGTTGTGACTGGCAAGAATTAGCCACGTGATATTGATCACGCACGAACTTCTGTATATCTCTGCTGCTCTGTAGACTTGATAATAGATAGACCTTTTAATATATGATTATCTAAATACAACAGTTTTAAATTAAGTCATCCATTCTATGCTTTTTTTCTGACATTTCGTCATATCTAGGCAGCTGCAGCTGCATATGCAGTTAAAATCCGATGCGAAGATATAGCATCACCTTCAACCCTTCGTTCATCTTTGGACCTCTAAGGGCTGTCTATCCTCCTTAGCCAGCCACTTCGTCCCCAATAAATAGTTCAGTCAATATCCGCGAAAGAACCCCGAGACCAAGGCAGCGATGCCTCTCCTTTTGTGGAGTGCTCATATTGATGTGTCGGCCAGATTCCGTACTTATTTCTTCGCAACAAATTCGTCGTAGATTAACTATATGATGCATTTGGCAGGGCTAGATAAGCTTTTCAGAAAGATTTTACCACTGGACCCTCATAGCTCATGTAAATTACAGAGAGCTAGATGTTCTACTGTATATGTGTTGGTACTTATGGTGCTACTTTAATCTATGACTGTCTAGCACACTGGGCTCTTTTCTGAACTAGGCCGCACGTTGTACAGTTCTCCTCGCCTATTGTGTTCGTTGAAAGATCATTGATACATTGTCCATGATGAATAGCCATTCAGCCAAGTGTTTACCCGTGGAACTCAGCCAATTTTTCCGTGGAGCCTCCTTCCAAAAAAATAGCAGCAATGGAATCTGCTTGCGCGGGAAAAAGTCTCCAAAGATGTGCAGTACCAGCTGGGCGAGGCCTAGATACCGGGACCACATGAGGTGCGCAAATTCATCTTTATCTCCCTTCTTAGTCACAGACGAGGCCGACTTGATCCAATCCACCATCTCTGTATCGGGTGCTGGGTACGCTCCGAAAACTCATCGGATGGCTTTTCCTCCATGATCAAGGGTTGGTGATGAGAAGGGTTTCGACCCTACAATCTGTTCTTATCGTGGTTAGCTTCATAATAATGTTGATAGGTGTTTGATTTAGATATTTATCGTATGATGACGAAGATGACACTTGTTTTCTTAGTCGTGTAGAAGATATAACGTCTACAAGTAAATATATTTTAGTTGTTATATAGAATAAGGTACAAACTATCTAGAAGATGATCGAGTAAAACTGGTTGTGAAACATTCTCCGTGTGATCACCTTTTTCCCCAATCATCCAGATCATATACATATATAATCATTACTTTAACCGCTCCTTAGTCATTTAACCAAATTTCTACTATCTTTAGTTTTCATGTATAGGTTTAGATTAAATCATACATCACACAAGAAAGTTACATATATCTCCTTAATTACAGTGTTTGTATGATTAGACATCCTGTACGCGTTTCTTCCCTTGATAGTTGTATATTCGCGAGACACGCGACTAGTCACAATCTGACACGACATTACCCTTTATTAATTGTTGACGTGGAACGTCTTCGGGTGTCTCAGTACAAACATCAAATATTCCTTAGGACCGAAATAGTAGCATGAAATATACCTGTACTTCCTCACGCTTCACTTGTTGTAGTGAAACCGAAAAAATAGGGGTTTGTGTTGAGAGATGAAGACGATATAAACTGCGAAAGCCATTGGGAACCGTTATCAAAGTGAGGACTTTGTTACTCAATCTCGGCTCTGTGGACTCTATAGTGAGAGCTAGGGTTTCGTAGGGGACACCACTGACAGGTGTTGAGTTATCATCTCTTTTCAGACGTGTTTTCATAAAGTATGAAGGACTAGAGTAGATTTATGATTACTCCTTTAACAGGCTTTTGATGTCCATAGTCATCAATGAATTTGAAATTGTATTTTACTTTCTAAGACAATGAAAACATTTGTTTTAGGAGATGTGACTTGAGATGGGAAGGTATACTAGTGTGTAGTATATGCTGGAAAAATGATAATCCTTAGCCTTTATTTGTTTAAAATATTACAATTTTGACGTTAAAACACATGGTGCTAGTGAAAAAGGCCTGTGTCTAGCGATCCTCTTCGTTTCTTAAGATCCCTTATTTTGAGTAAATTAAGAATTTTAGCCTAAAATACTTATCACAAGAAGGTGGTTTACTCCACTTCGATGAAGTTCTTTCGGAATATCTGTAAAACTTACGAGTCAGCTGATACAAGCACAAAGACCATATTATCATCCACAATAGAAACAAAATTTGATATTGCTTTATGGAATTTGAATTTCACCTGCGACCTGATGATTGATTACCAACCTTCCAACGCCTTTTTGTTACTCCTATCATTACATTGCTACATTACCCATGAATTCGTTGAGCGGTTGACGTGAAGTTTTTACACTCAAACATCATAAAAAGCCTTTACTCATGCTTGTCTTTCTAGAAATACTACTCTTTCTTGTGGGGATTTCTATCCCATTTTCGTCGGCTGAGTTTCCCATACTCCACCTGGCACTCTCCCTTCTGATGCTTGATCTTCTTTCCATTCTTAGTGATTTCCAACCCTCTAACTCTCTTTCGAGTCTGAGTGCGCGTTCTTTCTCTTCGGTTAATGCTCTTTCGGCTCGTCTTGCTGCTAGTTGTACCTCGCTTTCACTACTCTGAAGTTCATTAACAGTTTTTAGCAACTTTTCAATCTTATCGCGAGACCGTGATATCTCATCTTCTAACTGGCTGTTGGCTTTGTTTCGACGTTCAATTTGTTGTTGAAGATCCTTTACAGTTCGATCGATATTCCGAGCAGTACGTTGTGATTTGTTCCGCTCATTTTCCTGCGACTCAAGCTGATTTTCGAGCTGAAGAAATTAGGTTAGCATATAGAGAATGAAATGGAATGAAGTAGAGTGATAACATACCTCTTGTACTCGACTGTTTAGGAATCTAACATCTAGACTAGCACTAGAATATCCTTTTGTTTCAAGATCAATTAATCGTACCTGAACTTCTTTTAAAGATTTTTCGAGTGCGGCTTTCTCGGTATTAAGCTGTACAGTCATATCGCGTTGAGCAACTAGATCTTTCTGCATTTCTGATGCTAAAGCTTCAGCTCGCCTCATTTTTCCGACAGCAGCTGCTGCAACATCTTCTTGGTGAGCAAGATGTGACTTTAATTCTAAAAGCTCACGATCCATGCTGGCTGCATTTCTCAGAGAAGGGCTTTCACTCTGCGCTAAATCGTCGAGACCTGCTTTTGCCTCCTCCAATCGAGCCTCCAAAGCACGCTTTTCTCGCTGTAAGATGTCTCTCTCAGTGGTTATATCGTCAGCCGAAGCTCTGAGATTTCTGAGTTGAGAGATTAAGTTGACTATCTTATCTTGGGCGTCGGTATGCGCTTTGATAGCTTCATCGCGCGATGCAGAAAGGTTGAATAGAGTCGCTTCGAGACGAGACTTCTCTTTGGACCATGTGGAGCTATTTAAAACTTCGTCATCCCATTTAGATCGAAGTTCCTCCAATTCCTCCCGAAGACGAGTGTTTTCTGACTGTTTGAATAATTTTTCCTCGCGTGCTATATCGAGTTCGTTAGTCAGCGTAGCAAATTCGGCCTGGTATTTTTTTCGTGTTTGTTCCATACTAGCTTCTTTATCTTCAATCTCCATGGCTCTTTGACTGCGGTAATCTTCAAGTTCATGCTGAAGGCGCTTCCGAGCTTGAATCGCAGCCTCAAGGTCTGTGGATAGATCTTCTAGTTTTTCTTCATATATTTGGTTTTGACGTTGTAGGTCTTCAATAACAGCATCCATTTGCTTGCGTTCAGCCATAATTTCGGCAGAAGTATTCTCAGCTTCAATTGCTTGAGACTTAGCAAATTGCTCAGCTCTGGAGGCCTTCATAACGGCTATTTCAGCCTGCTCAAGCTTATTGAAATATTCATCTGCTCGACTTTTGTATAGGGATAAACTTGATGATACGTCGGCTAACTTAGAAGATTCGGCGTCTAGTTGTATCTGAAGATCAGCATATTCTTTGAGTAGTTGGCTTCGGCTTGCTGCATCTTGATCTCTTTGGAGAGAAGTCTCCTCAAGGTCAGATTTTGCATCACGTAGGTCGACCTCTAATGCTGCTCGCGTATGTTTCAGGGCCTCATGTTGTTTTTTCAAATTTGTTAACTCTGCCACAGTATTGGTGTGCATTTGAAGTATTGACCGCCGTGATTCTTCCTGACCATTTATCAACTCAAAAAGTTCTTCATGGGACTGGGTCTGAACATCACGAAGTGTCAAATTGCCAGTTTGTATATTTTTTTCTAACACAGATACTTTTCTCGCTGAGTCATCAAGCATTTCGTGTAATCTGGAATTGGCCAGCTCAAGTTTTTGGACTCGGAGCAAAGGACTACCATCTGGTATCGACTGCGGTCCTGGTAGAGATCGATTTATATGACTTTGGAGATGTCTGTTATGCATTTGTGTGAGCTGAAGTTGGTTTTGCAACTCTTCTAGGTCAGATTTGAGATCCATTTGATTATTCAAATTTATGAAATCGGCAGTACGATCAGAGCGACTTGAATCTTGCGTCTCGGCAGTATTCTGGAATCGTCGGGGAGGGGTTGAAACGTTGGATGGGGGTTTTGCGTTATATTTGTTGCGGCTAGGTGAATAGTTATAAGGTGGTTGGTTAGAGTTAGGTTCCTCTGGTTTAGCTCTTCTTGACTGCTTTTCGAAAGAATCATCCACCTCATCTTCAAAGCGCTTTCGCAGGCAGGCAAGTTGGGATTCGGCATTAACCCGGGCAGCGGCTTGTACTCTTAGATTCTGATGCAACTCTTCAACATTTTTAACGAGACCAGGTACAAGGTTAGGAGTCTTTGCTAAACTTTTTTCGCCCTTTGTGTCATCTTGTGGCATGGAATACGTCACTTCGGGATCGATTAGTTTCATTAACTGAAGGATTTCCTTTTCTCTGTTCTCAATTATTGAAAGTAGCTGGCGATTCCTTGCCTGAGATTGAGAGTGTAATTGACGTTCATCTTCTAGTTTACGATTGGCTTCTGCCATCTCAGTTGACAAAGTCGAAAGCGCTTTATCGGCATTTCGAGAAATTTTATGTTCGCGAGCAACTTCATGCGTCAGGTCCTCTAGGTTCAGTTCGAGTTTTTGCTTCTGCTTCTCAAGAGAAGCTAATTCTATTTGAGTTTCTCCTAGCTGTTTACTAAGTTTTTCATTTTGATCGTCTACCTTACTTTTTTCCCGCTGCAGATTGTTCAACTGACTTTTAAATCCCTGACTGACTTTGGAATTTGATCGAGCCAGCTCCAGTCCCTTTTGTTGTAATTTATTCAGAAGAGCACGGTTGTCATTCTCAGAAGCTGAAAGCCTACTCTTTGCAGTGTTGAGATCTCGTTCAAGCCGCTCTTTTTCTTTGTCAACTTTCATGCCGAAGTCTCCTGATTCAAGTATGGTTTTTTCGAGGTCTTTCACTTGGTCTTTGAGACTTTGACATTCATTTTCAAGGTTCTTAGCACGGGTTTGCTCCATATCAAGTTCATTTCTTAGATTTGACTCACGTTCTTGCGCCATGCGAGCAACATTTTTGTCATTAATTATCTCAGCTTGTATTCTCGTCCCTTCAGCAATGGACATTGCTTCACGTAATTTTCTAACTTCAGAGCGGGCTTCATTGCGTTCCTTTTCCGCGAGGGATCTAGCCTCCAGAGCTCGGCGGAGGGTATCTTGCTGTAAATATAGTTCCTTTTCGATGACAATTTTTGCTTCAGTTGTTTCTTCAAACTTTTCATTTAGCTCACTGTATTTATGTTCAGCAAGTAGCTGAACATCATCTCGTGACTGTCGCTCCTTACTGAGGTCTTTCTGGGCTTCTGATAACTGTAATTTTAGATCTTTTATTTGGAACTCTAGCATTTTACGATTTTCAGAAGCTTGGACATCTTCGCTTAATTTGGCATCTAATAGCCGTTGGGCATCTTCGACTTCTTTCTCCAGTTGAGACTTTTGACTCTCCAGCGAGCACATGTTTGCTTGTACCTCACGAAGACGTGCCGCAATGCTAGCCTTTTCGGACATAAGGGCTTGTTTTTCTTCATCGTGCTTTTTACGCTCTTCCTGGTATTTCTGGTTGTCGGAGCGTAGAACGATTAGCTCACTCTCTTTCTCCCGAACTAATTCCTCGTAGCTTGTAGAAGTTCTCGTAAGATCATTTATCTGTTGCTGTATTTTTCTATTTTCACTTGATAGTTCGTTCTCTTTGGCCTGTGCCATTCTTAATTGATTATTTGCCTGGCACAACTTGATGTCAAGCTCCTGATCGGATTTCAAGGCCTTATTCTCCAGATCTTGGAGTTTGGAATCCTTCATACTAAGCTGGGTCTGTAAAATGCTGATCTGTTGCAATAGATCAGTATCATCTGCCTCACGCTGCGACTGATTAGCTGAAAGCTCTTCAATCTTGGTATTCAGATCCACGAGTTTTTCAGAAAGTATCTTTTTTTCTTGTTCAAGCTTGGAAATGATTTGTGCCGCTTGTTCAAGTTCAGAGCGTAACTTTTCATATTGGCTTTCTACTCTCTTTTTTGCCTGTAAGAGGCTCTCTAATTGATCCTCTAACTTTTCTTGATCTTCTAGCGCACCGGCAAGTTTGTCATTCAACTCAGCCTCCCGAGCTTGCAACCTTTTAAATATTTCTTCTTTATCTAAGGCAAGAGAGCGTTCACTCTCAAGAGTCTGCTGAACCTTTTGCATCTCCACTATAGCGTTACGTCTATCTTCATCAATACGTTGTCGTTCACTCGAACTTTGTTTCATCTTCTCACTGAGTTGCTGTATGATTTCGTCTCGTTTTTTAACCTCACTAGATGTCCGTGTTGCACCTAGAAGGGGTTTCATTTTCAACAAAAGTCTCCACCAAGGATTGTGGTACAGGCCAAGATAAATTTGGAAATTACGTTCGATTATTCGTGTCGCTTCTGCACGAAAGAGACGTTTATTCGCTATACGCCTTTGAGAAAAACCTCGGGCAACGGACTGGAACTGCGTTATGATCTTTCGTATTAGTGAGTCTCGCTGTTCTTCAAGCTCAGCTAAAACACCAGCTCTGAAGAAAACTTTAGATAAACCGACTCGGAATACGGTTTTGGTCAACCCTAGTTTGTCAAGCATGATTATGGCTGCAGATCGTCCATCTAAGTAACATCGAGGCATGTTTCTACTAAGAACTTCATATCGTTGTCTAAATTCTGAAAATGAGAGTCGATTCGGAAACCCAGTTCGAGCTATTCTGATACCCTCGAGAACACCATTACATCGTAGTTGGTCGAGTACCAAAGGTGCGCTGTACTGCTTTGGGCGCTTTTTATGGTTAGGAATAATGCATCGCACAAAGTGAGGGTGTGTAGAGTGAAGTTGAGCCATTAGATTTGAAAGTTGTTCTTTATGTCTTTGAGCCACAGTTCTGAAGAGTCCTTTCTTGACGCGGCTTCTTGATGACCCTGGCTCATCGTCCATGACCGCACAGTCAGAAAATAGAGTTGCGACGTGTTGATTAGATGAGTTAGCTAAAAGACGCGTCACATTGTCGTTTAGCGGATCTTTATTCTTTTTTAACCATCCTTCGGTTGAGTACTCTACTTCAGCCGCATAATGGGTGAGCATAAAGCCTTGACCAAGCCTGGAGGAGCGATACTTTGGGGTTTTACGGTCCCAGAGCGTGTTCAATTTTTCAGTGAAAGATTTGTCGGTAGCCTTAGGCATTACGCAGTCCTCATCAAGACAGGAAAAAATTCCGATTGGGTTAGATAATTCGATGAGGTCAATAGTTGGCTGTAGATCGTGTCCAAAATCGATAAATTTCCATTCTATCTGTTCTCTAGCATACTCTTCTTGCTCTAAGACGAACATATGGTGATTAAAAAACTGTTGAAGTTTTTCATTAGTATAGTTAATGCATAGCTGTTCAAAACTATTTTCCTCAAAAATTTCGAACCCAGCAATGTCCAGAACACCTATAAAGTGTGAGTCGTCCATCCCTACGATGGCGCGATCAAGATGTTTGTTGATTCGACTAACTAGGTCGCTAAATCCACGTTCGTATATTCCTTTAGCTAAGGCGCCAATAGACAATCGAACTTGTTCAGGAGTTTGAACTTTCTCAACCCATTCTCGTCCAGCTTTGACACGAGGATGAAAAAGCGCTTGGGCAAAAAGGTCTATGGATATTCCTAGAAGTTTGCACACGTTTTCTACATGAATTTTAGATTCCGGTGCCAGCCTGGCTTGATCCGCAGAGCGGCTTTCGTGCACAACAGTAATGTTTCCTAGATGAAGTACTGCAGCGATAGTCTTGAAAATCGACCGCTGCTCGTTGATAGAGAATCCCATAATATGAAAAGCTTCAATAAGATGATTCCATTCTTCTCTATCCGAGACACCTGCAATCGTATTGTGGCCGTGACACGTGTAGGTAAAATCTTCAACATCCAATTTGTTCAGTAGTAAATCAGTTCTCATTTCGGTGTCCGCTCCCTTTAACAGTTGATAAAATATGTGGTAGTTTCGCTCGAGGGCATTGGACCGTACGACGCGCGATTTCTCAAGAAGGTACCAATCAATGGAGGCTCCAGCGATAGAACCATTCCTTGTAAATTCAATACGAATAAATTTCCCAAATCTTGATGAATTATTGTTTCGTACAGTTTGGGCGTTGCCGAAAGCCTCCAATATAGGATTAGCCCTAAGGATTTGTTGAGAAAGATTGGTTTGTTGTTGTAATTTATTTTTCATAGGAGATTCTGAAAAAGCGACAGCCGCGAGATACTGTATTACTTTCTTTGTGTTTTCGGTTTTTCCAGCGCCAGATTCTCCTGTGACTAGAATGCTCTGATTTTGGCCTTCTTCTACTAAATTACGAAAAGCTTCGTCCGCCATTGCGAATATATGAGGCTTTGTTTCTTCTCTTCCTTGGCCTTTGTACATATTTATATATTCATGGGTGTATATTGGAAGGGGACAATAGGGGTTAACTGCGACCAAAAAGAGTCCTGAATATGTGTATATTAAATCGGCTTGGTATCTTGTGTGAAGGTTATGAACGACAGACGCTTCGTTAAGGTGAGTGAGTTCCGCCATATCATCTGCCTTATCAAATTTTGCAGGATTTACATTCTCAACTGAGTACTGACTTACACTTCGTTGCTGGAAGTATATCAGTAGAGTTTTAAATCAATAAGGGGTGACCCACGCTTCCATCCTCACACTGAACAAGTAGTTCATTATCGCCAAACTCCTCGACGATCCAACCTTTGACGAATGCAACTTTTGGGTCTTTGATCCATACATATCTTTTTCCGGAATAGAAATTATCTTCGCTCATAGTTCCTGGTGATCCAAAGCCCCGTCGTAGTTCGTCAGTATTGATGAAAGAAGGTGCAAAAGTACCAGTTACGGAAGCTGTAGGTTTCATGCCAGTGTATAATTCTATCTCGGAGTTATTATTCGACTTATGACCTTCATGATAAGAATATAGGCGAGTATGAGTGCGGGGAGATATAGTGCCCATGTTTGATGTAGTCGTTATCATAGACTTGGGCCTATTATTTTTTGACTGAGAAGACGGGGATATCGGCTTGTTGAAAGAACTAGAGAACTTCATCGGCAGGTTTGATGCCATTTTTGGTGTAAATCATCGAAAAAATCCAACATTAGAAGGGTGTAGGTGTTGCTTAAAGCCCAGCTCCTGATGACACTTCATTGAGCTTCACAGATAAAGCAGGACTTAATTACTGTAGCTGTCGAGCGTTAGTGATGGTAACGGATTGGCTGAAAGTGTTGGTTGTGCTTGCCAATTGGAGCCTTTTGTTTAGACTCTAACTTCCGTATCCTATGTAAACAAATAATTATGCATGCCTATCAGGCAGGCACTTTACGCGTGTCAGGTGACCTAAGCCTAGTCACAACTGGTCTAGCCTGGTATTTACTGTCAAGAGACTATCCACTTACTCCTGCATCTCAGCCAATTGGTCAGATGAGCCGAAAGAAACAAGTTGTCATCGGCATTGTTTCATACTTTATTATCACTCGCTCTCATCATCTCAAAATTCCATCGGGGCCGAACCAACATCACGATTTTTGATCGGAAACAAACAGCGTGAGATGGGACCCCAGTCAGAGGACGCCGGCGCACTTTAAGAGAAATTTTACTTCTAGTATAGCCAACGCTTGTCGATAAGCGTCAAAAAACGATGATCATTGGCTTTCTTAATCGCAAACATGGCTGAATATCCTGCACTTCCTCCATTTTCTGGATCTGCTGAACAATCCAACATACCTTTCTTGCCACCATTCCAAAACCAAATGATACAATTTAACAACAATCCATATGCTATTAATCACGCTGCTCTTTATGGAAGTGCAACTATTAACCCCGGAGCAACACAAATTACAATGTATCAAGGTTTAAATCAAGATCTGACCTCTCTTCCTCAATATAACAATTCTCTTCATGAGCCAACATATCATGTAAACGATAATTGCGAGCAGCATATGAGTTCTCAAATATGCGAGAGCAATTTAGGCCAAATTTATAACACAAATTTACAAACATCTGTTCCATTCAACCAATCGAGCAAGGTCACTCCTAATAATCAGAAACAATCGAATGTAGCGCTGAAAACTAAAAATCCCTACTCTGGAATCTCAGGAACTAAGGCTCCAAACCATCTACAAAATAACCATGGTATATCGTATAATAAACAAGAAGTTAGCAAACTGCAGCAAGCCCCTAACCTTAGTAAGCTACATACAATGTCCCATACGAACTAACGTCTCCAAGACTGATAGGCTAACGACCTAACAGGCACAAAGAACAACTCTGAACCGACTGTTCTGCCTGATGCTCAACGTCAAAAATCAAGCTCATATTCACCGCAGATATTTTCAGACGCTCCTGAGAAGATTCCTCATGTTCGGTCACCCCCTAAGTCATCTACAAAAGATGGACAGCATTCTAGAATCCAAACAAGATACAATTTCCAAAATTTACCTAAAAAACCTCAAACTAACGGAGATCAAAGTGCCTTCACGTCTGCTATGCCAAAATCAATGCAGGCTCTGGTACATACTCCTGGTGACCAATCAACCAATAAGAATAGAACATCACTCTCTGAGATCAAAAATAAAGCACAGGACGCTATTCTTAGCCTTTCATCACATGGCATTCAGTACCATACTTTCATTCGAGAAGGATTCAAAGAGGATGTTGTAGGCAAACTATTCGAAGAACTTGATATAAGTAAATCTTCCGATAATCAAATTGGCACAACAGAACACGAAAAGTTATCTGGATCTTCGACTTCTCAGCCCCTAGATCCTAAAATTGAAGAACCAAATACAATGCAAAGCGCTAATAAACCCTCATTTCCTATCCCATCAGAAAGAAGCTCGTCACTCGCCCCAAAGAAACCATCACAAATGGATGAAAAGCAGAAGACCCTACAATCAAAGATGGAAGCTCTTCGTAAATCTAGAGAAGCCAGGGCTACTGCAAAAACTTTAACTAAAATTGATCAAGAATCAACTCTTACCGAACAACAGCAGCAAGAGCCGGCTAGCACCACAGTAGAGAATATTTCAACCCGTCAACCATCCCCCGTCACTTCTCCAAAACCGTGCCCTATCATCCAAAGCCCCGAAAAGAACCCATCGGTCATGGATAGCCTTCCTCAAGCCCCGTCTTTGCCCGGACATGAACCTACTGTTCAAAAAATGCGAAATCAAGAAGCAAAAAAGGCGTCGTCCGAACTTACTATACCCGGCTTATTTCTTGCATCAAATAGGACAAGTTTATCTACTACACCACCACTACAAAGCCCTGTCAACCAACGCAAAAGGCCTGTTGCTTCTGATTTTGATGACTCTCACATTTTAGGCTCCTTCAAACGCCCTTTTGGGCACAATCGCAACGAGCAGCGTTTTGTGATTGACGTCAGCGATGATGAATCTGAAGATGGAGACGTTCCAATGGATATCGAATCGCAAGTAGATTATCTCTCGCCTGTTTGCGTTACAGACAAGATGAATAGCGTCACTTCAACTACAGGTCTGCCGACCATACCACAGAAACCTTTTACGCCACCTCCCAACTCCTTAGTTCAAACACCGTCAGCAACATCTAATGTACCCTTATCAACACCTTCAATACTTTTACAAAAGCAAAGAGAAATCCAATTAATGAAAAGGAAGATAGCTGAAGCTGAAGCCCAGCTTAAAGCCAAGTCAACCCCAGCACGTGCTGGATCTCCTCAGCGCTCTGTTTCGGTAGCATCTGATACCAAAAATTTACTATCTCCCGCTAACATCTCAAATAATAATATTGATCCCACTAAACCGACGCATGAAATTTTGGAGGAACCAAGATCAGAACCAACTATCCACAATCAACCAGCTAGCGAAGAAAATAAAGTGGCTATTTCCACGCAAGATATCTCCGAAGATAAGCGCCTCAGGCGAAAAATAATTGTAGCAAATATTCCTCTTGTCGAAGCCGAAGTTGAACAGCGACAGTCTAAACTTGAACAATTGAGAGCTGAAATGAACAAAATCGAGGCTGGTTTAAAGGAACATCTTGAGGAAAAGAAAAGACTTGCTGAGGAAATGGATCGCCTTGGAAACGAGCCCGAGGAATCGCCTAAATCACACAGTGAAATAATCGTAACTGAAGTTAAAATTTCAGATCATCAAATCGGTAGGTCTAACAACGCGTTCCCTTTCATCGGTCAACGTCTCTTTGAAGCCTCTATTATTGAAGATTACTAACTCACATACCAGATGGAACTCCCGCTGCTCTAGAACCGGAACAGCACGACACAAAATCTTTGGATCCAATTTTACCACAGAACGATAATTCAAATGTCTCTAATGAAGAGCCCGCAATAATTGTTACCGCGGCCTCCTCAAGTATCACCTCTTCTCATGATAGTGTTGATGAATCACACACAGCAGAAGTTCGTGTTCCAGAAACAGAAGTTGATTCAGATCCTACCGAGCACAAGCCAAATGTTGAACCTGTTCTACCCGAAACTGCGCCGTCAGAGGTCAACATTGAAAATGATCCTAGTAGTCTATTGAGTGATCCCGATGTCACATTGGACGTGCTCCAACCAGTGCTAGAAGCCGCAGATTTACCCGCCAAAATGAAAAAACTCAAGCCAGATTACATTGTGCATCCCGCTTTAAACGAGGTATTGGAAGGCGAGTCTGACAATTACGAGCCTCCGGAAGCTGCTGCTACAATCGCAAAATCTCCCAAATCTTCACCATTCAGCCCGGCCCCGCCTGGCATTATTCATGAATCAAAAATCGATAGTGAGCCGAATGTTGACACAAAGCAGGTACTCGAAGAGAGCAAAAAAATCTTACGAACAGAGGCGCAACTTGAAGAGGATGCCGGTGCTCCCCAGCCACTGGTTCATGTAACAAAACGGCTTGTCTGGTCTTAAATCCCTTGATTTTACTGACAGGTAATAGGATCCCTTTACTCCTTTACTATCAGCAAGGATATTCACACCCTACAAAAGCCCATTGAGGATTTTCCGGGCATATCGCTTTCACCCCAATTTTAAAAAAGAGGTTAACGGTGGATTAAGGTCATTGACCTACAGTCACAGGATCGACGCCAACAAAGAATTCTGTCGATTTGAAGTTGCTGGGGGCGTTTGTAACGATACTACGTGTGACCTGCAGCACTTTAAATCCATCATACTCCCCGGTGCGTGGAAAACTTCCAGCAATGTAGAAAAGGATCCAATATTCGTCAAATGATATTGTATACCTGCTAACTTTATCATTTCAGACGACGGCGTTATGGCAGCTTTAGGCAGCCCCGACGAGTTCAAGGGCGATCGACGAGAACAATTTGTTGCTGGTCTACGTGAGGTCCTCCTGGGCTTGCGGCTCCGACAGGTTAAGGACTTTGACATGATAGCATCCGAAATAGTTGCTCATCGTGCTAAGTTTCTGGGTGATAATAGCAAAATTCTTGCCCTAGAGGGCATCACGGTTTGAATCGATATCGTAGGGATTTTCTGAAGGTCGTAATATGCCCTCTTTCCTTCTAATAACCGATAGCAGGCTCATGAATCATGGGGTTCTATCACAGACGACACTTATCCCTGCATATCACTGGCCTTCCTCAACAGATTAAAGCCCCTATCTTCATTTGCAACACTAACAAGGTATACTCGTGTTCTATTTTGATTGAGTCAGGTAAATTTCACTTTGTTGTATGCCCCATCGACATGCATCGACCACTCAGTTAGCCAACTAATCCTGCATGAGACCTTTTGATGTGAGATCTCAAAAACATACATCCTCTTATCCCAAATAGACTTTTCCAATGATACATCTATCGTTAAGGTTTTATTTTCAACAATCGAGAATAAACTGAACACTAATCAGATTCTCGTTTAAAAAGCAATCTCAACACAATATTATTTGAAAGGTACCAAGTTTTCATATCTTTTGTAACAGTATATTCACGGCAGTTGGTGCCTTCCGCCTTCCTGAACATTTAAACATGGATAGAATCGGATTGGATCAGCTCAAATATTACAGCTCAAGTTTTCAGCGTGCCGTTTTCACCAAATTTATGTGACATAATATACGATTTGAATGATTTAATTTGCATAGCCTAGACAAGAAACGTAAAAATATAGCTGAGCTTTCCTTACAGACCCTACTCATTGAAATTTCCAACAGCGCTCATTATTCGAATGATGTTTCTTCGACCTAACCAAATCACTTATTTTTATTCATTCCTCATTTATATTCTACACCATCCTATTCAAATTTATTATCTTAAAGGTCTCACTGTTCATAAAAGAGATTAAAAGTTCAAAAAGTAACATATCTCTACTTATCCACTGTTAAAATTCGCCTATCATGTTGACGGATTCTTTCCCAAGCTCTATCCTAACTTTTCAAAGTATAATTTGAATAACTATTTGATAGAGAAGCTTTAAACCTATCTCAAGGCTCGAGATATCCCCTAAAAGCCCTAAGCCCTCCAATGACAAAGACTGTGCGCTTGTAAGTGGTACCTGCAGACTTTGGAATGTAACATTTTCCTAGAGCCTAGTTCTATCACAATTCGCAGATTCAAAGAATTTTCTCGCATGGCAATGATCCAAGGCCTTAAACTATTTCAATCTTTCTCCCACAACAAGATTAACTTCAGTCAAGGTCTCATCCATTCCAAAAGAATGACCTTGCTCATGAAAATTTATTTGGCTATTGAAATCTAATAAAAATTAGTGCGTGGATCCTGTTAACATAAGAAAGGTCATGTAATCACAAAGTATAAAAGAATGCGATTCAACTATTCTTCTAGTCATAGGTACCAGCCTACCTCTTATTGGAAATATTGTGCAATAGAATAGGCGCATTATTTACGGAACGGAATTAGAAGTTGACTAAAAGAGTGTCATGTTCTGATAACTGCCAGAAGGGCGGGAGATGAGAGATACAAGTACAAATGTAAGCGTCACAGGCCCTAGGCTACAGCATAAAAAATTGTGGTGCCATCTAGGCATAGAAAACTCTCAACATCATCCTCGTGCTTGCGGCATGGAGCATTTCATATATTCACTAGGTAGCCTGAAGCACTACCTTATTACCCATTTCAACTCCTTTACTGCACACAAGATCGTGTCGGGAACCTAGACGAAATGTAGGGCCCGTGCGCCCACAACTCACTGAGTCGGAGGTCAAGACTTAACACCTGCACGCGGTGCCTCCTACGAACCTGGGAATGAAATATTCTCCCAGAGCCAAGTTCAGTCAAATTTCGCTATACCAAAGAAGTTGGCCCGCGTGGCAATGATTCAAAATTCTCCGCCATGTCAAAATTTCACTCTCAACGAGTTCGACTAGCATCCAAGTCTCATCAAGTTTACAAGTCCGACCTAGTACATCCTCATTCGAATGACCATACCTCTCGTCGACTTTCTCTGACCTCAGCTCGTCGCCTACTACACGCCCACGCCGATATCCACACCCGACGGAGGAAGCAAAGCGTGGCGCACAAATCTGGGAGTGTTACGGTTTGTCCGTTATCTGAGCTTATGTGGATACCTAAGCGTATTGTTGAGGATTCATGTTGTAAGACTTAAAGGAAATGATAGAGGAAACTGGGAGATACGGCACTACTAGCCAAGGGACCAGATCAGTGTCACAGCGTAGTGATTCTCGATAATGTGTGGCTGGGCGGCAAGTATTCGGCCTAGGGCGAAGAAATCAGTAAAGACAATCACTGAGGGGCTGAATGTTATAAATACCCGTTAGTTGTAGCTAGATTTCTCTTTCCTCTTTATACAGTTTATTAAATCGACATAATCATCACCAACTCGGGTTTCCCGTCACAGGGAGACAGTTCTTTGAGACGGGTGTAAGAGGAATCAGGACAAGTTCACAAGATGAGATAGAGGATGGATACTGTCTCAACGGGCGTGAAATTTCGAAATTTGGCAAGGCGTTTTTACGAATTGAGCTTTGTGTGGGCCAGGACTTCGATTGCGAGAGTGCAGCTGGCACTATGAACACAAGCCAACGATGGAAGGTGACGTGGTCTGCCTCCTGGTGATTTTTTCTGGTATAGTTAGAGTAGCCTGGGCACTTATTCCACTTGGGAAGGAGACACCTCAGATCACATTACGCGCGGAGAAAATTCAGTGGATGAAGTCATGTCTAGATAACGCAGGGTTTTTGAGACGTTCCCCTGGGTGGGTATCCATGGATGAGGGTTGACTAGGGGTGAAGAAAAAGCCGCCATAACTTCGTAGTGGTACTTGCAAATGAAATCCGAGGCATGAGAGCTCTTCCTGTATATTGAGTCATTTTTTCTCTACATTTTCTTTGATATTGTGTCATAGCTAGATAGCTACAAACGCAATTAAAATCTGAAGTAAAAAAAATACTGGTTTCGTGATCGGTTTACAGGCGAACAAGCTAAGGGATAAGAGAAGAGCTTCCCTCTATCTGTAATATAACAAATATCATAGTAACCCCAAAAATACATATCAATCAAGATATTGCTCCATGAATTATCTTAGCTGTTCCATCACAAATGTATATTCCCATATCATACGCCAATTATCATAATGGGCTGCCTATGGTGAACGGATCGAGATTATGCACTAGATCCCGTGACATCAAATAGCCTCTGAATATAGGCCCATGCCGAGAGGAATACGCGAATAAGGAGACAGATTGTGGTGCATAGATCTGGGAGGCAGATCTTTGGGATGAACTTGAAAGATAGAAGGATAGATAGGTAAGGTGATACTAGGGATGGATATAATCTTGGAAGGGATTAGATTTCGATTTTTTGGAAACGTGTTTTTCAGGTTAAAGACTAAAATGGCAAGCGTGATACATGCTAGCTAGGAGGATTTCAATATTTAATATTCCTTCTGTCACTTCGTGGAGAATGCACACTTAGCCACGTGAAGTATCAAATGGTCAACACAAATGTTTCGGCTCATGACTTACTAAAACTAGAATTTCCAGTAAACATATATATCTCTTGTGTAAATTTCTTAAAATCAAAAGGCTAGATGGAAGAGCACTTTTGACTTCTTTTGATAGTTTGGGGCGCATGGCAGACTGGCCTTGGACCAAGGATTACATGTTGGGCTTGGTAAAAAGCTCTGGCACGTCGGGTAGTTTATGTAGATTGATCTATCTAACACACGACCCTATGGTTATGTTGTTAGCTGGCACGACGTTAAATAAAAACAATCAAATAACATGTTAATATATGCATGAGTTGGCCTACGATGATTAGCGAAGACCGTGCATTTGTAGGAAATGTGCACATAATGCACTCATTATCATATTAGTTCAGTCAATATTCTATCTTCCCGGTGTAACTACTAATCTTGGAGAAGTTTCAAGGTGCAAAATGTTTGACTAAGTTGGATCTATTGATTCTTATACATTAACCAAAGAGAATCGCGCTTGGTCTTGATCGTGGAAATATTAATCAAACAGCGATTTACACAAAACAGGAACGGCAAAAGATGAGTTATGATGATTTACTAAATGTAATATCTTCATTTTATTTCATCTCATATAAAATCTTTACTTGATATGAAAATTTTGCTAGAGCCACAAAAAATCAAGTAAAATACTATGATAGTGTAAGATTTTGTCTTAGCCTAAAATATCACAGATGATAAGATTGATTCAAACAGAGATAGATTTGTGCGAGCAACTTACGCAATTACTTAAATCCTATGTAGCGCCTCTAAAGAATAATGAAGTAGCACCGAAGTAGCAACTTTCACTAGGCGGTATTAGTTGTCATGACAAAACTGTCAATGAATTTTGCAAGTCTTCTAGCATCTCCGATAGAAATGGAGTTATAGTTACTCGCTCGGATGCCACCGATACTTCGGTGACCTTTAAGCCCCTGCAGTCCTATTTTTGTGGCATCTCTGAGAAAGTTTTTTTCGGATTCTTCTATACTTAATCCATCCTTCAAGGTATTCGCATTAGTTTCAAATTAAATCGAGAGAGGATTGAGACTAACAATTTTGACGCGAAAGCAAATGTTCATTCTAGAACGCACACTTTTGTCAGCTATAATCTATTTTCGGTTAGATAATGATCATGTGTTTTTGTCAACTTCAACTAACAAGATATGATTGAGGATGCTCTTCAAGTGCTCCGTAAATTATTTTTGCTTTCTCATTTGACACAGCTTCTTGGCCAGAAATTTTTTCAGGATGTTCACCAAGCAATTTCTTAATGACTTGGCCAGCAATATAAACACTTGAAAAAGAATTAATTTAAAAACTTTAAGTATGTGCTGTAGACCCACTCAAAGATACTTAATGTATTGTAAAGGCTATTATTTTTGGCAATTGTTTCGTAGGATTGTATGATGGGACATACTGGAAGACCGAGCCTGCGTAAAAGTTCTGGTGATGGAGTGGCTAGATATGGAGGAAGTAGTTCTTTTTTAATAATAACTGCCGTAATACCTGTACAGCCCAGATTTTTTTGAGCGCCGAAGAAAATTAAAGAGAACTTTTCAATAGGAATTCGTCTTGACAAAATATTGGATGACATATCTGCGACAAGATACTGCATTCTTTCGCCATTTTCTTCGAGTGCAGCAGGGAATCCGGGAAACTCAACACCATTTACTGTTTCATTATCACAAAAGTAGGTCATGGCAGGATTTTTAGACAAGTTCCACGATGATTCAGCAGGTATTTTACCAAATTTACCATTATTCACATTGCGAGCGTCTGCTGCAATATTGACATGATGCGATCCTAGAATTCGAGCGGCCTCTTGACTTGCTTTCAACGACCAAGTCCCGGTTACCAAGTAGTCAACCTTGAGCTCTTCTGTGACAGCTTTTTGCAATTTGCTAAACAAAACTTCTTCTGGTACGTCAGTTTCTTTTTTTTCAAGCTCCTTCAGTATTTCCTGCTTCTTTCTCTCAACCCACATGGCGACTAGATTGTAGATAGTCGCCGAGAATTGCCCAGTACCACCAGCCTGCATGAATAAGATATCGTATGTTCCAGGGATATGGAGAAAATTTGCAAGGTCTGCTTTGGCCTGATTTAAAATTTCCGTAGCAAGAGCTGAGCGATGAGAGTGCTCAGCAAGACCAAGTCCTGTATTTTCAAAATTTACCAACGCATTTGCAGCATTTTCTAAAATTTCTGTGGGAAGTAGTGCCGGTCCAGCCCCAAAATATGTCACGTCTGATCGATCTGGCATGGCAGCTGACTTAATTTGTGATTATATGTAGATAATCACACTTTCAGCGACCTTTACTTAGTCTCGTGACTGCAATTTGACCTTGAAGCCTAACTGGATTCGCTGGCTAATGGTTGACGAGAGGAATAGCGCACTGAGTTCTTGTAATTAGAAATCAGATTTAAGTGCTGTCAAAGATATCTAGGATTCCTCAAGCGATATTCTCTGATTATATTGGAAGGACAAGGGTGAAAGATATGATTTCTGCCGAGAAGGCATTGGTCAGTTATCTAAGAAGTAGATAAGCCCCACTTATGCCTGAACAAGCGTGAAGAATAGGTTAAGCCTAATTTTTTTTTAAAAAAAACAAGATAAGAATGCGTCCACAACAGGGAGGCCTGAGGGATTACATTGGCTGTACTAACAATACTCCTGGCCATTCATCAAGTGGGCTCCACATTTCTGTTAATTCAGAATTTAACTACTAATAGATTCTTTTCTCAAAATTCAGCAGCCTCTTCGCTTAACATCTTGGGTTGCCTCCCCTAATCTGATACAGGCCGAGAGGCCAGGAGAAACATCATTTATCGATCGGGCCTCTTACTCGTTTTTTCCTTCAATGCGGGGGAAATGTATATTTGATCTATCAGCATCGTTAGTGGAAACCAAATCGTGGGTTGGCTTTATTTCTTTATCTGTTTGATTTTGTTGTGAGTTAAGGGGTCCCAATTTAGAGAGAATAAATTTAAAATTTATCTCATTTCTACATTTTTAATTTGCTTTTTTTCATCTAGCACAGATTTATCTCACTCTTTATTTGCAAAAATGATTGGGGTATTTGGATATATAACGAGATTATTTACCTCTTCCCTGTGGCCTTCAATTATTTCGCCTTTACCCATGGGTTTTGGTACGGTTTTCTTCTCCCTTCCGGATTTAATTTTTCAATGAAATTTCTTCTAGGCTATTTATACCAATGCCTTTCCGGTGCCTATTTCTATCAAAAAATTGAGCATGGGAGTTGTAGCTTTCTGTTCAACACTATCCTCATTTGCATCTAATGATTGTGTAAAGCTAGTATTAAAATGTCGAGATAGCCTTGATAGATATGCCAAGCTTTGAAGCGGTTTAGTCAAACATGTTTGATTAGCCTTGGGTACTGATAAATGATAAAAACTCATCGAAAAAAGATTCTGCTGGTTGGTGCGGATTTTAATCTTACTACTTTCGCACCTACATAAGAGTCGAATGTGGAGGGCAAGACTGACACCTATACGCGGTCTCCTCTACGAACCTGGGAGTGAAATATTCTCCCAGAGCCAAGTTCAGTCAAATTTCGCGATACCGAACAAGTTGGCCCATGAGGGAATGATTCAAGACTCTCCACCTAATCAAATTTTCACAACTGACGAGATCAATCACCACCAAAACCTCATCAAGTTTGCAGGTACGACTTAGTACATCTTCCTTTCAATGTCCACGCCTTTTTTCGATATTTTCTGGCCTCATTTGACCACCAAATACACGTCCACGCCGATATTCACACCCGAGGGAGGAAACAGAGCGTGGAACGCAAATCTAGGAGACAGTTCTGTGGTATGGGCATGAGAGAAATCAGGAAAAGTTCACAAGATGATATAGAGGATGGCTGTTATCTCGACTGGCGCAAAATTTGGAATTCTGACAATAAATTCTATGATCTTAGCTTTGTGCGTGCGCCAAGACTTTGGTTGCGAGTGTGCAGGCGACACTGTGAACACCGCCATGGTTGAATGGTGCAGTGGTACATCATCTTGACCAGTTTCTCAAGTAAGGCCTGGATAGCTAGGACACATATCCCACTCGAGACAAGAGAAGGCTAGTTCGAATCCAGAAAAACTCAACTACATTTCTCGCGGCGCTAATATGCATGGGTGATGAAGGCATGCTTGGATAATCAAAGGTTTTCAATTTCCCTTTGGTGGGTACTTACGGAGGAGGGTCGACTGTTTGTGTAAGTAAACATTCCTCATAGTTATATTTTCGAATGAAATCCAGAGTATGAGTGTCTCTAACGTCAAAAGAGTCATCCGACATGTATACATAGCACCGGTCATGTGTCATAGCTAAATAGCTGAAGATACATTAAATGATTAAAATGAAAGAGTCGAATGCCTTTTATCTTAGCTTTGAATATTCAGTCTATTTGGCTATAACACTATATAAAGTAATTGCATCTCAGGGAGTTGTGTTATCAATGTTCCGTAGGTTACGAGTTGTGGGTCTCTGGAAGAATGACTAATTCTGTGGTGATGAAATATGGTGAAAGCGTGAGGTACAATTTGCTCTAAAGATGTCAATGGATGATGAGTAAGAAATGAGGTTGGTACAAGGACAGCGGTCTTCCTAAAGAAGAGATGTTTTTATGAGTAAAAAGTATAAATGTAATCAGTAGACGTTGCGTGAAGAAGAATACTTCTCCACGCCGAGTATTTATATACATAAAAGAACCAAATAGCACATTGTCTCAATCCCGAACGATCTACTACATATCACCTTGTAACACCAGCCTAATGTCATGAATCCTTCTTCCTCGGTTTAGAAGTTCGTTAAACGACTCATTGTGTTTAAACCTAGAACTCTGCACGAAGTATCATCTTACGCTTTACCACAATGATCCATGAAAGAGATTAAGCCAATCGGCCATCTGGTCCACAACTCGACCATTTTCACCGGTAAGTGGCCTGACGCATGTTCCGTTTCGGGTTAGAAATATTCTAGGTGCTGTTCTTATTTTGGCATCACATTTTCCCCAAAATTTCATGTCACGGTCCGATAAATCTATTTGTACGTATTGCTAGAGAGCAGCATCTCTCCGTAATTTTCTAGTCATTCTCGTACGTAATTTGTGACGTCTTTGTTACTCTAGAGATATTCCAAGGTACCTTGAGATTGTAACAGGGATTGAAATGATTTTTTAGTACAAATAGTTGAGGGTGCGGGCGTGAGTGATTGTGATTGTTGCTCAGTTGATTAATGAGTAGTCATTTTTCCTGATCACAGGATGTTTTCAAGATAACCTCAGTATTTTTTCGAGCAGAGACTTCCGGGATGTCTCAGAATAGGTATTAGCTAGACGACCTCAAAGATAATGAGGAACCTCCTCTGCAATATACTTTGCAAATTTGTTGAAACCAAGAAATATGGATCCATTGATCAGTGTCAATATATATCAGTTTTGCAGTCATATCACAGCGGACGATAAGTAAGTATTCAGTTGATCTATGAAGTATATTCTCTTGTACCTACTTCTCCACGTATTTATAAGCTATAAACCCTATCTACATCAGCACGATCCTTCTAACTAATGAAGCTCCTCTCGTTCCTGTCCTACGGGGAATTCCACAAGAACTAAATGAATAATTAACACTACCAAAGGAATGAGATTGATAAAGGTATAATTGAGTATAGAAAGGAGTAATGCTCCCGACTCATTCTGTAGATCATATTAAATCACAAGAACCTTGGTCAAACATAATCAATCTTCTATTGCCAACATAGGGGGGTTAGGGTTGTGGTAAATGTTATCTTAGGAGCAGAAGGGATTGGCGTTTGGAGTTCTTATAAAGCCTGTATTATTAGTCCCATATTAGTGTGTAGTCCAGGCTGGTAGACACATATCAGAAGGGGCATGGTCGCAGCGTGAAATGATCTTTCGCGTGCTGTGAGACATACGCGTTCTGTTAAACCTATACTTTATCAGTTCTACTTCCAGTAATACTGTATTACCCGTCTAAAGCAATTACACTCTAATAGATTATGATAATTAACTGACTTAACTCTCGAACTACTCTGTTGTCTTGCATCATCAATTGATCCCGCGACACTAATTATCAATAACCTGCATTGATGATAAATCGTTGAAGAGCTCCTCTAGTCAGTGATAATTTAGAAACTATAGCGACATGAAATGGTACAGAATACAGTCACATAAAAGTGAAAGAGGAGAACAGAGATTTCCATTATCTCATAAAGCAAATGGGGGACTATTATTAACACCTGTCAGTGGTGTCCCCTCCGAACCTCCAGCTTTCACTGTAGAGTCTACAGTGCCGAGATTGAGTAACAAAGTCCTCACCTCGATGGGGATTCCCAATCGTATCGCGGTCTACATCGTCTTCATCCCTCAGCATGACCACCTACTGCCATTAACATGAAGTTTAGCATGATCAGATCAGATTGTTGGGTCGAAACCCTTCTCATCATCCACTTTTTTTGGCTGTGGAGGACAAGCCACCTGATGAGTTTATGGAGCACACCCTGCACCCGATACGAAGATGATGGATTTAATCAAGTTGGCCTCGACTGTTATGAAGAAGGGAGATATGGATGAGTATGCGCACCTCATGTGGTCTCGGTGTCTAGGTCTCGCCTGGCTGAGGCTGCAGGTCTTTTGACACTTTTCACGCGCACGCAGTTTCCATTGCTACCATTTTTATTTTTTTTGGGTAGAAGATTTCGTGGAAAAGGTGGCCAAATTCTATGGGTAAATACTAAGCTGAATGGCTATTCATCAAGGGCAGTATTTTAATGATCTTTCAAGTGATAAGAGAGGCAAGGAGCACTGTACAAGGAATGGCCCGGGTTAGAAAGGAGCTTAATGTGCTAGAAGTCTATGACTCAACTAGTACAAAAATCATACATCTCTCTCGTAAAGCAAATCGTTAATTTAAGAATCTAATCATGAATCTTACAAAGTCTCGTGGTACCTAATCAGTTTTAAATTTTATTTTAGATTATCTGACCTAAAGAAGCATTAGATAAAATAACACAGCTCCTAGCCACAACGATCTAAGACTAGATTTGGAAACTAATGCCTGCGATCGGAATAATGCACTTGATTTACATTTTACCAGCCAGCATTACCAACATTTTCCCAACCACTGTCAACAATACCCTCACCATCGTAAATAGAGTCTTCCTGTACCTCCATTTTTTCGAGTTCGTTCAGAAAGAAGTCATTTTCTTTCGTAATAATGGTGGGATTTATTCCCATTTCACTTGGGTAACGCTTGATATTGTGCCAGTGAGTCAGTGCACGTAGAGCCTGCTCTAGAGGTAGAGCTTCATCTACGTCTGTACTTATATTTCCACCAGCCAGCCAGTCATCGCGCAGTTCGGGGCGACAGTGTAGATAAACAGCCGTGATAACCCGCATATTCCCTTGGCGCCACCTTCGGCCACAAAAGGGTACTTGGTTCTTAAAAAGTTTCAAAGTGTATAGACGCAAGCATGGTTGAGAAATCTTGAGAACCCTCTTAAGGATATTTGAGGACTTATACTGCACAAGTAACAAATTTCTGTGAGTTTTATTTTTGCAAACTTTTTGCATGATACGAAGTAAGTTGATGAGAGAGAAAAAATTACGCCACGAGAATTCATAAACCATTTTATCAGCAGAAACATTATTCGAGTTGCTCACATCATCAGTTACTGGTATGGGTTGGGTGTGAGTAGAATATTCCTCTTGAGATGAACAACTTGGCACACTATTTGGCGTTTCAAAAGAAGCTATGGTATCTCGTCGTAACTTTATTGGAGGTGGAACAGCGTCATCAATATCATCTTTGAGCATGCATTTTGTAGTCTGCTCTCCATCAAATGATGAGTAATCACTATTCGAATTACAAAAGGCAAAAAAACTTTTCGGTTGTAAGATGTTGATAACTTAATTTTGAAGGTAGGGCTTACCTTTTCTCGTGGCGATCAGTCATAATATTTACGACTTTTTCAATTTCTTGGTGTGCAATTGATTTTAACGTCAGGGCTAAGTAATTGGAGTCTAGAAGTAGCTGTGTGAAGTATTCAAACTTTAAAATATCTATAACAGTTAGAGAATCATAGGAATCGCCTGAATAGAAATGACCAACGAGAAACTTTAAACCACTTGAGAAGTAAGAGAATTATAGCAGATACTGCCTTATAGATTATTTCTCGTGTCCTAGGGGCTACTAGTTCTTCGTTTTGTATGTTAGATGACCAAGCATACGGCAATGAAGCGTTAACTGGCTCTTGAACTCTCTGTTGCCCATGAGAAGTATTGCGACGAGGGTTAGCATCTCTAGACCCCTGACTTTTTTCTTCGTATTGCCCCATTAAATTGATATTTTCTTGCATAGCTCTCAGCAGTACTATAACAAGCGACTGAAGGTGAGGCATTGATTTTTTCTATTTGAGGTAAGTAAACACAAAATAAAATTTACTTTGAGCATACGTAAATATCTTCCACAAGCCCTAGCTTTTGTTTAGTGTCGTCACTTAAACGGTTATTTGTGCCATGATCTATATTTGGCCGACACGGTTTAGATAAGAGTTTTGATATCCTATTTTTCATAGCAGTTTCAGGATCGGAGTCTCCGAAGTCAAATGGGTCTTCTTCGTCATCCCATCCCCTTTCTGATTTAATGAATTTTTCCCTCTCGTCCCATAACTGACGCATGGACCTACTCATACGCATTCGCTTTGAAAATAAATCACCAGCTTCAAGAATTGATTTTGGAATGTCGCTACCTTTCCATTTACGGCCAACAATTAGCTCTTGGAGACCGGCTAGACCTTTACCACCCGCACTGTTACTTGAGCTATCTAATGGCGGATAGATAAATGGGAAATTTTGATTTGTCTGATAATTCTGTTTTTTACCAGCTTTTCCACCCACAGGAGGAGATGGTGGTGGGGATGGAGCCGGTGTCGCAATGTGCACAGGTTGGTGAAGAATAGAAGCCCCGCTGCTATTGACATCTATGGCCGAAGTTATGATGCCAGCATTAGTCCGATTTGTGATCTGCGGTCTACTAAATAGTGGTGGGAGAATCGAATTATTTTCTGGTTCCAAGGGAATAAGAGGTTGTGGAGGGGTGTAAGCGGGATACTTGGATATTATTTCCTGACGAAAAATGTGATAGTCGAGAGGTGATGCTGTAATTAATTTTTCACCCTCATCACCAGAATTCTGATCCTCCTTTGTATCTTTTTTCACATTATTCAGTTCAGCAGTTCCACCCAGAGCCAGTAATATAGACTTCCATAATAGTAAAAAAACTTTCTTTTGCGGCAAAATACTAGCTTCATCCCACCTTAAACTTGCTGTAACATCTATTAAATAGCTCACAAGGTTCGGAGAAGATTTAAATAGATCTTTCCGAGCAGTAACAAGACCACTGTTATCATATCTAATTCCCTCAATAAGTAGATAAAATATAGATGTGATAGCGTTAAGCTCGTTTTGAATGTATGGAAACTTTTCTATGGAGAAGGCCGAGTCCTGAAAGCTTATATTCTTCCGTATTTGGAACACATTTTGCAAGATGTTAAAAAGGATAGGAACTCCCCCAGCCCTAGCCACAAGATTCAGCCCAAATTTCATTTGACTAATCTGCTTTGATGAGGCTTTCGCCTGAGAAACCCTATGATCATTTTTCGAATCTATACATGCCGTTACATCCCAAACTCCTAGGACTATATGCAATATTGTCTGAAGACTTTTCCACCTCCTATTTGAGCTTGAGGTTTGAAGCTCGGAAATTTCTTTTTTGACGAATTTTTCACACACAGACTCATCGCTCAGTGTCCATGGCTTACTTCCGAACTTTTTCCATCTTGCTTGGAAAATATCTTTCGCATGAATTAAGCGCTTATACTCGGCATCACTGTATGAGAACCATTCATTAATTTCGTCCTCAAAAGAAGCAGTATCTGCATAGGTAAATGCGTATGGTATGGCCTCTGTCTTTGGAATTTCCGCTACTATTCGTCTTAGTTGGGGTAGGGAAATATCATCTTTAGTGTTATCGACATTAGAGAAAGTTGACTGCGGTAATGGCGCTTGAGGGTTATTCTGATTCAATGTTAGTTGGCTCCGGGAAGTAGGAAAGCTTTGAAGAGGAGCAGGAAGAACTGTCACTGCAATCCCAGTATCCGCCACATCTTGTGCCTCATGAACGGTTCGCCTGTTGCTAGACTGTCTCGATGAATAGAGCGAATGCATCATTGCTTGGTTTATTCGATTCAAAAATTTGAGTCCATGAGCTAAGTCTCATACTTCTTGCAGTAATTGCAGAAGGACTTGCGGTACCAAACGCTACTAATTGAATCCGTGAGGTTCGGATTATTTGTGGGGCTAGTCTAGATTATGTAAGGTATGGTTGAAAAAAGTGGTAGGGGTTTAATTTAATTTAAGGTAACTGCAGCGTGTTAACGCTTCAACTGGTAATAGAGAGAGACGTGTTTGTTGAAAGAAATGAGTTCATGACTATCTATTCTAATGGGCTCCTCTCTGACCCAGGCTACACCTTGGGCAGATCTCCTATCTTCTCTTGTTACTTATAAGATCATTTATACATTGCCCGTAATAGATGGTCATTCAGCTCAGTGATTACCCGTGGAATTCGGCCACCTTTTCCACAGAACATTCTACCATGGAATATAAAAATGGTAGCAATGGAAACTGCGTGCACGAGAAAAAGACTCAAAAGGCCTGCAGCCCCAGCCAGGCGAGGCCTAAACACCGGGACCACATGAGGTGCGCATATTCATCTATATTTCCCTTCTTTGTAACATTAAATGCCGACATTATCCAATCCGCAATCTCTGAATCGGGTTCTGGGTATGCTCCGGAAACTCATCGGATGGCTTCCCCTCCACGATCAAGGATTGTTAATGAGAAGGGCTTCGGCCCTAACACCTGATCTGATCGTGGTTAGCTTCATGAAAGTGGTGATAGGGGGATGTGTTGAAAGATGAAGACGATACATACCGCGAAAGCGATTGGGAATTCTCATCGAAGTGAGGACAAAGATGTTACTCAATCTCGGCTTTGTTGACTCCACAGTGAGAGCTGAAGATTCGTAATGGACACATTGACATGTGTTGAGAAAAGTTCCACTGCTTATATTTGTAAGTGGTACCATAGCACGGCACAAATGATATGATTACTATTATCGTGACCGAGTACTACCCCAGCACCCAGAGGGCATGGCACGGGTAGTCTAGATCTATAGGACTCTTCGCTACCTATATTTTTGTATCACAGAAACTAGGAACGCATAACAAAAAACAAACAATTAAATCACCATTTCTAAGGTTCTAATGCCCTGCACTACACCTTAATTCTCGTACCACACCAACCGGTCCCAAGAAGCATTTCTGTTGATCTTTTGACCCCCTTTTTATGATTCATTCTTGCTGTAACATTTTGTTACAGTTAAAAAGCGCCAGAATATCAACCATCCTTCTTGCCCTATCATGTCCCTTATAGTCGGTCGGGTTTCCTTCGTTCCCGTCCGCCATTTCTGGATAGCCAGGCGACATTATGCAAAATGCCATGGCCGTTTTTCTCGGCCGCATTTGCAGAGCATTTCTACATTCTGGTGTTGGAATCGTGTGTGATAGCCGGTGAAGTCACCATGCCCAGTCCTTGCTGTAATGAGGCGATGATATGCCCATCGAGGTAGAGCTAGCTCCGGAGGGCGTTTTCTTCGAATCAGTAGGTCCAGATCTTCATACCTGTCCGTTCTGTTCTTGTGCCACCAATCTTCTACCAGTTTTTGTACGCGGATTGTGACTTGGCGTCTGAGAGCTGCGAATGTCAGGACTTCGTGAGCTTCCTTCCAGATGATCCTAGGTCTCGGTAGATTCCCTTCCCTAATCTTTGCTGCAAGTGCTGCCTTTACTATCGCGTCGGCCCTTTGGTTGCCTAGTATGCCACTGTGTCCCGGGACCCAGCAAACCTCTGGCACGGCACATATGTTGTGCCGTCAGATATTATATCCTTTGAAGTGATGCTCAGGCTATCTACACAATAAAGAGGGTTGAAATTAAAAAGTCACGAGAATAGGAGTCTAGTAGTCTTGGCAGACGGTAAAGACGAATTCTTCACCTTCCAGTGGTGCCGGTGTGATCGCTCAGTATGCTCTGCATATCTGGGATAGCCAAGAAGAATCGCATCCGAATCGAAGTTGATAGCAACCGCAAGCATATATCCATATGACAACTTCTCGACAATGCCTTTCTTACCATTCTCATCTGAATCCTCAATCTCTTTCCAACCACGCATTATTTCGCCTCAATGACCAACAAAGAAGTTATGTTACAGGCTGTAGCCTTGTATGTGGATCCGGAACTATCCGGCTCCGGCTATGAACAAAAGCGCGCTAGTGTCACGGGAAAACGCGCTCGATTGGAACAAAACATCTTGCGCGCGCGTTGTAAATATTCTCCTCCTTAGATAAAATATAAATTCATTTTTGGACCCATAATTGTGAACAGCAAATGTGAAGTCCCTTCTCAAGTTACTCCAATTTCAAACAGGAGCTTGCCTCATTAATTACCGGCCATCATTCACTACAAATTTACGACGCTACGTATACCCGCAAGGAGGAAATCAAGTCATAATATACAAAGCTCGGGTCATGGTTTATGGGGGACTGATGCTCTAATGGGTATCTACATCTTGAGGAAGGACAGGCGGCTGAGATGTGGAGAGAGAGGGAGAACGGGTCTCTGAAGACTATGCTGGGACTGACATTTTCGAGGGGTTTTCAACTTTGGAACGATTGTGGGCGCCAAGACCGAGAATTCGGCTAATTAGCCAGGAGAGCTTCTTTTGTCGATGAGTCAACGGCACTCCCCAGCGCCCTGGACGGCACAAAAGAAGTTAGGCTAAGCTACTATACAGCAATCATGCTCGGTCAAGACTTTTCTGACATTTCAGCACGACCTTCGGGAAGGAGTTGGAAGGAGGCTAGAAAGGCAGAGGGTGAATTTCCCGAGGTACCCACAAGTCTGCAGCGCCCAGCTGGCCGGCCTCTTCGAACGCTTCAGAAGGGACACTTTGTCTTCGGATTTAGTCCTAATGTCGTTATTAGGAGAGCTCCGCACCCAGCGGTTTTTGCAATCTTTCCCCGCTGCCATACACCCGCAAATGGCCATCGTTTCGTTGGCTGGAGAGGGGAGATAATGAAGGGCGAAGGGCTCCTCTAAGTGTATGATCAAATGAGGACTTGTGAGGGGTGGTACTGTTTGAGGGGAGCTGTATGGGAGGCATAGGAGGGGATATACTACCGGCATAGGTATCCTTGGCCTGTAGGCAGAGAGGACCTGCATGTCCTACATAGTCATAGACTCAGACAGGACAATAAAATGAATTAATAATAATAATAATAATAATAATAATAATAATAGTTGTAGTTGTAGTCTTGGCTGTTACAGGCTGTAGCCATGTAGTCTGGAACCGGAGTTTATACCCTTGCCAAGCTTTAACACATTTGTGGTCAAGCGTTATTATTGCTTATGTAAAGGACGCCTTATGCGACGCGTAGTTTTATATTCATGAATATCCTTCCGAGGTATCCTTCTCTTTAGATAGAATTTAAATTCTAATTTTGGCACACGTCAGCTAGAAGCTCATGTTCCGTCCTTTCACATTGGCAAAGTGATCGACTAGATGGTAAAATAAGATAAAGATGAAGCTAATACCCCAATCATGGGTTATATTCTAGCATATCTAAAATTTACGGATATTCATTAAGGGGGGCCTTCAAAAGCTTATTTTTCTCCAGTATAGCTCCACGATACTGTCTACAAGCATTGCATCTAAAGTGGTCATACCTTAAATGGACCGTCCTATCGATTTCCCATCTTGATTCGATTGAGTGCCCAGGCCATGCAGACTCTATGTGGAAGAATAGTTTTGACGGTGTAGAACTCCTCCATTTTATCCTTCAGGGTGAGATAGAATAAGATAGATGACCATCTCTAAATGGTCTTTTTGTTAAGAAGGATTGTTATGAACATTCCATTGGCTTGTTACTGACAACAAGCCAACAGGGTCGTTTGAGACATGGGCAAAATGATAGTTATTAAAATAAAGGTAATGGTTTAAGATGACTCGTCTGTTTGGCCCAAGTGTCTCGCAGATCCCATATACTCTTTTTCTAGCTTTACTGGGTTAAAGGAATGGATTATCCTCAGTTGCTTGGCTCTCTAGAAATCTCCATCACCAACAAGGTCGGTCTGAAGAAGATTTGAGCTGATTTGGAGACGTTTAGTTCCATGCCGAGTTTTATCCTGGAAATGATGGCTAGCAGTGACTCAGCGTTATTATTTCAAACTATCTTTCGGACAGAGAAGTTGCTTAGAACGAAAGGCTCAAAGAGGCATTATGACTCGAATAAGGGTTGATTAGTTGACTCAAGTATATCGGGGCTTTGCCAACTCTTTGAGGACGATGTGGCAGAGAAGGGCTGGCTGTATTTTCGCGAAGGGATGCGGAGACAAAGTTCACTCAATGATAATGATAATGATGCCCACGTTCCGGCTGGATAAATGCTCGCCCCTCTACCGTCTGTGTAGACAAGTTCGACCCATTGACTAGCGTAGTTCACCAGCTACCCATTCGGTGACGAGCCCTGTCACCAAGACATTGGCATGACGGGAGTTTCCCTCAAGACGGATCCACACTATACACCGTGCATCTACCTCATCAATGGCTCTGATGATAGTAGGAAGCTCAGTTTAGAATATCTTGTTTGCACCATGGATACGGAAAATGGGCTTATATATCCATCCTCGCAATGGTCTAGACTTCAAGACGAAACAGCTTTATTCCATTCCCCTTTGATCAATCTACTTTCTGACTCTAAAAATCCAGTTTTGTTGATATGAAAATTAATTCCAGCATTCTAGTCATTGCGGCTACTCTAATACATTTATTGCCTGTCTACAGTGCTCAAAGTGCAACTCTTGTACAGGCAGAAAGTCATATTAAGTGTGGACAATCGAGTTATAACCATAATGACGCTTACACTTCCACCTTGAATGCCTTTAACTCACGTCTTTACGAAGCTTTCAATGGAAGAACAAGATGTGGTGTACCGGGAGATACTTACTGGATGGCACCGCTCAAGAAACAAAGTAAGGTTTGGACTAATTCATTCCCCGAAAGAAATGGCTAACGGCATCACTGGCAGATAGCCTGTATAGCGATGGTTCTTACGTTATCTTTGACAGTAGACAAAGAATCGTGGACGTTATCTACTCCTTGTATCAGAGTTACTACAAGCTGTGCTACGTGAGCAACCAAAAAACTTGTCCCGAGAACCATCAACCACCCTCTCGGCCATACACTTTCTTTGCTTGGCCAGTAGAAAGCATTCTAGCCACGATCCAATACTCAAATGATATTTCAGGATATTGGACATCTCAGTCGTATGTGGTGGGCAATACAGCATCTTATCAAATCGGTATCGGGCCAGCGTACGTGAGTTCACGGACGGGTACGGTTTCGTTCTACCAAAGTGGCGGTTAATCTATGATTTTATAGATATTAGCATGACTTCTAACAGCCGCTATGACACCTTGATATATTCAGGTATAGCAAAAAGCCTGATGGTACGAGAAGTTGACAAGGTCCCATGTTGTTTTGGTGAAGTGTGGTAGAGTATTTGAAAATAGAAAATAAGGGATGATTCTATTTCTAGTCTGACTAGTTTATTTGAAATGTGAAAAAGAAGAGTAAATTTGTACATTCCCACATATTCTGCAAATCTAATCTAGCGAATCTTGAAGAAATCTGTCTAGTCGAACCTGTATCAGGATAAAAGTGTCATAAATGCAAGGTTGGGGAAGATGTAATAAATACCGTTAAATAACTGCACGTTCACTAAAAGTTGGATAGTGCAATTGACACTTTAAAAATAAGTAAAGATGGGAGGTGTTGTGGTCCGCCTCCTGGTCGTCATCTCCCCGAATTAAAGCCTGGGTCGGCTGGACGCCTACCTCCCTCGAGAAATGGAGGACTGTGAGGCCACATCTCGCGCGGCGGTTATATACAGGATGAAAAAGGCATGTAAGGGTTGCTGTTGGAAGTTGTGTATTGGTTCTTAGGGAAAATCACTCAAAGACGATAGGCACAACTTTAATAGACTTCGTATTTAATAAATTAAATAAATTATTCACGTAATCATGTTTTATATTATTTGTATTATTGGAGATCATTTAAGCATGAAAGCATCTAAAATTTGCTCAAATTACCTGTGTTTACCGCTAACCTCATCATAGACTAGTGCGTCTATGCTAAGTTATTTCCAATCCATCTTGCCGATCATTGCCCTCAGTTGTGTAGCTCCAGATTTAGATTAGATTAGATTTGTATTATAGTCCTAACTGAGTCAATGACTATAGAGGACTTCTAGGATCTATAAAGATACTAGCTACATTTTATATTTCCATTTGTTTGACTTTAAACTTTGCTCTCATGGACATTGAGGGACAAGCCCTATATAATCTCCATATTTAGAAACTGGTGCGAAATTACAACAGCTGACAAAGGTATTTCCTGTTTACCGATCGGTGGATATCAACGGCTGAGGGAAGGGTGAAAGTCCCTAGCACCCAGGTCTCGAGTGGTATCAGCGAATGCACCCACTACATGAGTAGTTAGAATGTCAAACTGAGTTATCGTCGTATATAGTCGTCGGGGAAGCTAGTCTTCTCCGTATCATACTCGTTGGATACAGGGCGTGTGCCCGTCACGAATTATCATTCATTCATTTACTGAGGGTTGTAGATAGAAGGATGTTGTAATGAAGCAGAGACTTGTTTGCTTCCATTTAAGTATAGAGAATCACTGCTATTATATACATATACTACATTCTCTGGCTTTCCATATCCACAGTCGCTCAGTTGCATTCAACTCTAATCCATCCCATCCCATTCCATCCTGTTCTATTTTATCTGACTCTAATCTGTTATGGGAGGCTATTCTAAACACCTGTCAGTGGTGTCCCCTACGAACCTCCAGCTTTCACTGTAGAGTCTACAGTGCCGAGATTGAGTAACAAAGTCCTCACCTCGATGGGGATTCCCAATCGTATCGCGGTCTACATCGTCTTCATCCCTCAGCATGACCACCTACTGCCATTAACATGAAGTTTAGCATGATCAGATCAGATTGTTGGGTCGAAACCCTTCTCATCATCCACTTTTTTTGGCTGTGGAGGACAAGCCACCTGATGAGTTTATGGAGCACACCCTGCACCCGATACGAAGATGATGGATTTAATCAAGTTGGCCTCGACTGTTATGAAGAAGGGAGATATGGATGAGTATGCGCACCTCATGTGGTCTCGGTGTCTAGGTCTCGCCTGGCTGAGGCTGCAGGTCTTTTGACACTTTTCACGCGCACGCAGTTTCCATTGCTACCATTTTTATTTTTTTTGGGTAGAAGATTTCGTGGAAAAGGTGGCCAAATTCTATGGGTAAATACTAAGCTGAATGGCTATTCATCAAGGGCAGTATTTTTATGATCTTTCAAGTGATAAGAGAGGCAAGGAGCACTGTACAAGGAATGGCCCGGGTTAGAAAGGATCCTGTTGTACTTGATAGTCTAAAATTCAAGTAGTTCAATAAAAATACCTCTCTAGTCTGTTGTGATTGATGACATAGCTACCCTTGCATCTGGTTAGTGTGGATCACGGAGGCGCAGAATCAGATGCAGGGATAGCAATGCCTTTATTTTTTTTTTAAAATCATTTAACGTGTATACATCTGTAAAGCTATAACACATGACCGGTGCTATTATTCCCGAATAACGTTGAAAAAAATGATGAGATATCCTATAATAATCTCCCTTACCCTTCGACTCGCAAACATATACTCTGACTCGACTTCTCATAGTAGCAAGATGCCAGATTTCCAACATGTCTCCGGGGCCTGCCACATTACCACGGCTTATTCGCCACAAGAATTGTGGACAGAATGAATATCAAGCTGAAAAAGTACTTGTAATGCAAATGAATACCATTGAACTCGATAGATGGGCGAAAGATGGAATTGGACATGGCCGAAGGTATAAGAGCCTTAGAAGAAGACTCGAACTCCACAAACCCAGATATTGGGATGGGTGATGCGGCCATCAGCCAATATATCATTGAGGGGCTTGAGAGCTCGCGGTTGAATATACATGAACCAAAAGACTGTCACGCCCCAGAGGCCCCCGTTATCACAAACACAAGAAAGATTGCTGTGCTGGCCATGAAGCGGACATTTAATATTGACGCAAAAAAGACCGACGGACCTGCATATACCACAACTCCTCAGAATACTATTCCGAGGGAAATTGGAAACAACCAAACTTCTTGCAGCGATAGTAGCTCCAAGGACACTATGACTTGTCCTCCCGAACTTCGAGCCAGACTTGAAGGCGAACAACAGCGAGCGGCCCAGACCGCAACTAACCTTACAATATGCACTGGTGCTATAAACGGTGCAGAAGATGCGCCCTCACCTCTATCCAAAAGGTCGAGCGTTCAATCTATAAACTCCATAAAAGTCTACCTCCGAGCTGCAATAGCTCAATTTATGATGTCGGGACCAGGAACAGTCCTTCCCAACCTCCCCCCACGACCAAACTGCCAAAATCATGACAGAAAGATCGTAGAACAAACGATTGAAAAGCAGCCAGAGCTGCTACAAATAGCGACCCAGGCCAAGGTGACTCAGGTCAAACCTACCTGGGCGACAGTCACCCGAACTGGACTCAAGACGCACGCGGCACCAAATGAAAGACGGTCTAGTCCTCATCAAACTTTCCGTATCAGCGAAACCTCCAGCAAATTCTACGATAAAAGCCGCCCAGGACGATCGTTTGTTTCTTCAGCTGGGCAAAGACCACGCCTGACGCGCTCTCTCACCGGCTGGCATGCGACATGCTGTAGCAGAAGTGCTTGAGCTTCCCTCACAAAACATTGAACGTGTATACCGTGTTCCGACTGGTTTCGCACTTCGAGCCAAAAACGAGGAAGTACGATAGGTCCTTATAAACACTGCTGCATCGTTCGTCTGGGTAGATGCAAAGTTTGAGAAGGCCTCAGATCTGGTGGCCCTTAGTATTGCGAAAATTCCAGTCGCTATTCATACACTCCTTGTTGGAAATGGAACACATAGTGTTGTGGACGTACGGGCCCTCCATTTCGTCTAGGTTCCCGACACGATCTTGTGTTTATTTAAGAGGTTGGAGTGGGTAATATGTTTCACAGACTAAACCGTCATGATAAAGTATTGAAGGTAGGAGCGAAGATGTACTATCTTCGGACGTCATACCTTTGTCGAGTAATACTCTAGAAGTCTCCCTGTCATGACATCATCTAGATCGGAATAATCTTACTTGGGTGTTTATGACGTCAATTAATCAATAGCATGCGATATTCTTGAGTCACTGAGAGTATGACATCATGAAAATCATGATATTATGGAAAGTGTGATGGTTAATTGGATTGGGCTATGTATATAAGAGAGCTAGTATTAGAATATTCAGACCTCACGCAACGTCTTCTGAAAAATATATACGCTTCTTCTTTTAACTTCATCTCTTCTTTGGGAAGACCATTGCACTGCCTCACTTCTTTCGTCTCCTTTACTCCTCTCAGTGACACCTCCGCCTAAGTTATTGTCGTATGATCCCCATTCCCTTTACGATCTCATTTCGTACCCTGTGGAACTATCGCTGTATTAGACTCCTTGAGAATATGGTAGCGCTTCAGGCTACCTATTTGATATATGAGCGGCTGTATGGCGTGGGCACAAGGAGGTTATTGGGGGTTTTCTATGCCTAGATGGCGCCACACTCGTTTATGGTGTGGCTTAAGCTACGTGTCGCTTACACTTGTACTTGTAGCGCACACTTTCCACACTTTTAGCCGTAATCTGAACATGACACTCTCTTGGTCAACTTCTAATTTCGTTCCATAAATATTGCGCCCATTTCATTGCGCGATATTTCAAACACTTCTGGGAAAAGTAAATGTAACCGACGAGATGGTAGCCGACGAAATCACCCGAGTCACCAACAAAGCTCCGACAATGGACCGTCCTCATGAAAATGGACGACTCGGATCCCCCTACTAGACATGGGTAGCTCACTTCGAAAAAACGTCCGTCGCTAGATCAGGCTTCCGGCTATTTGACGAGCAGAGGCCGCTATCAAAGCAGCCGTTGAGACGGACAAAATAAGTCCACAGAACTACAGCTCTAACAATAGCTTTGAAGTTCCAATGACGGATGAGATGCCAAACGTGACTAAGATCACAGAGGTGGTCATCCCGAAAAATCATTCATAAAGGGCGCCCCACGGGCCTCTTTCTGCCTCCCTCCTACTCTAAGTTTCATATCAATAAACGTAGGTAGAGGAAGTCCGACACAGAATATTGCACTCGCCCGAGCATTCGAGCTGAATATCGACGTTGTTCTAATTCAAGAACCTCGGTGGAAAGAAGAGGCAATGTCGCATCCTGGATATATACGCCATTTACCTCATGGTGGCGAGAAGGTCAGGCTAAGGGCTGTGACATACACCCGGAAGGATGATAGGACGATATCAGCGAGACAACTCTTTCACTGTGCTAAGCTGACTGGTGACTATTGCTGGGTGGCAGTGAATGGAATCACTTTCCTCAATGTGTACAAGGCATCTAGAGACGCATCAGCCATTGAGCCACTTATTAACTGGACCCCGCCGCCGAACTCAGTCGTTGTGGATGATTTCAAATTGGTGTACTGTGCCTGGCAACCAGGAGTCACTCGTCCCTACGGAAAAGGTGAAATAATTGAAATATGGGCGGAAGAATACTATCTAACTTGCCTTATCATCGGAGAACCTACACATCAAGCTAAAAACACCTTGGATCTTGCCTGGACCAACATCAACGGCAGCCGTGCATGGGTAGACCATGATGAATGTGTGACCAACGACCATTTTCCCATCCGAGGAATAGTTCCGATCCAGTCTGCAGTATTGAGATCCTAGTTGACCAAGATTCGAGTGACGAGGGAAAAACTGCCAAACTTAGCGCGAGCTGTTGCTAAATTGGTTCGTTTGCCACCACTCCTAGACACGATTGAAGAGGTCTAAAACTAGCCCAGGAACTTGGCTCCCATCCCAAGACTACTATCAGTGCAACAGGAACTCCATCTAGAGCAAACGACGGTAAATCTGCAACATGGTGGACCCCGGCATGCAAGGCAGCGAGGGCCGAATATCAAGCGACCGCAACACCTCCCCAACGTGCTGTGTACGCCAAAAGGCTCCGATCAGTTTTTAGAGACGAGAAAAAGAATTATAAGCACAGCTAGTCTAAAATTTGGGCACGCCGAACGATGTTTTTAGCTTGATAAGGAAAGCTAGTCCAAGACAGTCAAGCATTCCCCCACCTTTTAACCACAACGGAGTTCTCACCTCTGATCCGCTAGAGCGAGCCACAGTTCTCCGTGACTCTCTCCTTGCAAGACACCAAACATTGGACGACCTGCCACCATGTATTGCCGTAAGTAATAATCAGATACCATAGAAAGATAAAATCCCCGAGGAAGAAGTCCGAGCTTTCACCCTCGGCTGTGAAAACACGGCTCCGGGAGCAAATGGAGTCTCCGTACAGCTTCTGGTGGCCTGCTGGGATACAATTGGACCATGCTTATTCAAACTCTCCAGAGCTTACATACAGCTCGGTACGCACACGAATTGTTTTAAATTGGCCGAAGCAGTAATTGTATAGAAGTCTAAAAGGGAATCAACAACAGTCAAAGGATGGAGACTAATCGTCATCCTTTAATGCCTTGGTAAAGGGCTAGAAAGGCTTCTAGCAAAACGGATGGCTCACCTAGCAGTGACCTGTGATGTGTTTGGTCGGCAACAATTCGGCGCGCTCTCGAGACCCTTAGCAACAGACATCGTCTCCTGTGTGGTGCATGATGTCGAGGAGGCGCGCACACAAGGGTGGGCGGCCACTTTCGTCACCTTAGATGTACAAGGTGCGTTCGATGCAGTTCTTCATAACCGTCTAGTGAGAAGAATGCAAGAACAAGGATGGCTAGATTCGGTTCTAAAGTGAATAACGTCGTTCCTTGCACAAAGAATGGTCCAAGTCCGACACTTGGAAGGAGTCACGACAGAGAGACAACTAGTCTGCGGGGTCCCACAGGGCTCGCCGATCTCGCCTCTTCTCTTTCTTCTGTACATGGCAGAGCCAATGCAGAGTGGTATTCCTGATCTAAGGTTTAGCTACGCTGACGACATCGGCATTCTTGGAATTGGCCGCACCACTGCTGAGTCTGCTGCAGTTGCCCAGAGAGAAGTCGACCACCTGCTGGAGTGGGCTCAGAAAAATGCCGTCCAATCCAACACAAAAAGGTCAGAGGTAGTACAATTACCACCTCAGCATCGCGAGGCAGCTCTTGGTTTCTACGTAAACAGCATTATAATAGATTCAGCCGAACACAATCGCTGGCTCGGAGTTCACCTCGATCCTCGACTCAACTTCAAGCATCATGTGATTTCTTGGTCCGGAAAATCAATGAAAGTTGCACATCTTATGCGACGTTTCAATCCTACTTTTCGAAGAGCCACACCAGTAGCGCTGATGTGATCAGCAAGCAGTTGTATTGTTTCAATGGCGACTTTTGGTAGGGAAGTCTAGTGGCCAGGCCTCAAACGCCCAACAAGAGCAGGGATAGCCACGCCAGCTACTGCGAGCCTCTGAACTATGATCGACAAGGCCATCATGATGGGTCTCCGATTTGCACTTCCAGTTCTGCGGAATACTCCAAAAGTGGTCCTGCACAGGGAAGGAGGAATCCCACCTGCAAATATCATTCTAGAGGGAAACCGGCTACAATTTTCAGCCAGAATAAAAACCCTTGATGATCGGTACCCGCTGAGATCTTGTGCTGCAATGTGCCCAAACATTGGGACTCGAAAGTACAAGAATAATCCACGAGGATTTGATCATATAGATAGACAAAGAACTCGTGCATAGCGAGCTTATTGACAACTTTCGGACGCAAAAGTTTCAACACTTTTGCTGCCACCATCTTACTCTGCTAGGTCCATAACTAAGTCAGAGGTAACAGTGGCGAGCAAACGTTGGATAGACAACGTGCCCACATCAGAAATTTGCGCCTACTCAGACAGCTCATTAGAAGGAAACGGACGGTCAGCTTGGGGTTTTGTTCTGAGGAGATATAGGAAGACTCTTCTAAAAGGGGGTGGTATCCGACATGGAGAAGTCCTGGGCGCTAAAAACTCTTGATATGATGCTGAGAATAAAAGAAGCGCAACAGCAGCAAGGGAGGACGATATGGCGAGTGAATGTGTTTCTGGACAGTCAGCATGCTGTAATAGCATTTGATACGGGCATCTCTTCAATCAGCCTCGAAGAGGTACTTCATTTTCGCATACTCTCAGCGTCAGCTGCTATGACGATTAAGTGGATCCTTGGTCACTCAGGAATACAGGGGAATGAAGAAGCGGACGCAACTGCGCGTTCCGGTTTACGAATGTTGCCTAGTCCGGGCAATTAACCAGAATCCATCTCATTTGCATACCTCCGCCGTATCATAGATAGCCGGATACAAGCTTTGCTTAGTATCTGGTGAGATAAAGCGTGTCCTGCTCGTCATAGAAAGCTAGATCTGCTCATGAAACGCCGCAAGCCGCCAGAGCTGGCTCTATCAAGACATCTACACCGGGAACTGATTGCAGTCCGCACGGGCCACGGCAACTCTGCAGCCTATCATCGCCGATTGAACAATGCAGACGCACCTAGTGGATGCGGATGTGGGAAAGAGACTAGTCCAACCCACTTTATACAATGTCGGCTCTATTCTCACGAAACACGTCGAATACGAGGTTTAAAGTCCCACATTGACTTTTTACACCAACTACTCGAACCCAAGTACCTTGAAGACTTCAGAAACTTTGCACAGAAAACATGATGTTATGGGTGATCAGCTGCAGGCTAGATCTCTGCTCCCAGCAAGGTCCAATTAAATTAGTCATGGAACATGATACTATCGGAAGGAAAACGAGGCGATGAGTTTTGCTTCTCAACCACAACTGCTGATATTCATTTGAAGCTCACAGTTTTGGAGCCGGGAGTTTTGTTATGATTTCTATTTTATGTATTTATTTATTTATTTATTTATTTATTTATTTATTTATTTATTTATTTATTTATTTATTTATTTATTTATTTATTTATTTATTTATTTATTTATTTGATTTTGATTTTGATTTCATTAACCTGATTTGGCGCCCTATGGGCCCATGCAGGTGGCTATAAACTCTACTTATAGATATTTTACATGAGGGGGAAACCTTCCGATAAAAACCCCTTCTCCTTCAATTTATTACTGTAGTACTTCGTTAACCTACAGGAAGCGCAATATGCCGTTAGTCCGAGACAGGACTAGCTAAAGTTATAGGTGACCTCGCCATCCTTTCCCAGCCCTCGCGTGCCGAAAAGTGATGACTGTGGTCTTGAGTTCGACCCCGATGGCGCAAATTGTTGTGTAGGTGGGGCTGTGGCCACGGGATTTTTCCGCGGGCGCCCTGGCCCTCTCTTTCCGACCTCTGCCTTCTGGTTGGACACCAGTGTAAACCCTTGGTTGTCTACTTGTTTTCCCGCTGGTGATATTGTAGTGGCCGCTGCTGTTATTTCCTCCCTTCTTAGATCTGCAGTTCTTTCCAAAAGTCCATACCGTGCCCTCTGGACACTAACCTTGTAGGACGCGAAGGTTGGACACGCCCCCTTCTGCCACGATTTATGGGCTTTTCCGCAGTTGCAGCAAAGCACCGACTTCCTCGGGCAGTCTCTAGTCTGGTGAGTGCCCGCGCACTCACCACATCTTTTCGCCCTATTGCACGAGGCTTGAGTATGCCCCATTGACTGCAGTTAAAGCACTGCTTAACTTGAGCCCGGGGTGACCAGAGCTGGGCCGTGTACAGCATTGAATTGAGTACAATGCCGTTTCGAATCACCTCGCGTTGAAGAGCCTCTGTCGGCAGGCTAGCGATCACCGACCCTCGAGTATGGCCGTTCTTATTCATCCATTGGTGCTCCTTCCCGTCGTAGAGCCATCTTAACCTGTTAATTTGGATTCCAGGAATCCGAACATTTGTCTCCGTAGTGATTTGGTATATCATTCTGCCGTTGTCGGCATTTTTTCCTCCATGTATCATTGTCCCCAATGGGACTCCCAAAATTTCAACAGGATAATCCTGCTTCAAAACGCAGAACTCCTTTGGCTGAGCCATATTCAGGGCAGCGTCTCGCTGTGAGATCGACTGCACGAAAACCTCAGTATCGTTACTCCGCAACTGCCTTACGGCATATGCTCCCTCGATGTGTATTTTTGCTTTATTAAGCAGCTCTGCCGGCTGCATTTTTTCTGCCCTTGAACTCGTATTCTTACTGCCGCTTTAGTTGCGGGAGGTGCAACGACCGAGGCGTACGTTGGTCGCCCTCCATTCCTTGTGTCGACGGAGGAGCCATCTTGCGCACTGGCTCCTCGAGACTCTTCGTTACTGCCTTCTCTAAGGCCAGCATCCTTTCTTCCATTGGTGTCGCTTTCATTGTCGATTGTAGTGACAATGCGTGCGACTTGAGGGCGTCAATAGCCCCATCTACCTCCGCCATCGGTGTCGCTGTTGGGTTAGTACCTGCTATGACCAGTCTGTCGCGAACCTTGTTTAAATAATACCCTATTGATTTAAGGTTATCCATGTTAACACCTGTAGATGTCGCGAGAGAATCTACAGCCATAATTGCGGCTGTTCCGCTGTCCGTTGGGGTTTTGGTGGTGCCGTGAAAATTTTTCCAGCCGTGAATTCCACCTTTCTGGCTCCCCAACCCGCCATGCCGAAGCGCAGCGAATTATTTATTTATTTATTTATTTATTTATTTATTTATTTATTTATATTTATTTATTTATTTATTTATTTATTTATTTATTTATTTATTTATTTATTTATTTATTTATTTATTTATTTATTTATTTATTTATTTATTTATTATTTATTTATTTATTTATTTATTTATTTATTTATTTATTTATTTATTTATTTATTTATTTATTTATTTATTTATTTATTTATTTATTTATTTATTTATTTATTTATTTATTTATTTATTTATTTATTTATTTATTTATTTATTTATTTATTTATTTATTTATTTATTTATTTATTTATTTATTTATTTATTTATTTATTTATTTATTTATTTATTTATTTATTATTTATTTATTTATTTATTTATTTATTTATTTATTTATTTATTTATTTATTTATTTATTTATTTATTTATTTATTTGATTTGATTTGATTTGTATTCATTATCCTGATTTGGCGCCCTATGGGCCCATGCAGGTGGCTATAACACTGTCTATATATTTACATAGGAGGAAACCTCTCGGTGAAAACCCCCCAAGCTTTCTGATTAAATTCTTATAGTTTGCAGTTTATCCTTCAGGAAGTACAGTTACACTGTAACGCCGTCGATGTGTACCAATCACGTCCCTTCTATCGATCCCAACCTTCCACATGTTCCCTCTCGTTCCCTGAGCAGCATTTCGACTGCAGTTGTCAAGCGGAATTGTTCTATCCAACCATGATTAAGAATCCATCGTGTGATTCTTTTCATATCGCTAGGATTGTTGGTCATTGCTTCAAAGGAGCGATTTCGGGCTTGTCTCCAGATTTCTCCTCTACCAATTGACCACTTAGGGCAGGACATGATCATGTGCTTGGGATTTTGTGATTGGTAGCCACATGGACAGCATGGATTGTAGACTCCTGGAATTTTTCTTCTATGCAAATACGAATTGAGCCCGATATGCTCGCTTCGAATTTGGATTGCTAAGCTACTTTGGGCCCTCGTCAGGTTTTTGTGGAGAGAAAATGGCGACTCCCGGAAGCTTATTTTTGTACGTCCAGAATGGCGGCATTGGTAAAACTTTGCTGCTGCCCAAGTTTTAGGATCTGCTGAAGCAAATCTTTTAGGCTGTCGAGTTCGCTTTGTGGCTGACCAAGATTTCGCCCATTCTAGGTACGCTGCAACTCTTATCGCTTCTTTTTGTAAGTCCTTGGATTTCTCCTCTCCGCAAATCTCTTTCCAGTATGCAAGGTCTGCTCTTCTATTATGTGCTCTAATATCTTCTCTTCCTCTTCTGGAAGTTTTATTTTAGCACATGCTGATTGAATAGTCTTTTGAACTGGTAGAGAATTTGAGCGGCCTACATACTGAGCCCTTTGTTGCTTCAAGTAGATTTCCATCGGAAGAGTAGCAGTTTCATGTTCCAGCACCCTGGTGCTTGTCGATTTGTATGCTCCAGTTACTACTTTCAGACAATTTCTTTGAGAGCTTCGAAGGGGTTTGACTATCCTCTCGGGTATTCTACCTCCTGGCCCAGCCTCAGCCCAAATTGGCGACCCATACGTAAGGGCTGGTCTCACTATAGCGCTATAAAGCAGCTTTGACTTGTGAAATGTGGCTCCCCACGTGGACTGCGTCAGCCTACTTATGGCCTGGACCTGTGTCTCAGCTTTCAGCTTTAGACTTTTGATGTGCGCTCCCCAGTTGAGCTTCGGATCAAAGTAGATTCCAAGGACGCGCAGGGAAGGCTGTGGCGCTGTAGTGTGACTTTGGATCTGGACTGTTGCTTTAAGATCATGTCTCTTCCGAGCTCGTGAGAAATGCATTAGTTGATATTTCTCAGGCGCAAATCTGACTCCGTGCGTTTTTGCCCACTGCTCGCAGACCTTGTGTTGCCTCTCGAGCTCTCGACAGTTTTCCTCCGTTGTATTGGACCAAGTTAGAATGTTGGTATCGTCAACAAATCCTACTGCTGATGTAGAGGAAGTGTTTAACATTGGAAGGAGTGTACTGACGAAAAATAGAAAAAGTATAGGTGATAGAGAGGAGCCTTGCGGTATTCCTGTACTGGTAGAGATCTTCTTTCCTCGGAATGATCCCAGTACCATGGAGGTTGTTCTATCTTCGAGGAAAGATTTTATGTATATTATAATCCACCCCGGAATTCTTTTCTCCCTCAGGTTATGTAGTAACCTTTGGTGGGACACGTTGTCAAAGGCTCCCGATATATCTAGACTTAATAGAGAGGCCACTCGCTTCTTATCTTTACCCCAAATTGTATGAATCTGTTCCGTGAGAAGCTCTACTGCCGAGATGGTGGACCGTTGTGGTCGAGCACCCATCTGCTCTTCGGGAAAAAGATTGTAAGATTCGGCTGCCTTGGAGAGACGATTGGCTACCAGCTTTTCTAGCAGCTTACCTATAGTGTTAAGAAGTGCGATCGGTCTATAAGCTTTTGGAGTGTCGTAGTTTGGCTTCTGAGGCTTTCTCAAGACAATAGTGGTAGAATCCTTGAACTCTCTCGGATGATATCCAATTTTGAGACAGGCATTGAACAAGACTGTTAGTATTTTGCTCAGAGTCTTCCTACACTGCTTTAAGACTCGATTCGGTATACCGTCCGGACCTGGGGCTTTGTCGCTGGGTAGGGATCCTGCTAGTTCTTCAATTTCATCCTCAGTCATTTTGTTGGAGATTGTCTCTATTTCCGCGGGATAGATTGTGTTAGCAATATCACTGGTATCTGCCTGCGATGGTTGTGGGAAAAAATGAGAAGCCATGATGTTGGCTTTCTCCTTGTTTTCTTTGACAGTATTTCCTTTGGCGTCCTTGAAGTCTGGTATCAGAGTGGACCTCCCTACTTCTCCGTCATTTTTCTTGGCCCATCTAGCTAGTTTCCATATTTTGATCGGGTCTTCTGTTATTTCCGAAACGAGTGCTCTCCAGCCTAGCGTTTTGGCTTTCTTTATCTGCCTTTTTTTCTGGTTTGTGGCTTCTTGGTATTCAATCCAGCTTTCCTCGTTGCAGTCACGGGTCCATTTTCTTCTTGCTCTCCTTGCCCTTTTCACTGCCGCTGAACATTCCTTATTCCAGTACGGCTTTGCATATCGAGAAGGTTTCGACTTAGGCACCATTTCTTCAGTTGTTTGTTGGATAGCACTAGTAATAACCATAACTCTCTTGTCAATAGCTTGCCTGGAGTCTAGCTGACTATCATCCAGGTTCTGGTACAGAATTGTGGCGAGTCGTTCGTTGAATGCTTCCCAATTTACATTCTTCCACTGGGGATAAGTTGTCTTTTCCACTTGAGAAATTGGCTGTATTTGTAATTCAGTACGTATGGGGATATGATCTGAAGATGCCTCAAGCTCGTTTGCTGGTTGGCACCTTAAGACGGTCTCCTCAAGTTTCTTTGAGACGAACGATAGATCAAGAGTACTTTGGCTCCCTCTACTCTTCCAAGTGACGGTTCCTTCGGGCAGTATAAGTTCCATGTTACACCCTTGAAGCATTTCGATAAGAATTCTGAGCCTTTGTGGTGTGACATGGCTGCTGGCCTCCCATTTTGGATGGTGGAGATTGAAGTCTCCAACCAATATTGGAGGTCATCCTGCATTAGAATTTGAGGGATCCATTGAAGTGTCCCAGCTCTGTGCTGCTATGGATTTAGGTGGGGATTATAAATATTATGAACCTCACTTTTCCCTGTTCGGTCTGGAGGCTGATCGAAGTTATGTCTCCACCGACTTCTTCGGGGACATTTTCGACTCTCCATTTATCTGTGGCTAGCCGCTTGCTGACGTATATGCAAGTTCGGCTGTTCGGTCTGTCTGATGATACCAAGTGATATCCTGGGTGCTTGAGGGTTAAGTTATTCGATGGGTTTCGCCAAGGCTCTTGGACTGCTACTACATGGTGCTCCTCGGGTTCAGCTCTTGGAGAAGTGATGCTGTACTTTATCTTTGCTTCTATTTACATTATACTGTATGATATTCCACGTATTTGTGCCTTTCATTGGGTCATATTGCACAGCGGTGCATCGCTTCTTTCTGCCTGATTTTCCCGTGTCACAGTCCGGGATTGGATTACAGTCGACGGGTCGTCGTACCGAAGGTTATTGGCATCGTGGCCACGTTGCTACGTATATTCGTAGCAGCAGGAGTCTTTCGTGGTCTTCCAGGGCCTCGGCGGGCGATTACTTCGCCATCTTCGCGATACCTGTGTACCTAGCATACCAGCTCTTCTTTTCTAGACCCTACAGTCTGCCATTTCGCTCTCTTGTCTTTTTCCAAGATTTCCGCGTTGATATCTTCCTGGATCTTGGTTACGATTCAATACTGCTTTAGCTTTGGCAGCGATCCTAACTGGGCACTCGGGTGCCATGACTCGTGATTTCTGCTGCAATTGCAGCACCTTGTCTCTTGTCTTTCGCCACATTCTCTGGTGTTATGGGCCTTGGCACACTGGCCACACTTGGCTTCAGCGGTGCAAACCTTAGCAATGTGTCCATACCTCTGGCAGTTGAAACATTGCATTGTACGGAAACCGGATCTGAAAATCTCTGTTGATTTAATCTCATAGCGCCACATTATCCCTTTTGCGATCGCTTTATCTGCAGCTTCAGCCTCTTCAAACCACAGGATCATAGATCCTGATGACTTTCCTCCTTGTGATGATTTTTTAAGCCATGTGGCTCTTTGTAACTTTATGCCATGGAGATACATGGCATTTGCTTGCTGAAGCAACTTCAGATGTTCTATATTATGTGGCTCAAATGAGAGCGGCATATCGTGTACCAAGACTTGGTACATAGGGCTGGCTACTTGTGCTGTAGCTGCAAGCTTAGTGGTCCATTCCTTCTGTCTTTCAATCTTCTCCTTTGATTCTTGACCTGCGAAGTACACCTTAACTTGTCCGTTAGACATCTGTCTCGCTGCGATAACCTCATTTATGCCCATCTTCTTTACGAGCTCTTCGCTCGAGAGCTTGGATATCTCCTTCTTTTCTTCATCATTATGTATCCTTATTGTGGTGCTCGCGACTTCAGGTTTGCCAGCAATTTGTGCCCATGAGTGTTGTGTAACGGCTGGAGCTTTAGTCTGTGAAATAGACGCTTTAATTGTTTGAATTTCCTGCAATATCTTAGCTATAGATGAGTTTTCGTTGCTATTAGTGATTTGGGAGTGAACTTTCGCGTTATTGTGGCCCTCGATTATTAGAATCGCGTCCGATATTAGTTTCTTGTATGCTCTGCTTGAGAGCTCTTCTCCTTCAACTGCATTCTTGAACCTCTTTAAGGCTGTGTCAGTGTCTTGGGGCGTTTTCGACGCGTCGATTCCGGCTTTCGGGCCGTATGAGACTTTCTACTGTGAGAATCCTTCTTAGGATTACTCTCCATTACTGATAGAGCTAGGCTGCAACTTCACGGGATTAAAATCGTTGGGGTAGATTTCTCAAAATGAGGATGTTTTTCTTATTTATTTATTTATTTATTATTTATTTATTTATTTATTTATTTATTTATTTATTTATTTATATTTATTTTATTTATTTATTTATTTTTTATTTATTTATTTATTATTTATTTATTTATTTATTTATTTATTTATTTATTTATTTATTTATTTATTTATTTATTTATTTATTTATTTATTTATTTATTTATTTATTTATTTATTTATTTATTTATTTATTATTTATTTATTTATTTATTTATTTATTTATTTATTTATTTTATTTATTATTTATTTATTTATTTATTATTTATTTATTTATTTATTTATTTATTTATTTATTATTTATTTATTTATTTATTATTTATTTATTTATTTATTTATTATTTATTTATTTATTATTTATTTATTTATTTATTTATTTATTTATTTATTATTTATTTATTTATTTATTTATTTATTTATTTATTTATTTATTTATTTATTTATTATTTATTTATTATTTTTTTTTTGAATTTGAATTTGATTTCATTTATCCCGATTTGGCGCCCTATGGGCCCATGCAGGTGGCTATGAAACTATCTATATATATACATGAGGGGGAAACCATTACGATAAAAACCCCTCCCCCTGTAAATTTTTATGTCTGTAGTCCTTCGTTACCTACAGGAAGTGCAATTGGCCTTTAGCCCGACACAGGACTAGCTAAAGTTGTATTCGACCTCGCCATTCTTTCCCTGCCCTCGCGTGCTGAAAAGTGATGACTGTGGCCTTGAGTTTGACCCCGATGGTGTAGATAGTGGAGGTGGTGCATTAACCAGGGGCTGTTTGCGCGGGCGTCCTGGCCCCTCTTGAACACCTCTGGCTTTTGGTGGACACCAGTGTGAATCCATGGTCGTTCATTTCTTTTGCCGCTGTTGTTAGTTGTGATGCCGCTGGTGAAATTTCCTCTCTTCTTAAATTTGCCGTTCTTTCCATGAGTTCATATCTGGCCCTTTGAACGCTGGCCTTATATGACGCGAAGTTTTGACACGCCCCCTTCTGCCACGATTTATGGGCTTTACCGCAGTTGCAGCAAAGCACCGACTTCCTCGGGCAGTCTCTGGTCTGATGAGTGCCCGCACACTCACCACATCTTTTCGCCTTGGTACATGAGGCTTGGGTATGCCCCCATTCGCTGCAGTTGAAGCACTGCTTGACTTGCGCACGGGGTGACCAGAGCTGGGCCGTGTACAGCAATGAGTTGAAGACAATGCCGTTTCTTGTCACTTCGCGTTGAAGTGCCTCTGTCGGAAGGCTCGCGATCACTGATCCTCGAGTACGACTGTTTCTTGTCATCCATTGTGCTCTTTACCGTCGTAAAGCCACCTCACCCTGTTGATTTTTATATCCGGAATCCGAACTTTTGTTTCCTCCATTATTTGATTTATCAATGTGCCGTTTTTGGCATCTTTTCCTCCTCGTATTGTTGTCCCCAATGGGACTCCTAATATCTCAACAGGATAATCCTGCTTTATAATGCTGAACTCCTTTGGTTGCGTCATCCTCAAGGCAGCGTCTCGTTGGGAGACACGACTGCACAAACACCTCAGTATCATTACTCCTGAGCTTCCTTACAGCATATGCCCCCTCGATGTGTTGTTTTGCCTTGTAGAGCAGCTCTGCCGGCTGCATGTTTTCTGCCCCATCAACTCGTATCCTTACTGCTGCTTTGGTCGCTGGCGGTGCGACGACTGAGGCTAGGTAGGTCGACCTCCCATCATTTGTGCCGACTGAGGAACCGCCTTGCGCGACGGCTCCTCGAGACTCTTCGTAATAGCCTTCTCTAAGGCAAGCATCCTGTCCTCCATTGGCTGTGCCGACATCTTCGATTGTAACATCTGAATGTGGGCTTTGAAAGCGTCGAGAGCCTCATCTATTTCCACCATTGGTGCCGACGATATGTATGAACCTGCGTTCACAAGTCCGCGTCGGACCTTGCTTAAATATTTAGCCACTGTCTTTAAATAATCCATGTTAGCGCCTGTAGAGGTCGCGAGAGACTCTACAGCCATAATTGCGGCTGTTCCGCTACCCATTTGGTTTGGGTGGTGCCGTGAAAAAATTTTCAGCCGCGAATTCCGCCCTACTGGCTCCCCAACTCGCCATGCCGAAGCGCAACGAAAAAAATTCGAGGAATTAGGTAAGAGGGATTGATTAAGATGAATGCAATAATAATTACGATGAAATAACGTTCGTGGAACGTTGTGCCGCTTTTCGTGAAAAATGATGTTTTTTTATTTATTTATTTATTATTTATTTATTTATTTATTTATTTATTTATTTATNTATTGGACCAAGTTAGAATGTTGGTATCGTCAACAAATCCTACTGCTGATGTAGAGGAAGTGTTTAACATTGGAAGGATGTACTGAAGAAAAAAGAAAAGTATAGGTGATAGAGAGGAGCCTTGCGGTATTCCTGTACTGGTAGAGATCTTCTTTCCTCGGAATGATCCCAGTACCATGGAGGTTGTTCTATCTTCGAGGAAAATTTTATGTATATTATAATCCACCCGGAATTCTTTTCTCCCTCAGGTTATGTAGTAACTTTGGTGGGACACGTTGTCAAAGGCCCCGATATATCTAGACTTAATAGAGAGGCCACTCGCTTCTTATCTTTACCCCCAAATTGTATGAATCTGTTCCGTGAGAAGCTCTACTGCCGAGATGGTGGACCGTTGTGGTCGAGCACCCATCTGCTCTTCGGGAAAAAGATTGTAAGATTCGGCTTGCCTTGGAGAGACGATTGGCTACCAGCTTTTCTAGCAGCTTACCTATAGTGTTAAGAAGTGCGATCGGTCTATAAGCTTTTTGGAGTGTCGTAGTTTGGCTTTGAGGCTTTTCTCAAGACAATAGTGGTAGAATCCTTGAACTCTCTCGGATGATATCCAATTTTGAGACAGGCATTGAACAAGGACTGTTTAGTATTTTGCTCAGAGTCTTCCTACACTGCTTTAAGACTCGATTCGGTATACCGTCCGGACCTGGGGCTTTGTCGCTGGGTAGGGATCCTGCTAGTTCTTCAATTTTCATCCTCAGTCATTTTGTTGGAGATTGTCTCTATTTCCGCGGGATAGATTGTGTTAGCAATATCACTGGTATCTGCCTGCGATGGTTGTGGGAAAAAATGAGAAGCCATGATGTTGGCTTCTCCTTGTTTTCTTTGACAGTATTTCCTTTGGCGTCCTTGAAGTCTGGTATCAGAGTGGACCTCCCTACTTCTCCGTCATTTTTCTTGCCCATCTAGCTAGTTTCCATATTTTGATCGGGTCTTCTGTTATTTCCGAAACGAGTGCTCTCCAGCCTAGCGTTTTTGGCTTTCTTTATCTGCCTTTTTTTTCTGGTTTGTGGCTTCTTGGTATTCAATCCAGCTTTCCTCGTTGCAGTCACGGGTCCATTTTCTTCTTGCTCTCCTTGCCCTTTTCACTGCCGCTGAACATTCCTTATTCCAGTACGGCTTTGCATATCGAGAAGGTTTCGACTTAGGCACCATTTCTTCAGTTGTTTGTTGGATAGCACTAGTAATAACCATAACTCTCTTGTCAATAGCTTGCCTGGAGTCTAGCTGACTATCATCCAGGTTCTGGTACAGAATTGTGGCGAGTCGTTCGTTGAATGCTTCCCAATTTACATTCTTCCACTGGGGATAAGTTGTCTTTTCCACTTGAGAAATTGGCTGTATTTGTAATTCAGTACGTATGGGGATATGATCTGAAGATGCCTCAAGCTCGTTTGCTGGTTGGCACCTTAAGACGGTCTCCTCAAGTTTCTTTGAGACGAACGATAGATCAAGAGTACTTTGGCTCCCTCTACTCTTCCAAGTGACGGTTCCTTCGGGCAGTATAAGTTCCATGTTACACCCTTGAAGCGTTTCGATAAGAATTTCTGAGCCTTTGTGGTGTGACATGGCTGCCTGGCCTCCCCATTTTGGGTGGTGGAGATTGAAGTCTCCAACCAATATGTGGAGGTCATCCTGCATTAGAATTTGAGGGATCCATTGAAGTGTCCCCAGCTCTGTGCTGCTATGGGATTTAGGTGGGGATTATAAATATTATGAACCCTCACTTTTCCCTGTTCGGTCTGGAGGCTGATCGAAGTTATGTCTCCACCGACTTCTTCGGGACATTTTCGACTCTCCATTTATCTGTGGCTAGCCGCTTGCTGACGTATATGCAAGTTCGGCTGTTCGTCTGTCTGATGATACCAAGTGATATCCTGGGTGCTTGAGGGTTAAGTTATTCGATGGGTTTCGCCAAGGCTCTTGGACTGCTACTACATGGTGCTCCTCGGGTTCAGCTCTTGGAGGAAGTGATGCTGTACTTTATCTTTGCTTCTATTTACATTATACTGTATGATATTCCACGTATTTGTGCCTTTCATTGGGTCATATTGCACAGCGGTGCATCGCTTCTTTCTGCCTGATTTCCCGTGTCACAGTCCGGGATTGGATTACAGTCGACGGGGTCGTCGTACCGAAGGTTATTGGCATCGTGGCCCACGTTGCTACGTTATTCGTAGCAGCAGGAGTCTTTCGTGTCTTCCAGGGCCTCGGCGGGCGATTACTTCGCCATCTTCGCCGATCACCTGTACCTAGCATACCAGCTCTTCTTTTTCTAGACCCTACAGTCTGCCATTCGCTCTCTTGGTCTTTTTCCAAGATTTCGGGCGTTGATATCTTCCTGGATCTTGGTTACGATTCAATACTGCTTTAGCTTTGGCAGCGATCCTAACTGGGCAGCTCGGGTGCCATGACTCGTGATTCTGCTGCAATTGCAGCACCTTGTCTCTTGTCTTTCGCCACATTCTCTGGTGTTATGGGCCTTGGCACACTGGCCAACTTGGCTTCAGCGGTGCAAACCTTAGAATGTGTCCATACCTCTGGCAGTTGAAACATTGCATTGTACGGAAACCGGATCTGAAAA